>CM053595.1:60843163-60902950 GCA_028646575.1 Pseudocheirus occidentalis
CTGGTTTTGGGACTCAGTGTTATGGTTTCTGAATAAAGACCTTGGTGCTGCCTTCCATGTGGAGAGTTTGCTACATTTTGTGATCCAAAACTACACCAACATATTCATAACCATCATGGGTGTTGTGAATATCTCGTTATTGATACAAACCTCTATCAGAATGCATGTTGTTTTTGGGGAGGGAGGGGGAAAAATTGAAACTCAAAATCTTGTAAAAATAAATGTTGAAAACTATCTTTACATATAATTTTAAAAAATACTATTAAGTGGGGGGATAAAGAAATTAAAAAATAAAGAACCACTGATTTCCTTCTAATTAAACAATACCTTCAGCAGGCAGCCTTTCTGGCCTGCCAGCTGCTAGTGCCCTTCTCTTGACGGTTCCAATTCTATATTTACTGATTTATGTGCATATTGTTTCACCCATTAGAATGTAAGCTCCATGAAGGCAGACTGTTGTTGTTTCTTTGTATCTGAGCACTCAGTATAGTGCTTGGTTCATAGCAATTGAGAAACAAATGCCTCTTTGATTGATTGATGCCAGTAGCTCCCGTGTCTGTAATGCACTGTAGTTTGGACGGTATTTTCCTCATAAGAACACAGAGGGAGTACTATTATCTTTATTTTAGAGTCAGGAAAACTGAAATTTAGGAGACTGAAGCTACTGAGGAGCAAGCCTTAAACTCATAAGATTGTAGGATTTTGAGCTCTAAGGTACCTCAGAGATAATCTAGACTGGGGTGGGGAACCTGCAGTGTCGAGGCCACATGTGACCCTCTAGGTCCTCAAGGGTGGCCTTTGACAGAATCCAAACCTCACAAAACAAATGGCTTTCTAGGTCCTAAAGTCAAAGTTCTTCATTTAAGGACATAGAAGGCCACATGTGGCCTTGAGGCTGCAGATTCCCCGCTCCTAATCTATCCCAACCTCCTCATTTTACAGAAGAAAGAACTGAGGCCCAAATTGGGACTTATCCAAGGCCACATAATAATAGATAGCTGAGTCAGAATTTGAACCTAGGTCTTCCCAATGAACTATATCACCAGACAGACCCCCTACCCTAAACACCTTTAATTCATGGAGAGTAGGTTGTGTGATTGAGCTATCAATCTCAGAGCAGCAACAGAGTGACTGCATAGTGGTTGGACTTGGAATTAGAGGAAGGAGGTTTGAAACCTGCTTCTGGAACCTACTTTAGTGGTGTGACCTTAGTCAAGTCCATTCTCTGAATTTTGGTTCCTTCATCTGAATAATATTGCTTCATGATCTTTAAAGCCCTTTCTAACTCTGACTTGGTTGGGCTATGGTGGAGAGAATGCTAAGGTGGCATAGAAATATTTTGAAAGCACAGCCTTCCCTACAGAGAACAAAATTCTTAGAAACCACTACTGGTCATGAAACTGAGTCACTGGGAAAACCACTGGGCACTTTGACTCCAGTGTTATTTTTCTTATATTAACCTCTCTAAGGCCTCTCTTTTCTCACGTATAAAGTGAGGGGTTTGGGGGTAAATCAGATATTATTAATCTTTTTTGGTCATGGTCTCTTTTGACAGTCAGATAAAGCTGATGGTCCTTTTCTCTTACGTGCATAAAATTAAATACATAGAATTACAAAAGGAACTGAAGGTTAGTGAAAGCAAAAATGTTATTTTTTTCCCCATCCAAATTCACAGACCCCCTGAAATCTATCCACAAACCCCTCATGTGGTCTGTGGGCCTCAAGTTAACAACCTTTGGACTAATCAGGGTAGGGAACCTGCCACTTTAAGGCTGCATGTGACCTTGGGTACGACCTTTTGACTGAGTCCAAGTTTTACAGAACAAATCTTTTTATTAAGAACATTTGTTCTGTAAAGTTTGCATTTAGTCAAAGGACTGCACTTGAGGACCTAGGGGGGGTCACATGTGGCCTTGAGTCTGTGGGTTTCCCACTCCTGGACTGTGTGATCTCAAAAGTTTCTTCCAGTTCTCAAATCCAGAGCTTTCCATGCTGGCTGAACACTACAGGACTTGTGGGATATTTGTGGCATAACCCTTAGCCGTCTTGAGCACATTTCATTCTTAGCCTGGTTCTGGTCCTACTCTACCTATTGCTTCTCTAACCTTGCTCTCTGAGAGGGCCTGGAATAACGAGTTCTGTTATCATTCAACCAGATCCACAGTGGAACTGGTCTGCGGTGCTTACTTGATGGACACATGTCTCATATATCTCAAGCAGCTCTGATTGTCATTGTGTTGACAGAATCTCTGAGGAAAGCTCATCCATGTTCTGAAGCCTCTTGACAATCTGTTCCCCGCTGAATGGAGTCCCATTGTTTCACCAAGATGTACAATTAGGCATTCTAAGCAGTGGATGCGCCCACGTGGTGATTACTGCCTCTCCTGACTCATCCTGCCTCTTTGTCTCTTTCTCTCTTAGCTGAACTGGGCATGGAGCGGGGCTCTTCCTGTCATTTGGGCCTCTTCTTCATGGCACTCTGTCAAATCCTGCCTGAAGGGACCAATAGCTTTATTTACCTCTCAAGCTGGTTTTAAAATAGCCTTTTACACAGCTGTGAATAGCACCATGATGGTAATTACCTTAGTGTAACAGAGAGTAAAGCAAGGCTCCAATGAGCCTCTTAGAGATCATTCTTTGCCTAAGCTTTCTGCATTTGGGATTGCCTGTGCATGGTGGAGGGCAGGGGAGAGGGAGGGGAATCTATCTGAAACCTCCAATGGAGTCTCCACTAAATAGCTTCCTGGTAGCCCCCTACTCCTCAAGGAACCGGTCCCCAGTTCTGACTCAGTGACCCCGGAACGAGGGGAGCTATAGAAGAAAGGCCCATTTTGTGGTAGAAGACTGTAAGGACCACTGGCCTGTGACTCAGGAGACTGGGTTTTAGTCCTAGCTCTGACACTGAGCTCAGTCAGCCCAATCCAATCCAGTTCAATCCAATTCAATAAGCCTGTGTGAGACAGTTAGTCTAGCTCTGGGGTACAAATACAGAACAACAGCACCCCAGCTCCTCCTCTCAAGAAGCCTATGTTTGATGAATTCATACTCCTTTCTAGACCTTATTTTGGATCATCAATTTAGAAACCTTCAAGGTCACCTACTCCAATCCCTTCATTTAACTGATGAGGGAATTAGGGTCCATAGAGATGTGACAGTTTGCCCAGTGTTACATTTGGAAGGTTCCTGATGTATACTTGGGTCCTCTCTGACTTTAAAGTCAACTGAACCATGCTGATTCCTCCCTTTATAAGATGATGTGGCCATATTAGACAGAATAATGGGGATTCCTTTTGTCTAGGCAGTGGTTCTTAACCTGTGGGTTGAGACCCCTTTAGGGGTCAAACAACCCTTTCACAGGGGTTTCCTAAGACCATCAGAAAACACATATTTTCGATGGTCTTAGGAACTGAGACATGGCTCCTCAGCGCCTCTATCTGTCTCCAGGTGGGTCTACCCACATGCAGATATGCCCACATACGAGTATTAAAGGGTCGAGGCATCAGGAAGGTTGAGAACCACCGGTCTAGGGGTTCCAGTAGGTGGTTGCCGAAATCCCTTCTAACTGGAATTAGGCGACTATGATTCTGTGATTAGAAGGACTCTAAGATCCCTCCTAGCTCTAATGATCCGTAAGATACACTCCAAGACATCCTCCTAGCTCTCAAAGAGCCTATAGCTTAACAGAGGAGACGGGGCACTTTATCAAGCACACACAAAAGTAGCTAGCGTGTATATAGTGGTCTAAGGCTTACAAAGCCCTTTATGTGTCATCTCATTTGGTCTTACAACAACCCAGGTAGATAGGTACTATTATCATCCCTACTTTACAGATGAGAAAACTGAGGCAACTAGAGATCTGCTTACTCAGGTGACTTGCTCAGAGTCAGAGTCACTAAGTGTCGAAGGCTGGATTTGACCTTAGGTCTTCCTGACTGGTCATTCAGCGCTTTATCTCCTACAGTACTTTAGAAAGATTAGATGGGGAAGACCCCTTGAGTGGTCTTGAAGGACTTTCTGGAGATGAGCCTGGAGCTGGACCCTGAAAGATACAGACAAAGGAAGGGAAGCTAAAAGGGCTTTCTAGGGGCCAGCCAAGAATGAATGGAGCATGTGCAACAATAAAGGGAAAGATACTGGATGGAGTTAGAGGACCTGGATGTGAATCTACTCCTTACCATGAGTCCTTTTCCTTCTCTGGGCATTTGTTTCCCTAATCTGTAAAATCAAGGGATTGTACTTTAGGGACCTTAGGGTCTCTTCTGTCTGTAAATTATGAGATTCCAGATACCGCTGGGAGCTTCAAGGAAACCCTAAGACAGCTTCATTAGGCTTTGATCCTCTTTCTCTTCTTGCTGCTATGGAATGACTTGTGTGGTCTATAGAACCAGAATTAGCAGGTGGTGGCTAAGGTTGTGCCCCAGATGGTGCCAGTCTCCTGCTTGCCCAATCCTTTGTTTAAACTGCCACTTTAAGGGATTAGTTCAGCTTCTGTCAGGTTCAAGTGGCTCTTTAATAGCCGTTGATGCTGTCCCCTTAGTAAACTCAGTCCTAGTTCCATCCCATCATTGCCATCATCATCTTCTCCCAATCTCCCCATGCCTTCTGAAACCATTCTTTCATTGTGGTGCAGCACAAAGAGAGCTGGTTTTAGAAGCAGAATATCTGAGCTCAAACTTTTGTTTTGTTCCTTACTACTGGTGCGAGCTTGGGTAAGTCACTTCTTTCTGGGCCTCAGTTTCTTTACTTGCAAAATGAGGGGGACAAACTCAATTGAGCAAAAACATCCCTTCTGGTCCTCAATAAATGACTGTATGAACCTGGACTGTTTCCTCTGTTATTCCTTCTATTTTCTGTTGTTGTTCAGTTTTTTTTCAGTCTTGTCTGACTTTTTGGGACTCCATTTAGGGTTTTCTTGGCAAAGATACTGGTGTCATTTGCCATTTCCTTCTGTAGTTCATTTTACAGACCAAGAAACTGAAGGAAACAGGGTGAAATGACTTGCCCAGGGTCACACAGCTAGTAAGTTTATGAGGCTGGATTTGAACTCAGGAAGATGAATCTTCCTTACTCTTGGTCTGGTACTCTATCCACTATGCCCTCTAACTTCCCCTTCCATTTTCTGGTACTCTCCAAAACCTAGTTTTTTCCCTGGAGGCAGCTCATCTCTGGGCACCCTTACCACTGTTTGCCTTGCCACTTTCTCTTACACATCCCTGATACCCAAGGGGCAGCAGAAGTTGGCATGCTTGTTGCTCCTGACTGTCACTTTAAGGCCTTCAGGCTACCAACACTTGACAGCCACTCCCCTTCCTTTCAAGTTCCCTGTTCTTTCCAGATCCTTGTTGTTGCCATCTTTGGACCTCCAAGTCACTCTCATCGCTTCCCAATAAATGCAATACTTGTTTCCCATCCCAACTTTTCCAATGACCGTTGTCTCTCATCTTACTCAACCTTGCACAGGAGTGACTGAACCATATTAGACACCCCGCCCTATCCCCAGCTCAACTACATCTGTCTTACATGCTGGAATTTCTAGTTATGGTGGCTCTGATGATCAATCAATCAATGAGTCAATAATAAATAAATGAAATAAAGTAAATAAATATTCAGTCTGTCAATAAGCGTTTATTAAGTGTCTACTTTGTTCCAGGCATTGTGTTAATTGCTGAGGACACAAAGAGAGATAAAGATCCCTTCCCGAAAGGAGCTCACAGTCTAATGGGGGAGAAACATGAGAACAACTGTCTACCAACAAGCCATAGACAAGGATAAATTGGAAATAATCAACAGTAGCATTATGGGAAATTGAGAAAAACTTCTTGCAGAAGGTAGAATTTTAGCTGGGATCTGAAGATAGTTGGGAGGCAAAGATAGGGAGGGAACACATTCCTGGCATAGGGGACAGTAAAACACTTAGGCATTGCGAGATAGACTTGCAAGAACTATGGTGAGGCCAAGAAATACTTGTATAGAGCTAAGAAAGGGGCTGTGTTTCCTTCTGCTCTCTTCCCACCCCCTTCATAACACCTCCACTCCTACCTTCTCTTGGTACGTCACATATATGTGTGTGTGTGTATGTATACATGTATACATGTATAGCTATGTGTGTGTATATATCACACACACATATATCTTTTAAAAAATATCATCTATACATTATCCAGTGTATTTCTCTCTGCTCCTCTCCACCCAAGAACCACTCTTATAACAATGAATAAAAAAAAAGTGGGAGAAAAAGTTCAGCATAACTAAGCAACCTATTAAAGAAGGCTGGTGTTAAGTGTAATGTTTCTCACCCATGATCCTCTCCCCACTACAAAATGATTTTTTAAAGAGAAAGAAAGGCAGGCAGAGGAAAAGCTTCCTCTTGTGACCTTGGAAATCCTGGAGAGTCAGCTCTAAGATAGCCGCCCATGTCTCCTTCCTTACTCAGCCACTTATACCTGATGAAGCAAAGTTCTTCTGTCTGAATTTGCTTCTCCAATTACTCCCCAGGAAATGGGAAATTTTACTGGGGGGGTCTTAAGAACCTCAAGCAGTCTTCTTTTCTTGCTTCTTTAAACATTAGTGATTGATTCCATTATGTGTCTGGGTTTATTTAGTGCTGTAGCTTATTCTAGACCAGTGGTTCTCAATCTTCCTAATGCTGCAACCTTTTAATACTCATATGTGGGTGTATCTGCATGTGGGCAGACTTGCCTGGAGATGAATAGAGCAACAGTGTCTTGGTTCCTAAGACCATTGGAAATATGTGTTTTCTGATGGTCTTAGGCGACCCCTGTCACCCCAGTGAAAGGGTTGTTTGACCTCCAAAGCGGTCGCGACCCACAGGTTGAGAGCCACTGTTCTAGAGCAAAGATGCTCAAGTCTTGGATTCCAGTTCTAGCTCTAACACTCACTAGCCATCTGATCCTGAGCAAGTCAATCCCCTCTAAGACTCTACTTACATCCAGCAAATGGGAACAACTATACTTGGATCACCTCCCTCATAGGGTCATTGTCCTGGAAGTGGAATTAAACTTTAATGCACTCCAGAAATGGGAGTTGTTATTAGCATCATGCTGGGGTGGTCCCAAGGTTCCCATCTCTTCCTCTGGCTCCTTTCTATCATTTTGGCTGTAGAGGAACCTGCAGAGTCTGTGTATTCGGCTGACTGTGGTAGATCAGCATGGAAAATTGATCAGGCTGTAATGAATACCCAGCTCGGGGTGGAGAAAGCCTCTCATTCTACCTTGAAGAAGTATATGGGAGCCTCTTCTGCACCCTCTGAAACGCTGGTAGGGAGCCTCCCTTGTACAGGATGGATTGTAAATAATCAACAGAGAGAAGGCAGTAGGATTACGGGGGATTGGGAAAGGCTGGAACTGGAAGGAAGCTAAGGAAGTTAGGGGGCTGAGACAGGAGGGAGAGCATTCCAGGCATGGGGGGTAGTGGGTGAAAACACTTAGGAGTTGGGGATAGACAGGAGTGGAGGTGAGGACAGGAAATATTTGTGTACAGTTAAGAAAGGACTGTGTTTCCTTCTGTTGTGCCCCTCCCCACCAAAACCTACACCCAACACCCCAGGTTTTAGAGTCAAAGGAGGCAGGTTCAAATTTCAGCTCTGCTACTTACTACCAGCATGACATGTTGTTGGATCTCTCTGAGCCTCAGTTTCTATCTCTGTAAAATGTGGGGCTTGCATAAGATGAGATTAAAGGCCCCTTTCAGCTGGAGATGCTGAATACCAAGAAGATCTGGGTAGGTCTTCTTTTGCTCCTTATCTCTTGATAAGGCCAAGAGGCTCCTCCACCTGCTCTAGGCACCGTAGGGGTCATCTTGGCCCTGGTGTGATGGGAACAGCCAAGGCCTCCCAGTCAGTTCTGCTGAGTGGGCAGCTGCAGGTGCACAGGCTGGGTGGCAGCGTGATGTGGATGACGAACTGGCTGAGCTTGGCTCCTTGGGGTGATTTATGAGAAGTGGGCATGATCGTGCCATCTGGACCACAGGCTGTGCATCAGGGACTGCAAGTTGTTGGGAAACGGGCAGTGTGGAAGGACATTCTGACCGGCTGAGGCAGAGAGGGCAGGGAAGGCTGAAGAGAAGGCAGTAAAAGTGGAGATGCTGCATGAATTTCAGCACAGAGTAGCCCCAGGTAAGTGGATACCCACACAGGTGAGGGCTGCCTCCACCAGGCCTGCTGACATCCACATGGGCCCAGCCTGGGACCTGCTGACCTTGGGAGCAGAGAAGCAGAATCGACCTAGACATCCTGACAACAGAATGGCCTGCCCTGAACCCAGACTATCACAGTGGTACAGTGGAAAGAATGTTGCTTGAGTCAGGTGATCTGCGTTTGATTCTGACTGCCATTTACTACATATGTGACCTTAGACAGGTCCTTTGGGACTCATTTGAAAGAGGAAGAAAATGAACCCCACGGGGTTGTTCTGGGTAAATAAAGCTCTTAGCAGGCCTTACAAATACAACTTCTTATTATTATCAATAATGGCTCAAGATGAAGAAGGAGAAAGCCCTCAGGCTCTGTGGATATGGAGGCCCCTGACTTTTTTTCTTCACTCTCTAGAAAGGGCAAAATCTTTTTCTGAGTAGGTTGGAGAGGAAATTCTTGCTCAGATAGGGATGGATTGGGCATAATAACTTTTGAGGTCCCTTCCAAATCTGAGATTCTACAGATTCTTATAATGACCTCTCCCATCCTGCTTTTCTGGACATCTGTAGTCTTCATCTTGTCCTGTCAACCTCCCTCCTCCCCATTTCTGCTGTCCAAAGTCTCCAGCTTTCTTCCCATTTGCTTCCTTCCTCTTCAAAGTCTGTCCCTCATGCCTGGAATGCACTATCTCCTCACCTGTATCTCTTAGAATTCCTAGCCTCCTTCAAAACTTATCTCAAACTATGTTTACATGAGGAATTATCTTATTTTTTCAGGTTGGTGGAACGGTGGATAGAGTTCTGGGCCTGAAGTCAGAAGACCTGAGTTCAAATCCAACCTTACATACTTACTAGCTGTATGACCCTGGGCAAATCACCTAAGCACTGACTCAATTTCCTTAACTGTAAAATGGAGATAATAGTAGCACTTACTTCCCATGGTTGTTGTGAGGAAAAAACAAGTTATTTGTAAAGTACTTAGAACAGCTGGCAAATAAAAGGCACTTAATAAATGCTTGTTCCCTTTCCCCCTTGGCTACTAGTGCCTTCATTGGCAGAAATTACCTTGTGTTTACTTTGTATATATTTTTTATACAATTATAAGTGTCTGTATTATTTTCCCTAATAGAATGTAAGTTCCCTGTGGGCAGGCACTGTTTTATTTCTGTATTTGTAAACTCAGGACCAAGCACAGTATCTAGCATACAGTAGGTGCTTATTAATTGCTTGCCAATTGATTGCAACAGTATTTTGAAAGTGATTGAAACTGAAAAAATTGAAAACTATTTCTAGAGCTCAAATGAGGGTTATGTCTCATGAGTGCTTAGGGCTGGGCAGATGGGATCTGCCTTTGGTGGAAGCTACTTCTAAGAAATGATGCTCCAGGATATCCTCAAGAGCTTCTTCTCTCCCAAATGACTGTTTTTAGTTTGTGTTGCCAGGTGCTGTAGAGATTTTTATATCATCCATCCATGAAATCCTAGTAAGATTTTATTTCTTGATTTTTAAAAATCATCCAGCATTTCCTTTTCTACACAAAGGTAGAATAGAGCGCTTGTCCTGGAGTTCAGGTTCAAATCCAGCCTCAGACACTCATTGGCTGTGCCTCTGAACAAGTCACTTCACTGAGGTCTGCCTCGGTTTCCTCATATGTACAGTGGGAGATGTTGGGAGGACCAAATGAGATAATATTTACAAAGTGCTATATAAATGCTCGTTATTGTTATTATTAATAATAATACTAATCACACGGGCAAGGAGATTAAGAGGGTTTGGAGCCTCAGTCCCTGACCCAGCAAGGACAAAATCTTTTTTTTTTTAACTTCACAAGTAGCTTCTGATTGCAATGAATAAGGCTGAGTCAGTCAGACCTTAGAGAGGACTTAGAAATGCAGAGATGTAAGCGTCTTAGTGGTAGAAGAATGCTTTGTGATCATTTTGTCATTCATTTAACAAAAATGAACTAAGTGAAGTGCCTGTGTATAGGATTGGGTACTTGTAGAGACGTAAAATTTAGATAAGACCTGTTTCCCTGCCCTCATGAAGCTTGCAGTTATAGGGTCACAGGATACTAGATTTAGAGCTGGAAGGGACCTTAGAGGGAATCTAATTTGCAGATGAGGAAACTGAGGCTTAGAGAAGTCCATTGACTTGCCTAAGGACACTTAGTTAAGGAGCAGAGTCAGAATTTAAACTCAAGTCCTTTGACTCCAGTTAAGTACACTTTCTTCTTTATCAACACTGCCTCTCTAATTCTCGTTTGACAAAGGAGGAAGATGAAACCCACATAGGGGAAATGACTGGACAGGAGTCATAGAATATAAGGTTTGGAAAGGCCCTCAGAGGTCACCTAGTTTAATGCAAGGATAGGGCTTTATCCTTACTAAATTTCATCTTCTTGGCTCTGGTCCTGGTGTTCTAGCCTGGCTAGATTTTTGGGGATGCTGACTCGTCAGCCCTTCTGTTAGCTAGCTTTCCCAGCTTTGGGTCATCGGTGGATCTGAAAGGCAGGCTGTCCCTACTTTCATCCAGATCCTCTACTAAAATGTCTCACAATGAGTCACTGACACAGTTGTGATTCCCACTCAGATGAATCCATAAGTACAGCAGAACAAATCCGGCCCCTCTTCTTCCTGCCGACCCTTCTTCAGATATTTGAAGGTCATGATCAAGTCCATTCCTAAATCCTCACTATCTCCCCTTTGCTATACCTTCCTAATCCAGCACTTGCCTGGGTTCCAGCAGACTCTGGCTCCCTTAACTCTTAGACTCCAGCCATGGGAGCTTCGCAGAGTAAGAAGAACCTTGAGAACCTGGGTGTCAATTCTGCCTCTCTCACTTATGTATGGCCTGAGGCAAGCCACTTAACTTTTGGGGGCCCCAGTTTACCTATAAAACAAAAGAATTGTACTAGATGATATTTGAGCTTGGTTCCTGTTCTAGATCCCTCATAGTTAGGTATAGGCCCTCTGGACTAAGCTGCAAGGGCAGATCCCAGAGCTTGGAGTCTTTGAAGCTCGTCTAAAGGTCATATCCCGTCTGTCCAGAAAAAACCAGAATCAAAGGTAAAAAAACCCAGTTTCCAGTGGTGATGGTGCTATGTAGTGGGGGTGGGATGATGGTAGAACAAGGAGGAATATTGTGACAGAGGGAAAAAGAGAAACTTTGAGGAAGAGGCTTTGGGAATCAGTAGCAGAAATTGGTTGTGTTTTTTTTTTCTGATTCCAGAGGGCATTTTGTTACATAGACAAAAGTTTGTTGCTTCCTTCTAGACAAAATGATTTCCTTTCAGAATGACTGGTCCTGACTAAATGTGTAAAAATGTGATTGCGCTATTATACACCCACCTATACACCCACACATATATACATCTAGACAGAGAATATATGCATAGTATGTATTTATAAATGTTTATAGCTGATTGTACATGTATAACCTATATTTGATTGCTTACTGTCTCAAGAAGCAGAGAGGGGAGAGAGGGAAAGATAGAATATGGAGCTCAAAACTAAAAAAGAACCTCTCAAATGTTAAAAAATTGTTTTAATGTGTAATTGGGAAGGAAAATAAAAATATAATTAAAATAAATATATGTAGTGATGCATATGTACACATACATGTTTATAAATGTGTGTATATATGTATACATAAATTATCTGTCTCTCTGTCCATCCATCTATCTATTTACCTATTTGAAAGTTAATTGGGTAAGGTTAAGATGCCTTTCTACAGTTAGAGGACACATTTGTATAATGGGGAACTGGAGCAGTCCAGAGCACCTCAGCTGCTACTTTTCCTGCATAAAAGGCTGGAGATCCAGCTTCTAGAAAAGTCATGGTGATAGGGTGTAATGGGAGTGCTGTGGAGAGACTTTGGAAACGTGTGCTGGTGGAGTGAAGGGTGAGAGGTACCAGAAAGCATCTGAACAGGGAATAAAAGGTATGAGACCCTTGGAGCCTCAGCCTTCCCTATTCAGTTGCCCTCTCTTGGTGGATCCCTTCTCTTGGTTTAACTTATCCTGCGAGAAACAATACTGAAATGGGAGGGACCTTGGACCCTCTCCTTCCAAGGTTGATCTATGGTCCCATGAAAAGGACTCATTCTTTGCCTGCCTCAGCATTTACTCTTCCATTTAGGTGAAGGTTAATCTGTAGTCTCTGGTGTAGTGAGTTTCAAAATAAAAGTAAGAAACTCAAGGAGTCTAGGAATCTAATGGTCTGAGAATCAAAGTATATACTAGGTTTTATAGTCATTTCAACATCAATACCCGAAGGAATGGTGAGTGATTTTCAGGGACCTAGACTGGAGGTAGCTGAGACAAGGATTCATGGAACAGTGATGCCAGATTTGGAGGCAAAGTTGATCTGGACCTAGGCTATCTCAAAACCGAGCTAAGTATGAGCCCACTGTCCCCAGAAACCAAGATAATATGGGAGAGAGTATACTCCTGAATTTATTGGAGGAAATATTCTTTATTTTGGCACTGTTGTATCTTGGAAATAAGTATCCTTTTGTGAAAGCTGATTGATGTTAAAGTGGTTAAATGGAACTGGGGAAACTGTCACTAGTAGCCAATGGTGGGGGGAGATACCCAGAAGGAAGGCTTTAGCTGATGGCATTAAAGAAGAGAACCCTGAGGAGATGTAGCAGACATTGCTCTGGGTGAGTAAGGCCACAGATACTCTTTATGTTTGTAAGCCATGGGTTGGTGACAGGTGTGCCAGAGTAGGTCACTAGAGAAAAGTTTCTTACTTTTTAAAGACACTAACCAGAGTGGGCTTTTGCATGTGTCAGTGGGTAGTTCCTTAGCTATTCCCTGAGCTTGATGGTTGCTGATGGGCCAAACAGAGCCTCTAGGATTCAAAATCCTCAAATTTATTGGCATCCAGCACAGGTGCAGTTTAGACCCTGATCACAGAATCCAGAGACCCTTTGTGTCCCCCATCACCCTACCTCATCCCCTTACTCCTGGTAATATTTGCTCCCGGGCCAGTTAAAAATATTATAATTCCTAACAGGCTGGGTTTGATTGGCACAAAGGTGATGGAATTCCTATTTTGTGGGTGAAAGTAAGAAATGGGATGGAGATCTATGGAGGGACAAAACCTGTAGGTTTGAGGTTCTAAGTGGCAATTTGGAGAGTTAGGCTAGATTAGGACTTTGTATTTACTTTCTGTCTATCTCAGATTTATTTATATCTTTATATGCACCAACCCCGGAATTCAAATCCTGCCTCTGGCGTGTGCTACCAGAAGGTTCTTACCCTCCCTGGGCCTCCCTTTCTCCCATCTCTAAAATAAAGCAATTGGATCAGATGGTTTCTGAAGAAGCCTCCAGCTTCTGGTCCTCATCTCACATCACCCAGGTTCCTTCTGCTACTTATCATCTCCTCTTTCACCCAGTCTCCTATGAAGAAGTGAAACTTCTCCTTCCATCCCTCATCTTCCAGATGATTGCCCCTCTGTCTTCCCCACTCTCTCTTATCTTCTATCTCTAAGTCTCTCCTGGCTACTTCCTTCCTGTTTGCAAATATAGCTGAATCTCCCTATCCTCAAAAAACCTTCACTTGATCCATTCATACCATCTAGATTTCATCTCTCTTTTGTGGCTAAACTCCTTGAGGAGGCCTTCTATACCTCTCTTCTGAACTTTCTACAATCTGGCCTCAGGCCCCCACCATTTAACCAAAACTGCTTCCTTCAAAGTCACTAATAGTCTCTTAATTGCCAAATCTACTGTCCTTTTCTTTTTAAATTTTATTTGAGACTCAGATACCAGAACACAAATACAGATTAGAGAAAAGAAAAAAAAATCATAAATTTAAATGTTGGAACTTAAATACAAGTATCTCCCCTCCCCTCTTCTCCCCTCCCCTCCCCTCCTCTCTTCTCCCCTCCTCTCTTCTCCCCTCCCCTCCCTATCCCTTCCCTCCCTTCCCCTCCTCTCCCCTTCCCTCTCCTCTCCTCCTCCCTCTCTATTATTTCACTTGGTGATCTCATCAACCACCATGTGTCCCTAGGCTAATGACTGTCAAATCTGCTTAGCCAGCCTTACTCTCTGCTGATCTCCAATCCCTAGTCTCCAAATGCCTATTGAGCTTTTTGAATTGAGCATCCTGTGGACATCTAAGACTCAACTGAACTTACTGTCTTTCCCTCCAAACCCTCTCCCCTTCTGAGTGTACAAAGCACTGCTGAGGGCACTGCCGTCCTTTCATTCAGCCTGGCTTACGAGCTATGTGTCACCCTTGACTCCTCCCTTTCAGTCTCCATGTCCCATCTCTTGTCACAGTGTGCTGATTTTACCTTCTACACATTCTCTCTCTCTTTCCATGACACCCTTACTCTCTTTTTAAAATTTCTCTTTCTATCACACGCATACACACATACATACACATACCCATTTTATACCCCAAACTGGTAACATTTTCTACTCAGGTTCTCAAGACCTCACATCCGCACTGTTTCTGTAGCTTACTGGTCGGCTTGCCACAAGTCTCTTGCTATGCCAGTCCACCATTCAGTTATGAGAGTGATCTTCCTAGAGTATAGGTCTGACCGTGTCATTCCCCTACTCAATAAACTTCAGTGGCTCACTATCACCCTAGAATGAAATGTAACATTCTCTGCTTGGTATTCAAAGCCCTTCATAGGGCCCTTTCTAGGCTTATTACAACATATGTTGTTGAACCTCACACCTCTGACTCTGTGATTCAGTGACACTGGCTTTCTTGCTCTTCTTCCATCTCCTGATTCTAGGCATTTTCAGAGGCTGTCCCTTATCCCTAGAAATTTTCTCCCTCCTCATCTCTGCTTGGCTCCTCTGATTTCCTTTAAATCTCAGCTAAAATCCTATTTTCTATTTCCTAATCTCCATGATGCTAATGACTTCCCTCTTGATTATCTCCTGTTTATCCTGCATAGCTTATTTATGCATTTGTATCCTCTCCTCCATTAGATTCTGAAGTTCTCAAGAGCAGGGACTCATTTTTGCCTTTCTTTGTATCTTCAGTGCAGTCAAAGGGCCGCATTTGAAGACCTAAAGGACCATATATGGCCTTGAGACTCCAGGTTCCCTGCCCCTGGGCTAGACAATCTTTGAGATCTCTTCTAGTACTTGAGTTTTGTTCTAAGGTCTCTTCCCAGCTCTGACATTCTAAGATAATGTGACTTGTCCAAGATCTCTCAGAGCCTGGACTAGAATTCAGAACATTTGTATACCAATCCCATACTCCTTCCATTACTTCTCTCCAGTCTCTCTCTATCCCCCTCCCCATCCAATCCCTGGCTCCTTAGTTTGACTTTGGATCTAAGGAAGACTAAGAAGCTCTTCTCCATTAAATCTCCATTCCTCCAAGTCTAGTAGGAGTTTCCTGTCCTGCTGCTAGAATGATTTGGAGACTTCAATTCATTACCCTCAGAAGGTGGGTTCCCTGATTCCACTGATACCTTGCCAGAACTGGTTCATTAAACTTGGGCAGCAAAGAGGCCTCTTAGCAGAGAGCCCTGTTTTAAAAATTATTTTAGGGTGGCTTCCAGGTTTATGCTGTCAGGCCAATTTCCACTGACACAAATTCTCCTTCTCTTTGCTTCCCCCACCTCTCCTCTAGAAACACACACCAACCTCAACTTATAGGGACCTTATTTCAAAGCCTGAAAGGGCCCCATTGTTTATAGCTTTGGTTGCATTTAGACCGTAGGTACTCTGGAGTGCCTGGAAGGTGGGGAACCAGGACCCTGGAGTTCTATTTTCCCTCTCATGCTATTACTCTCAGACGAAGATTGAAAATCTATGAATTTTGCAACAGAAAGAGTTGACAGATATACTTGCTGACATATGGTTTCTTGGGTGTATGGCTCAATTGCACCTGCATTTTGTGGCACATGTTCCTTTTTTGCTCGGGTGTGTGGAAAGGAAGGGATCAGTTTCTATGCTGTGACTTAGTTTCTTTATTTGCAGAATAATGGATTAAAGTATTCCTTATTTTTCATGCCCTTTGAGAAGCTGAGATGAAGTTTGTTCTGAATATTCATGGGAAGAAGGTACAATGTGATGGCAGATGGTGACTGAATTTCTTATGGTTAGTCATAGAGTCAAAACTAAGGTAGGGTAAACAGAGCTTTGCTTCAAGACATGGATATTTGAGGGTGGCACATCTTCCCAGGGATGGGACATTTCTTTCTTGCAGTCAACCACTGTCCCTGAACTTTGCCTTGAGATCCTTTGCTTCCCTATGTACTATGTAGCACACATGCTGCACTCCCCCCCCCCTTTTCACAGTGGTATCCCTCTCCTGACATCTCACTCACAGCCTCAAACTCTATACCTCCGTGGGAAAAAAGGGTCTGATGGGCCACTTCCTCTTCTGCAACAACTATTCCAGTGATCCTTTGCTCTGCTTTCCACACATTCCTTCCCACTCACCACCCCGCCCCCTCCCCCCTTCTCAGCATTTTTGCTTCAGGTGAAAAGATTTGTAGTTATGGCTCTACCCACAGTAGTTTCTCTCTAGAAATGCCCACACTAAGTGCCTGGGTTGAAGGAACAGCGGCACTTTGAGTAATTCAGGACTGTTACCTAGTGAGAAGCTGACTTTGCTGGTAATAGAAGTGAAAGTACAACGGGGGGGGGGTGGCAGGGCACTAATTCCATAGGTGGCTCTCAGCCAGGAAATTAGCAGTGATCAATGAGAGCAGGGAAAATGAGAGAAATAAAGCCTGGATTATGCTTCAAGTGAACAACAGGATAGATTCTGTCCTCTGAGAATGGAGGAGGATGGGGAAAGAAGCATGAAGTGTGGTGGAGGAGCACTGGATATGGATGGAACAGAAGATCTGGGTTCAGGTCTCAGCAAGTTACTCCTTATAAAACTATGAGCAATTCTCATCCCTCTGAACCTCAGTTTCCTAATCTGTAACATAGGGGGTTGGACTGGCTGATCTTTAGGGTCTCTTCTGGTTTATCAGCTTTGATTCCAGGATGAGCTGACCTTGAGGCTCTCTTCTACCACTTAATTCTAGGATCCCATGTAGGAAGTCAAGATGTTATTTATATCAAAATATATTAAAAGTGGACTTCTCCTTATCCTTTCTGATCTAATTCTACCAGCATGCCATGGAAGACTTCATGGAGCACCTATCTTCTTTCAATGAGTCTCCATGAAGGACTGTTAATGTTATTACTCCTACCTTTCTTTTCCATGATATTATTTCCACAAAAGAACCAATGTGTCCCTGGGAGTCCTTGGCAACATACTCACCAGGCTCCATGTGCCTTCTGGGAGGACTGATTTATGATTTCAAATGATAAAATACTTCTGTCTCTGGAAGTCATGAGCAAAGGTGCTTTTTTAAAATAATGTGAAAATAATTTGTTGCTTTTGCATAAAAGAAACCCCCCCAAATGTCTCTGATCCGTCAATGTAAATTTCTTTTATATTGAAGAAGCTCTTTTTCTTGCTTGCTTGTTTGCTTTCTTCCTCTCTTTATTTTCCTTCCTTCCCCTCTCTATTTCTTTCCTTCCTTCCCCTCTTTTTTCCTTTGCCCTTCCTTCTTTCCTTTCTTCCTTCCTCCCTCCTTTCCTTTTTTCCTCCTTCTTTTTCTCCCTCCCTCCATCCTTTCCTTCCTTCCTTCCTTCCTTCCTTCCTTCCTTCCTTCCTTCCTTCCTTCCTTCCTTCCTTCCTTCCTTCCTTTCTTCCCTCTCTTCCATCTTCCCTCTCTTCCATCTTTTCTCTCTCCCCTCCTTCCTCTTTCTATTTCTCCCTCTTTTTATTTCTTTCTTTCTAAAAAGGTTTAGAAATTGACAGAGGTTTGGGTTACTTTGCTCATAAAATGCAATCATTAGGACAGTGTGGATCAGTCATTTAGAATGGGAACCAAATGTTTTCTTCTGTATAAATCCATAATGTGGGACTTATCTCCCATCTGGTAAAAACCTCTTTCTAGCAAAATGTTCAGAGTGGGATTGAATTAATAAGGAGACATCAAGTGAAATACACTATTTATGTGCCTCCCCCCTGCTCCTGTAAGCGGAGTTACATATTGGCCTTTTATCAATAAACATCTCTACCTGTGGGTTTTTGAGACAGATTAGCAGAGAAGAACCATTATGGGATGAAAGAAGAGGGCATGCTGGGAGAAAAATGAAATCAAACCTTCACCAGTGCAAACACTTCCTTCCAGGATAATATTTGGGTTTTAATTTCTTAAAAAAAAATAAAATAAAATACAAGATGTTGGAGTCGTTTGGAGATGGCCGACATCTGCCCTGCAATGAGGCTGTTCTCCAAAGTGCAGCTCTCAGTGGGGTATTTGTTTAATTTCTATTGGTTTTGGGCAGCAGCCTATAATGAGGAAAGATATGGGCCGAGGCAGGAGATGGCAGCTGGAACTCCTTACCTTTTTGAACATTAGAGGACAAAAGCCTTTTGCATGTATGGGGGTTTTTAGTGAAAATTCAATAACTTTTGCTGCAGACACTTTGCTCCAGAACACTAATAAAGATGAGAGCTCTAATAAAGGGGCCAAATTAGAGATTCAGACTATTAGAGATGAGGGCTTGGAAATATTTCTCTGGATCAGTGCCAATCTCTATTGTTCCAGACATTGAAAAATAGCCAACTGTGGTATCTAGTATGCCACTAATTTAGGGCCAAGATTATTTTAAGGGGACTTCTAACAATGTTTTTTTCAAAGGCTCCTTCAAAACAGGGAGCAGATTCTATCTGCATGGGATTAATTAAAGGGGACCTACCAAGGATAGTCTGTTGCTTTCCAATTATGTTAAAGCTTCCCACTAGCAAAGTCCCTTAAAGAAAAAGGGCAGACAAGAGTACAGATAGGCTCCTGCCCAAGTGCTGACATTGTTTTCTCTACTTTTTGGTCTCCAATGATGCTACAATGGTCTGTGACCAGATGGAGGGAGGTGACCTGCCTGAGCCTGTGGCTTGTGTTGGGTTGGCCATTGCTTTTCTCTGCTCTTTGTCACTCCTAAGCTGATGGTGATCAATGGGGCCAGCCATGAGGCCTGACTGGGGCATTAAGGGCCAGTTTGAATTCCTCTTGCTTGTGAGCAGATGTAATTTGTGGTCTGCTTGGCACAAGAGTAAGTTGACTAATTAGAAGTAACTTAATACCGTCCCACTGCTTGGACTCTCAAGTTGCCGGCACCCTCTGTGTGAGGAGGCCAGAGTTCCTTCTTCCTGCTTAGAGAGTCATGAATCAAGGCTTTAGCACAACAGTTCCTGGGGGCCAGGGCTGCCTATGTTTGTTTGAGCCATGGGGGCAAATTTGCTTTACTTGGAGCCCTGGGAGCAAATGCCTTTTCCAAAGCCCAAACTATATCTGAAATATGCTTTTATTCAGGCAAAGTTACTTGCAGCTCTTTGGTGCCTGACACCTTCTGGGATGAAGAGAGAAGCAAAATGATGAGACAGTGTGAGTAGAAGACTGAAATGGAACCTGACTTCAGCTAGTCTGGAGATCCAGGAGCAGGACAGGGAATCAGGCTTCAAAACTTGTAGTCTTTTATTATTACTATTACAATAATTGTTATATCATATTGTACTATATTATATATTGTGCTGTATTTTATCATATCATGATGTATGATATCACATTGTATATCTATATTATTATAATTATTATTCACATTAGTTTTATTAGAAACAACTTTGAACCTCAGTAAGACAATTAAATATGTTTAGCCACTATTTACATTTAAATTCATTCATTTCCCCAGAGAAAGTAACCCACCACTTTGTCCGCCTGTCCTCTCGGCCCCCATGGGTATTGTTCCTGGTCCATCCCTTCTTATCCCTCCTGTGATCCTATGAGGATGCTCTGTAATCTCCTTGTTCAGCTCTTCTTTTCTTCTCCCCACTTTGTACCTTTTGGAATTCTATAATGCAGTCAAGATGGACAAATGTGAGGAAGTCAGAGAAAACTGGAAAGGACTTAATGAGATACTGGGAAACAGAAGCAGAACTGCCCAGTATATGGCAGAGGGACCGAGAAGGAATGCACAAGAAAGGCAACGGGGGACTCTGAGGAGGGGCTATATTTTCTATTTTCCATTCATCGCTCAACCAAGAGACATTTCTGAAGCACCTACTATGTGCCATGCCCTAGCAATACAAAGACAAAAGTGAAACAGTGCCTACCCCCAAGGAGTTTACATTTTAAAATGGGAGAAAACATGTATCTATAAAGATATATACAAGATTCCTACAGCACAAGGTAGTTACATGGTAACTGTGGGGAAGGCGCTTTAAATGTAGAGTAGCATATTTATTCATTTCTACTGCCCTTTAATGTTTGCTTTCTAATTATTTCTTATATCTGTGTGTGATATCATGGGCATAAGAAGTTCTCTGGGGAGGACATTCCTTTTACCAATGCAGACAGGCAACTATCTTGCAATTTATTGTTTTAGAGAATCGTCTGTGTCACCAAAAGGTTAAGTGACTTGACCAGGGTCACATGGCCAGTATTTGTCAGAGATGAGACTTGAATCAGAGGTCAGCTCCCTATCTACTATGTCAGACTACCTCTAATAAAACACTTAATTAATTTTTAAAAAAAGAATAAAGCTAAATCTTCCCTTTTCTAGATCTCTCAGCAAAAACTGTTAGTTTTCTAGCCAGATTTCATCTTCTCCCACTGAGGCAGGGCATCTCAGACTGCTTAAACAGTACCAGAATCACCGAGCAGGTGGGAAATTCAGTCAAACAATTGGATATTTTGGGGGAGCTGGAGAGGGAGGAAGTTGTGGAGTTGAAGGTCTGGATATGTGATTTTAACTCTGTAAGACCCTCAAGTTTTTTTCTTACACATAATTGGCTCTGTGATGCAGAGGAAGGAACACTCTCAGTGCCCCAGGTAAACTCTCTAAGACCATGCAGAGAAGGTGCCAATCTGCATTCACAGAGGAAAGACCTCACCTGTATCTCCCTTCACTGATGAAACTAGTTCAGTCTGGTCTCCTGCCAAAAATTAATGTAAGTTACAGGCATTGATCTGCATTGCTAGGCGGAGTTTTCACACAAATTACAGATGGCTAGTTATGGGGAGGGGAGTTGTCAGGTCTGTGAACTGGCATCATTTGCATTAAGAAAATGCACATACATGTAAACACATACACTCAATGTGTATGCAAGATCCCCCCACCCCCATCATTTCCAAGATTGTCTTTTTCATTTGTCAATAAGTCTTGTTGATGCCACCAATATTTAACATCAGTATTATGACAGGAGCAACGTAAGAGTAGTGTCTTGAAGTGGAGAGAAGACCAGCCTTGGAGTTATGAAGCCCTAGCTTCAAGTTTTGGCTCTGGCATGTAATAGCTACCAGATCATGGGCAAGTCACTAAACCATTAAGAACTCTATGTAACTCTAAGTCTGCAATTTAAGGATAATTTTTGAATACTGGTTTCCACACTGGGAGATTCCCAAACAATGAAATCACAGGATGGGACCAACATTTTTACTTTATTTTATTTTTGGAGACAATCAGGATTAAGTGACTTGCCCAAGGTCACACAGCTAGTAAGTGTCTGAGGCTGGATTTGAACTCATGTTCTCCTGAATCCAAGGCTGGTGCCATCTAGATGCCTCAGGACCAACAATTTTAAAATTTAAATTGCACACACACATACATAAAATATATTTCAACAAATACTTGTATATATATATAGATGGCATATAAAGTTGAAATCTAGGCATATATACATGAATGCTTTTATGAATCTACAAATTCATTGGCTTCCATCAATGAAGACTATAGTGCTAAGGGTAGCTAGGTGGCACAGTGAATAGAGCACCAGCCCTGAAGTCAGGAGGACCTGAGTTCAAATCCAGCTTCAGACACTTGACACACTTACTAGCCATGTGATTTTGGTCAAGTCACTTAACCCCAATTGCCCTCCAAAAAAAAAAGCAAAAAAAAAAGACTATAGTGCTTCTACATCTTCTTGTCTGGGATTCTTATCCATATTTTTCTAAAACAGTGGTCTCAACCTTCCAAATGTGGCGACCCTTTAATACTCGTGTGTGGGTGTATCTGCATGTGGGCAGACCTGCCTGGGGATGGATAGAGGAGCAGTTCCTAAGACCATTGGAAATATGTGTTTTCTGATGGTCTTAGGCAACCTCTGTGACCCCTGTGAAAGGACTGTTCAACCCCCAAAGGGGTCGCGATCCACAGGTTGAGAGCCGCTGTTCTAGAAAATCTATGTCTGACGCTGGAGTTTTTCTTCAGTACTTTTAAATGTTTTGTAGATACTAACCAGAGCAGCATTTGAATTGTTTCTCCTCACTATATGATTGGCCCATGTCCTCTTTCTGATCATACACAACTTTAATGATACCTTTTACATTATTTCTCATGCACAAGTCACAAGTGGCAATGTGATTGTGCCAGTATATGCCTACTGCATGTCTTTCCATTGCCCTATGGATCATGTGGAATTGTCAGTTTTTTGAAATCATAGAGCACCATGATCTATAGTCATGCAGCATCCTTGGGAGAATATCTGTGTTAAAGAGCTGGGATTTTGTGGCACTGAGCAACTTGGGAGAAGAGACGACTTGGAGAGGGGGGTAAAGTAGGGAATATATTTTCTGTCTTCCTATATTTGAAGGTCTGTCATAGGGAAGATGGATTAGATTTGTTCTGTTTAGCCCCAGAGGAGAGAACTAGAAGCCATGGGTGGAAGTTACAAAGAAGAAAATTTAGACTTGATGTCTGGAAAAGCTTCCTGACAATTTGAGCTGTCTTAAAGTGGGATGAATTGGCTGCCTTTAGAGGTGGTGGCCTCTTTAAGCAGGGGCTAGGATGGCTACTTGCTTGTTGGCTATGTTACAGTGTGGATTCCTTTTTGGTATGACTTGAACTAGATGGGTGCTGAGATCCCTTCCACCTTTTAGATTCTGTGATTCTGAGTATTGAAAAAAATAACTTCTTAAATCCAGCTGGATTTCTTGCTGTTCAGTCACTGGCCCAGCTCACTGTCCATTTGTAGCACTGATCTAAGATACATGTAATGGTGGACAAACTCAATGGACTGTCCATTTATATGCATCATGCACATCCACGTCCACACCAACACCAATGTGTCTGTTCACCTGTCTATGTACATGTATGTATGAAAGCTCACATGGAAGTAGTCAGTGACAGAGCCATGATTCCAATATGGCATTCTTTCCCAACATTCATCTCTAGAAGTATGAAGTATACTTACTGACAAGGTGTCCCCAAAGTCTTAGGATAATTTTCAACTTTACTAGTTGAAGACTGTCCTAAGACTTTGGGGGAAAACCCTGCAATTACAAATATGAAGGACACTCTAAAATCATTCATCATTCTATTCTCCCTCAGGCTAAAATATCCACACATAGCCAAGGATATAACTGGTCTTTGAGTAGACAGTCAGTTAGTCAGTCAGCCAACATTTATTAAATGCTTATTATGTGCCAGCCACTGTGTAGAGGATACAAAAAAAACCCCCCAAAATAGTATTTGCCCTTAAGGAGCTCACATTCTAGTGTAACGGTGATGGATTTAGAGTCAGAGGATCTTTGCTTAAATTATGGATCTACCACTTACTAACTATATGACCCTGGGTAAGTCATTTAACATTTCTGAGACTCAGTTTCCCCCTCTGTAAAACGAAGACATTGGATGACTTCTAAGATCTTTTCCAGATAAAAATCTATGATACTCTGATGGTCAATTTTATTTTAAATTTTCCTTAACATCCTGATTTCTCTGCACTCTGGAAAGAACTGGAGCATGCTTTTTAGAATACCACAACTTCCTGAATGGAATTCTTAATGGCTGAAGGAGTATCTTGCCTACCCTACAAGAGTAAGCACACACTCATACTCTGAACAGGTTCCTGGACAGAATAAGCCCCCTAATTCCCTTTTTTGACCTAGTTCAGCTGGAGGTGCTCTGAGTCTCTCACCCCATGGAGCTGACCTGCCAATGATAAATACCATTTAATTATGGAACAAGGATTTCTGTCATTGCTCTTGGCCAAGCTTCTATTGCTAGAGATTAAACATCATCCTAGTACTACTGAATTACCTTTTTAAACCTATTATTTCAATGTGATTAACTTCACCTCTTTTCATTTAGCTGTAAGCAAAATCTTGTTTACAAGGCAAAAAAAAAGCATTCCCCTTAATATCGGCAATAATAATAAAAACGAACATTGCAAGAAAATAATTTATGTGAAAAACAGCAAAAAATGGCATTGATGCATGAGGTGCCTCCTCAATTAATAAAAAGAAGGAAATATTTAAAAACAATTTATCAAGGAAATATATACAGTTCATACATCATGCATTTGCAAAGAATGTACTAATATTCATTCTACAAATAGCTGTGTGACCCCGGGATACTAATTCCTTTGTGTGTGCCTGGAATCTAGGTTGTGGTTACAAAGTAGGAATGGAATTGGGTAGTTGTTCACCAATGAAAGGCACCTCTGGTGACAAAGAAATATGCTTAAATTTGGGAAAGTGGTGGCTTTTATTCGAATTTATGCTGACTACTTTGAGGACTGCCCCGATGTATTCATGTATGTGGGAGACACAATTGTTTGGGCAAGACTCGAACTACAGTTGGGAATTTCACTATGGTGGGTGACTAGATTCTGGAAAGAAGAGCTAAGGGAAACCCAGTGGGTTGTTCTGCTTTACTTAAGCCCCCATTGAGGGAATAAGGGCCCTGTTATTTTAAAAAACAAAATCTTAGAGGGTTTTTATCCAATTGCAGAAAGTTGTAAAATGGGAAACTGCCATGTTGGGAGGCCAAGCCCAGTGGCATCTGCTCCTACCATTATGCTAATTGTCAGTTCTGCTGGTGCAGGCTTTTGGAGAGAGGACCCACGGCTGTGTGTTGGCAAAAGAGAGACCGTATGTGTGCTGCTGCGTACATTTCTTCCTAATTTCTTTTTTTACCATTTTCTTTTATTGCTCTTCCAGATCCTCAACTCTCTGGAAGCTCTTTTACAGGGATTTGCAGATAAATTAGCATTTGCATCATATTTCACAGTTTACAACAGACTCTTTCTCTCACACTTAAAACAATGTGCTTTTATAAGAAAAAAAAGCCACATCAATATTAGGAGAAAGAATATTTCCCCAGATGGTGTCAGTGCCTTAGCCAGAGTTTTTAGAATGCTCAACTCTCAAAACAAGCTATGGAAGGGTCCTTGCTCGGCAGAATGGGATGTGAGTATCTTCTCTGCTGGCCGTCGCAGAGCTGGGATGCTAGGACAGGGAAAGATGGAAACAGACATACTGTAAGGTGTAATACAGTCTGTTGGAAGCTAGGAGTTTGTATTTCTGCTTTTCTCTCCTATCCCTTCCCTCGCCTGCTTTTTCATCCCCTTTTTTTTTCCTCCTAAGGAAGGGTTTTCTTAGGTCTCTGCATGGTATAGAGCCCATGGAGGGTATCTTGGATAGACTTCAGGAGGTCCAGGAACTAGGAAGGGGAAAAATTAAAATTTAATTTTAACTGACCCTTTAACTGAATTATTTAAAGACATGACTCTGAGAAGGGGGTCGATAGACTTTACCAGACTGCCAAAGGAGTCCACGACATAAAAGTGAACCTACCTGTTATCTTGTTATTTAGAATTGTTCTGGGAATGGACACATATATGTGTACACTTATAAACATGTATGTGCATATATACATATATATGTATATACACACACACACATTAATATATGTTTATTTCAATAAACAGGCAGCTAGGTGGTGCAGTGGATCGTGTACCAGGCCAGGAGTCAAGACCTGAATTCAAGTTTGTCCTCAGACATTTACTAGTTTTGTGACCCTAGGCCAGTCACTGAACCCTGCTTGCCTCAGTTTCCTCATCTGTAAAATGAGCTGGAAAAGGAAATGGCAACATACTCCAGTATCTCTGCCAAGAAAATCCCAAATGCGCTCATCAAGAGTTGGACACGATTGAGAAGAACAACAAAGATTTCAATAAACACTTATTACGGCCTATTATATGCAAGGTATCCATGCACATGCACATGTGTCCAATGAGACTATATAGATGACAGCAGACAGAGTTTGCCTTCCAGTGGCTTATGAGTATATAATGAAGGACATTAAAAAACACTATGTTTTTTAAGAACTTCTGGATGGGCAGCAAGGTATAGCAGAAGGGGTACTGGATCTGGCATCAGAAAATTTCAGTTCAAGTCTAGTCTGTTACTCACCCATCTGACCATAGACAGATTCCCTAATCTCTCTGAGACTCAGTTTCCCCTCTTGTAAAAATGAGTGTTGAGTTAGATTAGATGACTTCTAAGAACCCTTACAACCTTGGATACTAGTAACAGTCCATCAGAATGGGGAAATACTTATGTCTCTGTGTGGACATGGAAACTCTGAGAGCTCAAAGAATCTTGGAGATCATCCAGTCTAATCTTCTCATTTTTATAGATGGGGAGATTGAGGACCAGAGGCTGGAAGTGACTTACCCAAGAGCAAGGAATAAGTTAGTGGCAGAGCTGGTTACTTGAAGTGTGACTAGTTACCCTCCATTGTCAGAATATCATATGGCTGACTGCCAAGGCTTTGAAACATACCTACTCAGGACTTTCCCCCCAAGGGAATATGTCTTTCTTTGTATAATAAAAGTGCCTAGAGAAATCAGATTCATCTTACTAACATTTACTGATGGTTTTGTTGGATCAGATCTATAGAATCATAGGAGGTCAAAGTTGGAAAGCACCTTGGAATATGGGACATAGAATGTCATAGCTGGAGGGATCATTAGAACTTGTTAAGATAGAATGTTAGAGATGACAGGAGTCTTAGAACAGATCATAAAGAAGGTCCAAGCTGGAAGGGGCCTAATAAAAATGATTTAGTAATGAAGGGAGGAAGAAAGGGAGGGAGGAAGGAGAGAAGGAAAGAAAGAAGCATTTATTAGGTACGTACTATGTGCTCTGCTGAGTGCTTTGCAAATATCCTCACTTGGTTCTCACAACAACCCTGGGAGGTAAAGGCTAACATGTACAGTATTAGAGCTGAAAGGTGCTGTTGGAGATAGAGTCTTACAGCAAGAAGGGACTTTAGAGGTCTTTCAACCTCTTTGTTTTACAGATTGGCAAACCAACCCTTAAGAGACATTATGAGTTACCCATGGTCACAAATCAAAGGAGACCTGTGATAATACTATGCTTGATTCTTTCCTTACTGTTCAAAACATGTGTTGCAGAAGACAGAAAAACCTTCCTCTGCCACCTTCTCAGACTGGTATACCAGCTATAATATACTCATGCCAGGAGAGAGACAGAGAGAGAGAGAGAGAGAGAGAGAGAGAGAGAGAGAGAGAGAGAGAGAGAGGGAGAGAGAGGGAGGGGGGAGAGAGAGACACAGAGAGAGAGAAAGAGAGAGAGATGGAGAGAGAGATGGAGAGAGAGAGAGATGGAGAGAGAGAGACAGAGACAGAGAGACAGAGACACAGAGAGAGACAGAGACACAGAGAGAGACAGAGACACAGAGAGAGACAGACACAGAGAGAGAGACAGAAAGACAGAGAGAGACAGAAACAGAGACAGAGAGACAGGGAGAAGGAGAGAAAGAGACAGAGACACAGAGATACAGAGAGATGGAGAGAGACAAAGAGACAGAGAGAGAGAGAAGGAGAGAGAGACAGAGACAGAGAGACAGAGAGATGGCGAGAGACAGAAAGAGACACAGAGAGAGACAGAGAGACAGAGACAGAGACAGAGAGACAGGGAGAAAGAGAGAGACAGGGAGAAGGAGAGAAAGAGACAGAGACATAGAGAGACAGAGATACAGAGAGATGGAGAGAGAGAGAGAGAAGGAGAGACAGAGACAGAGAGACAGAGAGACAGCAGTATCCAAATGAGTCACTTTTCTGCAATGGAACAATTCTACTTAGCCCCACTGGGGATATCTGTAAATTCACTGAAGCAGGAGGGCCCCCCTTGTTCCTGTATTCAATAGACCAAAGGAGCAGCTCTCCACTCACATGCTTCCTGTGAGGTTTTTGGTGTGGGCAGAAACGTGACCTTTGAGACACAGAGTAGGGATTGGGTAGAGTGGCTAACAACCGACCCCACTCGTCCTTGTTAGACAATCCTCTGGTTTCCAATCCCCCATGTACCATTTCACTCCAGGCCTGGACTCTCTATGGCTTGAGACCCCTTGTTGCCGTGGTTAGTGTCTTCCCTCATGGACCAGCAGCATTAATGGGAAATAAACAATCCTTGGCCTTTTCTCTCATGTAATTTCTAAATGTGCGCATGTGTTGTGTAGACATATATGTGCCTCTCTTTGCACACATATTTGTGTATTATGAGCATACGTATATGTATGGGTGTATATATAATCATACATTCTTTATACGCATCTTCTCATATTCTGCAGTTGGAGAATGTTCCCCATTTGCACAGTGTATCAGCTGCCTAGTTCATCTTCCCTCTCAGGGTGTCTAATAGGATATTTTATCTTCCAGGATAATTTCCTGGAAACATGTGTAACAGCCCTGTAAATCACTGAGTTGGTGGAATAAGGGCTCTGACTTTGTTCCAGAGGCCGCAGGAAGGCAGGTCTGCTTGCTGGCCTCTGATGCAATTGGTACCCAAGTCAAAAGCGGAAAAAAGCAAAATGTCTTCAGTTCCCGATCTTTTCTTATCCTCGTCGGATAAATCTTCCTGAATCGCCTCCTTTGTTCAACTCTTTGTTCTAGCATACCAAAAGTAAAGAAGGCCAGGGTCCATGCTCTCAAACAGCTTACTGTCTGGCAGGTGAGATAAGACATCTCACATGGCACTGAAGAATAGACTATGATGGCCGCACAGATTTAGAGTTGGAAGGGCCTGAAGAGTTTCATGTAATCCAAGCTCTACATGTGACAGATGAAGAAACTGTAGGTGGAGGGAGAGAAGGTGACTTGCTTTCCATCACAGGCATTACATAGCAGAACTGGGGATAAATGATTAAGACAGAGAAGCTACAGGAGATCCCAGGAAGGAGAGCTCTCTTCTCTCTGGGGCTCCACGGAGAGGGTCACATTTGAGCATCCCCAAGTCCCTCTCTCATTCATCGATTCACTCACTCTCACACTCATTCACTTAGGCCTCCATTTCATCAGCCTATATTTATCAAGTGCTACTATGTGTGATTACAATCTCAGATCCCCCCTGAGAACCACAAGCCATTAAGACAACACCTCGGCGTCATCTGTTAATAGCATCATTCTCTCCTATTGACAGGGAGTACTCGGGACAATGTAAGGACCTGAGTGGGGGCAAATGAGAGAAGGTGGGGGTGGGGAGGAAGGAGATGATACTGAGAAGAGAGAAAGGAGCTATGGGGATACTGAAGACAAACTCCTTTCACTTTACTCATGCGGGATTGGTTAGTGGAGCCCATCAATCACTCCCCTATCCCCACCCACCACATTCCTTCCCTCTGATATTGAGGAGCTCTGTGACAGTGAGCAAGTCACTTACCCTCTCTCAATCTCAGCTCTCTCATCTGTAGAGTTAATAGCAGAACCTGCTTTTCAGAATTTCCATGCCCATCAAATGAGATAATGTATGGAAAGGGCTTCTCAAACTTTAGGCTGTGAATTATAACAGTAACAATAATGACATGGTGACAGCCTTGTGCACCTTTACAATCGATTTCCCAGAGCCTAAGAACTCCTGGAGGCACTGATGAAATTGGGTTTCTACACACTTTTTTTTTTGCTTTTCTTTTTTTTTTGGAGGGCAATTGGAGTTGCGACTTGCCCAAAGTCACATGGCTAGTGTGCCAAGTGTCGGAAGCCAGATTTGAACTCAGGTCCTCCTGACTCCAGGGCACTGCACCATCTAGCCACCCCTAAAGTTGGGTTTCTAAATGAGCAGGGCTGAGGGTCAGAACGTGGACAGTGGTAAAGGACAGCCCCTTTGACGGCCACTGTAATCCTGTGACTTCAGCACTGAGGCAATCATAGGGAGAGCCATGCCAACTTTGGGGCTGACTCTATACTTCTCACAACTATTCCATGGGCTCTGTTTTTACCACACCTGCCTTAGTGCTCTTGCTATCTCATGACTAGATTACTGCAGTAGCCTCCTTATTGGTCCCCCGCCACAGGTCTCTCTTAACTTTAATCAGTCCTTTACACACCTGAGAAATGAATAGTCACTCCCCACTTCAAGAAGCTTCAATGGCTCCCTTTTGTCTCTAAGATAAAACAGAAGCTCTTTTCTCTGGCTTTAAAGTCCTTCACAATCAGGCTCCAGTTAGCTTTCTAGAGTGATTATACATTACCTGCCCTCACTTATTTTATTTCTGACAAACGGTCCTTCTTGCTCTTCCTTACATGTGACATCCCCTCTCCCATCTCTGTGCCTTTGCATAAGCTCTCTCCCATGCCTGGGATATTTATTCTCTTTTTTCACTTCTTAGAATTTTTAATGCTCATTTCATTGGCTGCCTCCTTCAGATTTTGTCAAACCACTTTATATTTATTTTGTATGTATCTTTATTTATCTTTGAACCTACTATAATCTTCCCTCCACTCCACCCCTCTCTGGTAGCATGTAAACACCTTGACACCAAGGATTATCAGGATTATCTTCAGTGTCTGCTACACAGTAGGTGTTTAGCAAATGCTGATTGGTCCAGAATTAGGGCCTGTGTCCAGAATATTTGTGGTAGAGGTAGAATAGAAAGAGTGTTGTGCTGAGAGCCAGAAAAGCTAGTTTTGAAGCCAAGTCAGCTGTGTGACCAAAGAGACTCTCTGACTGTCCATTTCCCCAACAGTAAAACAGGCAGACATGGATAAAGGGTTAAAGTTGAAGTCCAGAAGTTCTGAGTTTGAATTCTGCCTCCGTTACTGGTTACGTGACCGTGGGCAAGTCACTTAACCTCTCAGCCTCAGTTTCCTCATCTATAAAATGGGGATAAAAATATCACCTACCTCACAGTATTGCCATGAGGGGCAAGTAAGACAATATATGCAAATATATGTAAGGTGTTTTGCAAACCTTAAAGTGGCATATAAATATCATCTGTTTTTCTTATTATTAAATAGGAGAATGATACTTTCATAAGCTACCCACATAATGGAGGGTTTTCTTTTCATTGTGTATAGAATTTATTTTCAAGTTGCATTTCCTAACGCAAAGTGGTGATAGCTGTATAGCTGTTATTGTGGGGGTTTTTTCTGCGTGTGTGAGTAAATAATTTTGTAAGCCTTAACATGCTAGATAAATGTGAGCAGTCATTATGATAATCTTCATGTTATGCCTTCCCTTCCCCACCCCAGGATTCTTTGGGGGCTGTCCCAGTATTGAGGCACAAGAGGCCAAGTAATTGGCAATAAAGGCTAAGAAAAGCATTTCCTTCACAGGACTTTAATCATTGAGGCATATGTTTATAACTGATCCAGTAACTTAACTCTATGAAAGCAGTAACATCTGCCTATCCTTCTTGCTGCTCAGCTTGCATTTCTCAGCTCCCATTGCCCATTGGGCTCTTGGCAAAGACCTTGCCATACCTTACTCCTGTGAAACTGGCTCTGAATGGCCCACTATGTCTCGCTGCACTGCATCATCGTTGTGCCCCCACAGAGGGCAGGGATTAAGGAAAGTAAAGTGTCTTGATCGGGAATGCCTGCCCTAAACAAAGGCATGATTTTTTTCCCTATCATCTGCCTCTAATGGATGTGCAATTAGTGCTTCTATCAAAACTCATAAATTCACAAAGAGATATAGAGGATCTTAGGGGTTATCAATTCCAACCCCTCATTTGACTGAAAAGGAAACCGGGGCTAAGGAAGAACCACAGAAACTTGGGCTTTCAGAATTCAACCTGAACAAGAGCACTTTCTACAAAACCCCAGAGAAGGGATGATTCATCTTTCTTTGATGACCTCTATCAATGGGGAATCCATCAACTCCTGAATTAGCCCATTCCATTTTTGGACAGCTCCGAGTGTTCGGACATTGAACCAAAATGAATTTCTCTCCAACCTCCACATAGTGAGCCTATTTCTTCCTTTTGAGGCCAAGCAGAACCAGCTGAATTCCCCTGAGCATTTCAAATATTTGTCAAAAATAGCTATATAAGAACAAATGTTACTATCCAATGGTTGGTTGGTTAGTTGGTTGGTGTGCGTTCTGAAAGAGAACAAAAATGACATGACTGCTGGACTCAAGGTATAATGTATCTGACTATGACTGATCAGACCAATACAAACTTAGAAGGCTCTACCATAGGTGGGGCACAAATGGTCCCTATGAACATTCAGAGTGGAGATATCTCTAAATTTGTGTACCATGTTTCTTTTGAGCTATTGTAATTCTGCTTTGCTTCTAGAGCACAGTGCTTTCTTCAGTGCTGGGTGCTCCTATGCCAGTATATAGGTGGTTAAATGATATGAAGAAATTCTGTATAACTATAATGAATAAGCTCGACCCTAGAAAAGCCATGAGAGAAGCAGGGAGGGAAGAAGGGAGGAAGCACCTATCTCTCCTAGCAGAGGTATGTATGTGAATGGGGCTAAAGGTGAGGAATATTGCATATTCCTCGGACAATACTTGTGTACTCGCTGATTTTATTAAACTGTTTTTTCTCTTCTTTTAGTAATATTTTTTTAAAAGGCGGGAGATAGTCCACTGTTGAAATAGAGAAGGGATGTTTTTGTAAATGAATATGTAAAACAAATGTTAAAATGTTTCTTAAAAACAAAAGATACCAATAAAAGTCAGATTCAGGTTTTTTTTTTTAGGATAGCTACTACCTCCCTTCTCCCTTTACTCTCCCCCTCCCCACCCTTTCTAATTTTCTCCAGACAAAACATTTCCCTTCAATTTATACCCATATGGCCTGAGATCAAGTCCTTTCACCATCCTGGTGATACCTAGTGACTTTTGCACAGGGAATTTGTGGTGAAGGTACAGCATGAGCCTGCATCCAGGGTTCTATTCACTAATGTTACACTTACAGAGACATAACTAAGGCAAGATGATTGAGGCTTTGCCCCAATGTGTCACATTTAAAGTAAACTGAAAACACTTTTAATCCTTCAAAAGAAGACTCAGCAGAACTTAGCACCTAGTTAGCAAGAAAAGTAATTACAATAGGAAATTTCTCTTTACTTCCCTTTAGTTACCATACCACAGGTGAGCTCTTCTCAGGTTTGGCCCTTCCCTATTTCCTCCTGCTCATTCCATAGTCTGCAACAGCATCATCTTAGTGTCTTGGAGTCTTTAAAGGACCTTCCTACCTTCCTTCCTTCCTTCCTTCCTTCCTTCCTTCCTTCCTTCCTTCCTCCCTTCCTTCCTTCCTTCCTTCTTTCCTTCTTTCCTTCCTTCCTTCCTTCCTTCCTTCCTTCCTTCCTTCCTTCCTTCCTTCCTTCCTTCCTTCCTTCCTTCCTTCCTTCCTTCCTTCCCTCTTCTTCCTCTTCTTTTCTTTTTTCTCTGTCTCTCTGTCTCTTTCTCTCTTTCTCTCTCTCCCCCTCCCTCCTACTGTGTAGTCTGTGTTGACCTGGGAGCAAAAATGTCTACTAAAAAGTCTTACTTTTACTTGAGCAGAAATGTAACAATTACAGGTCAGAGGGCTGACCCCTCCACCTGAAAGAGGTTGATAGCATGAAGTCCAAAACAAAATGGCAGCACAGAGTTCCACTGAGGTTTAAGAGTGATAGCTACCTGGAATTCCCACCATGAGTTCAGAGGTTCATAGCTTTTAGAAAAAGGGGGAACACATTTGGGAGATCATAAAGTAATAGAATGTCAAACCAGACAAGGAAGCTGAGACCAAGAAAGTAGAAGGCACTGACCCAAGGTCACACAGATCAAGGGTAAAAACCAGGATCAGAACCCAAGTTTCCTGACTCCATAATTCAGGACTCTTTCCACTATTCCCAACGGTTTCTCTCATGAACCCTTCTGCTTACAGTAGTTACCTGCCTGGCTGGGCTTTATTCTCAGAAGGTCTGCACTTTATTTATCTTACTGTATATCTATGGACACATATCAAACATATAGAGTATAACTTACCAAAGCTGTAAACACTTGAAAATGAGGGTTTCGGGTTGTAAATGTTTCATTACAGCAGGGTAATTGCAGGGCAATAAATTATGCACTATGTACATACGGCATGCACATATTAATTAGAAATGTCATTAGTCAGAGATACTTTACCAATATTAATTTGAATTAACATCTTCCCTCCATCTGGGGGTTAGTTTGGCCTGGCAGAACAGCAGATGTGGGGGCTCTGGGGCGTAAAGATGGCAAAAGGGCTCAATCTGTAAGGAGAGCCTGGTTTTGGCCTCCCATAGAATCTGACTGGAGCTGGGCAGAGGGAGCATGGTGTGATGTCAAGAGTCCTGGATTTTGAATCGAAGCCCTCGTGTTCAACAACTAATTCCATTGTATGATTCACCACTAAGTGGCATCCACTATGTGCCAGGTTCTGTGCTGAACACTGGGGGTTACCTGTGCAAGTGGAAGTCAGCCACACACTCCCTCTGGGCCTCAGTTTTCTTCCCTATAGATAAAGGGTTTGGCCTTAGATGTTAAAGGTCCCTCCAAGGTCTAAATCCTGTGATCCAATGGACTGTAGTTCTCCCAAGCGAAGAGACCACCTGGGTTGGCCTGGGGATCTGCCTCAGTGGATTCGGGAAGGCTAGTGGAATTCTTATTATTATATAGGATGTTCCAAAAGTCTTGCTGCAGTTTTAAGTTATTAAAGTTCAGACAAGAAAGTTGGGACCAAAAGACTAGAAGGGACTCACCTAAGGTCACACAGATAAAGTGCAAAAAGCAGAATCGGAACCCAAGTTTCCTGACTCCTGGCTCCTGGCTTAGAGCTTTTTACATTATACCCAACTGTTTTTCTTATGAGCATTCTACTTATAGTATCCACCTGCCTTCCTGGGCATTACTCTCAGAAGATCTGTCCTTTTTTCTTTTTAGATATAAAAGCTTAAAACTGCACCAAGATTTTTGGATCACTGTGTGTGTGTGTAGTAAGTGTATTCTATGTAGAGAGTATATATTTTATATAAATATATACGTACATGCATACATTTACACATATGTAGATATATACATGTATCTATATCTATAAATATGTCTATTGAGAAAGAGAAAGGGAAGAGAGAAGAGGAGAGAGAGAAGAGAAGAGAGGGGAGAGATGGAGGGAGAGAGAGAGAAAGAGAGAGAGAGAGAGAAGGGGGAAGAGAAAGAAAGGGAGACAGAGAGGGAGACAGAAAGAAAGAGAGAGAGAGAGAGAGAGAGAGAGAGAGAGAGAGAGAGACTTTGCCCTTATGGAGGAATAACATTTTGTCTTCCTTTCTAGTAGTCTCAGGGTTCTAGATAGGTGTTGGCTCACCTTTATGTGCTGCCTATGGCATTTGGCTGGGTATGAGTTCAGTTGTATCCACAAGTAGCCTTGGGAAAGGGTAGTAGCTCTTAAGTGGGCTCTAGGCCATGGGCCTGCAGGCATTCAGGAGGATGTGTCCTGACTTCCCCTCACAGAGCCTAGATTTACAACCCTTTCTTCATATCCATATTCCTGTAGCACTGTTCTTTATCCTTGCTGGATGAAATATTTCTCTTTGGTCAAGACTCCACTTGGGTGCTCCTTCTTCCCATGAAAATAATCTCTATTCTAAAGTTTTAAAATACAACCTTGTTTAGACTTCTCCTTTGCCCCATCACATTCTACTTTTTATTGGACTTACTGGTGCATATGTTGCAGCCCTCCTAGTAGAATGTAAACTTCCTGAAGACAAGAGCTGGATCAACACCAAGCATATAATCAATGTTTAACAAATGCTTGTTGAATTGAACTAGGGGCTCGCATATAGAATCATATCATAAATGCCCCTTTGGTCATATCTGGTGGTATCTTTATGACATGTAGCTGGGAGAAATAAGGGAAGGCTCATAGAGTAGGCAGCATTTGAGTTAGATCTTCATACTTAGGAAGCCAACGGGTGGAGATAGTGGAGGGGCATTACAAGTGTAGGAAACAGCATGAGCAAATGTATAGAGGTAGGAAACCATTAGTGCATATACTCTTTCTGGTGAGGGACTGTTTCCTTTGTATATTCCTAGCCCCTGGCAGAGTTACTTTGTTTAGAAATGTTCCTTAACTCAGTTGAATTGATTGTTCATTGGACATGAGTAACCCATTATTATCATTATCAGTAGCAGTGATATAAACTCATTATCATTATCAGTAGCGGCAGCATAACCAGCATTTCTATAGCATTTTACAAATATTATCTCATTTGATTCCAACCCCCCCCCAGGAGGAGGACTTTGTTCTTTTTCCCAATTTACATCTGAGGAAACTGAGGCAGACAATGGTTAAGTGACTTATGTAGAGTCACATAGTGTCTGAGGCTGGATTTGAACTCAGGGCTTGCTGACTCCAGGCCCAGGGCTCTAACCACAGAGATAGCTGGCTACCTTCATCCTTTCTATTAATTCCCAATAACTGGATATTGGCTTTGTTTTGAAGACTTCCATTGAACGGGAGCTCCTGAGGCAGTCATCTGTCGCATCTCTGACCATCACCAGTCATCTTGACTTTTGTCTTACCACTGCATTTTGATGACTCTGAAAGAAAGTGAGGCTGATGACATTGTACAGCTCCAATTCATGTACAAGGCAAGACATCACCCATGATGTCATTGATCCCCCCTTTTTTTCTTTTTGGAGGGGGGAAGGTAGGGCAATTGGGGTTAAGTGACTTGTCCAAGGTCACATGGCTAGTTTTGTGTTAAGTCTCTGAGGCCAGATTTGAACTCAGGTCCTCCTGACTCCAGTGCCTGTGCTCTATTCACTGGGACACGTAGCCACTGACATTGATCCCTTTTGAAAATGGAAGGATGAACAACAACCACCACAGATGGAGGTAATAATAACACCTCCCTCAGAGGGATATGAGGATCAGTTTGAGATGACAACAATATGCAAACCTTACTGCCTATGGATGCAATTTTTTTTTTTTTGGAATTTGGGGGCATATGCGGTTGTGCATTAAGAGCAGTAAAATTCAGACGCAGAGTGCTGCAGTATGAAGATTACTGGACTTTGGGTCCTGAGGCTCAACTGCTGGACCGATTGTTAGTCAATTCTCCTTGGGCCTTGGTCTGGGGGTAGCTGGAGGATGCGATTGAAGGAATGGTGTATTTGGAGTCAGAGGAGCCTCCTGGCTCTATTACTTACCAGCTCTGTGATCTTGGGCGAGTCCCTTAACTGCTCTCAGCCTCAGTTTCCTCATCTGTAAGTGCCTTCTACCTCTACTTCTATGATACCCACTTGTAAAATAGGGGTGATGAGATTTGCCCTATCCACCTCCCGGGCCGTAACGGGGAAAACACTATCAGAATATTGTTGTTATTCATTTCACATAGTTCAGTCTGATTTCTTGAAATAGAAAACCCTCCCTGACATCAAGGTCAATTTTCAAGTACTGAATGTTGTCTTTGTTTTTTCTAGGGGCTGGTGCTAAAGAAATGGTGGGGGATCTTTGTGATATTCTGTCTTTGTTCTCGTTGCCTCCTCTGCCTGGACTCTCCTTCTTCCTCTTTGACCTGAATCCTTTATCCATCTCTTACGCCCTAACTCAAATGCCATCTCCTCCATGAAACCTTACCAGATGTTCTCCAGCTGGTAATGTCCTTGCCTGTTAGACCTTAAACAGTATTTCTCTTAAGACTCCCTAAGTCAATTATGTAATATTCTATATCAGAAGGGTAGCTAGGTGGTACAGTGGATAGAGCACTGAGCCTGGAGTCAGGAAGATCTGTGTTCAAATCTGACCACAGACACAGCTCTGTGATCCTATTTGCCTCAGTTTCTTCGTCTGTAGAATGATCTGGAGAAGGATATGGCAAACCACTCCAGTATCTTTGCCAAGAAAACCCCAAATGGGGTCATGAAGATGTGGATATGACCGAAACAACTGAACAACAGTATATTAGAGTTATCTGTGCTGGTGCCTTTATTACTCTGTGGGACTGTGGATTTCACAAGCGCAGGTATCAAGTCTTGTTCAAACTTGGACCCGAGAAATAAAATGTAAGTTACTTGCCTGAGCTGATGGAGGAAATAAGCATTAGAGGTGGTATTTAAACATAGGTCCCCTGGCTCCAAAATCTGGTACTCTTCTCAGTTATACTACTTTCTGAGCCTAGAGAGAGCTAGACTCTCTGTTGCCAAATCCCTTGCCAATGCAACTATGAGAAGCTTTCTAAAAGACCAGGAAAAAAGTCCAGGATTGGAATGGGGGGGGGGGGGAAATCACAGAGTAGCAACCCTATTTCACAGACCCTAGGTGGGGGCTTTGGAATTCAAGGGTAAGAAGCAAGGAAACATCAGGATAGGTTGACAGATGTGCTCCCAACATCTGTCTCACTCGTAGTATTTGAAATATGTCCAGGTTTTCAGATGACTAGTTTTTGAAACCCATCTGCCAAATGCATTCCTATTTCCCATGCTGAAGACATTGGGTTAGCTCTGGGGCAACAACACAGCCGTGAAACATCCAGCTCAGATTCATTTAGTCTGAGAAAACTCACCGCTGAAATTCTCTAAAATACCTGGTTAGATTGGCCCAGGGAATTGTATGCCAGCACGGACTTGATCTTGCTTGTAAAATTCATCCTATTTCTTCGTTTGAAAGGTACCCCGCTGTGACTCCTGTTTACATAGCACTTAATCTCATTCTTCATACAGTTAATCACACCGGAGCAGACAATAACTCAGGGATGTGTCTTGCTTGCCAAACGGGGAGGCTGGACTGCCTGACTGAATGTCAGGATCTGCACCGAACAATGAAGGGATTGCTGTGGAAGGAAGCATGCTGGCACATTGCTCTGTCCGGTGGAGCTTGGTGCCAAGTAGTCTTCTCACCTCCACAAAAACACCCAGAGTGCAAGACAAAACAAGACCAAAAACACTTGTGGATTTCTACCTACTACTCCTTGAGGCCTAGATCAGGGGAAAGTGGGCAGGATCTGGACTTGAAAACCCTGGGCTTGAGTCCTTTTTTTTTTTTTTAACTTATTTATTACCTGAAGTGACCTGAAGCAAAAATCCTTTCATTTCTCTGGGTCTCAGCTTCCTCAAACAAATGAAGTATCCCTGTCAGACCGCCTCTCAACTTGGCACTTAGATGGTTACAGGCTAGGTTCCATTGTGTCAACTCTTCCAAACTTCAAGGGTAGTCTTTGGGCCCATGCTCTTAAGACTAGCCTCCACAGGGGCTCACAGATACAACGAGCTCAAAGTAAAGGCATTTACTAGGATGGCACAATAATAATAGGAACTATGCCACATTCCTACCTTAAACTGGGCTACACTCTCACAATTATCTATGGCATTAAGTAGGAAAAACTGATGCAACCAAAAGTACACTGGTGATGAGGAGAACAGGTAGAGAAATTCGTCTCTGGTATGTTGGGGCTCAATCTTGAATCCCAACTGCCAGAGCTAATTTTTTCCCCCCAGGGTTCCTTCTCTGCTGCCAGGTATCATTCCTTGGAGCAGTTCCACGCCAATACCCCCCCCCCTTCCCTCCTCCTCTCTTCTTCCTCCTCCTCTTTGTCTTTCTCCTTTCCATCTCTGATCTGTCTCTGTCTCTCCATCTCCCTCTGTCTCTGTCTCTCTGTCTCTGATCTCTGTCTCCTCTCTGTCTCTCTCTCCAGTTGTAGCAAGTTTATTTTTTTTAAGGGCCACTAGAGACATGGTCTCTTTTAGTTAACCAAAGGCGAGATACCCTTCCTATTCTTTCAGGGAATGATTTTTCACTTGCCAACAGAATATATACTCACCTTTGCACTTCATTTAACATGTTAACACCTCTTCTGCGTTCTGTCCGGTTCTGTGATCTCATCAACTGGGCTTAGGGAGGATGGCAATCAGTTGTCAAGGACCAGCCACTCTCCACCTCCCACCCCTGAACAAAATACCAGAGAATTAGGATGGATGACCTCTAAGGTCACTTCAGACTCTGAATCTATGACTCTGATGCTAGTTCATGATATGCTTGATGCCTTTGAGGTCTAGCTATTTGTAAAATAAACAATACTTAGCTCTTCCGCAGCCATTTAAAGTCAGGCTCCAGCCGACTGGCCGCCGGCGCAGCCACCGCCTTTCCACGCCGCCCGCCCCGGCCCACAGCCCCGCCGCCATGGAGGGCGCGCACGAGCACTGCAACATGGAGGAGCTCCCCGACGGCTCCCAGACCAACGCCGGCAGGGCGACCGTAGGATGTTTAAGGGACGGCTGAGCTGGGACACGAGCAAGAAAAACCCGTCCATTTTCGGGGAGGTGGCGGACTGCAGGATCAAGACCGACCCCGTCCCAGGCCTATCCCGGGCTTCGGCTTCGGGCTCCAAGACGCCGCCAGCGTGGACAAGGCCCCGGGGCTGCAGGAGCACAAGCCCGACTGCAGGCTGATAGACCCGAAGCGGGTCGAGCAGCCGCCCACGGGGGTGCGGTGTTCGCGGGAAACCCCGACACAGCGGAGGAGCAGATCTAGGAGTACTTGGAGGCGTTGCGAGAGATTGAGACCGTCGAACTTCCTACGGACACAAAAACAAACGAAAGAAGAGGATTTTGTTCTACCACGTATGCGGATGAAGAGCCCGTAAAGAAATGATTAGAAAACAGAGATCATCAGATGGGTTCTGGGGAGTGTGCGATCAGAGTTGCACAGCCCAAAGAAGTATAGGGGCATCCAGAGGAGAAAGGAGGGAGGAGCGCTGCGGCCGGCGGCCGAGATTGGGGCCAAAACTGGAACTGAGGATTTAATAACTATTATGATCAAGGACATGGAAATTACAATAGTGGCATTTACGATTATACTGGGTATAGCTACGGGAACTATGGAGATGGATGGGGATATTCAGGCTACAGTGATCCACAAAGAACGTACGGCAAAGAATCCCGAGGGGGCGGTAATCACCAAAAGAATGACCAGCCGTATTAAAGGAGGCCATGGAGAAACCAGGTGCGGATGCTACAGCAGTCTGTCTTGCAGGATGACGACATTGAATGGAGAGTGGTCTTCTCTTGATCTGAGATGACTATTTTGTAAAAGACTTTCAGCCTATGTGACACAACTGTGTCCAATTGTATACAGCAGCCGATTTAGTTTTCTTGTTTTTGCTTTATCCTTTGCCATCCGTGTAATGACAAATGTGGATTTGTGTTTATACAAATTTAATTTGTATTATTTCATGTTAAATGATTCACAAAAATAAATAACTTGTGATTGTTAAAAAAAAAAACCCAACCAAATCCAATACTAAAGGAATTCCTTGCTGGAAAAATAGTCTTGAGATCATAAGCCTTTGAGTTAGAAGGGAATTAAGGCTCATAGAGAAGAAAACTGACTTCCCCAAAGTCACAAAGATGGCAAGTTAGCAAAGCTGATATTTAAATCCAGGTCTTCTGACTCTAAATCTAGTGCTCTTCCCATGGTTGGTCTCATTGTATAGATAGAGGCATAACAACAACACAAGCATCTCCTACCAGGGTTGGTCCCACAAACTTATGCGTTTCCAAGAAACATAATGAATAGTCAAAGGGTTTTTAAACTAATCGACTAAATTAAAATTAGTTTTTAATCGAACTGACCATAGGGCACTGGTACCCTCTGGTCAAAGTAGATCTCTTCTTCCAGAGAAAGAGGCAGGAGTGGGGGACCATAGACACAAATACCTAGAATGACCAATGAGTCCATGGGGGCAGTTCCCAGAACCAAAGGAATTCTACCAATCACTGTGCTTATATTTGAACCAATGATGTCAGGCTCAAGTAGAAACAGGGGCACTGAATTGTACCATAAATAATATGTAGGCTACATACTGTTTAAAAAACAACATATTAACTTTACCTTTGTTTGATTATTTTGTTAAATATCTCCCAATTTAATTTTCATCTGGTTTGGACAGTACTTGGGAGTGTTGTGGGCTCCATGTTTGACTCCTCATCTCCAAACTGTTACTTCCTGGTGTATTCAGAGCTACCTGGAGTCAGCTTTCCCTGGACTGGTGCATTTGTAAAAGGTTCCAGCTCTTCCTTGGTCCCCTACAGTATAGAATCCCTCAACTGTAATAGCTTTGGGTTTCTCTGAATGGGCCTGCAGCTCTGGAGGCCCAGGTCCCAGGATCTGCTTACATGTATGATTTAAATTCCCAGAATGAGAACAACTCTGGGTTTCAAAGGTCATAGTGAGAAGAAAACACATGTGTCTTCTTATTCTCTGCTATGAGTGAAAGAAAGAGGATTCCGCTAGTGCTTTCTGTGCTATAAATAAGCTCTGTTGTTGAATGAGCTGAGATTATGCCTGTGCTTTTAGATAGGGAATAACTCAGGTGTTTAGGAATATTGTCAGAGGTCTTTAGGAGTTCTCTGACAGTGAAATGCCATGCATTGTAGACTGTCCAGGAGATGAAGAGACTGAGAATCAAATTAGTCCAGTTCCCTCTTACCTAGATAGAAAGTATTTACTTGCTGATGCCCATCTTGGTGAGGTTTAATGTCTAATGGAACTCTGGCCTGCATGCAGAAAGGGAAAATGGCAATGGAGAACAAGAGAGAGTCAGTATTAGGGAGATTTATTCTTTTTCTCTTAGTTTAACTATTACCTAGATCAAAGGTGGGGAACCTGCAGCCTCAAGGCCACATGTGGCCCTTTAGGTCCTCAAGTCTGACCCTTTGATTGAATCCAAACTTCACAGAACAAATCCTCTTAAAAAAAGAATTTGTTCTGTAAAACTTGGACCCAATTAAAAGGCTGCACCCGAGGACCAAGGCCAATGTGGCCTTGGAACCACAGGCTCTCCAACTCTGGCCTAGATGGTCCTTTGCAAAGGGAGAGGGGCTCCTGTTTATCTTCAATTAGCAAAAGGCAGGGGGGATATTTTAAACTGTTGCAGATCTAGTGGTCATGATTGTCTTTTTTCGCATTTCACCTATAATCACAGAATTTCCAATAACATGCATTTGTATGGCACTTTCAAGTTTACAAAGCACTTTTTTCATAACAGTCTTGTGAGGTAGCTACTGTAGGTATTACTACACCCATTCTAGAGATGAAGAAATAGAGGCTCATTGAGATTCAGTTTCTTGGTCACCCAGCTCGTAAAGACTCACATTCAGATCCAGGACTCCTGACTGCACGTTGCTCTGCTCCTAATGCCCTAGATGAAAGTACATGCCTCTGCTCCCCCTTCCTTTACCCTTCCATCAGGAAGTCCTAGCTGTTAATGTCCTTGTAACCTCTATCCACCCCATAACTACACTATCTCATGCTCTAGAGTCTATTTGGAGCTGCATTCCAGCCCTGAGGCAGGGACCTCCCTTCTCAAAACTCCCAATTCCTCCTCCAGGGTTCTGTGGGACAGTGGATGATCGGGTCGGCCATCTGGTTTTCTTATTAAAAACAAAACATTTCATAAAAGTGCCCTGGAGTCCTATCCTGATGACAGGGCCACCCACTTCCCATCATGTTAACATTTTCAGGGATGAAATAGAGATGGGTCTGCACAGCTGGATTCATCTCTCAGAGGGTCTTTCCAGAGCAGTCTGCACAGGGTATGAGGAGGCCATGGGCCAAAGGATGAAAGAGTGATTAAATGACAATGAATTAATTCAGGTGGGCCCCTTCCCAGCCCCCAAGCGAGCCTGGAGCTTTCTTACCTAGATAGAAGCCACCCAAACTTTAATTTGGTCTACATAATACCATAATAACCTGTCAATTCTGAATATTTCAAGACTTCAAGGATCCAAGATACCGTATGCACTGTCTCAGCCACCCCAATCCCCAAAAATCTACAGTATAGTTGACAGTTCCCATGAATTTTTATAGCTAGAAAAATTCTCTGGGAGACAGTCTCCTTGATCTTGAACATCTTCAAACTTACCTAGCCTGCTCCTTTGTCTATAGACATATAATCTGTCACTAGATCAGTATACAAAGTCTTTCCAATAGTAGGACCTGCCACAGCTCACATTTCCCTAACATAGCTTTTGACAGTCCAGGGGTTGTGATGAAACACTGGGGCTCAGGGCTTTAGTAGGAGAGTCAATTCAGTGAGAAAAAAAAAATAATGGTTCTCTGGTATGGTGTAGACCCAGAGCCTTCTTAACTAGGAGTCCACAAGTTGTGAACTGATCCAACCATTCTGGAGAGCTATTTGGAACTCTGCCCAAAGGGCTATAAAAAATGTATATACCTTTGACCCAGCAATACCACTTCCAGGTCTGTATCCTGAAGAAGGAAAGGACCCATATATACAAAAGTATTTATAGCAGTTCTTTTTTGTGGTAGCTAAGAATTGGAAATTGAAGGGATGACCATCAATTGGGGAGTGGCTAAACAAGTTGTGGTTTATGAATATGATGGAATACTATTGTTCCATAAGAAATGATGAGCAGGCAGACTTCAGAAAAACTTGGAAAGACTTACATGAACTGATGCTGAGTGAAGTGAGCAGAACCAGGAGAATATTGTACACAATAATAGCCACATAGCATGATGCCTAACTTTGATAGACTTAGCTCATCTCAGTAATGGAAGAATCTAAGACAACTCCAAAAGACTCATAATGGAAAATGCTGTCCACATCTAGAAAAAGAACTATGGAGTCTGAATGCAGATTGAAGCATATTATTTGCTCTCTCTTTTTTGTTTCTTCTTTCTCATGGTTCCTCCCATTGGTTCTTATTCTTCTTTACAATATGACTAAAATGAAAATACGTTTAATATGAATGTATATGTGGAGCCTATGTCAGATTGCACACTGTTCTGGGGAGGTGGAGAAAATTTAGAACTCAAAATCTTATGGAAGTCAATGCTGAAAACTAAAAATTAATTAATCAATCAATCAATTAATTAATTAAAAACCTAGGAGTTTACAGATCCCCTCAAGGGCTCCATGGATAGATTTCAAGGGGTATGTGAATGTAGAAGTAGGAAAAAAAACTTTTCTTTCCACTAACCTCTAACTGAAATTTAGCATTTCCTTCAATTATGAATTTAAACACACCAAAAACGTTCTGAGGAGTTCACAGGCTTTACCAACCAGACTGCCAAGGAGATCCATGGAACAAAATGGGTTAAAAACCTCTGGCAGAGACAAAAATGTTATTCAATTGACTGGATTCTTCACTCATAAATAGGAATACAGAGTTTGGAGCTGGAGGGAGCCCTAGAGTTGATCTTGTCCTGATCTTCCAATAAGGAAATTGAGGTCCAGAGGTTAAATGTTTTGCCCAAAGTTTCACAGCTAGTAAATAATAGGTCGATTTCAAACCTGTGTCCTCTGATTCTAAATCCAGCATGATGGCCATAGATTAATGAATTATTTGAAAATCAGTGGAACTAACATTGGGAAGCCAAAATGGAAGATTGGCTCCAGCTATCTTTGGCTGCCAGGCCAACTAGAGTTGACATTTCATCAGCATTCTGTCACTTGACTGGAGGCAGAGGAGCATTGGGGAAATGGCATTCAGGAAACCTTGGTGAAATCTGGCTCCTCCACTAGTTTGGCATGTGACCTTGAGTAAGCTGGTTAATTTCTCTGAGCCTTGATATCTTAATTTATAAAATGAAGATTATAATATCTCCTCTGGTTACTTTTCTCTGCAGATGGGCATGCCATGAATGTGAAATGGGTCATATGATTATTATCATCATTGTTCTAATTTTTCAAATGAGGAAACTGAGGCTCAGAGATGTTAACTGATCTGTGGTCTCACACCAAGTAAGCATTTCAACTGAGATACAAACTTAGGTTTCCTGTTCTTTCTACTCTCTGATATTGCTCATCAAAATGAATGCATGTTATAAATTGAAAAATATCTAGATACATGTAAGGAGTTATAGCACCAATATGATGTTTATATCACCTATGATGGCTATGAATATGTTGGTGTAATTCTGAATGGAAAAATATAACACAGTCTCCACATGGAAGACAGAACCAAAACATTTATTCAATCATCAGAACTGGAAACCAAATCCATTATAGCAACAAAGAAATCTATACACAATAACAATGCAGGGGGCACCACCATCCCCAAGCCTTCCCCTTGCTAGGGCCTTCCCACAAACAAACACTCACAGCTTGCTGCCTGCTTCCTTGGTCTCCCTGCTCTAACTACTCTGACCAAGTCACTCTGAGCTCTGCTCTCTCCTTCCTGCTCAGCAAGTTCCTTCCACCACAGACTCATGTGACTCAGCCTTCTGTGTGACTCAAGCAGGTCACAATCTTCCCATTAAGCAAAAATACATTCACAATACAGGGGTTATGATATAATGAGGAGAGCATGGATTTTAAGTCAGAAGACCTGGGTTCAAGTCCTGATTGCTACTTGTGGGACTTGGGGGTAGTTAATCTAATCTGGAGACAGCTACATGTTTCAGTAGATAGCTAGAGTTCTGGGGCTAGAGTAAGGAAGACCTCAGTTCAAATCTGCCCTCACACACTTACTGCTCGTGTGACCCTGAGCAAGTCACTTTACCCCATTTTGCCTCAGTTTCCTCATCTGTAAAATGAGCTAGAGAAGGAAATGGCAAACAATCCCAGCATCTTTGCCAAGAAAACCCTACGGACAGCATTGTTGTGCTGTGGACCACAGGGTCACGAAGACTTTGATAGGACCGAATAACTGAATAATAAAACAATTTTTCTAGGTTCTAATTTCCTTCTGTGTAAAATAAAGGCATTGGCTAGGTGATCTTTAAAAAGTTCCTGCCAACCATAAATCCTAGGCTCAAAGGGGGTGGGGGATTGTGTGGTTAAGTGGTAATAAACCTGGCCTGGGATTCAGGAGACACAGGTTCTGGTGCTGGCCCTGCCATGACTTAACTCTTTGACTTTGGGCAAGTCATACCCCTCGCTTCCTCCTTTGTAAAATGTGCAGGCTGGACTTGACTTAATGATCCGTGTCATGGTCCATCATAGCTCTGACACACCAGGTTCTACATGGGACATTTTCATTTAGCTCTGCCTTTCTGTATTCTAATGTCCCTTTCACCTCTGGCTTGATAAGGTCTTCCCTCCTCTGCTCTAAGGTTGCTTCTAGCTCCGGTGTCCTGCGTCCCATCCTTTGAGGTCTCTTCGGTCCTAACATCCTATGAATCTATGCATTGCTTAACTGAGAGAATCCCAGTGGAAAGGGCAAAGTTCAAGCCTGTTCTGAACCCATCAGTCAAACTAAGTCTGGATAGTTGGTTTTTCTTACACGGCTTAGAGAAGTTTAAAAATGACTTTCAGAGAAGCTTCCAGGTCTTAGAGGTTGTGAACTGGGCTCTGAGCCAATGCAGATACCTCCAGGTGCTACTAACATCCTTCTGCTTCAGAATTCAAGTCTCGATAAAAATCTGGCAAATACTAACCTTAGCCTTTACAGGCATTGTCTTGATCTCTTCTGGGCACACAACAGTAAGATGTCTCTAACTAATAACCTCCAAAGCAGGGGTTCATATTTTGACTTTTAGTCAGAGGTGCCATTCGTATAGAATTTTACTTGTTATTTTTGAGAGAGCATAAATGGTGGAAAGGATCTGGTCCCCAGTCATAGCCTCCAGTATCAGCCCAGCTCCTGGAGTCGTCTTTCTATACAGCTCTGTGAGACTCACTAATATCTGGATAAGGATAAGAATAATATAGCAAGAATAATAAGGATAATAATATTATTATTATTGTTACTTTAATAATGTCCTTCCATTAACAGTCCTCTAACTGAATTTGTCCCTGTGATGCACAACCATCTTTTAACCTACCCATCCAATAACCATTAACATGTCCACAATGTGCAAAATACGGCGCTAAGCTTTGGGGGGTGTAAATTAGAAAGTTACTTAAGACATAGACTTCATGCCACTCACTGTCTTGCTTAGAAGATAGGACATATCATACAAACATGCAGAACTGTATGGTAATTATAATGCAAAAGTGAATATACTTAGAACATGAGACAGGAATAAAATGCACATGTGAATGTGAAGGAAGAAAAGAAAGTTGATTTTTGATTGGGGGACCAGGAAAGATTTCACTGAGACAGTGACATCTGAACTGAGTCCTCTTTGTTTGCTTTTTAGTTTCCTTTTTTTATTTTCGGATGGGGAAGGCAGGGCAGTTGTGGTTAAGTGACTTGCCCAAGGTCAAATGGCTAGTAAGTGTCAAGTATCTGAGGTTGGATTTGAACTCAGGTCCTCCTGACTCCAGGGCTGGTGTTCTATTCACTGTGCCACCTAGCAGCCCTTTAAATTTCCTTTTTAAAAAAGTTTTACTAAAGTTTTTTTTTGTTTGCTTTTTACTTTCCTAGTAATTTTGACATGTCTTCTCCATACCCCTCCTCCCCCACCCTCTGCACAGTCACCCAGTGATCCTTCCCAAATAGCCTAGGGAAAAAAAAAGCAAAACCAATTGATACAGTAACTACATGTGAGAGAGTATGCACCGTTACACCCATTATCCCCAACTCTCCTGTGAATGGGGAAAGTGCATTTCCTCTTTTATCTGGGGCCGCTGTATAACAACTGTTGTTCTCCTTTGTTTTCAAGGAGGACCAGTGACGTCATGGGGTGACGTCTTGACTCACGCACAAACTGCGGCAGAGTTGCACACAGTTGTCGGCCTCACTTCTCTTCCATTGAAGTCTGATGGCAAGACAAGAGTCAAGACTGCTGGCATTGACCCAGGATGCAGTGGACAACCTTGGTGTCTTGAATGTCTGACCAAGCTCTAAGCACTCCATAGCACCTGCTGTAGCCATCTTTCGTGGCCAGTGGAACAAATTGTTCTGATCTACTCATTCCTCCAGGGGAAGTCTTCACATGCCAGGAGTAGATGTCCCAGTAATTCACTGAGAGGTTTGAGACCTGTCATTTACCCTCAACATGGTTTAGCCCATCTGCAGAGATAGTTTACCAGGGTGTGGCTGCTGCACATTCTACAGCTTCTTGGAGCCACAGGTGAGAGTTGGGTGAATGAGATGGACACTCATTTGCCTCAATTTCCTCATCTGTAAAATGAGCTAGAGAAGGAAATGGCAAACGATCCCGGCATCTTTGCCAAGAAAACCCCATGGACAGCATTGCTGTGCTGTGGAACACAAGGTCACGAAGACTTTGATAGGACAGAATAACTGAACAATAAAACAATTTTTCTAGGTTCTAATTTCCTGTGGGTGGATGGGCAGCTGAAAAGGGCTTGGCAAGCCTTCACACCAGAGGTGCCAGTCCTCCTGTACACCCCACATACCCCACCATTGCAATTACACAGCTTTGACTTGACTAAAAGATTCCTTTAATTTCTATTGTTGTAGTTAAAGTACATGGTGTTTTCCTGGTTCTGTTTACTTTACTCCATATTAATTCCTTAATTTTTCCTATTCTTCTCTGAATGCCTGATATCCATTGTTTTGTAACATACAGTAAATATTCCATTATCTGTATAGCACAATTGGTCTAGCCATTTCCTGATCAATAAATGTTCATTTTGTGGCCAGTTTTCTTTCAGTTAAATGGGTAGGATTTTATTAAGACAGAGTTGGGGAGGGTGGGTTGCATGTTCCAGGCATAGATAATAATGTGAACAAAGGTGAAGAGATGGGAAATAAATCCCTAATGAATCGGGTCAGCAATCAGAGTTGCCTAGACTGGCTTAGGTATCAAATCTGTGGATGTAGAATAATGCTCAAAGGTGAAGTAGGCATTAAGCTAGTGGCTGTGGCCTTATCTGAGTCATTTTCGTCACTGGGATTGGCCTGTGCTGGGATGTGAGTGCCTCCCTACACTCCCCACTTATGCCTAGAATTCCAATGTTAGAGTATCTTCAAGGACAAACATCCCTAGAAGGTACCTCCTCCCAAGCACAGAACCAACCTTGGGGCTTTGGGCTGAGTTATTAGCTACTACCAACTAACTTCTTACCAGGAATTGTTTTTCAACTTGACAATCAGTTGAGAGAAATCCCCATGAGAACAATTGGAAGCCTGATGGAAGGGAGGGAAGAGCTTAGAGAGAACATCATTTTTCACTTATCAACTCAGCTTAACTGGCTTCAGCTCAGATCCTGGCTGTGGTGCTCATCATCCCTGTGACCTTAGGGAAATCAATTAAACTCTCTGGGACTCAAGTTTTCTCATCTGAAAAAATGAGAGGGCCAGACTAGATGGCCTCTGGGGTCCTTTCCTACTCTGAATTCACCATTCTCTAAGATCAGCCTTTAAGGACCCAGTTCCATTGTCCCCTCCATAAAGGTAAATTCCCTTGGGCTGCCTTGCTTTGTAATATGATGTGCATAAAGATCCTGGCTCTGGGGTTCAGGAGTCCTGGGTTCTAGTTTCTGTGTGCTCTTGACCAAGTCTATTCTCTCTGGGCCTCAGTTTCCACATCTAAAAGGAGAGTATTGGACTAGATGGACCACAGGGCTCCTTCCAGTTTGAATGTAAACCCCTTTAGTGTAGAGACCTTTTCATTTTTTTCTTTTTATCCCTAGTACTTAATATAATACCTAATGTAGAGTAGGTGTTTAATAAATACCTAATGATTGTTTTTTTCCAACTCTGATATTCTATTATGATACTTAAAATATCGGGAGAAAGAAGCCAGTAGGAGAGAAAGGTAGGCTGATATTTACATATCTGGAATTATCCTTCATTCATGTCCCCCTGCCAACCTTCTCCCTTTCCCCCTCTCCCTTTAGAACTCCTTGAATCTGAAGGAGGAGAGAGATGGAAGAGGGCAGGGGCAGGAGTCAAACATTATATGCTAAGAAGGGATTTTGATTAATTTATAGCTAAAAATGTAAGTGATTTTCTAGAAAAAAAGATTTAAAAAGGCAACTGAAAACACCACCTTATCTGAATAATAAAATTAAAATATAACAGTGCTGTCAGGGACACGATAGGCAAGTGTGACAAGATGTAATCTAAGTAAAAACATTGGATCTGTCTGTTTATGGATCTAATAAATTATGTTAGAATCGTGTCGTTATAAATCCAGGCAGCCCAGCAAACCCAACAACTAATTCATCAGTCACTCTCCGAGAGATCTGACTTTCTGTTCCAATCGCTCGCCATGCAGATAACAAGGGGCCTTACAAATCTTCTGGTTAAATGTCATTTGTTTCAGTACCATAACATGCCACGGATCACTGCTCGCACACAGTCACCCAATTATATTAACCTGCACAGCGATGTGGTATGTAATGACATGACATTAACGTGGGCACTTCAGAGATTCCGACAACTTGGTCTTTCTCAGTGGAGTAAGAGCTTTCTTCCCCGGAAACATCTCAGCTGTCGTTTAAATGCAAAACAAAAAACGTGTGTGTGTAGAAACACAGATTAACTTCTCCCTTGTAGTATCTAAAATGCTTCATGATTTATCCTGTGATCTCAGAGGAGCTTGTGGGCTGATTTCTAATACAATGTCTGAATTACCTGCAAACGCTCATTATTTTACCAAATTGACAATTTCTCACTTCAATATCATCCTGGGATTTTATCTTAAAGAAAATGCTTTAAACTGGGTGAGTATGAACCGGAGGATCATTACAGAAGACCCAGTGCACAGAAGAAGACCCAAGTGAAGCCCTTCTTTTTGGGAAAGGGCCTTCATTGATTATGCATGACCTTTACAATTGGTAAAGCCTAGTGTTTCCCTATGGATTTTCAGGGGAGTCTTAATGTGACAGTAAAGCCTTGTGACAATCTTGTCAGCTGTCCTCAGGGGCACACCTGCAGGGGTGAACTGTTTAATAAAGGAAGTGGAATCCCCATTTCCATTTAATCCCCTGATAGCTACCCTCTTCTTAGTCAGCAGCCATTGTCCAAGCTACAACTAGGGTGGTGTAACTGGGGATTTCTCCCATGGTACTGACATTGGTGTGTGTGTGTGTGTGTGTGTGTGTGTGTGTGTGTGTGTGTGTGTGTGTGTGTGTGTGTGTGTGCGCGTAAGGTGTTTCTTCTCTGTTACCCATGTTTTTCCTTTGCTGGTTCATGCTACTGTGAGGCATGACTACCTCAGGGAAACTTTCCCCCCTTCCTTTGATTGTGGTACCCCTCCCTACCCCTACACCTATGGCCTACTTTCCCTCCTAATTCCCTCCAAGTATATGAAGCTAGATTCTGTAGGGCAGTAACTTTTAAAGTTTTTTGACTGTGTACCAAAAGCCATTAAAAAAAACCCAACCAATTTGATCAGATACCCTCAAGTAATTGTACTTGTTAAATTTTGAATTATATGCATATACTATACTAAAATCTATTTTGTACATTGAAATACAGAGAAAATAAAAATAAGAATGAAATGGAACTGAAATATTTAAAAAAATAATTGTATTTATTAACAGTACAAAATCTTTTTGTTTTCTAAAATGTACTAATATTTTAATGAGAGCAATGTGATTGAATATGCTTTATTTTCTTGTAAAATCTTAGTTTAACTTTTTGTGATTCAGTTTTCCTTTGGCTGACTCCTTCCTGCCTGGTGGCACTCCAGTGAGAAAAGAAAAACAATGCTTTAAGAGGAAAGGAATCAGGTTCTCAAATTTGAGGCCATCATGTGATGTGTCAATATGAGCTCTCATTCCTTTGCCTTGGCATTTTTTCTTTCATTTTAAGATGAAAGAGTTGGAGGTTATAATATTGTGAGCTTCAGAAGGGCAGGAGGTGTGGGAGTGGAGTTGGAGCTGGGGTTTTTAGCCAACCAATCTGCATGAATGTCCCAAAGGGTAGCTTTTAGGACCCAGCTCATTCGTTGCTGAGATAGACTCATAGCAATGATGCTGCATTTGGACATGAACTTGGTGGGACCAATGCCATGCAGAAACTCTATTATGTCTGAGCCAACTCTCCACAGAGACTGAGTTAATAGAGAAGACAGTATGCCCCCATTCTTTGCTGAGAAATATTTGTGCTTCTGTTCTTGTTAAACCTTTCTTTATAAAAGCTAAAAAACCAAGCCAAACCAAATGCCCAAATCCACATACTTCATGATAGGATAATTTGAAGGTCTAGTTCTAAGTTCAGTTTATTTATAAATTTGGTTTTATTGGCTATCATAGCTAACAAGGGGAGAGAACAGCAGAACAATTATATCTAGATCAGGATACTCTATGTGTATGTGTGTGTGTACACTTTATATACACATGATATGCATGTGTGTACACATATATGTATCTGTGTGTAGATGGGTATGTATGGGTGTGTATGTATATATGTGTATGTGTATGTGTAGGTCCTTGTCCAGTCCTCAGAGGTAGACAGATCCCAGGTCCTTGTCTAGTTCTCAGGACAGTCCCTGGCACACACTGAAGTTCACAGGGTCCAGCACATCTCAAACCCTTCACCACTTCTGTTGCTGGGAACTCAAAGATCAGCCAAGCCACGAACCAACAAGGGCTTATCCCAGTCATGCTTCTTCAGTCTTTCAGCAGTTCAGCTGGCCCTAGGACACAGGAGAAATCTCGACCTTCCAGGAGGCCTTCCAGGCAAACCCTCTCAGCTTTCACCAGATTCTGGTCTCAGGAAAACTCCATCTCAGTTCTCAGTCAGCTTCCAGATGCTGGCAGAGAACCCCCCCCTTCTCTCTCTCTCAAGAAAACTCCAGCTCACTTCTTCAGTCCAGCAGCCCAGCTCCCAGATGCTGGGACAATCCTGCTTCCTCCAAGAGCCACCAGGAGGAACATTCCGATTTTGTCTCTCTGTCTCTAGAACTCTTCTTATACAAACACACACACACACACACACACACACACACACACACACACACACACACACACACACTGGCCTCTTGTTTCAGCCAGTCTCATTCTGCCGCGTCAGCAACAGGGGAGTTCACACCCTCTGAACAGGAAGCAGAGCTCATACTTTCTATACTTAGACCTAAGTTACTAAGGGCTAAGTATCTGCTAAATTGATTACTGTTACATATGCATACATATATGTGTGTATATAGGTGTATATATATATATATAGTGTGTATATATGTATATATAATTTCTTCTATCTTGTGCTTGTTTAGACCTGTAGTATAAATATATCTTGGTACAGTGAAGTGCTTCATAACGGACTCCAACTCTTAGTAACAATACTTCTCATATCTTTATTGTGCTTCAAGATTTATAAAGGAGGCTCTCTTCACAAGATTGTGTGATAGGTGATGTATCACTGAAGGTCTCATTTTACAAATGAGGACACTGAGGCTCATCAGACTGACTTACTCATTGGTGTAGACTACTAAGGATCAAAGCTGGTGCTTGAACCTCGGTCTCCTGATTGGAGGTTCAGCACTCTCTATTACATCACACAGGAACAGTTAGGCTGTCACTTTATAAACAAGGAAACTCAATTGATAAGAAAATATTCAAATATTTTGGTCCACAAAAATTAAACTCAAAAGTCTGTATCTTCTGTATTTCCTATAGATCTTGCTCAGGACCAATGCACGGGAAGTGTTTCTAATGGGCTTACTGAGTATGAGTAAGTCCTAGTTGAGTGACTGTGAAAGGTGAAGCTTTCCAAGCTATTGGAACACAGGAACTTCTTTATCAACATTTGGAGGTAACATATTTCTCCCTTCCCTCTGAGTGGAAGATTTACCAAATCACAGACTTAGAGATATAACTAGAAATTTTGATGACTGGGGCAAGACGTTCAAAACATGCCCTGAGGAGTTTGATTTCAAATCTACTTTGTGATTCATGATTTGAAAATAATGCAAATCTAGTTAAGTGGGAGGGGGAACTATTTACTGTAGTAGCTTCTGACTGAAGGAGTATATATATTAAATTTGGAGGACCTTTAAATTTGAAGGGCCTGGGGAAAAACTTGACTGATTCACACTAGTAGTTGGCTCTGACCAGAATTTCAGAAGTTGGAGAGGCTTTTTCTATCGTCTAGTACAGCTCTGCTTTTACAGAAGAGGAAATGGAGTAATGAAGTAAGATCACTTGTTTAAGGTCACGTAAGTGAGTCATCAGCAGAGTTGGGTGGGACTAGAACACAGATCTTCTGGACACAAGTGCCAGATATTGCAGATATAATCAGGACAGTATGGTCCCATTCAGGGTCAATCCTGACCCCTACAAGAAGCTCTTGGGCTCAGCCCCTGATCAGAATGTATACCAGCAGTTCTCAACTCTTACAAAACCACTCTTGAGAGCATGGGGGCCTGGAATTTGTCAAAGCTCAGCATTAGACATGCCGAAGTCTAACCTCCAGTAACACAGCCCCTTCTGTAATTCCAAAAGATAAATACATTTGGCAGGTATCAGGTTCCCAGCTGCAAGCAGATCTTTTAAGAGCTCCGCTTGCTCTGTGAAAACAACACTGCTCTGGATCCAGATTCCCTCTCTGCAGCACTCACTTTTCTTTGCAACACATTTTTTGACTCTGAATTATCTGTCCTGCATCATTCCTTAGTAATTTTACATCCTCACCATTGCCTTTCATTTAATATCTTACAAAGGGCTTTCCTTACAGTGATCCTATGATATATGTATACACACATATATGTATAAAATTCATAGATTACCCCCATTTAATAGATGATATTGAGGCTCAGAGAAAGGTGAAGTCTTTTGTCTTGCATCATGTAGCTATTAAATATCTGAAATGGGGTATCTATAGCTCTTCTTTCCAAATGAACTGTGGAATCCCCAAGAAATCTTTAATTTTCTCCCCACAACTTCTCAGATACCTGGGCACTTCTTTTTTTTAAATTGAACCAGTGATTTAATAGGTATAGGGAAAAACCCCCTGTGAGAGACTTTCCTCTCCCAATGCTGATGTGCACCTGCTTTGCAATTTATAATCAAAGATAATTGCTGGAGGCAGAGAAAGATCACACTGTCACTATGTATCAGTGTTGGAGTTTGGATTCAGTACTTCCTGACTCTAAGGTATGCATTTAAAGTTATTTCATACTGCCTCATGGACAAATCTTATGTGTTTAATAAATGCTTATTTTTAGAAATTCAATTTTATTTTATTTTCAGATCTGCCTTTTTCTCCCTCCCACCTTTCCCACTGATTAGATTTCCCAAATCTTTTAAGACTGTTTGTCTTTATAATACCATTGTTATTATATAAGTTATTTTTCTGGTTCTACTTACTTTACTTTGTATATGTTCATCTAAGTCTTTCCAGAATTCTTTGAAACCCTCCTTTCCATCATTTCTTACAGCACAATAGTCTTTCATCAGTTCATGTATCATTATTTGTTCAGTCACTCACCTATTAATAGGCATCTGCTCCATAAATTTCTAAAGCTTTTCCACAACAAAAATATCATATTTATGTACAAACACACATACATATACACGCACAGATATCTACCTACCTTTATCTCTTTCTCCTTTTCCTCTTTCTTCAATCTCTTTGAGGCATCCATCTAGTAGCAGTATCACAGGGTCACAGGGTATACTCAGGTTACAAACTTCTTGAACATAGTTACAAATTGCTTTCTAGAATGGCTTGACCAGTTCACAACTCTACAAAGAGTTCCCTAATATGTCTGTTTTTCCCACAGTCCCTCCAGCCTTGTCATTTGCCTTTTCCGTCAGCTTTTCCAACCTAATAGGTATGAGGTAGAACCTCAGAGTTGTTTTCATTTGATTATTAAATTATGATGATTATTTTTATTTTTTTCATTTGATTAATACTTCTCTCATTATCAATGATTTAGATAATTTTTTCCATATGGTTACTGATAGCTTAGGCAAGTGGGTGACACCATAGAGTGTTGGACCTGGAGCCAGGAAGACTCATCCATCTTCCTGAGTTCAAATCCAGCTTCAGACACTTAATCGCTGTGTGAACCTGGGCAAGTCATTTAACCATGTTTGCCTAAGTTTCCTTATCTGTAAAATAACCTGGAGAAGGAAATGGCAAACCATTTCAGTATCTTTGCCAAGAGAACCCCAAAAGGGTCGAGGAGTCAGACTCAGCTGAAAACTGAATAACAACAGAAAATTTTTAACTTGGGTTTCTTTCTCTGAAAACTGCCTATTCATATCCTTCAACGACTTATCAGTTGGGGAATGACCGTTTCAAGAAATACTTTTTGACTGAATTCAATAACATTGTTCAATGCCAAGTAACAGAGTCAAGACTTGAATATCTTGAGTGGCATTAGGAAGGTATGGGATGAGATCCTCACTGGTCAGTCACAAGTCTCAAAATTCATTCTTCTGAGGTTTGCAGGCTATTCATTCTTCTAAGGTTTCTTGGTAAATTTAGTTGTTACACCTTTAAGTAATTGTTGGAATGAGCTAAGAGAATTAAGTCTGTGGAAATGAGATATAGTAGCACCCGAAAACAAGGGGGCCTGAGGAGGGTCAGATAATGAAAAAGGGCACAGAATAGGGCAGAAAGGGAATAAACACAAACTCTGCCTGCTTTGTAACTGGATCCACAGAAGGGTAGAAGCACTGGCCATATAGTCATGAACCCTGAGTTAAAATTCTGGCTCTGACATTTACCAATTGTGTGCTGGGGGCAAGTCACTTGAATCTCTTTGAACCTCCATACCTTTGACTTTCTACGCCTAGATTAGTGCAATAAAAGTACTTAAACTACCTTCTTTTTATAGTTATGAAAAAAGTTCCCTGTACACCTTAAAAATTCTACCTGTTAAAAACATCCCAAGTTGCTAGTGCTTTTTCCTCCAAAAATGACCTTTGATTATTTTATATATCATATATGTGTGTGTCTATATAAAACACACACATATATTTATGTAACTAGGTGGTATGATGGTTAGAATACTGGACTTGGAGTCAGGAAGACCTGAGTTCAAATACTACTTCACACACTAACTTCATGACTTTGGGAAAGTCACCTAATCTCTGTTTGCCTCTATTTCTCCATCTATAAAATGGGAATAAAATAACACCTACCTCACTGTGTTGTTGTGAGGCTCAAGTGAGATGATATATGTGAATTATCATACAATCCTCTAAGTGCTATATAAATTATCTGTCTACCTGACATAGGGGTAGATATCTGTCATCTCCTCTCATAGAATGCTAGCTTTTTGAGGACGAGGACTGTTTCATTTTAGTCTTTGGATCACCAGGGCCTAACACTGTACAGGGCATTTAGTAGGAGTTTAATAAATATTGATTGATTAATTTGGAGTCAGAGGATCTGGATTTCAACACTAACTCTCATACTTATTACTTGTATAGTTTCTGATGAGTCATTTCATATCTTGGGGCTTCTTTCTCCCATCCCTAGATGCTGAGGCTCAGAGCCCTAACCTGCCATGTGAACCCTCTGTCCACTGAACCGTTTCCGACACACTACCTTGTTCCAGAGTGAGATCATAGTGCTTAAAAACAAACAAAAATCCATTTATTACACACTTATTATATGCCAGACACTGTACTAAATACTAGGGATGTAAAGAAAGACAAAAGCACAAAAAAACCATCAACAACGAAACCCCCAAACCCGGTCCCTGCTCTCAAGGAGCTCACACTTCCATGCAACCCTTTCCTCCCTGACAGCAAGCATCTATCACCAAGAATAATTCTCTTCAGACAGAGAACAGACCCTGGGAGAGCATCCCCCTCCAGATCAGGCCAAAATTGCTTTTAGCTTGATGGAGGATTAAGTTAAAAGCTGGGTGAGAGTCGTCAGAGCCTTGGCAGGAAGGGGCCAGGGCAGGTTTCTCAGTGAGAGCCCAATGGTCAAAAAGTCACTTGGTGCCAGGGTAGAGGTAGGCCCTGACAAAACGTGAGCTGCCCCTGCTAAGCCCCTCCTCACTTGCCCCACCTTCATGCTTTGCACCCTGTTAGTCTTGATTTGTTTCATGGGAAATTGGTCAGAATTTCAATTATGTATAAAATGATAGACCCAAAGAGTACATGCTTTCTCAGATGAGAGAAGGGGAAAACACCCTTTCTCTGTCAAATGACCTTACCAGCTACTTCCCACCCATTCATACTTACACATATTAGCAGGCATAGGGGGAGTGGGATTATTTGTATCCAGATTATATTCTCAGCCACAATCATCCCCTTGTGGTCCAAGTCAAGGTTATCATTGGGTGTGTTTAGAACAGTAACAGAAACAATTGCCTTCCAGTCCAAGCCTGAGGATGCTACAAGGTGCACTTAGAAAATAGATCCTTTCAAATGCATCTGACCATGGGCCAGCTCTCCCAAGCTGCTATAGATGAGTGGGTGGAAGGGGAACTATCCTATCAAGACATACATTGGGCTCCCAGGGAAGGTGGAGTAAGATCAGATGAAGAAAGATTCCTAGGGAAGTTGGAAATCACTGTCCCTGTGGAAATGCAATCTTCTTTTCCCAGTGGACTTCTTGGTTTTCTCTTTGTCTACTGCCCATCCTATCACCCCAACTTTCATATGCCCCCCAAGAGAATGTGAATCCTCACACCAGAACACTTCAGTAAGCTCACTCCACATCCTTAATTCTTTTTTTTTTTTTTTAAATTTTAATTTATTTTCTTGGTTACATCATTCATTTCCACAAGGTTTTGAGTTACAAATTTTCTCCCCTTTTTTGTCCCTACCCCCAGCCCAGAACATTGATCCCACTGTAAGACCCCTCCCAC
>CM053595.1:60903450-60966275 GCA_028646575.1 Pseudocheirus occidentalis
GCCTGTAGTGCTTCCTGTCTTGTGGAGAGTTTTGGAGCTTGAAAATCTGTTTAGCGTCCCATTTTATGAGTTTTTTAGCGTATTTGTGTGGGAGCTGTGGTGCTTTGCTGTTTCTATGCCGCCATCTTGGCTCCGCCCCCCACATCCTTAATTCTTATAAAAAATTATTGCAGTCAAAACGCACACATACACAAAACATAAACACACAGTTGGTATATTTCCAAAGCAAAGGAGGAAACTTTGCAGTCCATCCTCTTCATTTGCAGATGAAGAAGATGAAGCCCTGAATCTTTAAGTGACTTGTCCAGGGTCAAATAGTTAGTAAGCACCCAAAACGGGATTTGAACCAGGGTCAGCTTTCTCTGTAGTCAGGCCTCTGTGCTATGCAAGGATCTTCTGGCACTTAATGCTACCTGGGAAGTACTTCTCTTGCAATTGAACTAGTCCTGAGTCTGGATCAAATTTTGATATATTGGGAAAACCTTATTTGAAAGGCAGAGGTTATTTTCTTTGTTTTATTTTATTTTATTTTATTTTATTTCATATTTTTTACTATTTCCTGCTCCACCAGTGTCTCACTTTGGTAGGGAAGTAATCCTATGTTCTAAAAAGCCATGCCAGTGGAGTATATGGCAACCAAAGGAGCTGATTTCATCTTCATAGTGTTCAGGGCCAGGGTCTTGCAATTCTTTTGGCCAGTCCGCATGTGAAGTATGGTGTTCCAATTTTATTTTCTTTTTTGGAAGGGGAAGGCAGGGCAATTAGGGTTAAGTGACTTGCTCAAGGTCACATGGCTAGTAAGTGTTAAGTGTTTGAAGTGGGATTTGAACTCAGGTTCTCCTGACTCCAGGGCCAGTGCTCTATTCACTGCACCACCTAGCCTCCCCCATTTCTTGTGTCATATTTGAGGAAGCACAGTAACAAGTAGAAACACATCCAGAAGATAAATAGAATGTTGAGAGGATTGTAGACCATGCTATACAAAGATCATTTAGAGAAACTGGGAATATTTAGTCTGGAAAAGAGAAGCTGTAGGTGAGCATATGCTCACTGTCTCCTAGGATTTGAAGGGTTGACATGTGGGACAGGGGTAGGCTTGCTCTGCTTGACCTCAGAAGTCAGAACTAGGAGCAATGATTGGTGGATGTTTCAGAGAGGCATATGTTAGAATAACTTCCTAACAGAGTTGTCCCTAGGTGGAGTTGCCTCCAGAGGTGCCCTTCTCTCTTCACTAAAAGTCTTCACACAGAGACTAGACAGCCACTTCTCACCAGTTTTGTAGAGGGAATGCTTGGTCAGCATAGGTTTGATTCACTGACATCTGAGATTCATTTCTTTTTTAGATTCTATGACACTGGTTCTACCAGCTCCTACCAAGTTGGAAAGCCTTTGAGTACAGAACCGATGACAGACTTCATGTGTCACCTGAAGACCATCCTAGATGAAGTTAGGGAGACTGATCCCCAGAAGATTGACTACCAGGTGACAGATATTCTTAACCCCAGAGACTCAAGACTGTTGTCTAAAGTATAGGGGGATTGCAGTTAGGCAGGCAGGCAGGCAGGCAATAAAAATCTATTAAGAGCCTATCTACATTAGGTAGCTAGGTGGCTCAGTGGATAGAGCACTGAGCCTGGAGTCAGGAAGATATAAGTTCAAATCCAGCCTCAGACACTTACTAGCTGTGTGACCTTGGGCAAGTCACCTAACCTTTGTTTGCCTTAATCCACAGGGGAAGGAAATGACAAACCACTCCAGTATCCTTGCCAAGAAAACCCCATGGACAGCACTAATGTGCTGTGGTCCATGGGGTCATGAAGAATATAACACAAATGAATGATTGAACAATAGTATATCAGGCACTGTGGTAAGAAGTAGGGATGCCAAAAGGCAAAAGACAGTCTCTGCCCCCAAGGATCTCACAGTCTAATGGGGAAGACAACATACAAATGGGTTCTGTACTATATATATGTATATGTATATGTATATGCATATGTATATGTATATGCATATGTATATGTATATATGTGTGTATGTATATAGTGTATAGTATTATATATATGTGTGTATATATATGTGTGTGTATATATATATATATATAGTGGACCCCTATATATATATGGGTCCACTAATGAAAATATGGGTCCTTAAAGTTAAATAATTCCCCTAGCTTATATTTCCATAACACTTAAAGGATGGCAAAACATTTTTATTAAAATGAGCCAAGAAGGATACTAAGATCACTAGAAGTTAAGTAACCTGCCAAGACTCCCAGAGAGGCTGTGTCAGAGCTGGGACTCTTTCCTGGGGCTCCTGATTCCAAATCCACTGAACTTTCCACAACAAAGCAAACTTTCCTATCAGAGTCCCAAATCCCAGTGCTAAACTTAGAACACTTCAAGTACTAGGGGTTACTTCATTGCATTCTTAGAACATGGAGGTAAAAATGGTTAAGCTCTTTGATCCAGAGATCCCACTGCTGGGCATATGCCCTGAAGATGTCACTGATAAAACGAAAGGCCCTACAAGCACCAAAATATTTAGAGCAACATTTTTTAAGTAGTAGAAAAGAATTGGAAACAAAGTAGAGGCCTATTAATTAGAGAGCAACTAAAGAAATTGTAATACATTAATGTAATGGGCCATTGTTGTATTATAAGATGAATATGATGGATGCAGCAAAGGAGGGGAAGAGTCATATGAACTGATGCAAAATGAAGTAAGCAGAACCAGGAGAATAATATATATTAACTGCATTATTGTAAATGAAAAGAATAACTACAAAACAATAGAAGATGAATGGTATAAAATTATAAAGAACAAACGACCTTGAAGAAGAGATATGAGAAGACAATTTCCTTCCTGCCCCTTCTCTCTCTCCTCTGAATAAGTGGGATTTATAAGGTCTATAAGTGGAATGTTACATTTCATGACAGATTGTTTTTAGTGCATTGATTAGGTTTCCTGTGTTATTTTTTTTACCTTTTCTTTGTTTAAATTAAATTTTGATTTTTGTTACATTTAAAGTTCTGAACTGTCTCTCCCCTCTCCCTCCACTAGCAAAGGGTACCATTTCTCTCTCTCTCTCTCTCTCTCTCTCTCTCTCTCTCTCTCTCTCTCTCTCTCTCTCACACACACACACACACACACACACACACACACAAAACCATACTATGTATACTATTTATCAGTTTTTTCTTTAGTGGTGGAGAGCAATACTTATAACTTTGAATGTGAATGGAATATCCTATTTTAAAAAATTCTTTGTTAAAGGATAGCTTTATGGGAAAAGGAAGGGGAATGAAATGGGGGAAATTTAAGTAATGCAAAATCAAAATATGTTAATAAAATTTATTTTTAAAAGAAATTATAGAATTAAAAATGCTGAAAAAAAAGAACTTTGAATTAGCATCTTGGACTGAAACTTTCTATTCTAGGTGTAGCCATTGATTTATATGCCCAGTTACTAAACAAAATCTAGGAGAACAACTATTGAAAATTTGGATATACTTTGTCTCCCCTTTGAGTGCCCCTTTTCATCCACTCAAATGTTTAGTAAGCAACTATTATACCCTCATTTGATATACACCACCATTTATTAAGCACCAACTGTGTATATAGTGTATGTTAGGTGGTGGGGGAAGATACAAAGATAATTGGAACCCAGGCCTCGCCCTCAGAAAGTTCACAGTCTAACAGAGGTGATAGAGAATTATAGGAACACAGGTTTAGAGCTGGAAGGTACCTTAGAGACCAGTTAAAGGCCAAACTCCCTTATTTTACAGATGAGGAAATGGGGCCCAGAAGGGTGAAGTGACTTGGTCAAGCAAGTAGTTGGTAAGGAGATCAGGATTCAAACTCAGGTCCCCACCTCCAAATCCAATATTCTTTCCAACACCCCATGCACACTGTGGCTGGGAGAAATGTGGCATGTTTATAGTATAACAGGGAATATTCATGGGTAATAATGACAAAATGCAGAAAATGAGAAGACACAAAAGCGTAGAAGGTGCAAAGAGTTTTATGAGGGTAGAAGAAGGGCAAATCGTTTTGAAATTTGAAAGATGAAGGCCTTTCCTCCTGAAAGTGGTGCCACTTGAACTGGGACTTGTAGGATGGATGGGATAGTTAAAAAGTTGAGATGAAATTGGGGTGGTAGAGAGAACTTCTGGGGGGGAACAGGAGTGGGGAACCTGCTGCCTTGAGGCCACATATGGCCCTCTAGGTCCTCAAGTGCAGCCCTTTGAATCCAAACAAAGGGCCTCAGTTAAGGTTCCCCACTCCTGGAAGATATAGTCCCTGTTTTTGAGGAGCTCACAGACCAGTGATGCTGCTGCTGAATATGATGCCTCATGTTTATGTAACGCCTAAGGTTTGCAAAGCACTTTACCTGCAACAGTCTTATGAGAGAGGTAGTTAAATAGTTAATAGGGAAAAGACCCGTGCACAGTTATCAATAATACAAAGTGGCAAATGTTATTTTATGAGTGATACAAATTAAGTGTTACAGGAATACAGTGGAAGAGGGGCTTATTTAGAGCTGGGGTAATAATAATAATAATTCATGTTTACGTAATGCTTTCCATTTAACAACCTCTTGAGCTCTCTTCCTCCTCCCCTCCCCATCCACTGCTCCCTCACCTTCATCACGGTCCTCTTGCTCTTCTACCTAGAGGAAAGCTTACTGTATTGTTGATGGGTGGTAATGGGGAATGCCTGGGTGCAGCGACATTGGGAGAGAAACCCGACCCTTGTTCCCATCTGCTCTTTTCCATTCCCACAGTCTCTTCTCCATCATCTCCTACCCAGACTACTGCAATAGCTTCCAAACTGGTTTCTGGCCTTCAGTTTCTACTCCTCTAATTGGTCCCATCTGTGCTGACGGATCACCTTGTCACACTCCCCAGCTCAAAAACCTTACCAGTTAATTTTCAAGCTTTGTTCTCAGCCCTTTTCCACATCAGCCCAATGATGTGACTTGCTTTGCCTTAGGTGTGCATCACACTTTATTTGCCTGGATCTACTCCTTTACCTTCACCTTCAATCCATCAAAATCCTATAGTGCTACTCATCCTTCAGGTTCAACACAAATGCCACCTCCTTTGTCATAGCTCCCCTAATCACATGGTATCCTGGAAGGAACATTGGGCTTAGAGTCAGGAAATCTTTGCTCAGGCCCTAGTTCTGCCACTTATTACTTAAGCAAGCTACTCAACCTCTCTGAGCCATGGTTGCATCATCTGTAAAATGGGGCTAATAATTATATACTACTTGGGCAGCTAGGTGGCCCAATGCATAGAGTGCTGGGTCTGGAGTAAGGAAGATCTGAGTTCAAATCTTGCCTCGGTCACATTGGCTGCCTGATCCCAGGCAGGTCACTTAACCCTTGTTTGCCTCTGTTTCCTCAATTTCAAAATGGGAATAATAATAGCACCTACCTCCCAGGGTTGTTGTGAAGATAAGATACTATTTGGAAAGTACTTTGCACACTTTAAAGTATTATATAGATGCTAATTATTGTTACATATTATTAATTATTATTAACTATGAAAAGAAGAATTTGGATTAGAAGACATCTTAAGATCCAGCCCTGACATTCTGTTTTCCAAGGTTCCTTTTGACTCTAGCTTTTTATGTTCTAGAGGTAGTTAGTTGGCACAGTGGATGGGAGAGCTGGGCCTAGAACCAGGGAGACTCCTGAGTCTCCTGAGTCCAAATCTGACCTCAGACACTTACTCACTGTGTGACCCTGGGCAAATCACTTAACCTTGTTTGCCTCAGTTTCCTCATCTGTAAAAATGAGCTAGAGAAGGAAATGGCAAACCGCTCCAGTATCTTTCCCCAGAAAACCCCAAATGGGGTCACAAAGAGTATGATTAGATGACAACAATTTTTATGTTCTAAGATCCCTTGCAGAATGGATATTCTGCGCTTTATGACAGCAATCTCCACAGAGCCTCAGGAGGGATGATGGGTCTGCAGCCAGGACCAGCAGGGATTTTCAAAGTAAGGTGACTTTCCTGATCACTTTCACACTCCAACATAGAGAGAAGCTACTTCTTCTCTACATAAGTAAATGGGATTGGTAAAAGGCACAGAATTGGTCCATGCTGCTGTTTCCCCATGGTGTCATCAGAAGAAGAATGTTGGGGGCACCGGCACAGTCTGAGCCTAAATTGTTCTAATGGGACCAAGCAGGACAAGTTTAATCCCTCACGGCGGTTCATCCAATACTCGAAGATGGGTATTGAAGTTGGCCTTTCCTCTGCCCTCATAAAACACTTTGTGCCTCTTATGCATTCATATCTTCTTGTTTTCTGCATTTTGTCATTATCACCAACGAGTATTCTCCATTATCCTATAAATATGCCGCATTTCTCTCAGTAACAGTGTGCATGGTGTGTTGGAAAGAACACTGGATTTGGAGTTGGGGACCTGAGTTTGAATCCTGACTTTGTTACCGACCACTTCAATATCCCTTGAAATTTCCTCTTTTGAAGGGTTATTTTGTCAATTATTTTCAGTCATGTTCGACTCTTGGTGACTCCATTTGGGGTTTTCTTGGCAGAGATACTAGAGTAGTTTGCCATTTCCTTCTCCAGCTCACTTTACAGATGAGGAAACTGAGGCAAAGAAGGTTAAATGACTTGCCCAGGGTCACAGAACAAGTAATTATCTGAGGCCAGACTTGAATTCAGGAAGATGAATCTTCCTGACTCCAGGCCTGGCACTCCATCCACTGTATCACCTAGCTGTCTGTTTTATGGAGGATAATATTTTTAAATTCTTCAATGTCTCTGTCCCTTTCTGTCTCTCTCGTCCCCTGTTTTTTTCTTCTCTCCCCACTCTTTTTCTCTCTATCTCCCTCTGTCTCTGTCTCTCTGTCTCTGTCTCTCTGGTTCTCTGTCTCTCTGGTTCTCTGTCTCTGTCTCTGTCTCTCTGTCTCTCTGTCTGTCTCTCTCTCTCTCATACACACACACACACACACACACACACAATCATTTTGGCTGAGATCTCGCAATTGTAAGGAAGTTCCTCTGCCAAATGCTTTAACCATGCTCTTCTCTCCTGCTGTCTCTAGCAGTCAAGACCATGACAGAAAGCAGTATTAGTACTGGGAATGGAGGGGTCTCTCTTTGATACAGTCCAAACTGGAAAGGTCAGACTGACTCAGGCTATTGAGATACAACTGGTCTAAGACCCAGGCAGCTGTGTAAGATTCCATCTGAGCTACATAGTAAAGCTCTTTGGTTCCCACCCCCTGCCCCAAGCAGGCTCGCATTAGAGGGGCCTCAGGTGGAGGGTTGGGAAGAGACCACTGAGAATTGAAATCCTTCCAAGTCAGAATCGCAGCTGTCCTGAGAGCCCTTGACATACAGTACATAACTGGGCCTCTGCTCAGGCATCTTTTAAAATAGATGTTCCCTCAGTCTCACTTAGGCGTTGGGGATGTGCAGAGCCCAGAGGAGCGAAGGCTCAGGTTCATGTCGTCCAGTCACAGCCTGCACATCCCATGGGGGCCATCTCTGCTCTGATCTCACTCAGTGCTAAGGTGTCAGCTTCCAGGAGGATCAGGTATCCTGGCAGGAGCAGCCAAGGCCAGTTAAAGGGCAGCATTGGGCCCCTAGGGAGTGTAAATGTGTTGGGTAAGGGAGCTCTGACACCCAGTTAAGCTGTTCCGTTTGCTCTCTATCAAAAAACCCTTTGGTGACCTCCACTTGTTTCAGAAGACTCCCTGGCTCCAGCTCTTCTCCCTCAATAGGATGTCCTCAAGTAAATTCCCCTCCCCAAGTCAGAGCACACCTCCATTTTCTCTGGGCAGACTGTACCCCAGTATCTTCCCCTCCCCTTTCCAGATAGATGGTCCCTAGTGACTCCCCTCTCCCTAATCCTGCTGAGGCAAAGGCTACACCTGGAGAAGACCTCAGAGCTGGCTTTGGAAGATAACATCCCATTTGGGCCAGGGACTACGGCTGTGCTGTTTCTCCCTGGATAAGGCTAGATTTCATAGACCAGAGGTCAGGTAGATAGTCAAGCCAGGTGTTTCTCCTTTCTCCTTTGTCTCTGTGCCCAGGTGGTATCATTCTGCTTTGGAGGGTTGAAGGCATGGGGGAAAGACAAGTCAGTAAATCCTGACTAAGGGTTTTAAGTTTGAATCTCAGGATCTCTTTCTTTATAAATTGAGCAGATGGTAGTAGAAAGGGCCCTAGAGTTAGGAGATCTGAATTCAAGTTCTGTCTATATCAGAAAGGCACATTATACATTTTAACCGGTACATAGATGTGAGTTCTTTTTGGTGGGTCTCTGCAGAAGGGAAAAGGCAAAGGAATGTTTTAGCAAACTTCACTGTCTTAGCTAGTAGAAGAGCAAGGAAGACCTAGGAATTTTTAAAACCTTAGTTCACAGGAATATTTTTGGTGCACATAAAATACATCCTGCCAGTGTATTAACTTTTATAGAATCTCCTGCTATGTGATTCAGAAGAATCTGGCATTAGAATATTCCTGTTAAGATGGCCTTCTCTGTACTAAGAAGCAGAAGATCCCAGCTTTGCCAACTACTATCTGTATAACTAAGAATAATTCCCTTAATGACTCTGGACCTCAGTTTCCTCATCTGTAAAATGTCCACTCTGCCTCCACTGAAGGACATTCTTCGCTGTGTTTCCAGATTATGAAAAGTGCTCAGAGAGGTGTGTTGCTGTGCAAGACCATGTAGATGAAGGTTTTTCATGGGACACCAGATTTGGGGCTGCAGAAACTCTGCCAGGGCTGGAGTTCTTAGACCCTAAGAAAGATCCTCGGTGCCTAAGAAAGATCCTCAGTGCCTTGACAAACACGGCTCCTTTTTCATTCAACAATTTAATTAAAAAAACATTAACTAAGCAGGCACTGTGTTAGGCACTGGGGCTATAAATACAAAAGTAAGAGATAGTCCCTCCCTATTAAGAGCTTGGCATCTGGGTGGCACAGCAGATAGTGCCCTGGACGTGCAGTCAGGAAGATTTGAGTTCACATTTGTCCTCAGACACTTACTAGCTATGTGACCCTGAGCAAGTCACTTTCCCTGCTTGCCTCAGTTTCCTCATCTGTAAAATGAGCTGGGGAAGGAAATGGCAAACCACTGCAGTATCTTTGCCAAAAAATCCTCTAAGAGGGTGATAAAGAGTAGGACATGACTGAAACAACCAAACAGCAAAAGCAAATCGCTTACCTTGAGTAGGTTATTTACTCTCAGCGCAACTCTAGAAGATTATACATTGCACAGAAGGTACCAGCCTGCATTGATAAGAGTTCACTCTTTTGGGAGTTCCCCATGTCAGTGATATCACAGATATAGCCCCCATCCTTACCTGTATCTTTGTCCCTCCCTAGCCTTCTTCCTTGTCCCTATCCCCATCTGTGCCCTGCAAGAGAAAAGCATCCTTCTGAAGTTAGACTTTCCATCCCCCATGTGATGTGAAATCTCTTCACATCTTAGAAAATTCTGAGCACTACTGACTCTTCTCCCCTACACCCACTGCAAGCCTTCTTCCCCTTCAAAGATGTCAGAAGATCAGTGATTAGTGCAGCCTTGTTCAAGATCACATAGGTGAGGTTTAAAGTAGTGCTGTCTGGAAATCCATTTTTTTTTCTGACTCTGCTCCAAAGAAATTCTTGCTGACAAAGACCTATTTCATAAAAGAGTCTGGGACTGGGAATTGGTCAGCCTGGGTCTTACTCCAGACCCTGACACCTGCTTACTATGTGTGTGGCCTTGAGTAAAACACCTTCACATCTTTGATCATCAGTTTACTCATCTATAAAATATCCACCCTGCTTCTATCACAAGGAAATCACACGGACCCAAATGAGACAAAAGCTGGGAAAATGTTTTGAAGAGTTAAAATGTGGGACAAATGAGAGGCAAGAACATTTGTTGCCACTTTATTATTATGACAATTGTTCCAATTCACCATTTGCAATCCTCTTTGTTAACTAGGACTAGAAAAATTGTATTGTTTTTTCACAGGAATATATAGGAATGGAGAGAGGTGAGAGGGGCTTTAAGGCCAACCTGGGAGACAGTAGGAGACACAGGTGCCTGAAGTGGGTAAAGATGATGCCATCTTTTTCTTTACTTCAGTCTGTGCCAATGATGGGCATTGATGGAAGACTACATGAGTTAGCTAACCTCAGAGTCAGAAGGACTTCTAACATACTGGCAGTATGACTCTGGGCAAGTCACTTAATCTCTAAGTGCTCTAGAAAAATCTCTAAGACTATAAATAGCAAGAAGATGCTTATCTGGATTGGCAGAGAGAGTTTTTTCAATTTGAGTTCCTTATACCATTGAAATCACCAATACAAAGATACCGTGCCTTTTCTAGAACCCTTAGCTCATATAATACAGATATGAGAACACTGTACTCAGCTGTATCACAGCATTCTGGCACCAAGATAAATTCAGTTTGTGTGTGTGTGTGTGTGTGTGTGTGTGTGTGAGAGAGAGAGAGAGAGAGTGTATGTGTGTGTGTATGTGTGTATGTAAAGACAATCTATCCCAATGGGGTGCAATCAAACCAGGGGAGGTGCCACCAAGTCTGGTTTGAGCCCCCACCCTCTGAGGAAGAGAGCAAGAAAGGAAAATCAACAGGCAGGGGGATGGTGGTGATGATGGCAGGTCTCAGGAGAAGGTTTTCATAGAAACAAGATCCTTGGAAGTATCCCTTTGGGATCAAGAAAAGGAGTAAAAGCCATCACTGATAGAGGCCCAAGATATGCCTCTCAGACAGAGCTCCAGCCACCCTACCCTAGTGACAGCCTTGCAACTGAGCTATGTCAGGATTCCCAGGTCAAGCACGAAGAGTCACTGGCTGCTCTCAGCAAGAAAGACACACTTTTCACATCTCGATGAAAGGGAATGAGTAATGTTCTATGGCGTGTATAACTCTTTCCTGTGCTAGCCATTAAAATCCCAGGTGTTTGGAGGTGGGGGGGGTGCTGCTTAGACAGCCCCTAATTAAGCAGTGAATGAGACGAAAGCAAAATAGACTAAGTTAATTTTATTCTATTAATATGCTATCTGAACTACTAGTCAAAAATCAAACAGGAAACAGATTGAAAACAAATTAATCTGACAAGGAAATGGATATTTGAGTGAAAATTCTGCTTAAAACAATAATTTATCACCTTGCAGAAGAAAATTGTTAGTCTCCGCAAAACCCAGATCAGAGGCATTTTCGCTGAAACAAGGGAATTCTTCATTTCCCAGAAACTGAAAAATCTTGGAAAGACCCAGCCTGCATGAGAGTACACACACACACAGACACACACACATACACACACACACATACACACATACACACACATACACACACATACACACACATACACACACACACACGCCTTGCTTTGCTGAGAACACATTGCAGAAAAAAGCCTTTCTGGTGGAAGGATTAAACCCCATCCTCTGCATAGTCAACCCTTCCAACTGGATTTGACAGTGTGAATGAAGGAGCCTATTCTGGGAGATCTCCCTACCTCACTTCCTCTAAAGATCTCCATCCTCTGTAGCAAAAAAAAAAAAAAAAGAGTTTATATGACCTGGTCAAAGAAATGGAAACCTTTGTATTTTCTAACCATACTTGAAAGCATAGGCAAGAGTTGTACTGCAAAGTAAAGAAGAAACACAACAGAATTATCCAGATAATGAGTGGATACAGTTGGGTGACATTTTATATCTTATTAAGAAAAGAGAGGCTGTGAGGGTTCCTGTTTATTGACCTAGGCGAATTAAATACATTCATCTGTCCATCCATCCATCCATCCATCCATCCATCCATCCACCCACCCATCTATCCATCCATCCATCCATCCATCCATCCATCCATCCATCCATCCATCTATCTATCTATCTATCTACCTATCTATCTATCCATCCATCCATCCATCCAGCTAACAGACATTTATTCAGCATTTACAATATGAAGGCACTGTGCCAGGCATAGAAATCAAAACATCACCCCTTTCTCTCAAAAAACTTATAGTTGAATAGGATATTAGTCTACCTCTCCTTTCTTTAGATTATACAGATGTAAGTGTGATATCTCCTATTTTTCAATAAATCCAGGGTTTGGAGAAGAATCATTCCTCTTGTCCTCATGCAGGCTCTTAAATTTGCAGATTCACAGTCAGCTTGATAAAAGTGACCATTAAGGAGATTTCAAAATTAATAATAGTTTATTGTAAAGCAATCTGTGGTTTGAAAAACACTTAGCCTGCATTATTATCTCACTTGATACAATGATCTTGAGTTAGGTGCTGTCTTTATCCCATTTTACAGATGAAGAAATGAATTCTGAGAGAGGTTAAATGATTTTTCCCAGGGTCATATATCTAGTAAATATCTGAGCTAAGATTTGAACTCTCATTTCCCTGACTCTAAGCCCATTATTCTATCCACTGTACTAACTTGTCCTGAAGGAGTCTTTGAGGCTGGATTCTAATCATCCCTCTTCTATGAAGTTCTAAGAGAGGTGTAGAGTCCAAGCTTTGGTTGGGAGTCTCAGCTGGGAGTAGATGATCTTGCTGAATCCCGCATGGTCAGGACACATTTGGAGACTCATATTCAGTTCTTGACACCAAATTTTAGGAAGAGCCTTGTTATTAGGAGAGCAACCAGGATAGTGAAGGGCCTTAAGTTTAGGCCACATGAGGGTCATTTGAAAGAATTGTGGATATTTAGCCTGGAGAAAAATGAGAGAATATGGCAACTCTCAGCAAGTATTTGAAGAATTGTCCTGGGGAAGAAGGGGCAGCTAGGTGGTGTGGTGGATAAAGGATACTAGACCTGGAGACAGGAAAGCTCATCTTCATGGGTTCAAATCTGGCCACAGACACTTACAAGACTGTGTGACCCTGGGCAAGTCGCTTAACTCTGCTTGCCTCAGTTTCTTCATCTGTAAAATGAGCTGGAGAAGGAAAACCTGGGAAAGAGAGATAAAACATGGCCCTAGAAAGCAAAACTAGAAACAGTGGGTAGAAGATGCAGAAAGGCAGGCTTGCGGCAATGAAACATTTCTCAAAATACTGATCAAAGGGTATGATAGGTATCATAATCATAATAATAATAGCAGACATTTACCTCTCACTTACTAGACGCCGGGCACTATGCTAAGCAGTTTACAACGTTTAGCTTATTTCACCCTCACAGCTACAGTGGGAGGGAGGTGCTATTATTCTCCCCATTTTACAGATGAGGAGAGGAGGCAAATAGGAGCTAAAGGGGCGTGTCCAGGATTACACAACTAGATAAGTAGGTGAGGCTGGATTTGAACTGAGACCTTTTTAACTCAGGCGCTCTATCCGCTGTGCCGCCTAGACCGAGTCTGGCCCCAGAGAAGAGACAGAAATGGAAAACAGTTCCCTGCTTGCTCTGACGAAGTGGCGGGGACACCTCTCAGTATGGAACATTGATATAATGTCAGGCTTTTTAAAAAAAATTGTTGATTCACTTTGCTCAACTGTTTCCTCCCCTGCTTTTTTTTTTATCTGTATCATAATGGATGGTTCTCTGGACAGGAGAGTGGATGAATGGTGGGAATTGTAGCTGTTATAAAAACCAAAAGATATCAATACAGATTCTTCAGAAAGAAAAAAGGTGTGATGAACTGCCTCAGGTGGCAGTGGACTGACTGACGGCCTATCGGTTATATCATAGAGGATTTTTGTCCTCAGGTACAGATTAGACAAGATACCCTCTGACGTCTCCTTCAACTCTCATTCTGATTCTGCAAGTACTCCAGTCTATGTAGATCCCTGTTTTCTAAACCTTTAGAGCAGCCGTTCTCAACCTGTGGGTTATGTTCAATCTGTAACAATGAAATATGCCCTGCATATCAGATAGATTCATAACAGTAGCAAAATTACAGTTATGAAGTAGCAACAAAAATAATTTAATGGTTGGGTGTCACCACAACACAAGGAGCTGTATTAAAGGGTCGTGGCATTAGGGTGGTTGAGAACCACTGCTTTAGAGGATAACATAACCTCTATTACTATCAAGCACCATATTATTCACAGTCATTGATACATAACAGGACTATAGATCTAGGATTGTTATAAGTGTGTTGTCCCTCCGAACATAACAATGGCCAACATTTATATAGGGCTTACTATGTGCTGGGCACTGGGCTAAGCATTTTACAATTATTATCTCACGGGACCCTGACAGCAACCCTTTGGTTGTTTGGGGGGGAGCTAGGTGCTATTATTATTATACTCATTTTACAGGTGAGGAAACTGAGGCAAACTGAGGTCACAAAGCTAGCATCTGATTTGAACTGAGGTCTTTCTGACTCCAGACCCAATGCTCTGTTCACTACACCACCTAACTGCCCCCAATATGATTTTAAACTCTTTGAAAGAAAGGACCATTTTCACTCTTGCATCTCTCCCTCACCACTTCTAATGTAGCTGTTCAGTCTTTATATAATTGTATTAAATTGAATGAACCCACAAATATTGTGAGGTTAAGAACATCTTTTCCCAGATGTATTTCTCCTAGTTTCAAAGTCCTTGATGACTAAAGGTACACACAGTCTAAATGTGTAGTGGGGAGGAAAGTGATGTTACAAGCATCCAAGATATCTCACAGCCTTGGTAGGAACACATGGACCAGAACTCAACTGTATAAGGGATCGGGGACTCCTGGGGATAGCCATCCAGCCTGCTTTCCTGTCAGACTTACCACAGAAGTCAGGATCTCAGCCTCTCCCTCCTCAAAAAGTGCCCATTCTATTTCCAAAGGCTTCTGGAAAAAGAGATTCAGACTCTTGCACAGTGAGTCTGCTGATCTGGCCATGGAGTTCCTACATGATTGAGATGATTAGTTCTGTTTAGCTTGCTCAATCCCCAAAGCTTACTCCAATGCTCTGCCTGTCCTTGTACTCCTGGACACTAGTTTAAATTACTTTAAGCTATGGAAAGGGCATGTGAATTACAGCGTTCAGACACTAGAGTCTCCCAGAAACAGCCCTTGTCTCCAACGGCTGCCCACTCCTCTCTTGTGATGAGTATGCCAGGTCACACACAGTAGGGCCTCCTAGGCCAAGGACCTTGGAATCTCATCTTCCCAGAAAATCAATTCCTTTCCTGAACTGATAGTAGAAGCCTCTGCCATAGACAGGTTATAGAAGTAAGTATTCGTCTTTCTGGATTTATGCAGAAGCTGTTACCTCTGCCTCTAAACAGGTGAACCAATGAAAGCATAATATTTTTCCATACCATAATTAGGTTCCATACAGTCCTCTTGACATATTATTACCATATGTAAATGACCTGGCTCTGGTTCCTAAACACTCTCTGCTCCTTACCATACACCCTAAAGCCCATGTGTGCCTCTCTTGGGGGCATTTATTTACAAGAGAAAGAAAACTAACAGAAATAACAAAAGTAAGGACCCCATAAAAAAGTTCTCCCCAAAATGTTACAAGTTTCTTAAATTATCCTAACTAGCTAATGTTGCCAACTCAAGAATACATATTTTTTTTTTACCCCAGAACACCTTCATCTTGATTTGGAATTGTCCCAATCTTGGATAGTTGTAAGATTTGTAAGAATTCCAAACTTATTCCTTAACCAATAAGGGAACCTCTTGATCTACTGGGAACTTGGTATGTTTCAGCCACTTCACACACTTAACTATGGGTTAAGTAAATACCCATCCCATTCTTCTCCCAGAGGACAAGGTTGTATGACTCCAGGTTTAACACAGGAGGATGGTTTATATGTAATCCAATATGTCCAAACCCCACTCCCTTCTGTCACATGTCCTAGCTGCTTATACCAATCTGAAAAGCATTCTCCTAGATCCTGCTTTCCCCATTCTCAGCCCAGGGCTTCCTGTCCCAGACCTTTGTCCTTTAGGCTCCAGGGCACTGCATGTAGGGTGAGAAGACTTGAATTCACACCCCAGAAATATCACTTTCTTCCTGTGTGACTTAAATTGTTTCTTATAGAATCATAGAGTTATAAGGGATCTTAGAGGTTATCAAGTTCCAACCTTTCATTTTACAGATGAGAAAACCGAGGTCTAGACTAAGTGATTGCCTAGGGTCATGCTTGCTAGCTGAAAGTGTCTCATGCAGGATTTGAACTAAGAACTTCCTGACTTCAAATCAAGCACATCCAGTATATCCAGTATGCTTCTTTTTCTTCCCCTCTCTGGCTCTCAGTTTCCTCATCTGTAATATTGAGGGGGTTGGATTGAGTAGTCTCTGATTCCTCCTCTCCTATACCACACTAAATCCTACGATCTGTGTGGGGACTGAACTGGGAATGTTAGGTGACCTTCCTTGCTAAAAATGTGGGGGTCATCTTCCATTCCCCCTGCCATCACATCCCCTATTTTCCTATTTGTAACATAATCCATAAATCCTGTCCACATCAGGGCACAGTACACTGCTCAGGATTCCGGAGATGCTGAGTTAAATGGGAGTTAATGGAAAGTTGGGAGACAGCGGGCTTAGCCCATGTTGGCAGAAAGCCAGGGGTGTACAAAGAAAAGCCAACATCTGTTCTGAAGGAAATTTTTTCTGACAGAGCCCACATAGCCTGCCCTCTCCCTGCCCCCAGCACACTCAGATTTGTGGAGTTTCTGGTACTGCTATAAATAGATTTATTAGCACATGGACTGATGCTCATCTTGTCTTATGGAGCTTACTCCAGACAGAGTGGCCCCAGAGTCAGAAAGCTTCCTCTGTCCAGGGGAGCCCAGAAAAGGCAGTTTTAATAGTGGGGGAAGAAGCAGGGAGGAGGTCGTTAGGGTCCCAGGAGACACTTATCATCTTCTTGGTCTGGATCTACACAGCACTAAATTGAGAGATGTGAAGCAATTGTTTTAGATGGAGGGGATGGCATGGAATTTGTTCAAAAAGATCAATCAATAAACATTTTTAAGCTCCTACTGTGTGTCAAACACTGTGCTAGGCTCTGGGGAAACAAGCACAAAGAATAAAACATTGGTTCTTAAGCTGGAGTTCATGGACCCCCAATGAGTCCATGGATACCTGTCAGGGGAGCTGTGAATTTCTATGGGAAAACCTATCTTTATTCTTACTAATTTCTAACTGAAATTTTGCATTTACTTTTGACTATTTAAAACATGATTCTTAGGAGTCCATAGGTTTTACCAGATTCATGATCCACAAAAGGTTGAGAACTCCCTATTCCAAAGAATACTGACACTGGAGTCAGGAGACCTGGATTCTTCCAGCTCAGCCACTAGCTTGATGCATATTATTTCATTTCCCTTTGCCTCTTTTTCCTCATGTTCAAAATAAGGACATGGGATGAGGTGAATTCAGGTCCCTTCCTGACTGAGAAATTTAGGGTTGCGTGAATTAACCAGTCCAGTTTACCAATACAGTTGTTGTTCAGTAGCGTGTGACTCTCCATGACCCCATTGGGGATTTTCATGGCAGAGATACTGGACTGGTTTGCCATTTCCTTCTCCAGATCATTTTACAGATAAGGAAACTGAGGCACTCAGGGTTAAGGTAACTTGCCCAGGGTCACACAGCTAGTAAGTGTCCAAGACCAGATTTGAACTCAAATATTCCTGACTCCAGGTCTGGCACTCTCTCCACTGTATCACCTAGCTGCCCTTACCAATACAGACCAAATTTCCAAAAAAAACCCTTCACTCTAGGAGTATATAACTCAGTTTAATTTTCTGCTTTGACCTAATAAATACTGCAACCCAAATCATGAGCTGAGGTCTCACAGTTTCTGCACATCTCAGAGCGATGTGAAGAGTTCAGAGGGTACTTTTTCTTTTAAAAATGTTTTTCCACTTACAATGCAAAGTCTTTTTAAACCTGGAAGAAAAGTCGTTAATGACACTGTAACCAAAATAGAAATAATAAGAACTTTCTAGTTTGGAGAAAGTAGCTTATAAATCTAATTACAATATGGAATTGGAGACCCGGGGGCAATTTTTAAGCAATATGCTGGGTCAACAGGATTAATCAATACCACAAGTGTGAGTTTGCCATTAGCCAGGGTAAACTCCCTCCTCCCAGAGCACACATTCTGAAAATAATACTTGATATGAAGCATTTCAATGGGAAAGAAGAGGAAGAAGGATTGTTTTATAAGCACAGAGGCTGCATGATAAAGATGGAAAAGAAAGAAAATCATAGATTTAATAATAATAATAAGTAACTAGTATTTATATAGCACATTGAGATTTGCAAATGACTTTTCAAATAGTATATTATTTTATCCTCAGGACAACTCTGAGAGGTAGGTGCTATTATTATTTACGAGCAAATCAAGATATCACCCATGTGATGTCGTTGGTCCTCTTCCAACAAAGGATGATGACAGCGGATGAAACTGAGGTAGACAGCAGTTAAGAGACTCACCCAAGGTCACACAGCTAATGAGCGGATGTGAATTTCTTGACTCCACATCTAGCTCTCTACCCAGTGGTCCCCCTAGATGTATAGAGATGGAAGGGGCCTAAGAGATCATGCATTGATGCCCCCTGCGACATCCATGCCTTTGTCCAAGTGGTCCTTCAAGCAACGTATAACCACCTCATCCTGCCTACAAGAATCCCGAGCTCCCTTCTAGGCACTGCTAAGTTGTATCTCCTGAAGGAAACCTTCCCTAATCCCTTCAGTTATTAGTGCTTTCTCTGAAATATTTTTGTATGGCTTTGTATGAACTTTGCACTCTCTTTTCTCATACACATAACGTGCCCCGCCCCATTCCCCTGCCCCTTCCTCCAGTACTCCCTTCATTTTTCGTCTTTGCTTCCCTACCACCTACCACAGTGCTGCTTATTCACCAGTTATTATAAATATTGTTTGAATTGAATCTAGTCTTAGCCTCTCATTTTACAAATGAAGAAACTGATGTCCAGAAGACAAGGATTTGCCCAAAGTCACAATGATTACTGTTAATAGGAGAACCAGAATTCCGACCCAGAATCTCTGACTCTCACGCCTTTTTCACAATACCACTGAAGTAGGTAAAGCTGCTTAAACTTGAAAAGGCCCTTTCTCTCTCCAAAGCCATCAGGGAACCAAGAGAAAGAATAGGAAGTCAGGGGTAGGAGCCAAAGCTTGCTGAAGTCTCCATCATGCCCTCTATGTGAGACAGAGGGAAATAAACCAAATCATGGTTTTCAGACTAGTGATGTACCTGCATTATCTAAGGCATATTTCCAGCCCTAAATTCCAAATGGATTTCTAAAGAACTCTTTAACTTCCTGAATGCTTCTATAGGGTTCACCTCTAGAGCAGGGCTTTCCAAGCATATTACTTAAATCTCAGGAGCCCAAGATGAGATTTCCAGAACCATCAGGCCCTGCCATGTCTGGTCTGGGAGGCGGGCAGTTCTGAGCATGCCGATTTAGTGAGATATTTGCATGTTCTCCCCTGGAAATGTAGCTAAAGGAAATCAGTGTGTGACACACTTTAATGTGTTTGTCCAGCAGCATCCCACCAAAGTGTGTGTTTGCTTTTAAAAAAGTAAAGAAAAAGGCAATTTTTCACTTTTAAATAGCTTTCATTCTATGTCTTAATAAATGCATGTTTGTTGATTTGTGTAAGCATGATGTAGGAAGTCTGCAAATGAATGTAATCTGCAACAAGGGGGTAGCTAACCACTAGCAAACACTTTTGAATAATGAATCCCTACTGTATCAGATGGACGCTATTCATAATAATTCCTTGCTTTTCTCATTTTGCTGCGTACGGTAGCGATTAATCAATTTGCAATGTTATGTCACCCGCAACAAATTGCTAGCACCAAGACAAATTTATTGCTTTATGATAAAAGAACTTGTTTAGGTAGAAATAAATTAAATTTGGGGGGTTGTTATTTGAGTTTGATGTTTACATATCTGACCCACTGGAGTGTAGGCCGGAGGAGGTGAGAATATCCAATTATTACTCCCTAGGTCGGGGAATAGTTCAAAGAGATTTGAGAGCAAATGGTATGTTTGTACAGCTAACTAGTCCTTGAAGAAGGAGTTCCTCCTGGGAGCCAGCAGGACATGGAGAAAACCATTCATGAGAGCACACCATGATTCTTAGGAATACACTTAAGTGCTCTTGGTCTCAGGGGCAGCCAGGCAGCTCTGGAAGGTTGGCCTGGTGGCTCTCGCAGACAGACTTTTCTTTCCCTTCTTTCTTGGTCTGTCTGCTTCATAAGACTCAGTTTCCCCTGGAGTTGAACTGTAAGGTCTCTACATATCCCTCCTTCACACTAGAAAAGAGCTAAGGAGGAGAGGGGCCAGGGTGGTTGTGGTATCCTCTGGCCAGTCACCAAAGAATAGAATGGACTAAGCAGGATCATAGATTTGGAACTAAAAGGAAGCTTAGTAGGGGTTCTTTTCTCCAACCACTCGTTTCATAGATAAGAAAACCAAGGTTAAAAAAGCTTAAATGACACTCTAGGGCACATCTAGAATTTGAACCCAGGCATGGTATCACATGATCATTGATCTAAAGCTGGAAAAGATCTCAGCAACCAGCTGGTCCAACCCTTTCGTTTTACAGGTGAGAGAACTGAGGCCCAGTGCAGTGACTTGTCCAAGACCATATGGACAGGAATAGATAAGAGATAGACCCTCTGAATCTAGAGCCTCTTTGCACTGCCTTTGAAACTGCAAACAAAGTGTTTAAGGAGAATATTAAAAAAAGAACAGCTTTCTAGAACACTCAATCCCATTTATTTCCAAACAAAGGGAATGCTAGTTATAAATCATTCCTTCCCATGCATTAAAGCAGTTCCCCTCTGGATATATATGAGGCAACACTTTGGAAACTTAGTTACAGATACTATCTACACTTCTTTAAAATAGGACCAGAGCTCTTTACAGCATTGTCTAAACAAGACTTAGCTCCAGCTGTGAGGTTGGACTGGTTGGGGCCTCCGGAGATCTCTGGATGGAATGGAGTGGATTCTAGAGCAGTCCTCTCACTGTTTGCCGGGCTCTCTGCTGCCCTGCCCAGGGTCCCCACTGCCCAGCATCAGCAGAGTTTCCTGGATGGCCAGGCACGACAGCTTTCAGGGTATCAATGGCCACCATGAAATGTGGTACCAGGGAATGTGCCTGGGAACACTTCTACTTCTCCTTCCCTTGAGCTTAAGAGCCAGTCTATGCCTCAGAAGCTGCTGGGATGACAGGGTAGAAGATGCCGCAGGTTCAAAGGACCAGCGTGTCTGACTCACCTTGTCACTGCTTGCTTCCCCTCCATCTTCCCCCCTCTCCGGTTATCTGTGTCTCCTTTCAGCCTCCTGCGTCTCTCTGGCTTTTCATGTTCTGTATTCACCTGTCCTCTAAATGTCATTCCTCTCCCAGCCACTTCCTCCTGGCACCTCACTAATTTTTCTCCCTTTTAATTCCCCAGCCCTCTTTTCCTATACTTTCCCATGGTCCCTCTTTTGCCCTTTCTTTCTCTCTCTCCCTCCCTCTCTCTCTCTCTCTCTCTCTCTCTCTCTCTCTCTCTCTCTTTCTCTCTCTCTCACTGTCTGGTTAATTCTGATTATTTCTCTGTCTTCTTGCTCTCTTGGTCCCCTTTATTCCTGACCATGCAGTTTCTCTTAGCTCTGGATTGAAAAAAAACCCACACGGCTAATATCCCTGTCAGCCTTTTCCTGAATCATTGCTGCACAATCCCAGGGAGGTTAAATAGAGACTCTCTCTTGCTAGAGCTGGAAACACCGCTGTTGCTCCTTCCCCTTCTAGGCTCAGGAGATAAAAGGGGCTTTTAAGCAACTAAACCCAGGACTGGCATCCAAACTGGGCATCCTTGGTCTTCCGAAGGATGGATCGTAGTTATAGACCTGGAAATGATGGGAATTCTAGCTGCCGTCTGGTCCTAAAATCCCTTTCCAAGAAAGTACATTCTGCCATCAGTTGCTAAAAAGAGTCAAGGCTTAAAGGACTCCTCTAATCCTACCTTTGCTTCTCCGGGTGATTGGTACTAGTCACGTTGTGCTTTTGCCAAGTTATCGGGGCAGGAGGCCTCCTAGAGCTTTCTCTTTGTCAATATGACTCCTTCAGTATTGCTCTATTTCCTCATCAAGGCAGAAAATGAAAGTCTTTAGTCCCAGTTCCTAGACCTGACCTATTCTCCTTGCTTTCAACCAGGGGTATACTGTTAAATGTTTTACTAACAGCTCTGCAGCTGGGGAGGGGAGGGGGATGTACTTTTACATTTAATTGGCATTATTAATATTTTATCCATCACTTTCTTAAGACTAGACAACCAACAAAACAGTAAATCAAGTCCTGATTTATGGCATTTGCCGAATTCTGAGGTACAAATGTTCAAAAAGTACATTTAACCACAAATTTTGTTGAGCAGGCCCAAGCTGGCTCCACCGTGGTGTTGCATTACGACCCACGGGTTCATTGTGTTAGAGATACAAAGGCCCTTAGATGCCATCCAGTGCCTTCATTTTGAAGCTCAAGAGACTGAAGTCCAGAGAAGGTAAGGCCAGCTCACCCAGGTCCTGTGACTCCAGAAACAGTACTCCTTCCTCAGAAAGTTAAAGTGGAATTGTAGGAAAGACATTGAATTTGGTGTCAGAGGAGTTCTAGGCCTAGGTAAGGACATTTAGCTGGGTCCCTTCATATTATGGAGAATGATCCTTAGGCCTCACACAGGGAGTAAAGAATGTGGATTTGAGGCCCAGTCCCCAGGGAGGCTGTAAGACACGGTGGAAAGATCAGTGGTTCTAAATTCAGAAGACCTGGGTTCCAATGCAGCCACCCCTCCTCCCTTGCCACTTCCTATGGGATCTTGAGTGAATCCTTTAACCTTCCTGGGCCTTAAACTGTGGATCACAACCCCTTATGGCGTTTTGAAAAATTTGTCAACAATAAAAGGTCTTTGAATGCACAATGACCAAAAAATAATTTAAAATCAAACTAATAACATATCCCAGGTGTTTTGGGAAGCACTTGCCCATGTCACATCCCAAAATTTTACTGCAGCCTCGGTTCTGAACACACAACATATGAATTTTGCACTGTGCATGCTCTCATGTCACCCAGCACTAGTAAATGCTGCCAAAACATGAAAAGAGGTCAAAAGTGGAAAAAGTTTAAGAAGCCCTTTGCTAAATGATCTCCAAGGTCTTTTCTAGATTCAACATTCTATGCTTTCTGATCTGAGCACCAGTGCAGCTCAAGGAACAAGGACATCAGATTTAGTAGGATTTAAGCAAGATAAAACAGTTAGTCTTTTCTCTCAAATAAAAACGTCAAAAACTCATTGAGCCTGGGGAGACAATTTCATTCTTTCAACGATGGCTAGATCTAGGTTAGCAGGTTGAAAAAAGGTTTCTGATGATTATGTAGACATGGAAAAATGAAAAATTTTTAAATGGTCATTTGTCTCATGGATTCTGATATTTCAGGTTCTGGGGTTTATTTGGGGAATTGATTCAATTCTCAACAACCTTTGATCTGTGTAGTCACCACACAGTATTTATTTAGCAAAATGAGGCTTACCGAACAATTCTATAGTTTTCTTAGTCAGACTGGGTGTTTATGATTGGAGGCATAAAAAAGAGTGTGACTTCACCTCTTCTTAGGAAAAGATAATCCCTTACCTAATGGAAGACTGGTTTGTTCAATGGTTAGAACAACTTGTTAATACTAGCTAATTTGTACATAGTGTTTTCCAGGTTACAAGATTCTTTCCTTACAATAATAAGTAAAGTTATAGAAGTAGGCATAGTGCCCTTTTGAAGTTAAAAAAAATAGTTTCTGAGGAGTAGAATGACATGTCTATGATTACACAGCTAATAAGTATCTCTTGGTGGGATTCAAACCCACATTTTCTGATGCTATATCCAGTATTTATCCACTATACTGTATTGATTTATTTAAAACAATGATCTAGGTTGACATTCACTTCATTAACAAGTCAACCTTTGCTACTGGTAGAGGCTGAGGTTGGTGGATCTCTAGAGTTGGAGACTTCTGAGTTGCAGTAGGGGCAAACTAATTGGGTAGTTACACTAAGTCTGGCTCCCATGGGGAACCTTTGGGAAAGGAGAGCTTCCAGACTGCCATAATTGGCCGAGGTCAAGGAAAAACCTTAACAAACAAAGAAAGCATCTCTAACCCAATCTGGCCATCTTAGAAATGGCCAGATTCTTATATTATATAATGTAAAGTAACTAGAGTTATTAGAGTTATCAATATCTTCATGGGGATGTCTATTCTAGGCAGGAGAGTGTGGATGACTTCGTGCAAACCCCACCCTCTTGATTAGTCACATAAAACAAAGCCCATATCTGATGGGTAGAAGAGAAACATTTGTAGGTATGAAGGCTGGGAGAATGTTTAAAATCCCATTAATTTTCTCTTCTCCCAGGTTCCTTCCTCTTCTTTCTTGTAGGCCCTACCCTATATTCAAGCTGATGATGCCCCAGTGCTCCCTTTGGTATCCAGTTCTTGGCTCAAACTTTATTGTTATCATTATCTTTTATTGTTGGCTTTTGCATTTATACCACATTCATTTCCCTTTAACTTCTCACCCTGTTGAATCTTTCCTTATAACAACAACCAAAAAACTATTAAATCAGAGCCAATAAATATAGCAAAGGAATCAGGCAGTCTATGCAATAATGCACGTCCGTGTTCTCTACCCTTCTGCAGAGAGAAGGAGGTTGTTTTTCTTTTTTTGTTCTCCAGGACTGAGGTTATTCATCACAACTCATCAAAAGCTTCTAGCGCCATCATAACTTGCATTATTGTACCCATCATGCATATTGTTCTCTTTTCTTTACTCTCATCCTTTCATACAAGTCCTCCCTTCTCTTTTTGAATTCTGCATGTGTGTTCTTTATTAGAGGCTAATGAGATACCATTATATTGATATGCTACCTTTTTTTTTTGCCCATTTCACAATCAATGGACACCTATCTTGTTTCCAGCTTTTTGCTACCGCAAAGAGAACAGCTATGAATATTTTGTTATACGTATGACCTTTCTTTCAGTTGCTGTTTCCTTAGGGTATATGCCTAGTACTGTAATTGCTAGGTTAAAGCACATGAAGAGTTTAGTGACTTTTCTGGCAAAATTCCAAATTGATTTCTAAAATGGTCTGGCCAATTCACAGCTCTACTAACAGTGTATTAGTGTGCCTGTTTTTACCCAGCCCCCTGAAGGCTGATTCTTCCCACTTTGTTATCTTTGTCTGCTAATAAGATGGAGGGTAAAATCTCAAGGTGGTTTTAATGCATATTTCTTTTAATATTAGTATTTTGGAGTAATATTTCATATGGTTGTTGATTATTTTCATTTTGTTTTCTGGAAATGGTTCATATCCTTTGACCACACAATTTACTGGAGAGTGAACTTAGTTTTACACTTTTGTGTCAATACATCCCTTCTATGTCCTGGCTGTAAGACTTTTGTCAGAGACATTTATTGTGAAGATTTTCAGTTCTTTCCTACTTTTGGCTACATTGTTCTTGATCCCATAAAAGCCTCTTAATTTTTATTAACCAAAATAGAGAAGCAGTGTTACCTAGTGTTTAGAACTGGCTTCAGAGACAAGTAGTGCTGGGTTTACGTCCTCTGCTATGTACTGTGCGACCCATGACAAGTTAATCTCTCAGTGCCTCAGTTGATTCCCTAAGACTACACACATATACACACTCCTATATATGTGTGTATGTATATATACATCCATACATATACATCCATACATATACACACATGTGGCTGTGTCTGTGTGTGTGTTGCAGATCGGGGGCTGTTTTGTATTGGGTAAAGTTCTTTAGAAGGAGCTCATATACCGATGAAGGTATAGGTTGGTTGTTGCTGTCATCACCATGATCATCATTGGTGTTGTCATTATCATCCTATCTCCCTATCTCACCCAGGCTGGAATTGCAGGGATTACTCCTGGGCTTAATCTCATTGCTGATTAGTCAATCATCAAAAAGTATTTTTTTTAACCACCTACTATGTACCTGGCATTGTGCTAAGTGTTAGGGATAGAAAAAGAGGCAAAAGACAGCCTTTGCCCTCAACAAACTTACAATCTAAAGGATTGATCAGCAAGGAAGCTTCGAGGTGCTCAATTTCTAACCTCCTTAGGCATCTTGCCCTACTCCCATGGTCTTACCATATTAGTGCTGGACTTAGTATGGTCACCCAATCATCTTTAACCCTACGAAAGCTCAGAATTCTGGAACTCAAGCGATCCACTAACCTCAGTCTCCATAGTAGCAGGGATTTTAGACCCTTAGATCTGTTTTAAAAATTTTAATTATCTTTGTAATCTTTTATGACTACCCTATTCATCATTTAAGAAATTTCTTCCTAACTATCATGGTGAGAGGCATGTCATTCTGTAGGATCATTGATTCAGTCCTGTAAAGGACCTCAGAAGCCATCTGGTCCAACCCCCTCATTTGATAGATGAGGAAACTCAGACCCAGGAAAGTTTAGTGACTACCAAGGTCACCAGAGACAGGGGTGTTAAAAGTTTAATAACTAGCTTAGGGTTTAATTTGCATTATTAACATTTTCTCCATCTCTTTCTTAAGTCTAGACTATCAATAAAGCAATAAACGAAGCCCTAAGTTGTAGGTTTGCTGATTTCAGAGGGGTTAATACTCATGATGAAAATTTAACAATTGGATTGGGAACCAGTTAGAACCGTCTCTTGCACATCCTGCATAGGGATATTATGTGACTTACCCAAGGTCCCAAAGCAACACAGAGAATATTTTACCCTAGGTCCTCAGACTCCAGAGTAAGTACTCTTTCCCCATTCCATACTCATGCTGTGATCTTTCTTAAATTGGGTTATTTGTCCCAAATTTTAGGCAGCTCAGATGGCCCTTGACTCTGCCTACTTAATTTATACATTTTCTTTCTCTTTACTTAACATATCATACTGCTTTTGTAGGCATGTACCCTCTTTGCCCACTGATCAGGGTTTTCAATCAAACTCTAAAATTTGGGGATAAGACTCATCTCACCTTCAGTTAGTAGCATTCAAGCACTCTGCTTCAGGAATGCCTCTCTCTGGCTTATTAGGTCAAGTTTCAATTCTGTGCTTTTCCACAAACATTTGTTAAATGTGTTAGAACAAGACAGGGCCAGACTAAACCAGATGACCTGTGAAGTCTCTCTCAACTCAGAGCTCTATTATTTTGTGACACCCTCCTCCATGCACAGGCCTTACATGCAGGTGCTGAAAATGAGAGCGAATTCTATCCTTCATGCTTTGGGCAGGGTTTGGCCTACATGACCTCTGGGATCCCTTTCAGCTCTGCAGTTGTAAGACCCACGAGCTAACACAGATATTGTTAGGAACCCTGTCTTCTTTGGGTGCCTAATGCTGTGTAAGTGGCAGTTGATAACTGCAGGTTATATATTTTTTTCTGGGCCCTTTCAGAAGAATGGATAGATATCTGCCTGCAAAATCAGATAAAGGAAGTTTCTGAGCTTGTTCAATAGACATTATCTCTGTGATGAATTTTCCAGGTAGTGACTTTTTCAATAACTCTTCAATGTCAACTGTTGCTCACTCAGTGAATTCTACACTCCCTCCTGGCCCCCCTTTCAAATCTGAATGACCCGTTTTCTCCTCAGGACAAATCCCTGCTGGTCTGTTATATCTGGGGGCTGCTGGCTCAGCAGAGGCGAGAGGGAGGGAAGTAGAGAGGCCCAGATCAGATCTGTGCCTGAGGCAGGAAAGACTGAAGGCCCCAAGGTGCCAAACCTTGGTTGTCCTCCAGCCTTGGAGCAAAAAGGGCCTGCATCCCCTGAGACCTGAAGAGGCACTGGCCCTCTCACTCCCCAGCAGGCAGCCAATTTCAGGCAGCTAAAATTCCTGAATAGCATCCAACAGGGCTCCTTCTACCACTGGGGGGAAAAAAGAGGTAAATCAGAGAGGCAAGAAGGAGAACAGAGGGGATGTCTTTCTGAGTTAGGGCAATTGAAACCAGCTTCTTCTCTTCCTGCATGAAAGACACTGAATAAATATGTCCAATAAACAACTTTAAAAGCATATTTTACAGATACAGTGTAGGGTCTATTATAGACAAAGACCTTGTTTGTGGTATTGAATATGACTCAAATCACAGGGCCTTTTGAAACAACTATTTCTGTTCTGTCATGACTTAAATAGCATGGCTTAGTGGAAAGAACCCTCGGGTTCAAGGCAAAGGACCTGAGTTCAAATCTGATACTTACTACCTGAGAGAACATGGACAGATCACTAGCTTCTCTGGGCCTCAGTTTACTCACCTGAAAGATGAAGGAACATAACTAGGTGACTTCTAAGGACCCTTTCAGCTCTTGTATTTGATGCGGTACAATAGGGAGAGTGTTGGATTTGGAGTTAGAGTCCTGGCTCCATTCTGACCCTGCTAGTTGCTACCTCTGTAAGTCCGTGAGAGCATAGGGATGGGTTATTGAATCCAAACCCTGCATTTTACAGATGAAGAAACTAAACCATAGAGAGGCTAACTGACTTGCCTAGGATCACATAGCTCATAAGCATTTGAAGGGAGATTCGAATCTAGGTCTTCCTGATTCCAAGTCCAGCATTCAATCCATCTTGGGCAAGTCACTTGAGTTTTCTGGGCCTCCGTTTCTTCTTGTGGAAGATAGGATGGTTGAACTAGATGACTTCCACAGTCTCATTTCACTTGGAAATCTATGATCATGATAAAATAAATAAAAATATCAGAGAATGGCAGATCTCATGCCTTGTCATGCAGTTAAATGCTGGGTTCCTTCATTTTAAGGAAAAGGAACACAGATTTTTTTTCTCTCTCAGCTGAAATGATCAGTATTGCTACAGCTTAATGTATTTAACTACAACTTTCCATTTGGTTTTAGATTTTATAAAATTTGGTGACATAATTCCCATTTTATCAATATTTTGCCCTTGTAAAACCAGAGGGCAGATATTTTTAACTTAGGGCACAAGGGATCCATGGGTAGATTTCAGGGGATCTGTGAACACTGATAGAAAAAAAATGTGGTTTTTTGTTTCAAATAATTAGCTTCCTTTGGAATTCTATGTATTTTGTTTTGTGCATTTAAAAACATTATCTTGAGGAGTTCATAGGCTTTACTAAGTGCTGAAGTTTCATTGAAACTTTTAGATTTATTACTGAAGTCATATACACAAAAGGTTAGGAACTTCTGTTATAGAATAAGAAAATCAGACAGAACTCTGTGATCATATACTTTAGGAAAGGCCTTGGGAAAGTGTAGGGGGGAATCAGTGTTGTGTTAATTTTCAAAGTAAGTCAATATTTTGAAAAAGCTGATAGTTAATGCTTGTCCATTTGAACACTGATATCCACTGGAGAGTTGGGCTTCCAGAGTCCTTTTGCCAAATGTGTTTGCACTAACCTTACAATTGGTTAATCTAATAAGAAAAAAAATCAATGGCCTGGTACCATATTTATGGAGTCATTTATTGTAAACATGATCCAACCAGAACAGAGGAGAGACTTATGTAAACTGTACCACCAGGCTTTGAATACTGGCAGGGCTTTCCACCCAGGGCACAGCTCTGTACAAAGAAGGTTCTCATGCTGAGCCAAATGGGAAAGGGGAATTAGAAGGATGTTATTCATTCATTACTGCCACTTTAATCACTTAGAGGTCCAATTAAGTATAAATCATTAGTAGTATTAAGTTACTTTATCCAAGACTCTTTATAACACACATGACTGGATTTGGAAAGCTTTCTGTGACTAGATTTAGCGTGCGGCTGCACAAGGCAGTCATATGGGTTTTTCTGCTATGAAATTGATAAATGAAGCCAGCATTCGAGGTATAGCAGTAATTTCGGTAGTGCAGTCAAGTGCTCGCTCCCCTGTCTCCTCTAGCAATGAGGGCATGGGCCCCTTTAATACCTCAGCCTTCCCTAGGGTCGCCAAAAGGGCATTCCTGTGCCAGGGACCAAGTTTCATTTCCATGCAGAAACTCCTGGCTAGGGTCCTGCTTCATTAGCAGAGACATTCCTAAGGGGGAACAAGAAAGGAGGAGGTGGAGGGTGAGGAGGGAGAGGAGGGAACCTAACAACCCTGGGGCTGGTTTTACCTGCCCTATCTCACTACTGCTGATGTTGTCATCATGGACTTTGAAAAGTGTGTAGGGAGGACAACTAAGGAAGGAATCCAAGCTCACACCAGAGTTTCTACTTTCTCCCCCGACCCTATTCACCGCCCCCCCCCTTTGCCTATGGATAAAATTTCCCCAGCGGCCAGGATCACTGTCTGGGAAGCATATTTCGTTCTAATCGGTTTTACAGCTCTTTTAAAGTAATATGTCAGATCATTTTCTCCATATACATAGTTAATGAAAGTAACCCTACAAATTCATTTTAAATAGATGGAAGTTGTTATAACCCTGATCTGGAATTTATTACATTCATTACAATCTTGCTGAAGTAGGTAATGTAATGGACTATTACTTTTATTATCTTTTTAATCCCTCAAAATTATTAGGAACTGACTAATATTTGGCATCACCCTGTTAATGTTTAAACAGAAATTGATACTTTAATTCATCTAATAAAGGATGGGATACTTTCTGTGGAAACAAAAACTTAAGGGTTTATCTTGATCAGACCCAAAGATTTCTTCCGGTCCCATCCCCCTTCTCCCCTTCCCCAGGTATATATACATATACACACACATATATGGGCCCCTTTAATACTTCTGGTATTTTTATACATTCTGTTATAGAATAAGAATAATAATACTTTAATACATAATGTATATGTATATATACATCTATATGTATATATGTATGTGTCTATATATGTATATGTATATACATATATATATGCACATATATATTTTTTAATTTTTATTGACATCTTTTTTTAACATTACCTTAATTTTCCAATATAGCCCCACCTCTCATTCCCTAAAAGCCATCCCTTATAAAGAATGAAAGATGAAAAAATTAGTTCAGTAAAACTAACATAAATCAAGCAAGTCTGACTTTATATTCAGTGTTTCATGCCCATAATCCCCCACTTGTGCTAAGAAAGGTGCATTTTTATGTTTCTTTTAAGGGCCCCAAAGGGTACTAAAGAAATGACCATCTATGGATGTAGTTGTTTCCAGGCACAGTTTCTTGGGGTTACCAGAACAACGAAAGTGGGTGTGTATTCCCACACCAATCCATGTAAATCATTATTTCTGATTCTAAAAGCCTTTACTTTCAGCTGTTAATCACAGTAACAAAGTACTTCCTAAAGGACTCTACCTGACTTCACCTTCTCTTTCCTTCCACCTCATAGATCAAAAGGATTTCTCCTTATCCCCAAATCCAGTGAGAGTACAAGTGTTCCAGAGACATTTGTGAAACAGAAACAAATGACCAGGCCTGTGCCTTAGTAATTAGAGACCCCTACCTAGATGTACTGAAGACAGTGAAGACAGTTCAGTTTGTGAATTACAGAATCTGGACATGAAACACTTGGGGTGGGGGAGGGTGGTGGCAGGGAAGTACCCCAGAGTCTTCTCCAAGATGCTGCGTTTATGCTAACACACTCACTGGGAAGTTACACAATGGAAGGCGGGATGACAGGTAGGCACTTTGGGGGTGAATTGATCGCTTGCCTTCTTAGCTTTTTTTTTCCTCCCAGTAGGCAAACTGTAGCCCTGGTAACTTTTGGGGGTGGGTGGGAGAAAAGTGAACTCCAAGGAGGAGAGCTGAACAAACCGGAGTTTTTCTTGTTAATAAGAGAATGAAAATGGAGATCTGTTCATCAAGAAAAATAGTGGACGTTTTACATCACTCCAACATGAGAATAACAAAGAAACCCTGCAGTTAACAAAGTTGCTAATTAGCACCAAGGAATGCACTAGAATTTAAAACAGGAGGTGCCATTACTTTCCTACCTTTAAATTCTAGGAGTTTCTGAAGGAGAGAAATATTGATTAAATTGGCTCAGCATATAGTTAAGGGAAATTATCCTGAGATGCATCTCATTGGCTGCCTGACAATAAAAGTGGGGCCTCTGGGCTTCTGGAGGAGAAGAAATCAAGGAGAGTTCAGAAGCCTGTTGACCCCAGGGCCCAAGGAGGGCAGTGCTGTTCACCACTCAGAGGTTGGAAAGCATTGCCTAATCACTGGACTAAAATGCCTTTTGATCAATGGAGGGAGAACCTATCAAAACTAAGTTTTGTCTTGACTCTGTACTTACAAATTGTTCCACCTCTTTTTATCACCGGGGAGATGACAGGGAAAGCACATCATTTGTGGCATGATAAAAGAACAACCGGGAAGCTTCTCAGCATGCTGATTTTTAATAGACATAAAAAATGAAAATAAAATGGAAGGCTTCTTATCCCTCTGAACCAAGCTTGACAAGAAATGGGGCAGCAGTGGGGGTGGGGATGGGGACAGGAATATTGTGTGTCTGTGAATCAACAGTAGAAACAACAGGTCCCAAAGGAGGTGATTTTACAAAAGTGAAATGATCAGGTCAGACTCAGAACTGGGAAATGGCCTCGCTGGTGAGTTCCTTCCATGTTTTGGCATGCTCCTCTTCAAAATATTCAGGGTTTCTACCGTACTGCTGGTGCTAGAGAAAATGTACCCATTTTCATCACAGGATTGTCACTCAAGTGAAGTCTGTCCAGGATTATGTGGGTCCTGGGACCTCAATGATCCCTCTCTCATTTACCTGAATCAGCTTGGACTTCAAATGGAAATTAAATTTTCTGGTATGTGTTATGACAAATGTCTGCTTTCCCTCACCCCTGGCCTCCCAGGGTTGCATCTGACTTAATATGGACTTTACTAGATATGATTTGCTTTAAAATACTTTTATGAAGACAGTTCAAAATTGTTCCCCTGGAAGGGGTAACACCATCCCTTCGATGATTACATTCACTAAAGAAGTGGAACTAGATGCAGATAATTGGATTGTAAAGTGGAAACTTGGTCTAAAGATCTTTCCTCATTTTTCCCTGGTCTGAGACAATGTATGAGATCCTTTGAGGATAGAGGTCAATTTGTTCTTTTTCTTTCCTGTTGTTTTTCCACAATAAAATGTAAATTCCCTGAGGGCAGGGAATTGTTTCATTTTTTTTGTTTGTATCTCTAGCATGGTACCTGGCACATTCTTTTATTTTTTAAAAAATTTTCCCCCATTTTTATTATTAAGTTATTTATTTTTAGTTTTCAACAATCACTTCCACAAGTTTTAAATTTTATCCCCCTTCCTCTCCACTCCCACCCCAAGATGGATTGCAATCTGATGTGAGCTCCACACATACATAGAAGAATTTTATTTTATTTTTTTAGAATTTTTTGTCAAATCTGTGATTTTGTCCGTATGAGGAATCCTCTTAAGGAATTTCCTTTATTAAATTGGTGCTTCTTTTTTTAAATGATAAGTTAAAGAAAGTTGCCTGGGGCACTGAAAGGTTACGGCTTCCTTGGATCACATGGCCAGCATGTGTGAGAAGTGATATTTAGACCCAAGTCTTTCTAACTCTATGATCAGCTCTATCCACTATACTGCACAGCCTCATACATTATAGATGCTTAATAAGTGTTTGTGGACTAACTGACTGCACAGGGATGAAGATATGTAATGTTTTCCTCTTGCTAATGAAAATTGGCATCTTCTTTCATATATATTGTGAAGTCTAGATTTTAGGAGTCATTTCTAGCCTGATGTTAACTCTCACAAGATGAGAGGGAAAAGAAGCCCAGTGGATTCCTATATTTGGGTATTTGAAATACTCCTGGCTTCTCCTGGACTGCCTCCCCCACTTTTAGTTCTCCCTCCCTTTTCCTAGTCTTTTCTGTCTCCTACTTCTTCCCCTGCCTTGTATCTCTTCACTCATCTGTACTCCCTCTCGTCCCACCTTCTCTTTCTATCCCTCTTCCCAGCCCCACAGAAAACAAATGGGGGTGTCAGTCCACCTCCCTTGTAGGTTTAAAATGAATGGAGGGCCTTTTTGAAAAGCGTGTTTGGTCTGACATTCCTCATTGAGCTCCTTATTCCCAGACCTTTGAACACCCATCTCCTTAGTGAACAGGGCCTTGGTCAGCCTTGCTGTGGTTAAGGATTAACCAGAGGCCACAGAGAAACAGGACTTTGTCATCACTCCATTGCCTCAAACCCAGCTGCTCGCTCTCTCTCTCTCTCTCTCTCTCTCTCTCTCTCTCTCTCTCTCTCTCTCTCTTTCTCTCTCTCTCTCTCTCTCTCTCTCTCTCTCTCTCTCTCTCTCTCTCTCTCTTTCTCTTTGTCTCTGTCTCTCTCTGTCTCTGTCTCTCTCTTTCTCTCTCTGTCTCTCTCTCTCTTCTTTCCCCCCCCAAGAGAGTTAGATACTTAACTAATAAATAACTTGTCAAGTTTCAAGTGGCAGATGAATTTTGGGACCGAAATGGAAAAGAAAATATTAATCTATTGTCTTTTATGATACTTTTTAAAACTAGTTCACAGATTTTATGATAAATTTTATACATGCCTTTAATGATATTAAAGTATTTGATCATGTGCATTAAAAAAGGGTCTGAAAGCTCTACAGACTCCTTATTTTAAGTGTGTTTTAACTGCCTACCATGAAATTAACATGCCAAAGCATGAGTGATAGCAATGTCTTCATAAATTCTGAAAGGAAATTGACATACCTTATGGACAATAGGGCCAAGGAAGGCGAAGAGGAGACAAATTGAATCTATTAGCTTTTTGTAATTGCATTCAGTACCATTGTTTCAGCGACATCATTTCACCCCTCAATCAATTAAGCATTTATTAATCACCTACTGTGTGCCAGGCACTAAGGTTAAGTACTGAGAAATCCATGGTCTGGACTGAGTAAAGACACTATTCCTTCTCTGAGACTGGCACCTTATGCTTTTCCTGAGTTCAGAGAAGCAATGTTGAGGAAACGTTTATAAATAGATCAGCTAATGGGAAAGGAGGAGGAAATGATCTGTGCCTGGTGGTTCTATTAATAAATTCCACAAATTAATGAAATAAAAGGTGAAACACAGTCAGCTGAGGATGGGGTAGGGAGGAGAAACCTGGACTCCGGGCTGAGAACTGGGCATAGAAGGTAGGGTATAGGAACCTGCCTAAGCAAGACTTACTGCTTTGCTCTAACACTCAGAGAGTGCTTAAACACAATAGAATGGAAATGGTATTGGAACAGAAAAAAGCCACTTGAAATGAACTGTATACAGTCTGTTGTGTTGGCATGATTGATACTGGAGCATGTAGGTGTAATAAAACTGATGCCGTCTTCTCTGCACCTGTGATTTATTGAGGACAAATTTAAGATGAGAAAAGGCCCCATACCAGGAGCTGCATCTTCCCCCTCAAAGGGAGAATGGCCATCCATCACCAGCCATTGCAAAGGCCCAATCGCGAGCAGCTCATCAGATGAGCCAATAGTCTCTTTGTTGGGATTCCTAACAAGTGTTGGATCAGCAAAAGTCTATTTAAGCTGGTGGACCTTTCAGGACCAATTTGTAGTGGGTCACTGATTCTGCTGGGGTATTATCTTCTTTACTACTAGGACCAGTTGGGTAAGCAGCAAAGATTAATGATTTTGGCTGCCGACTAGCCATAGCAATCTACTGCTTGGGGACCAAAGATTAAGTTTTTTTGTGCTTTACCAGAAAGGGCACACTTTACACATAAGATTTGCTTTGATTTACTGACTTTCTTATAGAGAAAAAAATAATGGAAATGTATTTGGTCTTGGTTAGCATTTAGTGTGATGGGAGGTTAGAGCGGGTGTTAATAACATCCGTGCCATTGGGTCCCAGAAGAAGAGTGCTGTGTGGCAGGCCTTCTGCAGTGCCCATAAGTAGTGAACTGAGGAGTGACCACAGTGGCTGGGAGTGGGGAGGTCCTGCCACCACCAAATGCCTGGGGGCCATGGGTCCCAGCTGCAGTTCCAATGAATTCCTGCTTAAGAAGATAGAGAAAATGCTCACACACAATTGCAGCTTCCTGTTCCACTGTCCCCAAGAATGTTTTTGGTAGCACCAAGAAAATGTGCCCATTTAATCACATGAATGCCACTGAGGCATTTTGTCCAGGATGCTGTAGGTCCAATGAGTCTCTTGTTTCATTTAACTGAAATTTGAACTTGAAATGGGGATCAGTTTTACCTTTTACACAAAGTCTTTTCTGATTGAGCTAACTACTAGTGCCCTCCCCTGTAGTTACCTGGCATGTAGGTGCTTTGTAGGCATTGGTATCCATTCTCTTCATATTTATTCTGTACACGCACACACTCGCTATGCCATATATGCATACAAATGCCTTATATGAGTATGTGTAATAACATCTATCTATAGACCCCAGAAAAGCAGAATTGTGTGGCAGAGTATATAAATATATACACACACAAATGTATATACACATATACACATATAGGTGTACATATAAATGTACATACAAACATGCAAGTGCATGCATACACACAAACATATGTATGTACACACACATAAGCATATAAGCACATGCACGTGCACATATGTATGTGCAGATCTACACATGCACAGATGCACACACACGTATGAATGCATGCATGTGCATGCACAAATATGTGCGCATACACAAACATGTACATACATATACACATAGGCATATATACACATACACAAATATGTGTATACATATACACATATGTGCATATATAATGGTATACATGTACATATATATGTATAAATGCATACATGAAATAAGTGCACATTTGAATATCTATATCTACATTGACATAGACATAAATATACTTGTTGTCTCCCCTATTAGAATGTAAGCTCTGCTTAGTAGCTTCTCTTCCACATATTGGTGTTTTCAACATCTAATATGGTATTTGGAACACAAGAGGTGCTTAATAAATTCCTATTTTTAGATTACTGGATATATCAAGTAAATGACAAGTATATGCAAAAACTAGCTCTGGCAAAGGAGAGCTGTTTTCTTAGCACTCTCCACCCCCCCCTTTTTCTTTTGACCGTAGAAATGGGTTTTGAAAAAGATGACTTCTAATACAGCCATTCCATAAGGTCATCTATTTAGAGCTGAAAGGGACATTTCTGTTTCAATTCTCTGATTTTACAAGTTTGGGGATCAAGGTCAGGGAGTGAAGTGACTTGTCCAAGGTCATACAAGCACTACGTAAGTCACAAAGACAGGGTTTGAGCCTACATTCTCTAAGCTCCCAATCCATTCTTTTTACAGGATCATACCAGCAAAGGTTATCTAGATTTTTGCTTTTTGAAGTAAGCCAGTGATTCTAAACTTAGGAAGTAGAATTTAAAAAAAATAATAATTCAATTTTGATAAAAATGATTTCCTTTGTAATCCTACATATTATATTTTAAGTATTTAAAAACATTATTCTGAGGAGTCCACAGGCCTCATCAGACTGGATTGCAAAACAGTTCCCCTGCCCCCCCACCCCAAAAAAGGTTAAGAACTCTGGGAGTAAACAGTCCTTGAAGTGTATCCCTTTTGTAGACAAAACTCCCAGAATGTAGAGGGTCAAGTATCTAGATATATCAGAAATTTCTCCTCCCGGAAGATAGTGTTGGAATATATACCTCTCTCCTGTTTTCTTTCAGTTTTGGAAGGATGTGATTCTGTAAGGGTCTCATTACAAATGTCCCTACTCCTTGTTGGGAGGAGGCAGATTTGTGAAGGACAGGACTGACTGACCTCTGCTTTGGGCCCCCTCCAAGGCTTCACTGTCCTATGGAGGTGGCCCTCAGTTCTTAGAGCCTATGCCTGCAAAGCACCAGTCAAAACAGCCCTAACAACCTGAAAGGCTTTGTTTGTGATCCTGCTGTCAGACTATCTGCTGCCTGAGGCCCAGCCTAGCACAATTTGTCAAGGTTCAAGGCTATCAGGTGGGCTACTGGGTATCAGGTATCATGGCCATATTTTTTTATGGGTGAGGGAAGAGGATGGGAGGGAAATGCATGAAACCTTGTGTGACCCCCTTCCATTTTAGCAGCCAAAGGAGTTCAAAGGTGCTAAGAATCATCTGGTTCTTGGTTTTAAAATAAAATTTTTTAGAATTTAAGACGTTATCTATAGCTAGGTCTCAGGTGGGCTTCGAGGCTAAGACCTACCTGGAAAATCAAAAATCCAAACTTATGGAAACGGTATAAAATCCATCCAGTTGTTCCATTTGGAAAATACCCTGACTACCATGTAACCAGCCCCCTGGGGGGCACTTGAGGACATTCCAGGAAGTCTGAGGCTACCCTGAAGTCCACCCCAAATGCATTTCCGGGATACTGTCTCGGCCTGAATACCAAGGCTCTAATTGTTCCAAGAAGAGCTGTGGAGATTACAGGGCCCTTTCTCCTGTAGCCTTTGTTCAAGAGCCATAAATCACCGGCCAGGGGCTCCCCGTCCCCACAGTTTGCAGCCCCACTGGGCTGAGATTGCTGAGGGCAGCAGCTGACTGGAAAAGAGAAACAGAGAGGAGGGGGAGGGAAGGGGACAAGCCTATTTTTCACCAGTTGGTTTGTAAACTCACACTTATACTCTTTAATTGGGATTATTACTTACTCCATTATGTAAATGGCTCCTTGCTCAATGCATTCATCTCCTTGCACAAGTGTGGCTTCCCCCCCCCCCCAAGTAATTAAAATAGTTAAAGTACACAGACCATTTAAAGCAGGACAATTATTAGGCAACTTTTTTCAAAGCCCATCCTGACAACTTATGGGGGCATTGGCTGGTTTGGGAAATGTTACGTATTTTTCCATGTGACAGTTCTGGGTTAGAACCTTCTATCTTTTCATGATAACTGAAAGGCCTTTTTATCCCAGGTGTATGTGGTCATTGTCATTTGGACTGGGACAGGGATTCAAGTCTCATCAAGGGACAGATATGGCACTTTCTTGATGGTTGAAACAGCTTTGGATATTGACTTAGCCCTAACCTTAATTCCAATGTAGTTCTTCCCCATTGCTTCCATCTCTTTGATTGCTGTGGCTCAATTTAATTCAATTCAATAAACTATTTTTTAAATGATCTACTGTCTACAAAGTACTATGCTAGGTACTGAGGATTAAAAACTCAAAAATAAAATAGTTCCTGCCTTCAGCTAGCTTACATTCTATTGCAGGTTTGCAAAATGTAGGTAGATGAATCATTTATAAAATAATTTAAGGAAGGAGAGAGCATTAACAATTAGGTTTAAAGGGAAGAATTTTTATAGAAGGTGGTAACCAAGTTGAGCTTTAAAAGAAGGTGAGGAGCTAAAGAAGCAGAGATGGGAAAGGAGTACCTCCCGAGGGACAAGAGACTGAGTTTGGGATCCTCCCGACAGCCCTGGGTAGGTACTATAATTATCCCCATTTTACAGATGAGCAGACTGAAGAAGATAAGCAAAGGGACGGAGCAGTCATACAGTTAAAAAATGTTGAAGACTTGATTTGAACTTGGGTCTTCCTGACTCAAAATCCCAAACTTAAGCGATCGTGCTACACAGCTATTAGAATTTGAATTTACTGGAATTTGAATTTATGGTGGGGAATAATATAAAATAAATCTAAAAAAGGAGGTGGGAGCCAGAATTTGGAGGGCTTTAAATGCCTGGAGGAGAAGTTTATATTTTATCCTAGGAACAAAAAGAAGCAACTTGAAGGTGTTTGAGCAGGGGAGTGACTTTGGTTTTAGGAATATTAATTGGGCCGTTGGGTGGAGTATGGATTGGAGAAGGGAAGAGACTAGAAGCAGGAAAACCAATTAAGAAGTGATTTTAACAGTTCAGGTAAGAGAAGATAAAGGCCCAAACAATGGCAGTGGGTATGTGAATGGAGAGAAAGGGATGTGTATGGGAGATAAGGAGGTACAAGCAATACTCTTCTCACAAAAGGGTATCCTGGTCACATTTCTTTAGCCAGAACCTCAAAGACTGGAGAGAACCAAAGAGAGAGAAGAAGGGAAAAAGGGGAAAGGACAGGTTTGTATTGGGCAGTGGAAAGAGACTACTCTTTTGTGCACACTTAGAAAGAGTTGTGATTTCATCATGGTGGGTAGGATACTTTTTTCACTGTTATATGCGTTCGTTCATTTATTCAATGTTTATTAAGTGCGTACTGTATTCATTAACATTAGTAGCTAGAATTTATATAGCACTTTAAGGCTTACACAATATTTCACAAATATTATTCATTGAATCTTCACAATAGTCCTTGGTAGGTACTATTATTACCCCCATTTTACAGATGAGAAAAATCGAAGCAGACAGAAGCTAAGTGACTTGTGGGAGTCATACAATCAATAAGTGTCAAAGACCTGATTTGAAATTAGGTCTCCCTGATTTAAGTCTCGTGTTCTATCCATTATGCCTACCATTACCCTTCCATACTCTTCCATGCCTTCAAGGATGGTAGATGATTTTCAAGGGAGTCTGCGGCCTCCCCAAATCATCAGTTGTTGGCAAACCAACTGGAGATGTGCTTTTCTGAGCTTAATGAGACTGATTCTTGGAAAATAGATACACAATCCATTGCCAGACGCCTATAGACTTCCATAGGAAGACCTATCAGTATTTGAACTCCTCTGATAATACCTTAAAAAATTCAGGACCATCTCTCTATCACAATAAGGCAGAAGAAGACTGCAAATGAAGATCACTCTTTTATTGCAGGAAAAAAAATCCCTAAAGGATATTGGTCATCTAGGAAAGCCCCATAATGACACTAACCCTACTTTGGTTTGGTGTAGGTTTTTGCTTCATAAAAGCAAGGTATAAACCATCTATGACTTGGGGAATCATTTTTAAGAGGTGCTGTGAGATATTCTACCTAAGGCAGCTAGGTGGCACAGTGAATGCATCCCTGGACCTGAGTAAGGAAGACCTAGGTTTGAATCTAGCCTATGACATCTATCTGGGCAAGTCACTCTTTTGCCTCAGTTCCCTCAACTGTAAAATAGTGATACTAACAGCATCTATCAGGGATGTTGCAAAGATCACATGAGATAATATTTATAAAGCACTTAGCATGGTCTTGGCACATAGTAGGTCCTCTACAGATGCTTATTTCCCTTCTCCTTCCCCTGCGACTGAAAAATCCATCTCCCTGCAGCTTGCCTTTGGAGATGAGCCTGTTTGAACTGGACAAGGCTGTTCCTTTGTTCCCTCTCCCAGGACTCTTGAGGCCTTTCCAGGATGGGTAGACCTGTGAGAACTTGTCCTATTCTGACCTAGCTTTTGAGAGCCTAGGGTTGCTTCCAACCCTCATCAGAAGTAACTGCTATTAAGCTTCAAAATACTTTCCATGTACATCCAAAATGTGAAATAAAACCTAGTTACTCTACCCATCTCTGAGAGACTGGCTTACACACTTTTAGGACTGTACCACTTCAGTCTATTTTTTGCCTCAAGGTAAGATTGTTGCCTCTATGGATTAAATTGTGGCTCCTTGTAGCCAGGAGTTGCTAATGTGCTTTGATGTTTGGATTTTTAGAATTCCCAATTCCTTGCAATATCTTTGAGAACAGAGTTCCTCTTCAAGAGCCCTAGCTCTGGAGAGTTGAGGATCACCACTGGCTAAAGCAGGTCTTTGACCTAGAACAACTCACCCCATGTCCGGGGGCTTCAATGAACTCATCTGTACAATGAAGGGATAGAATTTAGAAGCGATCTCACTTTTAAGATCCAATTTGTAGCTTTATAGCTAAGATTCATGAGAAAGGAGTCAACACTATAATATCATGTGTATTCCAATTTGATGTTTAGACAGGAACCAGCATTATCATTTCATATGTATTCCAACTTGATGGTTACAAAGCACTACCAATTGTGACCTTATTCTCTAGACCACCTGGATTCCAAGTATTTAAATAATCAGACTCTTTAAGCTCTAGGATTAAATAAACAATTATTTTAAGGTCTTACCTGCTACCGCAAGAAGCTATAGCATGTGCAGTGGTTACACACTGGTAAAACTGTCTTGGTAGATGGGCTAAACCAGATAGAGCATAACTGACAGACCTCCAAACCCACTGTGACTTAGAGGGATGTCTACTCCAAGCATTTGAAGACTTCCCCCAGCAAAATGGGCACATGAAAACAATCTGTTCTAATGACCATGAAAGTAGCTGCAGCAGGCACGATGGAGATTTAGAGCCTGGTTGGACTTTGAAGACACCAAGGTCATCCACTTCATCCCAGGTCGTTGCCAATGGTCTTGGCTTTTGTCCTTCCCCTGGACTTTGATGACTTTGGAAGAGAGAATGAGGCTGACAACTTTGTATGACTCTGCCTCACTTAAGTCCAATTCACGAACAAGTAAAGACATCAACCTGTGATGTCATCAGTCCTCTTTGAAAATGAAGGAGGGACAACAACAAAATTTTGGGGTCCATTCTGTGCCAAGTACAGGAGCCAAAACATAAAACCAAAATAATCTCTATCTTTAAGGCACTTGGCCTCTGGTAAGGGTTAAATAATAATTACTCTCACTTTTATACAACTTTAAGTGTTTTTCCAAAATGCTTTCTATACATCATCTTATTTTAAGCTTCACAGCAACTCTATGAGGTAGGTATTAAAGGTTTTATGATGACCATTTTACAAATGAGACAACTGAGACTTGGTTAAGTGATTTGGTCATGATCACGTAGTAAATGCCAGAGGTAAGATTCGAGGTCAGGTCATCTTGATGGCAAGTCAAGTGCTCTTTCTACCCCCTAAGTGTTTGTATAGTCTATATAATTATGATAAAACAGAATTTTCATAATATAGTAGAAAAACTAGAGAATTTGAAATTAGAAGATGTGGGTTTGAATATGGGCTCTGCTATTGATTATTAATGTGACTTTGATCAAATCATTTCCCTTCTCCCAGTGTTAGTTCCTCTGTCTGAAAAACAAGATTTGGATTAGACTACAATAATAATCAGCAATAAAGCTTAAAGTTTATGAAGCACAATGTTATTATACCCATTTTATATGTGAGAAAATTGAAGCTCAAAAAGGTTATTTCTTGTTCATGGTCACAAAGGTAGTGAGTGTCCTGGTTTTCCATGGCAAGCCTTTCAATTCCGGGTTCAGTGTTCTTTCCTCTTCTAGAGGGAGAATTTTAAACATTTTTGGTATCAATTTGTGTCAATATTTTTTGTCCATCTAGCCTATAAATCACTTCTCGCCGTGATGTTTTTAAATGCAAAATGTCTAGGATATATTTGTAAAATAAATATATCTTTATTATTGCTCAGTCCTTCCCAAGTGAATTTTTAAGGGTTCCTTTCTTTTGCTACAAGTTAAAAAAAAAAGAAAACCTTAAGACCCTTCTTCTGAGTTCTTGGGTAGCCATGATGGTAAGGGCAACCAACAACCATCTTGACCTGGGAGGCTTTGTTCTAGCTGAGAGAATATCCTTAGAACAAGTATGTTTCTGGTACCCAGCAGTGGGGAAGGCCATGAAGTTCTACCATTTCCTCCCCTCCCTCATCTGCCCCCTCCCCGAGTATGTAGTACTCTGGGGATGCCTGAACAATGACCCTGGAGTATTTCAAGAGGAAAGTCCCTGGCTTCTCCTCAGTGGCCTAGCTCTTTGATTACATATGCAAGGAAAATTGATGGTAGGGAAGACAGCTTCACTCACCTAAGAGGTAAGAACTCCAGTGCTATAAATATACTTGTGCTTTGGCTGGTTAGAGCAGCAAGCTGCTTCCATAATTGATTGCTCGTTGTTAAGCACAAATTGGCAACCAAGTACTGGAGAAGTTTCTCTTATGTAATGAATTCACTGAAAGTAAAAATTTTAGCTACTTGAAATTCTCCAGAAGGGATAACCAAGCTTCAAGAAAATGTCTTTTCACTAAGCAAAGAACCCTGGATCAGGCACTAGGTAAGATTCAACACCTATAACAGGCAGCGAGCATCTTGTTGATACTACTTTGGGCATAATCAAATTAATCAAGAAAAAAAGCATTTATTAAGTGCATTCTGTGGATTTGGTCCTAAGAAAATGAAGTAAAAAAAATGAAACAGTCCCCATATTCAATGAACTTCTGTTTTATTGGGGCAAACAACTTGCACTTAAGTGGGGATATACAGAATACATACAAGATAAATTCTGGGTAATTTTGGGAGAGAGGACATTAGGAGCTAAGATTAATTGATTAGGAATTAATCATGAATAGATTCATCTATAAGGTGATATTTGATCTAAGTCTTAAAGAAAAGAAGGTATTCTCAGTGAGGAGGGAGAGAAATCCAGGCACAGGAACAGTCACTGTAAAGACAAAGTAGGAGATGAAGGGTTATGCAGGAGGAATAGCAAAAAGCCAATTGGTTGGACCATAGAGTTCAGGAAGGAGAGTAATATACAATAAGGCTGGAAAGAGAAATTTGGGTCATACTATGACTTTATGCCAAGCAGGAGTTTGCATTTGATCTTATAGGCAATAGGAACTATTGGAATTTATTGAGGAGGAAAATAAAGAATGAGCTTCCTTTGTCTCTCACCTGTCAAAGAGATCTTGGTTTGGAGTCAGAAGACCTGAGTTCATTGCTCAACTCTGCTACTTATAGTTTATGTATGGCTAATGGCAACTTACCTCCTTCCTTTCAAATTACCTCTTTGCCACAAAGGAAAAAAGACCCACAATTAAGCAAATTTGATGGAATATGACATTATGTACTTGTAGTATACCATTAACTCTACTGAGAATATGTAAGTGAATCTCATCATCTATTCCCTAGGCTGAAGACTGATCATTTCATTTAATCTGAGTTAAGTCCTTAGTTTTCTTATCAGTAAAATAAGGAGATTGGACTAGATGATCTCTAAGGTTTATCCTAATTTTCAGTCCTATGATCCAATGACTTCTTCTCCCTCTGTGCCCTTGGAAGACTCATTTTTATTCCAAGTCTGAGAATTTCTGGAGTGGGGTTGGCTAGGGTGGAAGATGGAGATTCCCATTTTAGGAAAGAAGGAAGAAAGGAAGAGAGGGGAGGGAGGGAGGAAGGAAGAAAGGAAGGAAGGAAGGAAGGAAGAAAGGAAGGAAGGAAGGAAGAAAGGAAGGAAGGAAGGAAGGAAGGAAGGAAGGATCCACTTCCATTTTTTTGCTCAAGAAGGAAGGAGCCACTTCCATTTTTTTGCTCAAGAAGAGTGAGTGATCCAATATCTGACTGACTCTTAGTTTATTTGGGAAAAGGAAAGATGAAGAGAAAAATCATGCATTTGGATGATTTGGGGTCTGGGATACAAAGAATGGCAGGAAGTAAAGTAGATATAGTCAAGGCACAAGGCCCCACCCCTTCAGCAGGAAGGAAATGGAAAAGATCCTTCTTCCCTTCCTGCATCCAGAAGACAGGAGGTAAGTGTTAGAAAGGCAGATGTTCTAAGCAGGCAGCTCCCTGAACCATTAGCGTGAAGCACTGGGTTTTTCTCCTGCACATTAACCAGTCCTTAAGCTCCTGAAAAAGCTGGATGTAAAATGAAAATATATGGGTCTTTTAAATGCTGTCTAATATTTATGCAGACTGCATATCACCCAAATCTTACTCACTTAGAAAAAGAGTGAGGGAAAGGCACTTTCGGAAAGTACTGTAAATCCAGAGCCAATCACAATTAATCTAGCTGATTAGCAGCTAGATTAATTTCATGATTAAGAACAAATAAATAAAGGAACTCTCTTCCCCTTTGACTAAGGTTTTTGCATTTAGACCCCAAAGGCTTAACAGATGCTGACAATTTGGAAATCATAGGTAAAGGTAAGCTTTGGTTTAATTTTTAAAAAATTTTTTAAAGGAGAAGTATCTGCACTTTAAAAGGGGACCAACTGAGTTGCTTTGGTAAATGTCTTCCTTAGCTCATGAAAATAGTCCCCTGGTGATTTGGAGGAATTAATGCAACTTCCAAAAGTGTCCCTTGTATTCCCAGGGATTCTCTCACATTGGGAAGATCAGAAGTTGGAAGGTATATTTTTGAATAAGAGAGACTGCAATGACCTTGGAAATGAAGGGAACTCATTTTCCCTAATGGTTCTGTAAGTGAAGAAAGGCCTCCACATCTCATGGTATCAAGGACAGGGGAGGTAGTGTTGGTGGTAGGTGTTCTTTCTACAGGGTCTGATGGCTGCTGCTATGCTTACTGCCAGGACTAGCTTTGAGTGGCTCATAAAATTCCTCGAGGAATTCTGACTTCTAGAAGGAGTGTTAGACAATAGCTTTTAGAAAACTTGGACCAAAACAAGAAGCTGGAGATTGTGCTGAACTTATCTCCCAGACCTGCTCCTTACAGCCCCTGAGTGGCTCATAACAGGCCCCTTCTCCTCATCGGGCCTCAGATTCCTCACATGATGAAGGAGGGGCTTAGACTAGATGACTCCATGATCCCTTCCTGTTCTAAATCTTAGATCCTGTCATCAATAGTTTCCCTTGGCATCTGAGAGCAGAGAACCCAGGGAATTTTCTGAATGTTTGGGGGCTGGAAGTGAACAGGATCCATTGGGAGGGATAGATGTTTCCTTTCCCTATCTTGAAAAGTCAGGGACCTTGGAACAAAGAGGGAAATAGAACACTGTGATTCAGAGTCTAAAGGTTCAAGTCACGGGTCTGACAGGTTCCTTTATTTCATGAATATTTATTAAGTATCTACTCTGTATAGATGTTGTAGTGTCGAACTCAAATAGAAATGAGGCCAATAATCCCTATATAAGGATCTCTGCAGGCTACATATTGACTTAGTTTTAAAATCTAATGTTATCTGTGTTTTATTATATTTTTATTTACTTTGTGAAATATTTCCCAGTTATATTTTAATCTGGTTCCGGCGGCACTCACCACTCTTTTGGAGAGCACTGTGCTAGGTATGGGGGGGGGGGAGGTGGAGATGATGCTTACATAAAACACAGTCCCAGCCCTTGGGAAGCTTAGAGGCAAGACACAAATATTTCCTAGTCCCTCAATGCCAGTGCCTTCCCTCTCTTAATAGTTTCTTTTTTTTAAAATCATGTATAAAGTTTATTTGTACATATTTGTTTGCTCATTGTCTCCATTAACTGTAAACTCCTTGAGGGCAGGGAGTATCTTTTGTATTTTTTGGTATCCCTTAGCACAGTGCCTAAACCATAATATGTGTTTAACAAAGGTTTATTGACTGACCACATGACTAGTACCAATGTTAGACAGTAGCAAAATAAAGTGTTATGTTCCATCCAGGGGCTGTTTTAACATAGTCATTTCATCTCTCAGACCTCGTTTCTTTATCTGTAAGGTAAGAATAATAATATTGCACTGTTACCTTCACGTAGTTGTTTTGAAGAAAATGTTAGTTACAAACTTCTAAGCATGATAGAAACGTGAGCTCTGATGATTCATACTTGGAGAGCAAAATGAATTCCCTGACCAAGGATGGAAGTCCATAGCAATGGACAATCATAGCTTTAAGCACAGAGCTCTCTCCAACTCTCTCCAGTCTGTGGAGTCTCAAGGCACTGTCAAATGAATCAGCATTGGAAATGGATATGGTTTTACAGGTAGAAATGACATTAGAGAACAACTAGACACGAAATTATGAAAATAATTTTAAATTATTTTAAAATTAAAATTAATTGAATTAAAATAATTTAATATTAAACATTATTAAATTAAAAAGTGAAATAAAGGATAGCTGGACAAGTTGTGGCAAGACTATATTTTTTTAAATGACTACTCTAAGAAATGAGCATGTTGAATACAGAGAAACATGGAAAGACCTACATGAATTGATGCAGATTAAGGGAAGCCAGGTGGCCAGCTCTCATGGCTCAGTGGATAGAGCGCTGGGCCTGGAGTCAGGAACACTTAAGTTCAGATCCAGCTGCAAACACTTAATAGCTGTGTGACTGTGGGTAAGTCGCTTACCTCTGTTTGCCTCAAGCCACTAGAGAAGGAAATAGCAAGTCACTCCGGTATCTTTGCCAAGAAAATTCCATGCAAGTCAGACAGGACTGAGTAAAAACAACAAAGTAAGCAGAACCAGGAAAACAGTGTATCTCACGACTGCAACTTTGTAAATGGAAAGAACAATGACACCATGATCAAAACTTAATGTTGGGAAATTGGGGAGAACACACTTGGCCTAGAAGAAGGGATGGTAAAAATGAGCCCCCCTGCTTCTTTGCGGAGGCCAAGGTCCATGCATGCGAAACATGGCATAAAAAGTCAAATGTTACCAATATGTTGACCATTCAGTCATGGCCAGCTCTTTGTCTCAGTTTCATACAGAATATATCCAAGGTGATTTTGGGGAAAGCACCAGCTTCTGGGTGGAGAGGGAGAGTTAGGAAAGGTTTCATGTAGAAAGTGGTTCCTGACTCAGTTTTATAGGACGCCAGAGGTGTAACTGGCAGATGTAACTGGGCTTCCTCAGGCTTTAAATGAGCTCAGTGCTGGAGACTCCCCTAAACACACACACTCACACAACAAACACACACACACACACACACCACATACCACACACCACACACAAACACACGCCCTGCACTCCCCCTATCCTCATCCCAACCCTGTGCCTACCTCCTAGGTTAGGATCAAATAAGAAAAATCTTTGTAAAGTGCTTTGCAAACCTATATCAATGCTAGTACAAAGGAGGGCTGTTTGATCCATAGGGTTAGTGGGTGTGGACCAAACCAGGTAGAAATCTGATGCCAGCCAGCCACTTGTACTGTATATACTGTCTACTTTAAGCCAAGGCACAAAAACTCAGAGGAGTCTTTTTGTTAAGAAGGAAAATGTATTTGTTAAGGGATTATTAAGTACATTGTCCTACACACTAGGGAGACAAATAGAAAATAAAACCATCCCTGCTCTCAAGGAGCACATATTGTAATAGGGGAGATAATATGTTTGGGAGATTTCATCTGGAAGTCAGATAGAAAGGCTAGATGGTCCTTAGGGTACAGTGGCAAAAACAGATGCTAATGTATCTTCTTGCATGTCATTTAAAATAGATTAGGGGGGCAGTTAGGTTGCATAGTAGATAGAGTGCTGGGCCTGGAATCAGAAGGACCTGAGTTCAAATCCAGCTTCAGATACTTAATAGCTGTATGACCCTAGGCAAGTTATTTCACCCTCTTTGCTTCAGTTCCCTCGTCTGTAAAATGGGCTGGTGCAGGAAATGGTAAACCACTCAAGTGTCTTTGCCAAGAAAATCCTAAATGGGGTCACAAAAAGCCAGATATGACTGAAAATTACTGAACAACTACAATGACAAATTACCAACGTCATCCCTACCACCTCGCCACCACCACCACCACCACCACCACCACCACCATCATCTTTTCAGGTAAACTATTTGGGAAAAGCTGAAGGAATAGCTTTCCTGGCTACCTGGTCCAGAGGACTCATTATTCCTCTTCCTCTTGGTCCAAGGAGCTTTGTTATGCCTAATATCCCCAGCTCTCTTATTTCCCGGGCTCGTTGACTCTGGCATAAGGCTGAAGGCACAGAGGGGAGGGGCAGCTTATGAGAATGCAAGGTAAGACTGGAAAATAGTACATATTGTAAGAAGAACCTTGGGCAAGTCACTTTGCCACCATGAGCCTCAGCTTCCTCATCTGCAAATGAGGGCTTAGAACTCATCGATGTTTAATGTCCCTTTCAGCTCTAACATTTTATGATAACCTACTTTGAAGGTACAGCAGCTGGGTGATGCAGTAGCTGGTCCTGGAGTCAGGAAGACCTGAGTACAAATCTGGCCTCAGACCCTTACCCTTATTATCTGTGTGATCCTTGGCAAGAATTTAACCTTTATTTCCGTCAGTTTCCTCCAATGTAAAATTTGGATAATAATAGCAGTTACCTCCCAAGGTCACTGTGAGTGCCAAATGAGATATTTATAATTGATAACAATATATAATAAGTAATTATGTATTTACATATAATATTATCCATTTATTTATATTTATACTTATAGAGTGCTTTGCAAACTTCAAAATGCCAGCTATTATTAATTGTGACATTGTTATTTTACTGGTCAGAGCATCTTGCTAATAAGGTCAAAGTCATCTGCTCTATTCCTATGCTCAGAATTCCTTTTAACGTTAGCTAGCATCTTGCAAACATTTGTTTTTGGTCTCAAGGGGAATAGAGTGAAAAGGTGTAGATGACTCAGTTCTAATTCACTTCTACTGTCTGGAGACACAGCTCAGTTCTTATATCTGATATCACTGAGTAGGCCTGGAGAGCCACCCTTGCCCATATTCTATTATTACCATAATCCCATGTGTTAGACCTGAAAGGGACCTTACAGACATGACTGAGTTCAACTTCCTAATTTTACAAGTGAGGCCTAAGGTCAAACAGGAACTCACCAAAATTCAAATACAGTGTTATTTTTTTCCATTGCACATATTAGCAGTTTTCCTGCCTCCTCTTATGCCCTCTTACCACTGTTCGGGTCATCTACTCTGCCTGGAATCTTCCTCTTTATTATTGCCCATCAAAATCCTTTCCTCCAAGATCTAACTCTGGTGCCTTCCCTTCATGAAGATTTCTCTGATCTCCGTGTAAGGATTATTGCCCTGCACCAAATTTCCTGGAGCTCTCTTCTTGGACTTCTTCCCCCCACCGAAGGTTACTTTGTTTCATCCTTATTTATGTACATAAGAGTAACTAATAATTGCTAACATTACATAGAGATTTATATAAAATTATATTAAAGATTTTAAAACGCACTTTACAAATTTTATTTATTTTTATTCTCACAAGAAGCCTGGAAGATGGGTGCTATTATTATCCCCATCTTCCAAAACTGAGGAAGACAAAGGCTAAGTGACTTGTCCAGGGTCACCTAGCTAGCTTGTGTCAGAAGTGAGAGTTGTGAGTCTTCTTGACTCTGAGGCCAGTTCTCTATCCATGAAACCCTTAATAAGCAAATGACGAAGAACCCACAGAGATACATTGATGTGCCTTGAGCCCATGCTAGAAATAAGATAGCAATGAGTCTATCTCTTCACCTATCCTTCTACCCATCCCCAAGTCCCCCTGCCCTTCCACAAAGCAATCCCCCTTTGCTCTTACCTTGGAATGCTGAACACCAAGCCTGGTGATCTCTCAGCTCATCGAGGAAACAGGCTTTGTTCAAAGTCCCTCCTCCCTTGGATCCTTAGCTTCCTTGCTCTTTGTCTCTTTGCTCTAAGATTGGAGAAGCCGTAAACCCAACCATTAGATCAAAAAGGAGCTTGAAAAATACTTTAAGCAAAAAATGCGGACTGTGCATCCTTGTTCCATGACTGCCCCAATATTAAATCATGAAATAGCGCTGAACAGCTGCCCAAAACATATATATGGATCTGTCAAAATAGAAACCAAACAACATTTCTAACAAGAACTAGAGGTCAGCTTGGAAGAAATGGAGGGGTAGGAGAGTGAGTCTACACACATGTGATCCTGGCATTCTTGTTCAGAAAGGCAATTCTTGGGTTTACCCATGGAGGTTAGACTTAGGACTTTGAAGCTGGCATTTTATTTGGTGCTAACAATCCTTTGTTACGTGGAAGGATGGTTGTGAGCCTGAGGATTTTCAACAATGAAGCTGATGCTTATTTGTGACCTTGAGCTCAGATGATGCAACTATCTTTTTCCTAACCATAAGTGACATTGGCTTGTAGTGCCGGACCTCAATACTGAACATCTTAGGCCACTTTTTGCATCCCTGGATAGGAGATTTGGTTGACTAAGATTTTCCTTGTACATTGGAAATAAGCTTCCAGAGTTTATTGTGTGCTGTTCTTGGCTCCATGGGGGTCTTGACCATCCCATTCTCCTGGCCCTCCCCACCTGCACCCCAGCAAGAGAAGTGCAGAGCAAGAGAGATCAGAAAGCTAATAGACGTCAGGAAATCCAGAAACTCCTATACTCCCCTTTGGGTTGACACAGCTAAGAGTAAGATGTCATAATACAAATTTTTTTAAATTATGTAAATAGCACTTTCATCTCACTTTAAAGCTTGTAAATCATTTTATATCGTCTCATTTGAGCCTCACAACAACCTGATGACATAAGTGCTATTATTATCCCCATCTTACAGATGAGAAAACTGAGGCTGAGATAGGTTAAGTGACTTATACAGAATCATGGAACTAGCCAATGTCTAAGTTAGGATCCTTATCAGGACTGTCTAATTCTAAGCCTAGCATTCTACCCACTATCCCATGACGCTGTGTGTTCCTTGAGGCAGAGACTTCTACCCTTTTTTTTTTTCAATCTCAGTTCTAAGTACAATGTCTTGAATACAGTAAGTGCTAAATAAATATTTATTGACTGATGAAACTATGCCATATTGTTACCCCTATACTAAGTTTCATGAGGCTCCCCTTTTCCTCCTATCTTAGTTGATGGAGAGTTCAGTAACATAGATCCATATCAAATCTAAAGATTGGAGATCATTTAATCTAGAGATTCTTAAACTCCGTGTGAGTGCGTGTGTGTGTGCCCTGAACCCCTTTGACAGTCTGGTGAAGCCTATGGAGTACTTCTTAGAATGATGGTTTTGTTTTTCTTTTTGGAGAGGGGAAGGTAGGGCAATGAAGTTAAGTGACTTGCCCAACGTCACATGGCTAGTTTTGTGTTAAGTGTCTGAGGTGAATTTGAACTCAGGTCCTTCTGACTCCAGGGCTGATGCTCTATCTACTGCACCACCTAGCTGTCCCTAGAATAGTGTTTTAAAATACATTAATTAAAATGTATAGTATTACCAAGGAAGCCGATTATACTGAAGTATAATTTTCAAAATATTTTTTAATCCCGAAGCTACAGACTTGAAGTTAAGAGCTCCTAATCTATTCTAATACTTTTATTTTTAGAGAAACAACAAGTGCCTTGGACAATCTTCTCTTCAGGTGAGTCTGAAGAAATATCGAATTTCTCAGGAAACTTAGGATATAAGTAAGTAGAGTCTCCACCTAGAGCTTTTAGCTATTTGGTCACACAGGCTCAGGGATCCTTTGGTCTGTGGTTTGTGATTATCTTAAAATGTGAGGTTTCTATGGTAAAGTAGAAAGACCGAGAGGTACAAGACCCAGGATCTAGTTCCAGCTTTACATTCACTTCATATGGCCTTGGGAAGGTCATTTCCCTCTGGTGCCTGAGTCTCCTCTCTGTCAAATGAGGGGGTCTCTTTCATCCCTCCCAGTAACAATAACCATTATTGATTAACAGGATACTCCATCACATCATAGATCATAGACAACCACACTCTTCCAAGAGATGGCTTTTTTTTGTCAGGTTATTTCTTAAACCGGAGATTCATGGTCTGTTGTCTCCGTATTTCTGGAGCTTCAGTTATTCTTTAGGAAGAATTTGACAGTGGAAGAAGATATAGTCACTCCTAGCCCACTAGGGGGCGACTGGCTAGCTTGGGCTCCAGTGTAGTTACCTAAACCACCCATAGGAGTCAATGCATCAATAATTCTTGAATGCTTTCTAAGTGTCAAGTGCTGTTTTAGGCACTGAACACACAAAGATAGAAGAGAAACAGACTCTGCCCTCAAGAAATTTACATTCTCCTGGTGTATTCAAAGTAAACACAAAGTTCTTTGACTGAGGTACCAGCAGCTGAGGGTGAGGAGGGGAATCAGGAATGGTCTCAGGCAAGACTTGGCTGAGCTTCAAAGGAAGCTGAGAATTGAAGAGACTGAGTTCCAGAGGAAGGACATCCTGGACACCAAAAGGTACATTTCCCTGAGAGTGGGTCTAGAGTGTGTCCTGAGTGGTTTCATTTTCCAGTAGGGCTGAAATTAAGACAGGAGTATTGACAATTACCTCAGCATCCCCACTCCCTCTTCCCCAACTTCTGGACTTCAAAACAATGTTTCTGGGCCAAGTACATTCCCCCCCCCAATCCCCTTCAGCCCTTTTCATGTATTGTTTTCCTCTGTTAGAATGTAAGCTCATTGAAGGCAGGAACTGTCTTTATTTTTGCTTATATTTATATCCCTGGCATTTATTGCAGTGCTGGGTTGTGGATTTAGTTTAATGTCAGTGAAGTCATGGGAGTGCTTATCACACAAATAAGCCCGTAATAAATGCTTGAAATTATTTCTTCTTCTTTTCAATAAGAGAAGTAGCTGAGGCAGGGGATGGAAACCAACCTTTGAAGATGGGAAACCAGGCTCAGGAATAAGGAATCAGGCTAAACTCTAGTCTTAAAGGGACTGGATTTAGGGCGCTGAGTTTCTCTCAGTTGGAAGTAACCATAAGAGCAAATCATTTCACACAAAGAATGAAGAATCTTAGCCTCACCTGAATATTCTCTGTAATCCCACAATCAACACTCACTGAGGGAGAAAGGTGTGGGTTAAAATTCTCTCTATATGCTTAACTCCCTATTTCAGAAGTACAGGGTCTACTATAGAGAAAGGAGAGCTCAATCATTATTTGGAGGTCAAAGATGGAACCTTAATGATGATCAGTGAGTCACAATAATTAATTTAAATGATTATCAAGAACTTTGCCTAAATCCATTATCAAGGCTGAATTGCAAGGCTAACAATGGCTCCAGCAATGTTGTTTAGCTCTCCACAGAGAGCTAAACATGCCTAAACCAATCAGGAGAAAACCGTTTGCTCCCTACTTTCTGTTCCATGAGATACTGGACCCCAGCTTATATCCTACACTTGGGATGGTGGAATCACAGAATCCGAGTTGGAAGAGCCCTCAGTTACCCCCTAGTTCAACTTGTACATGCACAGGGATTCTCTCTACAATTCTGACAGGGGTTCATCCTTGGAGGTCTCCAATGATGGGATTCTAATTACCTCACTTTTGGATAATATTTACCAGAAATGATTCCAAACATTGACTATGGTCTACCATTCTTCAGCTTTCCCCCATTGCTCATAGTTTTGAACTCTAGAGCCAAACAGAACAAGTTTAATATCTGGTCCTTATGACAGTCCTCCAAATACTTGAAGACAACAATCTCGTTGAAGTCTTTTCTCATGATCTGCAAACTAAATATTGCCCAATTCTTTCAATCAGCCCTAGAATGACATGATTGCTAGTTCTCTTCCCAGAATCTTCTTCGTCCTTATTTGGATGCCTCAGTCTGTCACCAGTGTGAGCACTTCTAAATAATAAACCTCCTGATCCAAACTTTTGGACTTCCTCTACTGGGTCATTCTATTAGGATTCCAGGCTAGCAACCAAAAAGATCAGAACCCTCCATAGAGGATGGACCATGACTCTCTCTTTTTTCTGTTGACCCAGGAGCTTAACAGAAAGCACTCACACACACACACACACACATCAGATTAGATTCATAGATTAGTTGAACATTTGAATTTTTCTTTGAACAATCAGTGAAACTGTTGGGTTGTGGATTTTCATGTCCTTGGGGGGTGCTTAGAAATTCAACAATTACTTAATCAACCAATGAAGAAACATAGTGACTTGGAGGAAGTCCCTGATGGGTCTCTTGGGACTAGGTTTGGCTGAAGTAGACTATTTGCTGGCTGGGGAGGGGAAGGAGAGGGAGTGGGGGGAGGGAGAAAAAGAGAAGAGAGGAGAGAAAAAGAGGAAAGCAGTGAAGGACCTCTGTAGCTGCTTTTGGGAAGGGAATTGAATACAGGTAAAGAAACGTTTTTAAATGTTCTAACCATCCTGCCTAAAGTCTCATCTCCAAAAAGTGGCTGAGCCTATCTGATAGGAAGAATAGCTGGGTATAAAAATTCTTGCCTTGGGTCTGGAAGACAAGAAGGGAAATGGTTTTAACCCAAAGGGACTCAATTGTACCAAGAACAGCTCCCATCCTCCCAAGGACAGTGATGGAATAGTGCAATGCAGCAAACCCTCATGAGGGAGCATAAAATAATAGTATCCTCAGTGTCTGACTGAGAAAGATTTCTCTCTGTAATGGGGCCCAGAGTCTAAGAAATTTTCTGAAGTAGGACCCAAGTGCTACAGAAAATGAGGGTGTGTGACTAGATAATCACTAATCCCTTCAGCTTGAAAGCCTAGGATCCAATCTAAAACAAAAACCATTTATTAAGCCCCTACTGTTTAGTGGACATTCTGCTAGTAGAGTGAAGATACACAAAATTTACATAACTTGCCTCTTCTCAAGATGCTTTCAGCCTAGTGAGTGACGGAATGAGAGGAGGAGGTTGGGGGTGTAAAAAAATTGGGGGAAATGAGAGAATTCTCATAGAAATCAGACTATCTCAAGATTCTTGCATAACTAACTAACTCTTTCTCTTATTTCCAAATAAAGGAAATGAAAGCAAAGTCAAGAAATTGTGATTTTTAGCTTTGTGTTACCTTCTGTCTTTGGGGTCCTCAGGACTGGATTTCACTCTCCATGTCCAACAGCACCTAGTTGACACCCATTTTCTCTAAGCAAAATACAGAGACATTCTACCTCCCATGCATGACACAAATATCACACACATGTATCATACATATGTATATAGGCACACATTCCCACATATCTGTGCACATGTTTATATATTCATTCATACATATATACACATTTGCATTCATATACATACACATACACATTTACAGATACAGATACAGTCTGTACCTGTGATTTCACTCAGGTAGGAAGCTAACTCCTTGTGAAGAAAATCCTTCTGCCAATGTAGATCAGTACTTGTTCTAAAACTTGAAGAAGCCGCATGATGAAGGAGATAGTGAGCTGGCTCTGGAATCATGAAGACGTGGGCTCAGGTCTTACCCACACAGACTTTATGACCCTGGGCATATCACTTTATTTCTCAGTAGCTCTAGGAATGGAGGTTGCAGAACAAGTGCTGACCTGAATTGGTGGAGGGATGTCCTCTTCTGGGAGTATACCAATGAAATTACAGGTTCATATATATTTTTATCTTCTCTCTCTCTCTCTCTCTCTCTCTCTCTCTCTCTCTCTCTCTCTCTCTCTCTCTCTCTCTTTCTCTCCCCCAACCATATATGGGACTAGAAAATTCCAAGGGGGACACTTTTTCCCCTATCAAATATAGGTATGTACCATCTCTGTAACTCTATGGGTAAGCAGTCTTTCCATTTCTGTCTTTCATACAATAGCATTTATTATGTGTTCAGGGTAGAAGTATGTGTCTGTCCTATTTGCTATTCAATTTGGCAATTGCTTCTCCTGTTAGCCTCTATATGCTGGTATCCCAAATAGCCCTGCTTCTTTCCCACTGGTTTTCAGGGGAGTCTAACACTGGGTAAGCTGTATTATCCCGTCTGAACAGACATTTTCCTGGCCAGGTGCTGTCTTTCCACTGGCACAAATTGGCTTTATCTGTTCCACTTTCAAGAAGTTGCTGCCAGACAGACAGAGATGCAGACAGACAGACATAGACTCGACTGCCCCCTTCTGATGAGTGGAGGAAAACACACACACACACACACACACACACACACACACACACACACACATTGTTGAGGACCGCGGTCAGTGGAGAGAGAGCTGAGGCTTAAGACCTTTCAACATTGGAATCCAGGCAGTCTGATCCCACCATGCCCAGCTTAGTTTCAGCTCTGGCCTAGGAGGCTACTTGTAAGCATGCTAGACATGGAGAGGTCAGAGACCATCTGCCTTTGATAGCATTATCAGCATATGAATAGTGTGTTGGGGAGGGGGGTGGTGGATAATTTTGCCTGCAGCTAGGGGCCACAGTCCTTTTTTGCTTAAACATACTCACACTTTCTCTCATACATTTCTCATAATACATTCCTGTACATATCATACAGATATAGTCAGTCATATACTCACAAATACATTCTTGAAAATACAAATACTCAAAGATAAAACCAAGACACAGAAAAATGTGGGAGCACATTCAGTCACCGACAAACATGCATTATCAACATAGATGCCCATATCTATAGTGATAGACAGGAACAGAGATGCACACGTTTGGGGACACATACTCAGAGACACAGATTTGCAAGCACCCACTGACTCAAAGGCACACTGGGGCACAGAGTCAACAATGAGGCATAAAAAATAAACTCAGTCTTAGATCAAAGTCGAATATAGGCCCTGGACGTTTCTTCCATTCCCCTTCCATTAACGTCAGGACATCCTGTGAGATCAGCCCTGAGCATTTTCCTTAGGGGCCTCACGGGGTTTCCCCTACAGCCCTGGGCTAGAGAGCTAACTCGTAGGGGTTAAGCAAGAACGCAGCCTCTGGATCTCCAGAAGGGGACACTCTCTTGCCCTGTTCCCTATTCGGTCGTTTTCCTGATCTTACTAACTTCATACCCATCTAGCAGACAGCGCACCTGCGTCTGAATGGAGAAAACAGCTTTGTTTCGAAGGTTCTGCCCATGTGCAGTACTGACTGGGGAGGACGGATGGGTGTGGGCATATTGGACCCTGGGGGCCCTTAGTGTTCTGCTTCCAGTCTCTGAGTCGCAAAAACTGAAGGGCGGGGTGGGGAGAGTGCAGTCCTACCTTCGGGTAGGGAACAAGGACCGGGACAGACTAAGAGACAGAAACAATGATAATGTAACAGCTACCATCCCTTTAGCGCTTTAGGATTTCCAAAGTTCTTTCCTCAGAACAATCTCAGGAGCAAATGTAAGTGTTAATGTGTCCATGCTACAGATAAGAAAATAAGTCTCAGAAACGACTTACTAGAAAAACAAAACAAAAAAACCGTAGCTCGAGTTTGGAACTAATGATTGCTAGTCCAGTGCTCTTTCTACCCGGGTTAGATAGGGACAGGGAGAGGTGGATGAACACCACAGACGAGAGGGCATTCCTCTCTTCTCGACGTAGTCCTCCGTAGTGGGCTAGCTCATACTATCTCTGGCTACCAGAGCTCTTACCTGCCGAGGTATTACAAGGATTCGAACTGTAACAGGGCTGCAACTATTTCTCTCCGGCTCTGGGAAGAAAGTCCCCCGGAAAGGGGGAGACCTGGAAGGCTGAGTAGGGAGCTAATTTTATTAAACTCGATGCCTATTGGAAATGCATCTGCAAACCTGGCTTTTGAAAAATGCAAAGAGGATCAGGAATCAACAGCAAACTCATGACCAGTCTGGAAACTATTTGGATATCCTAGTGAAACACATTTACACCGTAAGGATTTTGTGGGATTCGGAGCAGGAGAGGGAGTAGAGATAGTACTAGAAGAGAAATGAGTTTAACAGTTGTGCACGGGAGTTCTGGGGTTACCAAAGACGGAGACACTTCTTTCTCCACTCCTATTTGCCCCGAAGGAAGGTTTTCCTCTTTCTGTTTCTCCTCGTCTCCTGTTTTCTCTTTCAATAGTCTCTCTCTCTTTCTCTCTCTCTCTCTCTTCTCTCTCTCTCTCTCTCTCTCTCTCTCTCTCTCTCTCTCTCTCTCTCTTTCTCTCTCTCTCTCTCCTCGGAATTGTGCATTCTGCATCTGCAAAGACGAAAAGAGGAAAAAGGCAATTCTGAGATCTTGAGTAGCATAGAGAGGCGTTCCTGGGGTGAGAGCTGCAGCTGGGACACATGGAAGGACCAGGCTAGGAGTGGGGTGATAAGTGAGACTTTTTTTTTTTGAATGAGGATAGCCTCTTTCCGCATATAGACAAAGCATTTAACATGAAATCCATAGTTGATTGAAATAAAGATTCCAGTCTGCTTGGAACTCTTTCTCCTCTTAACCTTCTGAGTGTGCCTACCGACAGTACAGAACTGGGACCTTGGTGTCTAGGCTGCAGGCAGGATTACTCCATTGGCCCTCGGGACAACGACTGAATTTTCAAAGGGGCTAGGGCGTGTACTTGTGCGAGTGTGTATTCCAAGGTGTACGTATGTATATGCGTGTGTCCGAGAAGCGTGAGGGAGAACATGTCCTATTTCTTTCCAATTTTTCAGCCATACCTTGATTAAGCACTGGTGACCTGTATAAAGAGAAAATAAAACCTAATCCGGTACCGGTGAGTACTGCACTTTGGCTGAGACTCGCACATCTGCGCACCGCTTAAAGTCTCTTGTTTTTGGGACGGGCAAAATGGGCTCCCTTTCTTGGGTGGGTAGAAGCCAAAGGACAAGAAGGACAGATTGGGAAAGAGGAAAGGGAAGGAGTATAAAATTGTCCGACCAAGCACTGGTTAGCTGTATAAGCGACAGTCGGAACATTTGGGTTTTGGGTCACTAAGGTGAGACTGGACGGGGAAAGGGAAGAACAGGTCTGGGCTAGTGGGTTTCCAGTGTAATGCAATATAAATGAAGCCCAAGTATCCAGTTTCCAGTAGCTCTGGTGGGCAGATACAGGCGGTCTCCCTGCGAAGGGTAACTGCTTTCTGATAACAGAGGACCCGCACTTCAGCGCGCCCTTATGGAAGGGGCATCAGGGTTAGCTCTTCTTAAAACAGGGAACGTGCCCATGGGGGCACAGAGGTCTCACAGACCAGGCCTCCCTGCAACCCCAATACGAGGAACTTGAGGCCGCACGCGGGCCTGAGGCCTCGACAGCCTGTAGCTATCTGCGGACACAGTCCCGGGGTGCTACGGTTCTGCCCGCAAATCTCTGACCCAAAGGACAATGCCTGCGGAGCAGAAGCTCCAAGAATCTCGAGAGCGAACTGCAAAAGTGTTTGGTGGGCTCGAGATTAGGGAGCTGTGGACTTGAACCCGCGGCAGAACAAACTCGGGAAATGCGGCGCTTTCCGGTACAGCCGCGGGGAGTGGGCCATAGCTGTGGGGCTGTGGGTACGTTCTGCCCACAGCATCGCCCAGCGGGCGCTTAGAGGGCTTTTGTCTAGCACACGCTTTTATCTCTTAGTTGGGAAGTATTAGAAGCTGAGCGAGACAAAGATTTCTGCATGAAGAACGAGTTTTGGAAGAGAGCTCCGTACGAACTCTCGAAATAAACAAGATATCGATCCAAAACTTTTTAGGGCTAATTGACCATTTCGATTAAAGAGCACACCCGCAGATCCCCCCACACACTTCATTTCTACTGCAAGAGCCGCGCTAGAGACACGGCACTTCGTATATCCATCGCTGTGTAACTTCAAGATACGATGGAATTTCGCAACTTGCCACAGATTTTTCTGGGAGTCCACAGTCAAACACTTGGTCTGACACTCTCACTCTGTATATTTTGTTTGACGTCCACTCTCTGTACACACTGTTATGTATGTACTCGTCCCGAACGAGTTATAATTACGTACTTTTCTTTACCTAAAACACGCTCGCTTTGGACCCTCTGTAATACATGTTCACTCAGGACGCATTGTCTGAAACACACTCACCCTTTACACGTTGTGATGCACACCTGCTCTGTACACTCGGCCTGTTACTCCCCGTACAGGTTTTCTGACGTGTGTATGCCACACTCTCTCCGAGCTCGTCTGACACGCATTTGCCCCGTCCACACTATGACACACTGCTTCGGACACATTGTATGACACGCACACGTTTGCTCAGGACTCATCGGCTGCTGACACAGACTTCTCCGGGATGGAGGGGGTGAATTCGCCCAGGTCCTTGGCTCTGGATGGAATTCTCATTTCTCCAAGTCTCTATGCCTGAGGCGCTGGGATCTCTTGAATAAATCAGGCCGAGGTGTGCAAAGAAGAGTGAGTTTGAGCACTGAGGGTCAGTCGGGTAAGCAGGTTGAAAACTGAGAGCCTACTCATGTCTAAGCCTTTCCCTAGCTCTCTTAGACCCTACTGGGCCCCTTTGGGAAGGAGAAGCTACTTTTCTGCACGGAAATCGGATTAGCAATTAAGGGGAAAGGGAAGGAGGTTAAAAGAGGCAAGACCCCCAAACAAAAAAATATTGATGTGAAGGAGTCCTTAAAGGAGAGAGTTTCAGGAGAGCTGGGACGTTAAGTAATTTTCTTAAGGGGATTGGAGGGCGGTCTGTGTCCCAGGCTGAGTAGCTTGCAACAAAACATACCCAAAGTGTGGGAAAGTAAAAGTAGTCGGGTCCCGCTCAGGTGGAGGGCCGCATTGACAGGTGGCTCTGGGAAGGTCTCTCCAATGACATTTAGGAAAAAACGGAGAAGGCTGGGGCCTGTGGGCTCCACCGTTTCTGTGGGTTGACGGGTTCCACTCCTAGCCTCCTAGCTGGGTTTTGGTGCCAGCACCTCTCTCCAGCAGGGTGCCCTGGACCCTTCCGCTACAATCCTCTTCAGCGCTTTTTTCTCCCCACGGCTTTTCCCCAAAGCGGCCACTTGGGGTCGCACTTTATGCCTGTTTGAATCTGAAAGCGGAAGGGGGAGGGGAGAAAAGACCTAATCTCTCTTAATCGTTACAAAATGTTCAAACAAAAACACAGTCCTGTTCCTGGACAAGAAAAACAGTCCAGAAGACGAGTCCCGAGTCCGTCTTGCATGGAGAATGGCCGGGGAACCCGAACTGGCTGGGAACGGGGTTCCTGTTCTTGGCATGGGTTCCCTCTGGAATGTGCTTCCTTTCAGTGAAACTACCACTAGCCACATGGGGGGGGGGGAGCGGGGAAGGGGAAGAGAGAGAACGTCCCTCTTTTAGCTTCCTCACCACCCCACCCCCTCCATTCTCATCCTCACAAGCTCTCACCCTAGGGAGCTGGGTGGTGGTGGTGGTGGTGAACCCTGGAAGGGAGCAGGGCGGGCTCAGCCTGGGTACTCGGGGTGTCACTGAGCCAGCGAGTTCCATCCAAGTCCCATTTAAGGAGGAAAGGGGTAGGGGAACCCACTCACTTTTCTCCATATCCCCCACCCCGTCCCCCAATGCCCAGCAGAGTGAATGGGGCTTGTGCGTGATGTGCAGAACAAAGAGAGTCTTAGCCCTCTCCTCCTTCGAGGTGACCCCCATATCGGGGTGGGGGGTTGGGGGAGAGGAGATAATGAGTGTGTGTGTGGGGGGGGGGGATAATGTGAATGGCAGGAAAAAA
>CM053595.1:60975072-61036216 GCA_028646575.1 Pseudocheirus occidentalis
TCCTGTCTGCTTTCCTTCCCTATTTCCTCCTCTTCCTTTCCCTCCTCTCCCTCATCCTCTCACCTCACTGTCCCTTTCTATATCCCCTTCTCTTTTTTCTGGTCCTCGTTCCTCCTCTCCCTTTTTTCGCTTGCCAGTCGGGGCGGGTAGAATGATTGTGTAAGTCTTGATAACGAGGGAGAGTAAATGAAAGACGAAGAGTGAGAGCCCCGCGCGCTTTCAGCACCAGGAGCTCCAGTGCCCTGCTCCTTAGTCTGCTTGCCCGGAGTTGGTGGCACGGAGAGTTCAGTCCTGGAGTGAGGAGAGGGGTTGGGGCTTTTCTGATGGACCCTGTCTTTCTAGCTAACTCTTCCCAGTTTCTGAGGGTTTTCACTCTTTAATTGGCCCAGAGCCCGCCTTGCTTCAGCAAACTAGTCGGTGTTGGAGCCTGACAGTACAAGGTCACAGGCGTTGCAGAGGGCCATGGGTGTCAGCTTTCTGAGAGGAGAAAGGCTCGGGGTTGGGCGGAGCCGAGCCGAGTGCATAGGAGGCGAGCTTTGGGCTCAGGGAACGCGCCTCGGCCGGCCGGTCGCATCCTGGGGCCAAGCCCGGCTCAAGCTCCCACGCTTCCTGCAGAAGGACCGCTTGGCTGAGACGTCTTACTGGAAACCCAAGGACACTGGCTGACAGATCCGCCGAGCCACAAAACAGCCTGAGTTTTTCTGGGTGCAAAAGAAACTCCGGGAAGCAATGCCGATGCCGGTCTTGGGTAACTCGGCGCCGCTCAGTTTCCGAGCTCCAGAGCTGTACAAATTATGACCGCAGAAGCAGCTAAATGAGGCTATGACTCTGAGAACAGGTTTATTCCCTTTGAATTGAGAGGGACTTTTTACACAAACAGCACTTAAAAAAACAAAAACAGCAACCCCCAAACTTCAGAAGCCCCAGTCACTGAAACTGAACCACTTCCACCCCATTTAAAAAGAACTTCATTTTGAGGGGAGTAATTTAAACTACATGTAAAATGCTGTTTTTTTTTTTTAACGAAAGATGGTGGTTGTAGGGGAACCCTTATTGCACCATCCTGGGCATTCACAGGACTCAATCTCTGGACCCGGAGAGGTCTGGGTTTAATGCTTTTTTTCTTACATAACCAACCCAAACGGTTTAATTTTCCTCCTGGAAATGCTACCTCAACCCCTAGCCTAAAGTGGAGAACGGGCCCCTGCAAATCTCCCAGGCAGACCGGGCAGGAACAGGGAATTACTGTCATGTAGCTGTTTCTAGACACATTCGTCTTCTCTAGACATTTAGACATGGAAGGAACTCGATTTTGTAAACTCCCCAATCCCAAGCCAAGGCCCCTAGGCCCTTCTCAGACCATTTGGCAGGATTTTTGAGGGACAGCTGGCAAGATCAGTGATTTCTTCCACCAAGAATCTTGTGCTTCTTTGTAGGAGGTTTTCCATAGCCAGGGAAGGAAGTTCAGGGTTGGTTGGTTAATGCCGGGGTACATTCTAAAGGAAGAGGGATCCCTACATCCTCTGGAATGTTTCCCTGTTTGTTTTAAAGGCAGAGACTCCAACTGTCCATTTCCTCTGGCTACATGTGATATATCTTTCATTTATTTGGATGAGGAAGTCAGTGCTATCTGACTTCACTGAAAGAAATTAAATATCTGAGAATAAAAACATTGAATTTAATCGTCAGCATTTGTTCTGAGACAACTTGATTTGAAATGTGTCTGCCCAGTCTTTGAATATAGTCGACTAACTTAAATGTGAAATGACAGCTCATAAAAATTTGTTTCATTGTCATAAAAAATTGATAATATCCTCTGGTCTGAGGTTCAAGGATCAAGAAATCTAGATAGGAATGGAGTGTCTGAATCTTTATCCTTTGTCCATTGCTTCGTTCACTTCTTTCTGGTTTGAAACGGGTTTCTTAGCCCAATCTGCTTACTGTTTGTCTGATTTTTCATCTGAGCAAGTGTTCAATCAATGAAGAACTTATTAAATCTTTTAATCCTTCCTGTTCCATATCCCTGACAAGTAAAATGAAGCTGACTTTAGGACTGAAAGTCTTAGGCCATGAGATGATGAAAGGAGTAGGTTATGTAGTCACCGGCTAAATGCCCACTGAATCCTTCCAGGTTTCCCATTCCTTCTGTGTTCACTGTGCTCGTCATTAGACTATCTTGGGTGTTTGTTGTCTCACCTCCATGATTGTGCCACCATGACCCGGATCTCTTCCTGGTCATATGTCTTCGGAGATGGCTCTCCACATGCAGCACTCCCTTGATTCTAAGTGACAGGCAGGAAGAAGAGGCTTACTGCTGAAGTGTTGCTAGAGGGAGATGCAGGCTGTCTCTTTAGCTTTGTTTCTGAAAAGAGCAAGCTCACCCCTGCATCTGCAGTTTTGTGATCATTTCACTGCCAAAGGGATGAGGCTAAGTTGTCCTCAAAGCCAAACTGAAGCCTGGGGTGGGTGACCTTCCTGGATGGTGCTCAAGGAATGGGGGTGGGTGGGGGGAGGATCTGGAATTTTTGTTTCCCTGAAATCTTAAAAACTGGTAAAATAATGATCTTTTAAAAATCTGGGGGAGGTTCTAATCAGGCACTGATTTTTCTTCCTCTGTTTTCTTACTCTGAGTGGTTATCAGTTGTAAGCAAAGATGGCTAAGCCTGAAGATCTAAGATCTCAATTTTTCAGCATATACAACACCGTTCAAATCCTAACCAAAGTACCTCATCACTGTGTTAGTTATGTTGTTCCCCAACCCCCTCCCCGACTTCGGATTTCAAATGTTTTCGCTTAGATATCCTTAGATTCCAATCTGGTAACTGCACTGTAACTTCACAGAATTGTGGATTTAGGACTGGAATGGATCAAGTCCAGCTCTCGAATTATATGGATGAGGTGCAGAGAGCTGAAGTTACTTGACTATGTTCATATTGTTAGTAAATGTCTGATATCGGATTTGAACCCAGGCTTTCTAACTCCAAGTTCAGCAGTTTATCTGCATACTTTCTCCCAGTGAAATGACTTGTCTGTGGTCCCACAGTATGTGTAGCAGACTGGACCCTGGTCTTCCTGATTTCCAGTTCTGACCTCTATCCACTATACCAAGCTGCCTTTCTGTTACAGTTAGCCAACTGACTTCGGTTGTGTGTTTTCTCATCCATCATTGCCTGGAGTAGAGGGAAATCAAGAAATCGCTCCCCAATGCAGACTCTTAGGGTGAGGCCAGCCAGCCCTTCAGTGAAGCTGCCTGAAAATTGTATTGAGAAAATCAGTGCAGAAATGTTTCCTGATCCTGATGCCGAAAGAGAAAATTCCATCTCTATGGACCACTTCAGAGGTAATTTTGACCCAACCCCTAATTCATGTCTGTCCCTTCACTTGCCAATTTAAACAAAAGAAAAGAAAACAAAGCCAACCCTGAAAGAAAAAAAAAACCCAAACCATTTTCCTGGTGGGATTGTTTACAGTATGCTTGCTCTGCTCTGGGTATGAGGAAAGGGATTGCAGGAGATACTGTTTAGAAACAAAATCAGGCCACCTTGAAAAGTGAGGGCATCTGTCACACAACTAAGTTTTAGACCCCGGGCAGAAGCATGGCATCACCACTCGACTCAATAATTCATGGAGAAACCAGGCTTAAACTTCCAGAAACATGCTGGAAATATAGTTTCTTTGCCACTGACTTGGAGTCTGTAAATCCTGTTTCTAATAAATCAATGGAATTCTGTATCCTTTAAAAGAACTCTTTCACCCTTAATCTGTTCCCCATTGAACTTTACAGTAAATATATCATAATTACCAGAGTAAAGTGTTTATAGATGAAGCAGCGGGTAGGTGAAGCCATTTTGTTTTAATCATTTGCCACTTAATCAAAGGCATTCTCAAGGAAGGTTTCGTAGCTTTTAAAATACACACGGACAGAAATACACACACACACACACACACACACACATACACACACTGAGCAAAGCCAACAGACACCTTCACACACGGGTACCTATACCTGCACACTTTGAATGCTAAGGTGATTGTGGGGCTGGCCTGGTTAAGATCCCACAGCCCAATAAATATTTATATGGAACGTTCAGAGTTAGAAACAAAACCCCCTCCTTCAAAGGCAGCGTGAAGGATGGGGCTTTATAGATCTAGCAGGTACTGGGGCCAGGCTGACCAGGACTATCTTCATTAATACTGTCACATTAATCTCCAGACTTATATGTAGCTCACTGGATTCAGCAGACTCTCAAAGGAAGTTGTGTAAACACTTATCCTGGTTCTGACTTCTCAGGGCCTTACACTTGAAGAGAGAGAAGTACTTTAGCACCACAGAAACTGCCATGATCAAATAAGCCAGGCCTTTAAGATAATGACCCATTTTTGGTGGAAGTCTTTAAGGTTTGGCATTGCTTCCCTTTTAGCAACCTAGTGACAGAGTCATTGCAGGTGAGGAAAAGGAGGCTCAAAGAGGTCAATGCATTTTCCCAAGGCCATATTTAATAAAACAATACCCTCAGGAAGTTTTTCCAAGTATGATTATCCTCATTTTTAAAGATTAAGAAAATGAGACTCAGAGAGCTTTAAATGACCCATTTGGACTTTAACAATTAATAAATGACATTGTTATTGTTGAATTATTTAAGGCTGATCCTTTGTGACCTCCTTTTGGGGTTTTCTTGGCAAAGATACTAGAGTAGTTTGCCATTTCCTTCTCCAGCTTATTTTACAGATGAGGAAACTGAGGCAAACACGTTTAAGTGACTTGTCCAGGGTCACACAGCTAAAAAATCTGAGGCTGGATTTGAGCTCAGGAAGATGACTTCCTGCTTCCAAGCCCAGTTCTCTATCCATTGTACCATGTAGCTGCCCTAATAAACGACATACCTAGAATCTGGGTGTGTCTTGGCTTTAAATTTTTCCCATGGGTCCCCTTCTAATATTTTTTTAAAGAAAATTAGCATCTTTCCCTTCCTTAGGGAAACCTTTTTTGTGTGAAGAAGTTAGCATGTGGGTGTGCTTTGTTTATGTGGCCTTAACATGGAGGAGAGTCCCAGAAGGAGAAAAAGCGACTCCATCTTAGTTGAAACCAATGGAAGGCTCTGGAAATGGATAGGCTGGTAGCTTGTAAGCTTCTCCAACCTATTCCTCCCCCATTCTTGACCTAGAGAGGACCCGTGTCCAGTACTTTGTTCCTCTCACATTTGTCCTTGCATTATACTTACCTATGTTAATGTTACATTCATTAAATTCAGAGTTCCTTGGAGATGATGACTGTGGTATGAATAGGCAGTAGCACGTAGCCAGTGGGAAATGATGGAGAAGAACTACAAAGATGCCATTGCTAACATATTTGATGTCATCAAGGAAATAAATATAGATAGAAAATAAATAAATATAAATATATTTATATAAATATATATGTGTGTGTATATATTTAGATAGATAGATAGATAGATAGGTAGATAGATAGATAGATAGATAGATAGATAGATAGGTAGATATAAAATAAATATAGACAGAAAAAACGCCTGCCCTCCGGATTGGAGGCCTTTTTTTGATTGATCCTGACATCTGAAGAATGTCTCATCTTGTCCATCCACCGACCTCATCCTTAACGTGCGACTGTGTGTGTGGATGTGACCAGAGCCTCTAGGGTCCCTCTTTTTCATTCTCCTCCTTCTACAGTGAAGCTTCCCTCTAAAGAACAAAGTATGAGGAGAGGCAAGTTGGAACACTGGAAAATGGGACTTTGGGTACCTGGATTGACTGCTTTCTGTCAACTCCCTTAGGATACATCATATCTTCTCTTTTCTTCTTCCTCAATACCTCTCACCTCTGTTTCTTTCCTTTTCTCATTGTCACTGGCTTTGCATAGGTCCCCATAGCCAAACTACCTGTCCTATGGGCTGCTAGGTGGCACAGCTGACAGAGCGCCAAGCCTAGAGTCAGGAAGACTCATCTTCCTGAGTTCACAAATGGCCTTAGACACTAACTGTGTGACCCTGGGCAAGTCACTTCACCCTATTGTCCTTAGTTTCCTCATTTGTAAAATGAGCTGTAGAAGGAAATGCGAATCATTCTAATATCTCTGCCAAGAAAATTCCAAATGGGGTCATGGAGAGTCAGATGTGATTGAACAACTCCTTTCCTATTGCATTAGTATCCTAACCAGTCTTCCCACCTCTAGTCTCTTCTTCCATCCATCCTGCACATGGTGTCAGATTAATTTTCCTTATGCATAGCTCTGTTCATGATGCATACCTACATGGAACTCCACTACTACCTAATGAAATAAGTTCAGCTTCCATAGCCTGGCATTCAAGGACCCTTACAATCTGGGGTACCATACCAATGCAATCTTGTGTTGTATTACTTTCTGTCACATGTTCTACATTTGACTTATTAGCTAGTCTCCTGTACATCTCCTCCTCCTCTCTGAATCTCCCCTTTGTGTGCATGCTGCCCTTTATGCCTGAAATATACCCCCAACACCCATTTTCATATCCACTTATCATATTCCAAGGACCCTAGAGGGTGCAGTGGATAGAGTGCCAGGCCTGGAATCAGGAAGACCTGAGTTTGGATTTGACCTCAGATACTTACCTAGTTGAGTGATCCTGGGCAAGTCACCTCACCTCTGTCTCAATTTCCTCATCTGTAAGATGGTAATAAAAATTACTTATTTCCCAGCATTGTTGTAAAGATCAAATGAGATCATTTAAAGGCATTTAGCATAGAACCCAGTGCATAGAAAACACTATGTAAATGTTATTATTATTTTATTCCTTATCCTTCAGCTCAAAGCCCATCTCTTCTTCTAAGCCTTTCCTGGGCCCCAAATGATCTCTCCTTCCATGGAAGGTTAAATAGCATTTTGTATATCTCTTAGGCAGTTAATACCTCTTATTTCTTATACTATAGCAACCAGTTTTCTCTCTGTACCACTTATGGGCCTCCATTTTCCTTCTCCGGGCTTTTGAACTAAGTATTCCACATACGGGCTTTACCTCTGCCTCAGAGAGCTCCTCTCGTGCTTTAAAAAGCAGCTCAAGCACTGTCCTCTGCATGAAGCCTTTCCCCATGCCCCCAGTTCCTAGTAGCCTCCCTCCCAAACTGCCTTGTATTTAATTACTTTGAATATATTTGGATTTATTTGCTTTATTTTTCTGGTGTGTACTTATACATATGTTTGTTTGCTGCTTCATTAGAGCATGAGGTCCTTGGGAGTGGGGATTCTTTCACTCTTTTTCTTTTATCTCCAGAACCCAGAACAGTGCATGGCACATAGTAGGTGCTCAAATTCTTGAGAACTGATTGTATTTATTCCCTCCATTAGATTATGAAGCTCCATTGGGATAGAGGCTGATTTTTAAAAATTTGTAGACTACCCATATCTTCAGAGTATTATGCTTTATCCTGGGTAAATCTAAAGACAAATGTTTGTTAAGTTGGACTGTAGGAGGTTTTTACTTCCCTAGGTCCTGGATGGAGAGGGTGGTTTGAAGAATGCAGAGGACAGAATACTATCTAGGAACTCATTCTCCAGATATCCTGGCATATAAGATATTTGGAGGCAAGAAAGAAATACACCAAAATTCTGTCCTTGGGGTTTTTCTTACTCCCAATAGGACTGCTGACCAGATTTGCTGAAAGGCCTCATTTTAAAACACTTCCAGCTAGCAGAGCTGGGACCAAAGAAGCCCGAGCATCATAAAGCTTTGCTGTCTTCAACTTCCATGGACTAGACTGTGCAAAGAAGAAATTGTAAGGGAAAGAAATGCCAAGAAAAACCTGCTGTGCTCTAGGTGGAACAAGATTGGTTCTTTTTGGCTTCTTCCAGAATGAAAATCTCGACTCTGCCAGTCCAAGACCTGCCACCCCCCTTCTCAAATGGCCTTTCTAGCTTCAAATGAGTGGTCTGGCTGGGTTGTAGCTTACCAGTGATGGGTTGCTGGGTAGGAATGGAGCTTTCACACCTCACTGTGGAATATGGCAGCTGCTGGAGAAAGAGGGCTTTTCAGTCAGGGACAAAAGGATGCAACGCTAAAATTCTCTCTTATGGGAATGACTCAGCACACTTCTGGTTTAGCCATTCCTGGTAATTAGCATAGGACTCCAATAGAGAGGTTGAAATGACATCTATATGATCTTGATCAAGTCACTTTACCACCAAAACTCTATTTTCTCACCTGTAAAATGGGAAGATTCAAGTAGGGGAATTTCTAAGGGCCCCTCCAACCCTAAGTCCAAAGTCAATCATATAATATCTACTTCATGCATAAATATCATAAACAGATAGAATTCTTAAAAAAAGTTTTTTTTGGAGGGGAAAAGGCAAAGAAATTGGGGTTAAGCGACTTGCCCAAGGTCACATAGCTAGGAAATGTATCAAGTGTCTGAGCACAAATTTGAACACAGGTCCTCCTGACTCCAGGGACTGTGCCACCTAGTCGCCCCACAGATGGTGCTCTTTAACCCCCCAAAGATGCTATTAGTTGAACTCTTCATCTAGGGCCAGTCAAAAGCTAGCTTCATCAAACAGCCAATGATAACAGCAGACCAGGATGGAAGGTGGTTGTGAAGAGAAAGCTAAACGCCGACTTCTTAAGGCCTGACTTCTTCCTTAAAAGAGAGCAAGGAAGTAAGAGGAAGGCCAAAAGCCAACCCAATTACCAATTGGAGCCATCTAGCCATCCACGCATCCATCCAACAATATTTATTAAACACCTGCTGTGTATAAGACTTCATACTTAATGAGAATGTCTGGCAGTTTTTTTTTAGCACTTTAAGGTTTGCAAAGCTCTTTATAATATTCTCTCATTTTGTCTTTACAGAATCACTGACTGGTAGGTGATAGCATTATCACCATTTTACAGATGAGAAGATGGAGGCAAGCAGAAGTTAAGTGACTTGCTCAGGATTACATTGCTATTAAGTGTTTGAGGCTGTATTTGAATCCAGGTCCTCCTGATGTTGGGCCTAGTGCTCCATCCATCACACCACCCAGCCGATGCAGGATAATACAAAAACCAAAACCCAAAATGCAATATTTGCACATAAAGAGTGTGGAGTCTCCTGGTGGGGAAGGGGTGGTACGACATGTACAGCTGAACCCTCTACCTTGACTCGTATGAGGTAGAAGGTGCTGGAGAAAGAGCTGGAAAAACAAAATGACCGTAGGAAAATCTGAAGGAGGAAAACCCTTTTATCTGAGGTGAATATGTGGTAGGGAGTGGTGGGTGGCGAATCAGGGAAGACTTCCTGGAAGAGGTGGCATTTCAACTTTGAAGGAAAAAAAATTAAGAAGCAGAGGTAAGGAGGGAGTGCATTTCAGGTCAAATGCTCTAGGCAGAAGGAAGATGTCTTAGAAGTGCCTAGCTTGGAGACGTGTTGTGACTTGGCTTTGGGGCTATAAAAACTCAGAAATATAGAAAGAGTACACCCCATGAAAACTTTGATGAAATCAAAGAATATAGACAGTAGGGTGATAACCACATCCGCTTCTATTGTTTCCCTGAGACTGCAGATAGAGAGACAATCGGTCTTGACATCCTCCTGAGGTGGCTCTTCTCAAACTGGAAAATGGGCATAAAAAGAATGAGAAACTGGACTGAAGTCATGACTAATTAAGAAGAATCTAAGTTGCTTCACTCCATCCCCTTTCTAACTATTATACTGAATGAAAGTCAACCACATGTCACACCTCACTGGTTTGAAGATGCCAAGCTAGGCCACAAAGAAAAAAAACAAAAACAAAAGTGAACTCTGTGGTGTGTGTGTGTGTGTGTGTGTGTGTGGCCCACGTTTTGCTGCAGGTGTAGGATGTAGGATTCCAGGAGGGAAGCTGAAAGAGTAGATAAAATTGTGCTTGAGGTGGGCTGGTTAGACAAGGACTTTTCACCCAGAAGGGGAGAAGAGACATACTGAAAGAGTTGCTAAGAATGAGTGAACTTATTAACATAGCTCCCCAAGAGAAATTCTTTGGCTTATGCTTTGTTGCCTGACAATTTACCTGTTGCAATTTTTGAGTCAAGATGAGCAGCTTCAAGCCCTTAGGGCATAGAGAGACTTCTAGTGGGGCGATTGTGGATATCAGGGCACCGCTACAGGGCCAGGTCGGCCCAGTGGAAGAAATTTTGGGGGGTGGTAGTTTCCAGTGGGAAGTGGGGGGAGGAAGTAGGTCATTTGATAGCTTCCTAGTTTCTCTTTCCAGTGAGGTTCTTCTAAGTTCTCTTGTTTATCTCAAAGCGCAGATTTTCAGTATCTTAAATTTTGGCACCCTGGAACAAAGCTCCATTTGCCTCAACCTAGTTACAACTCTGCTCTTGGCTTCCTTTTTGCTACCAAAAACCCATTTCCCTTCACCCTCCTCCAGCATTTTTTTCCTCAGGTAGCAATATAGAGTATTAGGTTCAGAGCTCTCATTCAGGCCAAATGACTCACATTTACTTTCTCTGTTAAACAAAATTTATAATCCTTGTATTACTGGTCTCACAGGGCTATTGAAGGGGAAATGCTTTGTAAAGCTCCAAATGCTATAGAAGTGAGAATTTTAAAAATTATTTCTTTCTATCTTAGAGCCAGGGACAAAAAAAATGCATGGATTGTTTTAGAACTTGGGCTAAACTTTTTCAATTGTACAGATCTTACTTTAGGTTAGAATCGAGTGTGGGGCACTGGCCCGAGTTGGTGACCTTTACTTCTTGAGAAAAGAGAGCTGATAGCTTTTGGAGAAGAAGGTGTCAAAGAGATCAGCATTAAAATGCATTTCCATGCCGAGCTGTAGTCAGAGAGGCTGGGCTCTGCTGCCAGAAACCATCTTCAGAGGAAATTTGATTTTCTGCCAGGAAGGTCAGATGTCATTGTGGTTACCACAGGCCACATCCACATGGTACAGAATGGAAGAGAGACGGGGCAAGTATCTGGATAATTTGAGCTACCAAAAAAAATAGCTTTCCATAATTATCAGGTTTCCCTCAATTATCATAATTAAATATGCTTCCCTTAATTAGCAGGACTTTTTATCTGAATTACCTGAGTAATTATGACTGTGTAGACCTATCTACAGAGTGAAACCTTCTCATTATGATATTATCCCCATTCTTCCAACATTTTTTTTTGTCAATTAGCCAAGACCTTTAATTGAAGTTTTTAATCTCTTGAAGGATCCTTTGTTATCCAGTGCTTGGCCAACACAGCTCAAAGTCATGCTCTTGTATCATTTGTGTTGAAGGAATGCTCCTATATTAAACAAAGGTACCCTGGGATGGAGTAAACCCTGGGATGGGGTAAAGGCACCTTGGGAAGGAGTAAAGGCATCTTAGTGGAATAATGGATTGTGTATGTTTCAGAAGCCCCCACAAGTCTCCCACCTGAGATATTTACCACTTAAGTGAGAAATTACTTTATTATGTGCTTTTTATACTTCCAGATGAAGTCAAATCAATTCAATTAACATTTATTAAATGTCCACTTATGTAGAACCCTTGGGGGAGTTACAACGTTCAGATAAGATGTGGTCCATGCCCTCGTGGAACTTACAGTCTTTTAGAGGTTGTAACATATACATAAATATGTGTTTCTTTTTATAATGTGTTTTTTTTGGAGGGGGAAGGCAAGGGAATTGGAGTTAAGTGGCTTGTGCAAGGTCACACAGCTATTAAGTATGTCAAGTGTCTGAGGCTGGATTTGAACTCAGGTTCTCCTGACTCCAGGGTTAGTGCTCTATTCACCTGCGTCACTTAGTTGCCCCATAATGTGTATTTTTACAAAAACCAAAATCTATAAACTCAGAATTTTAAAATAAGCAAGACTTGCATGTTTTTGGGTCACCCATTGATGGATATGAAGTTTATCTTTCTGACATTTGCAGTTGAACTAGAGAGAGAGAAGAAGAAAACCTTCACTTTCCTCGGCTCAAGACTCTTTCTCTTCCCTACCTTCTACCTGGCCATACTGACAGTGTGTTACTCTCCAGAAGACAGAATCATGGTTTTTAAAAAAAAGTTATATTTGTATTGTTCCAGAGCTGATCCAAAACCCAGGCACTAGCTATGGATGCTTTGTGTTAGGGGACAGTAAAGAGAGAGTGTTTCAAAAGACAATGGGGGGAGGCGGCTAGGTGGTGCAGTGAGTAGAGCACTGGCCCTGGAGTCAGGAGGACCCGAGTTCAAAGCTGACCTCACACACTTAACACACACGTACACACACACATACACAGGTACACACACAAACTAGCCGTGTGATCTTGGGCAAGTCACTTAATCCCAAATGCCCTCCAAAAAAAAAAAGACAATGGGGATGAGGAGCAATGGATTCAGAGTCATAAGATGTGAATTCAAGTCCTGGCTCAGTTACTTACTACCTATAGCATCTTGGGCTGCCATTTCTTCATATCTAAAGAGAGACAGTTGCAATGGATGTTTTTTTAAAGCCTATTATACCCCTAAAATCCTATAAAATGTAGAAATATTTGCTATTTCTACGGTGTCAATAACTCTAGATGAACCCTAGAGTTATCCCTGTGTTTTTCTCAGAGTGCTTTGGGCGGAGTGGAGCCCTATATACAGTGGGAATATTCAATAAACATATTATTTATTATTACAAAGGATAACCCTATATTGACCTTAGAAAGAGCCTTGGTCTACGAGCGCCGCATGCCAGGTGTTTAGACTGATATGCTGATGTCAAAGACAAACAACACACTTTTAGGCTTCATCAACCAAACTCCTGAATGAAATTCTCTCTCTTTCCTATCTGTCTCCCAATCTATCCATGAAAATCGCAATATGCGATCTCAGGAGGCCCCAGAATGTGGCTGATTGCTCCTTTGACTCATACACGGGGGAAAGCAAATTCTGGACTGTCAGTTTTTGATCACCGTTAGCACAATGCAGCAGGAAGGGGCTGTGAAGGACACTTTGCCCAATCACAAAGTAACAAGGAATGGATGTTCCTGAAAAACAAGCCTCTCGCACACAGGCTCCATGTGACCACATTCAGCCTATTAGGGGGGAGAGTATATTTTCAAATCAGTGAAGGTTCTCAGATTCACTCAAGCCTGTCAAGGGGCCAAGGGGCAGGGAAGATCTTCAGATTCCCATTACATCCCCTTCAGGCCTTCCACCTCAACGTTTCATCTAAACACCACTGAACCCTTCCACGGTGCCATCTGGAATACCTGTTCCATAGGCAACAAACTTTCCTTCATCTTACATCTTGTCTTTTCTGTTCCTTTTATCTGCTAATTATTACTGAAACCTGGTTCCTTCCTGATGATACAGCCTCCTTGGTCACCCTTTCAACACTAATATGGACTCCCATATCTGCAGGCAGATAGGCTGGGCTCTGCTGTCAGAGACCACCTTCAGAGAAAATCTGATTTTCTGCTTGAGGAGTTTAGCTTCAATGGGCAGAAGAAATATAGGACAATAGTTTGCAGTGATGGAAGTATTAAGTGAGGGTTTTTTTTAAGGAAAGGGGTAACAGGACATGTTTATAGGCAGTATAGGAAGGTTAGATGTAATTGTGGTTTGCGCAGGCCACATTCACATGGTACAGAATGAAGGGGGGGGTGAAAGGTGAAAAGACTACTTTTTCTGGCAGTAGATAGGAGCTCAAGAGGAAAAAAAACCCAAAAGTAACCCAGTACTGGTTGCATTTTCACTCATTCTGTTCAGCTCATTGCTTGAGATTGGGGAGTTAGAATGATCCCCATTGCCACTTCCAGGTTCTCCTCCAACCTCTCTTTGAGGCTCATGCTATTCATGTCTACCATCCAATCAAAATCCTGGTAGCTACTGTCTACAGATCCCCAGATCCTTTCTCAGACCATGCCCCTTTCCTTTCTTAGTAAGTTTTGCATCTGGCTCACAATTTTTTTTTCTCTTGCCCAAATTCTGGCTTCATACTAGGGAACTTGAACATACATATTGAGGCTCCCTCAATCACCTTAACCACTCAGTTCTTCAACCTATTAGTTTATCATGACCTGCTCCTCCACTCTATCTCAGCAACACACAAAGATTCTTACTCCTGACCTACAAAGCAACCATCTCTATGATCAAGTATTCTGAAATCACCTTATCTGACTATAATCTACTGCTTTTTTTACCTCTCCCTCTCCCTTCCCTTATGAACCACTCCTCTTCCCTACAAAACCCTGCACAGTGACCTACAATCACTTAACTTCTCAATTATCTCTCCTGCACAAATGACTATCTCCATTTTTCCCATCTTGCTGAATGAACTAATTTGACTTTACACTGTCTTATTCTATTGAATCCCTACCTTCCTTATCCTGTTGTCAATTATGCCCAGTTGAATGAAGGTAGATAAAATCATGAGACCATTCTGACTGGGTTCACTACAAATGTTTGTTATATAACCTCGACTGGGCCCTCACTGTGCTAGGCAATGCTACTGTACCTCCCTTATCAATTCACTAACCCTCTTTCTACAGAGATCATCCCTCCTTGAACCTCCCCTGGCCCCCATTACCCCCACTCTCATGGTTGAGAACTTTGCTTCATCTTTTACAGAAAAATTGAACCCATTCACCATGATGCCCCTCTTTACCCCCCTTTCTCACCTCTTATCACTCAGATACCTTCTGTCACTTCTTCACTCCTCTCTCACATGATGAACTGATCTTACTCTTTGCCAAGGCTAACACCTCTACTTCTTCAAGTGATCCTATTCCATCCCATTTCCTCCAACAGATTGCCCCCCTGATATTCCCATTCTTTCACTTGATTTAATTATCTCTCTATTGACTCATTCTTTTTTTTTCGGGGGGGGGGAAGGCAGGGCAATTGGGGTTAAGTGACTTGCCCAAGGTCACATGGCTAGTAAGTGTTATGTGTCTAAGGCCAGATTTGAACTCAGGTCCTCCTGACTCTAGGATCTGTGCTCTATTCACTGTGCCACCTAACCGTCCCCATTGACTCATTCTTTACTGCCTATAAACATGTTCTTGTCACTCCTTTCCTAAAACACCCCTCACTTGATCCTTCCAACCCTACAAACTATTGTCCTATACTTCTTCTGCCCATTGAAACTAAAGTCCTCAAAAAGGTCATCTATAGTAGGTGCTACTACTTTCTATATTTATTTCTTCTTAATCTCTTACCATTTGTCTTCTGACCTCATTATTCCACCAAAATTATTTTGTCCAAAGTTACTGATGGTCTCTTAGTTGCTAACTCCAGCATCCCTTTCTTAGTTCTCATTCTCCTTGACTTCTCTGTGGCCTTTGACATTTTGATCCCCTTCTCCTCCTCGATACTCTCTTCTCTCTAGGTTTTTGGAATGCTGTGCTCTCCTGGTTCTGCTCCTACTTATCTGACCACTCCTCAGGATCCTTTACTGGGTCCCCATCCAGATCCCTCCCTCTAACTCTAGGTGCCCATCAGGGTTCAAGCCTAGACTCTCTTCTCCCACTATACTAATGCAGTTGGTGATCTCATCAACTCTCATGGATTAATTAGCATCTGTCTGCTGAGGATTCTCAAATCCACCCATCCTGTCCTAGTCTCTCTGCTGATCTCCAATCTTGCATCTCCAAATGCCATTCAGACATTTCAAACTGGATGTCCAGTAACCATCTTAAACTGAACATATGCCAAACTGAATTCATTATCTTTCCCCCAATGCCCCCTTTCTACCTTCAAACCCAGGAATTATACTGGATTAATAAATGTTTATCAATTGATTGAAATTAACCCATTCCCTACCTCTGTACTTCAGCAGAGGTAGAATGTCCCAAAGCATTGATCTATGAGTCAGGAGACCTGTGTTCTCCTCCTGTTATTAATACTAAGTTTGTTTGATTTTTCTAACACTAACTCAATTGACCTTAGGTCAATCATGAATTTTTACTTATGGGACTATTGGGAGGATTAAATGAGATGGTGGGTAAATAATTTTTCTAAACTTCAAATTCTATATAAATCTTTGTTATAATAGGCATGAGAAGGCAGTGTTGCACAGTGGGTAGAAGTCAGGTCTTGGAGGTAGAAATATCTGGGTTCAAATTATGGCTCTGATATATATATATGTGTGTATACACACATATGTATATAAATGTACATATGTCTCTCTCTTCTCTCCCTCTCACTTCTCCATCTCTTCATTCTTGTTCTTCTCTCTCCCTCTTTCTCTCTCTCCCCCCTCTCTTTCTTTCCCCCTTGTCTCTTCCCCCTTCTCTTTCTCACCCTTCCTTTCACTCTTCCTCTCTGTCTCTCTTTCCCCTTCTTTTTCTCTTCCCTTTCCCCTCCCCTTCCATCCCACAATAAAGAGTTGGTTGTAGCATATTAACAATAAGTTGGACATGAGAGATGACCTAAAAGAAATAAAGAAGAACTGGTATGATTGAACCGGGTAACAGATGGATCTATGGAATGTTAGAAAGACTTAGGCCATGAGTAGATTTGGGAGAGTCACCCAAGATGGCAAGTTATGGATGTTTCAGTTTGAACTGGTAGAGAGAGTATCTGCCCACATGGGAAAGCACAGCCATTAAAGCGTCCACTGAAGCTACTTGATGTTAAGCCCATTATCTCAAGTTTTTCATGAAACCTAACTTCTCTTGGATCAGACCAACAGCTCTCTCTGCATTAGCCTTTTCTGGTCCCTCTGATCACCCTCCTAACTGCTATTAGTGCCTTCCCCCCCAAGACTACCTTTTGTAAACATAGTTTCATATATGTTTATATGTACTTTTTGTATGTAGTTACATATGTGTACACATACATACATACATACACACATACACACATACACACAGAAATCTGCCCCGTTGGAACATTAGCTGGTGGTTTTGTATCTGTAGCACCAAGCATAGGGTCTGACACAGCCAACTAGTAAAAACTCTATTGTCATTGTTTTGCTTGCCGATTTTTGCAAATGAAGGTTTATACTAGATGACTGCTAAGCTCTACTGTACCGAAATAAACTTTGCTTTGAGATGCTTTAAGAAGGAGTCTTAGCTGGTGGTTGTATACACCCCAGAAATTCCTGACTGACTGGAACATCCAGCATCCTCTGGGTCAGAACACTCAGGGCTACAGAGCTTGACTTTTGTCTTGCAGACCCGGGTGGAATGGATTGGGGGTTATCATTAAGTGACACTATGAATTTCTTTCTAAAGCTAGGAAGTACCCCTACTGACCTCTATTACTTGTTCATGAAAACAACACATTGCCAACTAAATGTAGTTATATATTTATCAAATATATCAGGCTTGGGATAGAGCTAGAGGGATCAGAAAGTATCTTTGGAGTCAGATGAAGGCTGAGTGAATCAAGCCCACAGCCTTTCCCTTTACTTTGAACATAGACAAAGTGAGGCATTAGGGAATCCCTGGCAGAGATGGGCATCTTCTGTCTGAACAGGACCCTGAGAAAACTGTGATAAATGAAGTGGTGGCTCCAGGACCTGGGAATGGAAACTCTGGAAGGGAAGAATCATCCAATGATTAAGGCAGGAAGTTGGACACCGACCCAGTATGACGCAGGGACACCAGTCCTGAATCTTAAGTCTGAGGACCTGGGTTCAGATTTTAGTTCTGCTGCCCATATGTGGGCCAGTCACCCACTCCCTGAGTTCCAAGTTTTTCATCAGAAAATTGAAAGGGAAAGACAAAAAAATCACTAAGATCCCTTCTGGCTTAAAATCTATGATCAACAACTGTTAAATATGGTTCCCTCCTAGCTCTGTGAATTGGAACAGGCTTCTGTGTCTCCGTTTATCCAGATGTGAAATGGGCCCTGTAATGTTTACCCCTGGTGCTTCCCTGGAGTGTGTATCTGTGTGAGGTCTATTTGAGTCATGTCTATCAAACGCTGTGATAGAAAGTGCCTACAATAATTACCAAGGATTCAAACAGGGCCCAGTGGCTTACAAATGGATCTCATTTCCCAACACAGAATATAAAGGAAATAATTCCTCTAGAAGATGGTGTAAGCTCCCATTCATTTGGGCTTCTCTTTCAGTCTGGCTCTTCCTGTGTCAATAAAACAGAGAGGAGGATCACAGTGAAGGTTGATTGTGACTTGAGGACACTAAATAAAATCTTTTCTTGATGCTTAGAATGTATGTTTACTGAGCAGCCTGGTATCCAAACCACCGCAATTGCTGAAAACAAGTGAGCTGTTGATTCGTGATTTTTTTTTAAACACAAATGTCAGATTTAGAGACATTATTTCTTTTTTTTTCAAAAATAACTTATACAGTGTACAAAAGTATTTAGGAGTTATTCTTCTTGGCTAGGAAAGCAACAGGGGAGGAGTTGCATTTTTTCCCCCTCACAGGAGGTCTTAGTGTGGAGAGAAACCTGGTAATAAATGCTGGAGTGACAGGTGGATTGGGGGATGTTGAGAAAGGAGGGGGAAGTGGAAGAACTCAAGTGGAAAGGGAGCTAGTCCACTTCTTTTGGGTGAACTTTGGGCCCAAAAGATCCCTCTTCACAACATTTACCCAATCTTTCCTCTGCTAGTCCCAGACTTTCCCAAGAGAAGAATCACCTGCCTCTGACCCCTGAACTTGCATTTGTTCTGGCTCCAAGGACTAAATACCACCCCTGGAAAAGAGAGATCCATCCCACAGAATCATGCAAATTATCAGGGCTGAAAGCAACCTTAGAGACCATCTAGACCAGAATTTTTTTTAACCTGGGGTCCCTGATCAGATTTCAGGGTGTCTGTAAATTTGGATGGGGAAACAATGAATCTTTATTTCTATTAACCATTGGTTTTCTTTGTAATCCTCCGCATTTTATTTTATATTTAAAACATTATTCTGAAAAAAAATTATTCTGAGAAAAGAGTCCATAGATTTCACTGCATTGCCAAAGGCATCCATGACAACCAAAAAGACCTTGTCTTGTCTTGTCCAACTTCCTCATTTTACAGCAAAGGAAACTTCAAACTGGAAAGATGGAGTAATATGACTATGATCATACAACTAGTAAATAGCGTAGTGAGATTTAAAGAGAGGTGCGCACTCTTTCCATCACGCCATGCTACCTCATGTACCCTGCTTCTTACCACATTTATCCTATTGAAAAGTCCATGACTAGCCTCTTCCTTTTGGTGGTCAGACACCACGCTACTTCTGCGGGCTAGTCCCAGTTCAACCCCTTTTTAGCTAAGTGACCTTCAACAAGTCATTACTTTTTTCTGACCTTCAGTTTACTTATCTGTAAATTGAGGTTATTAAGGCTTATGCCATATAGCTCGCAGCACTTCCATGAAAAAATACTATGTAGACATTAAAATACAAATTAAATATAAGCCATTATTATCTTGGTTGTACAATCTGGCTCTAGTCTACCCTTTCAGCCTTACTACACATTATTCCTCTCTAATGTCTCTATGGTACAGCTAGGTTGAGTGTTTTGCTTTATGTCTTCCCATACACCACTTCATTTCTGATCTCTTTTGTATTGTTTTGCTCCTGTGTTTGGAATGTACTCTCTCTTCATCTCTTTCTCTTGGAACCTCTGAGTTCCTTTATGCCCCAATGCATGTGTCAACTTCTTCATGAATCCTTTCCTGGCTGTCCCGATTACTGGTGCCTCTCCCTTCCATAAAGTCTAGTAAGGCTAGTTTGTCTCTGCTTAACTAGTTCTGTGTGTGTGTGTAAATATGTATACATATGTGTATATATGCATGCATACATGCATGCATGTGTTGTCTCTTCTAATTGGATGTAAGCTCCTTGAGGGCAGCAATTTTGTTTTTGTCTTTGTATGCCCAGTGTCTGGCATGTTTAGTCATCTAATAAATACTTGCCAATTGATTGTTATTTTTCTTGGATTGTAGCTTTGAGTAACACTAGCCTCATTGAGTAAGACTAGTGCCCTAGTGTTCACTTAATATTGCCACATGTGTAGGAGAACCAAGTTTCCCTTTGTCCCCATGTGGTGCATGCTTTTGAATGTGTGCCAACAGATAGATGGAAAGGGAGCCAAGGCAAGTTTGAGGAATAAGAACAGGAACTAGCGGTCTTAATTCAAGGAGACAAATTTGACTTCATAATTCTCACCTGGACCTGGTGAGACCTTGTGGGATGATTCTCTTCCTCCCATTCTCTATAGTTACGCTCACTGATATGATGGAGACCAGCAGAACTGACTGTTAAATTTCCAGGATGAGCATTTACACATCAGAAATCAGCAAATGCTATAAATCATGGCTTGATCTATTGATGACCTCAATTTAAGAAAACAATGGGGAAAAATTTTAATAAAATAGATTAAACTTAAAAGTGTGTCATGCATACATTTTGGGGGGAGCTAGTTGTTACATATTTATCAGTACAACCCCAGGTATGCCTTGTTCAATAAAAGCTTAATGGGTAAAAGAAGGGTGGGGTGAGGTTAGGGAACTCTCAAAAGTGAAATTGTGAAGCCACAAAGAGAAACAATCTTAATTAGGAGAAAAAATGGAATTGTCTGAAGAGACTAATGTGGATACACAAGGAATTCACCAACCAAACGAGATTTTAAAAGGAAATGGAAGATGGAAGCAAGGGTTAGTTAGCAGATGATGGATGAGGTCTTATGAGAGTTACATTGGGAGGGCTCCTAATAAACTGAAGTTGACTAAGTACATTTAAGGATAACCAGAAAAAAAGGATTCTTTTTGCTACATTGGGAGAAAGAAGAGGGAGGATCAAAGAAGGGATAGAACTCCTGCTTCAGATGGATTGAGGAGACAGAAGGAAGAAATCAATATCAATTCAGATATTTTGATTCTGTTTTCTTTTTGTCATTGAAAAAGAATGACAATGGGAAATGACAGAACAAAAATGTTTAAAAGGGAGATGATACTCTAGTTAAATAGGGAAATAGTAAATCAAACAAACAAAACACAAAACCCACCTAGCTACCCTTGAAATTAACTCACCTACATGAACTACATTTTCAATTATTGTATTATTTTTATATTCAGTTATTGTATTATTAAGTGTCAGATGTGAATGCTGAGCCACTGTCAGTGATACTTGAAAGATCATGGGAAGTGGAAGAGATACCATGAGACTGGAGACGGGCAAACACTGTCGCAACTTTTACTGTTGTACACAAATCCTGGGTAACTATATCCCACCTGACTTGTGGCCCACCATTAAGCCCCTTTTGTATTTCTGTCTATCCCTGTTTTATATTTTAGTTTGAAACTGCTTAAGGCATGTCTGGGCATATTGCTCAAGGTGCTCCCTGACTCTGTTCCCCCTGATCAGTATTTCATAGTTTCTCCTTGAATCATTATAGCGTACCATGCTCATTACAGTGCAAGGATCTTATCTAAGTACCACCGTGTCCTGCCTCACTGACCAGGGCCTTCACCCCCCTTGCCCGGAACATGACCCTGACTAGTTCTGGAGAATTTCAGCCCCCTCTGACTACCACCTGGGGAATTCCAGTTCCCCTTAAGACCCCTTGGACCCTTATACCATACCCCACTGAGTCATGCGCCATACTCCCCTGAGTCACATAGAATTGACCAATGGCTGATCTTCGCTTCTGTACGTCAGCTTTTGCTAACTTCCCTCCCTATTATAAATTTGTGGTTTTGGCCTATATAAACAAGATCTGAAGGTCCAGAAACCACTGCCAATTTGAGTGAGAACTCTGACAGTTGCATGCTTGCTTAATAAATCCATATCTAAATTTTATCATGAACCCAGGTCTAGGCTCGCTCTTATTTCTCTGCACATTACTAAAGGGAAGAAAACACTGCTTTAAACCATAGGCCAGAGAGCTTGATTCTGATTGCTGTGGATATTCTCAAATAGATAATGAAAGAAATGAATAGTGTAGAAAAATTGGTGTAATCACAAAGAGTTAGCATGATGTCATTAAGAACAAGACACGCCGGACCAACCTTATTTCCTTTTGTTGGTTAATTAGAGGAATATCATAGATATATTACTGAGATTTTTAGCAAAGCATTTGGTAAGGTATCTTATAATAGTCTTGTAGGAAAGATGGAAAGTCACTGATCATATAATTAGATGATTTGAGTGTTCAGATTTAGAGTAATTACTAATGGTTCAGTGTTAACATGGCAGGAAATCTCCATTGGGGTGCTCCAGTGTTTGGCCTTGTGATATATAATATTTTTATCAGTGATTTAGATAAAGACATAATTGGCATGCTTTATAAAGTTCTGGTTATGTGCCACGTGGATGACAAACTGAAAATCAAAAAATACTGAGGCTAGAACTTTTGTCTAAATCTTATAAGATGAACTTCAGTAGTGATAAATGTGAGAGTCTTCAGTTAAAAAAATCAGCTTCAGAAATATAAAATGCGGGAAGCACGGTTAGATAGCAGTTTGTATGAAAAAAGATACTGGGGTATTAATGGATTGCAAATTCAATATAAAGCAGTAATGTGATGATGAAGTAAAAAAAAGTTAATGTGGTCTTGGGTTGCACTAGAAGAGGCAAAGGTTCTAGGAACAAGGAAGTGGTGTCACTTTGTATGCTGGCCTGGTCAGAACACTTCTGGAATATTCAACTCAGTAGTGGTTGAAGAACATTTAAAGAAGAACATTGATCAGCTGGAAAATGTCCAGAGAACAGTTACCAGGGTGAGTAGGGGTTTGAGTTCATGACCTAGGAGAAGAAGTAGAAAGAACAAGAAGTACTTAGTCTAGAGAAGACTCATGGGGGATGTAATCTTTATCTTCAAGTACTGGATGGGTTGGTACATGGAACAGGGATTTGCTTGGTTCTATTTGGTTTTAGAAGGCAGAACCAGAAGCAATTAGTGGAAGTTACATACAGTGCAATTTAGATTTGATGTCAGGAAAAAACCAAAAACAAATCCAAAACAAAAAAAAAACTTCTAAACTATTAAAGTTGTCCAAAAGTGAAATGGGCTTTTGCAGAGGTAGAGAGTTGCTGACACTAGGTTTTTGAGCAGTTGTTTGGACAAGTACTTTGTTGTGTGTGTGTGTTATAATGAGGATTTTTGTTCAGGCAGAGATTAGGCAAGATGGCATCTGAAGGTCATGGATTGGTTACTGAGGGCCCTTCCAACATTATAAGTATACGATTCTGTGAATTCTTTGAAAACTTCCCTTTGATCATATTTTGTTTTGCTCGACTGGAAGAGGAATCTCTTTAGTGGAAACTGATAAACTATCGAGAAGTCAGGGGAGGAACTTTCTACTAAGATTATTTGATGCATTGAACATCTATCAACTTTACTTCCATCATGCAGAGAGATGGTCTATTAACTCACTACTTTCTGCTGAGGAGGGAGTGAGTCACCAGGGCCAACAGAACTGTTAGCTCTAGTGAAAAACTATCTCTCTGGCAGAGAGAGGTGTATGCTACCAGGTCTGGTGAGTAGTTCTCTCCTCAATGGAGTTGTTAGTCTTTATCACTGGGGTATTTAGGTGGTATAGTGGATAGAGAGCTGGTCCTAGAGTCAAGAGGACCTGAGTTTGAATTGGGTCTCAGATAGTTACTAGCTGTGTGACCCTGGGTGAGTCACTTAACCCTGTTTGCCTCAGTTCCTCATTTGTAAAATGACCTGGAAAAGGAAATGGCAAAACGCTCCAGTATCTTTGCCAAGAAAACCCCAAATGGGGTCATGAAGAGTTGGACATGATTGAAAAGATTCAACAACAACAAAAGTCCTTATCATTGAGGCTAATAACCATGGTGAATCACTCCTTTCTTGGCAGAGAGAAGGGGTCTAATAGCCTTAATGAGTTACTTCTCTAGCTGTTACTAAACCTAGTGAGTAGCTCCTTTCCAAGTGGAGAAAGCCAGGCTCTAATTTCCCTGGTGAAGAGCGGTGACTTATTATCATTTGTGAGAAGGGTTGATAACCAACTCTAAAGTGTGATTCCCTCCTTGGCAGAGAGAAATTGTTGAATAGCCCTAAAGAGAAGGGCTAATAGCCCTAAATAGGAGCTCCCTCCTTGGGAGAGTAGGTTATTAGATCCAGTGAGTAGCTTCCTCCACAATGGAGAGAAGCAGGTTTTATCTCTTTCCCAAGGAAGGTAGAAAGCTGAACAGCCCTGGCCATGTGTTTGGTGATCAGTACACTCTTAGATCTTCTATTCATGAAAGAAATGGTTGGATTAGCAATAGTCAAAGAAATGGCTGATATGCAACTGTAACCTCAATGTACAAAGTAGATTCTTGTCGTTTTGGCAATGAATTGGTGGCCCTTGCATACTTTGATCAGCAGCAATTCCGGTAATGGAAATAGCATGTTTTATTAAATAGAAAACAATCTCACCATAAATCTTAAAGTATCAATGTCACCTCCCTCTGAGAAATCTTCAGAGGCTCTTTAGTGCCTACTAACTAAACAATTTAAAAGGCTAGAACTGTAGACCTAATTTACGAAGATGAAATATGCTAGGGAAAAATGTAAAGTGCTACTCTTGGGTTCCAAAAACCAATGGCATGGATATGGGATAAGAGCTAAATAAAAATTCTCATATGGGAGAAATATCTAGGGATTTGAATAGGTTACACTCTTAGTATATGTCAGCAATGTGATATGAATCAAAAAGTCTGATGAGATCTTAGACAACATTAAAAAGGTTTGGTGTCCAGAACAAAGGAAGTGGCAGTTCTGCTTTTCTCTGTCATGTTCTGATTATATATTAAGAATTGTGTCTACTTCTGGGCACAATATTTTAATAAAGAAATTGGTAAGTAAAAATGCATCTAGTGGAAGGGGACCATGATGATGAACATGATTCAAAGCTATATTGGCTGAAAGAACATAGAATGTTTAGATTGGAGCAAAGAAGACTTTTCTGGGTGAGTAGAGGAAGGGAGGGGGTAGTGCATGATAACTGTCTTCAAGGCTGTCATGTGGCAGAGGCAAAGGTATACTGGTAAATGTTTAACAACTCACTCCTCAAAAAAATGTATGCATGACACATTTTAAAGTTTATTATTAACTTTGTCTCCATCAATTTCTTAAATCTAGGCAACCAGTGAAATACTAAATTAATTCGATTTATAACATTCATCAATTTCTGAGGTGTAAATCTGAAAATTTAACAACTGGCTCTCCAAAGTCACTTTGCATGGGCTCTAGTACATCCTTGGGAAGAGGTATTAGATTTGTTCTGCTTGATCCCAGAGGACAGAACCAGTGTCAATTGATAGAGATGCAGGGTTTGACTCATCAAAAGGAAAAACTTTCCTAGCAGTTAAAAAACTATGAATTACTATGAAGTGGAATGGGCTTCTTTAGGAAATAATGAGATTCTCATTACTGGAGGCCTTAAAAAGCAGAGATTAGATGATCATTTGTCAAGGACATTGTAGAAGGGATCCATGATTAGTTAGGGATTGGAAATGATGTCCTTTCTAGTGGCATAAAGCTGTGGAATCTCAAAGTCCAATCCCCTTAGATAGGCATTCAAGGCCCTCCATCCACTGGCTCCAATCCATTCTTATTTACTTCCCTTCATGACCTCTCCGTTCCAGTCAGACTTGTCTCTTTGCTGTCACAAATAATTACTCAGTTCACCTCCCTCCCTACCCTGCTCCCAAATATATTTTTCCCAGCCCCAAATCTCATCCTCTCTGACTACCAAAATCCTACCCATCCTTCAAAGCCACGCTCAAATTCTGTCTATTCTCTGAAGCCATCTAAGCTGGGGGGGGGTGGGTTAGGGGAAGGAAAATTGTAAAATGTATTGCCAGTACTATTATATGATTACTTGGAGTAGTCCTTGCCTTCAATAAGCTTCCAGTCTATTAGACTATATGCCTCACTCACAAGAAAAGGTTAAATTATATTCTGCTTTGTGTTGCTAAGGTTTCCCCCCCCCCCCACCGCCTTGCACCCTCTCAATATAGGAATCACTCAATAAACACTTGGGAAATGAACAAGAGAATGAATGAAATAATGAATAAAAGAATGAATTTAGGATAGCACTGGCTCCATTAAAAAAAACAAAAACAAACTATGTCTAGTGTCTAACCTGGTTTTAGTCAGTTTTTCGTTTGTAGTGGGAGTTTGTCTTGTCATTTAATTGGCCTGTGGCTGGAAATAATCAATAGTTCTAACTAGGCAAACAAACAATATACAACCCTAAATGCTGGCTTTTAAGAAATATCATCAATGACTATAGAAGTTTTCTTAGTAACTAAGCTCCACTGACTGCTTCAGAGTCCAAGGAAACAAACTCCTGAAATCAAATGCTTTCAGAGAGTAGAAAAATCTGAACGCTAAAATGCTAGCTTGCACCTGATTTTTTGTAAAAACCTCTTTCCTGGTATTTTTGCTAAAGAACAGATATATAGCGTAGGGTCAACATGTGCCAGTCTGAGTTTTTAGGCACATATGACTCGTGTGTGTATGCATGTGTGGTGTCTGGTGTGTGTGTGTGTGTGTGTGTTTGTGTGTGAGAGAAACACTTAAAAATACAAACACACACACACACATACACACACACACTGATTGGGAAAAAGTTCTGCTCTCTTTGCCCTCCCTCACATAGCAACTTGGAACAAAATTGCTGCAGTTTGTGCTAATTATTAATATATGTTTTAAGTACTTTGGATGTAGAGCCTCTTGAATCTGCTATGAATAGTTATTCAAAATAGCTGCATGCAAAGGGGCATTTTATTTTTGAATTAAAAGTCTTGCCAGTTTCATATTAAAAGGAATGGCCACAACATCAGGCAAGTCATCTGGGACAATGACTTCTACTCATACTTTGAATGTCCTCTGTCCCTTTTTTACTTGTTGAATTCTTGTACATCCTTTAAAGCTCAAGTCAGATGTCACTGCCTCTAGGAAGTCCTCCTTGATCCTTCAGGTAGTGACCTTCACATTCAGATTTCACATACTATAGTTCTTTTTGAAAATTTAATTGCTGAATTTTGCTTTTCACTCCCCAATAATCTTTCCCCCAGTAGTACCCTCCTTTATAACAACAGAAATAATACAATTATGGGTAAGCAAAAGCTTCAGGATATAAGACTGTGACTAATAGAGTGTGTGACACTCTGTACCTATAGTCTATCCTTCCTCTCTGAAAGGAAGGATGAAAGTATTTAATTTTACAGTGGTCTATTAATTACTTGGGACGAACAATACTCTTGGTATGGCTTGTTTCACTTTGTAATAACAATGGTCTCGTATGTCTGCTTTTATTGACACTAGACTGACTCAAAACATTTGACTTGGACCAAATAAAACTGCATTGTATGGTTTTCTCCACCTTTAATTAGTTTTCTGTCCATTTTCTGCTGGATTTCATTCCATAGACACTAGTTTCATTGATTTCTTTTGTTTATAATTTTTGCAATTTTTAAGAATGGATATTACTCCAAGAGAAGTTATGATTCTTAAAAAAAACACCATAGTGACTGTTAGAGACTATTATTGCAGAGGCTATTGGTGTGAAGTCAAACATTTTAAGGACCACTCAAGTCCATGATGAGATAGGATCACCAATTATACCAAAGTTCAAAGGAAAGGGAAGTCAAAAAATGCAACCAAGAATTGAAAATAATTGCTAAAAAAGAGCTTAGGTATTCCTCAGAAAAATGCAAAAACCTTTAGAATGACCAGGCAAATGAGGAATTGGCAGAACAGCAAGAGGACAAGTAAAAACAAAAAAAATCCATACAAGACAAAAAACAATTGCTGATCAACCTAATAACAAGAAATGCTTGTAGTAGACAAGGTGCTAATTCACTACTAGAAGAGTGAAGTCTACAAAAAGGTGAATTTTCTATTGAAGTTTACTTCTTCATTTAAGGTTATACCAAAAGCATTGTCAGAAGACTAAATGAACCTGTAAGACTTGGACATCTGCATTACGCTCTGAACTAACTATCCAAAAACCGTTTGGGTTTTTTTTTTTACTTCCGACAGACCTGAAAGTATTGCATTGCTAAAGGGATGATGAACTTTACTACATTTGTTGATATAACAAGAAATAGAATTGTTCTAAAATTATGGAAATTCCAAAATGGAGAGGATAAGGTGCTTGGATGCTTGGGCTTGGGCTCCAGTTCCAAGATCACATTTCTCCCTAGCTTCAAAACATTATCCCTGGCAATTTTCTCCCCAGCCCAGAGACACTAAATCATAAATGGGCCCCAGTAAAACAAACTATTTTTCTCCATTACAAGAATAAGCTGACCTCTGAAAAAATTCTCTTGTGAAAACAGGACTGTCTTATAACCACAGAATTATTGTATATTGATTCCCATAGTTATCATATGCAATCCAGAGGTCAAACTATAGACATCAGCTTTCAAAGCTATCTCTCTACAGACATAAAAGACCAAAAGTACACCCCTGAGAAACCCCTTTTTAACAGTAATTAATTTAGCAGATACTTAGCCCTTAGTAACTTAGGGCTAAGTACCTCTTGAAAGAAACAGAAGGTGTGAACTCTGTCTCCTGTTGCTGACATAATAGGAAGGGATTGGCTGAGACAGGAAGCCAGTGTGTGTGTGTGTGTGTGTGTGTGTGTGTGTGTGTGTGTGTGTGTGTGTGTGTAAGATGAGTTCCAGAGACAGAGACAGAATCAAGAATTTTCCCTGGTGGCTCCTGGTGGAGGGAGCAGAATTTTTACAGCATCTGGAAGCTGGATTACTGGACTGAGAACTGAATTGGAGCTTTCTATGAGACCAGACTCTGGTGAAGACTGAAGTTGCTGCTGCCTGGAAGGCTGCCTGGATGGCTGAGATTTTTCCTGGGTCCTAGAGCCAGCTGAACTCTGGAGGACTGAAGAAGCATAACCAGGATAAAACTTTCTTTGTTTGTGGTTTGGTTTATCTTTGAGTTCCCGGCAACACAAGTGGTGAAGATCTTGAGATGTGCTGGACCCTGTGAACTTCAGTGTGTAACTAGAATGGCCCAGAGGACTGGACAAGGACCTGGAAACTGTCTGCCTCTGAATCCAGGTGACTGGTGGATTCAGGTATGAGCTGGGACCATGGAAGGGGACACAGGGAATCTGAGAGACCACCCTGAGTCAAGATGAAGAAAAGGCCTCCCCTTGGACACATGATGAAATTGAAGTGTACTAGACATAGAGGGGTGGAGGGTTTGTGTAATTTTCTAATGACTGTATTTAGCATTAATGATACTTAGTAACTGTGAATCTAGATAAGTGACTGATTAAGTTAATCTATAATTGCCCCATGAGTGGAAGATTGATTATTGTATTGTGAGATGACTGAATGACTGAGTGAGGAGGCAAACCTCCTTAGGGAAACCAGATGATTATTCCTTTGTTCTTTGTTCTTAATACTGAGGACACTTGGGTGAAAAATATATGGCCATTCTAATGTTAAGCTGTGGTGAACACTATATTATGTTCTGTGATAAGATATATTTTCTGTGATAAGATGTAATGTTGTGAATATTATATTGTGATTTATTGTGAATGTTTGCCTTGATTTCTAATGGAATAAATGGAGCGTTCACTATACTGTGTAATCCAAACCTTAAAAGCTGTTCACAGTAGCATTCTTTTGAGAAGCTGCTCATGCATGGTGTCACACCCTTTCCCTGGCTTCCAGTAGTGAATGACACCTGTGACCAAGGTTGTAAATTACCTCCTAATTAGCATATCTGTCAGATAATCCGCTACTTTTCCTATATTAGCTTTAGCATCATTCCTGTTAAGTTGCAAGTTCCTTAAGGAGTTCCATCAGCCATATTGGCATTGCAATAAACCTTTGCCAACTCTACTTAAAGAATGCTTGAGTCCATGAATTTGTTCCAGACAACCATGTTCAGTACTCTGGTCCTTAGAGGTTCCCTGAACCTCTTAAAGCACATTAGAGATGGGATACCTTTCTATCATGACATGAGTTAAGACATTTATCTAAAAAATGGAGATAAATATATTTTAGTGGTATGGTAACTTTCCCGATTTTAACCCTTTTGAAAAGCTGTGGACTATAATCAAGGATAGACCTGACTAAATGAACCATTCATCAAAGGTATGATTAATATCTGATGTGATAAAAATGTTGCTTCATGATGAAAAATTAAAAAATTTATGTCAAAATCTTGTAAACTCAGTGACCAATAATATATTGCAAATGACTGAAGCAAAAGGAGGACATATTCCATATTATGATTTTTTAAAGATGTAAAAAAGTTTAGCATATGTCAAAAATTAATTTCTGTCCCAAGTTACTTGTGATCAATGTACAACTTTCTCTGTGTATTAAAATTACCTGTATTGGTGCCTAATTGCCAGTTAGAATTTATTTCATGAGGGCAGAGCCTACATCTTTTCTAAGCTTTGTATCTTCCCCAGTGTTTAGCACAATGTTCTACATACAGTAGATATTTATTCAACCAATCAATTAAACAAGAGGCATTTATTATCTGCGCCCTGGTACTTGATGACTGGGATGGGAAGAGGTATCTTCTTATGAAGTTAGAAAGAAGACCTGGATGTGGGTAGCAGCAGTGAGAATGGAGAGAAGGAATTGCAAGAGCTTAGGAAAGGGTGACTCAACAGAATTAGGCCACTGATTGGATACAGAACTTGAAGGTGAAGGAATAGTCAGTAATGGCTCAGAAGGATTTGAGCTGGGTGACTGGGAGCAATGTTCCCATGCCATTTTCCAAATTTCCTCTTTCTGTTAATAGCTGCTGCCCTTTCTCCTCTGTCTCCTCCTTCAGTTGAAGGGACCTAGAGCAGAGGGTATTTGAAACTTGTGGTCATTGAACCTTAGGCCTGCCTTGGACAGGGAAAGCAGGTAGACATCTCCAATCTTTCTCCAGCAGTTTTCTGGGTAATGCCATGGATAGCTTTTTCCTCTTCTCAATTCTCTCCCATACAAGAAATTTAACCATTTCTCTTCTCTTTAGTACTATTACCAGTCCCTTTGCTCTCACTAGGCTTCTTGCCTGTGTCTCTTGGCTCTGGAAATCTCTACCAGCTGGGCTGTAAATATAAATAGCCTTCAGATTGGACTGACTTCGAGTGGAATGGAAGTGAGAGGCTGTTTCTCAGAAACAGTCTTCTCCAGTCTCAATTAATATTGTTTCTCACTGTTGGAAAGTCTTTCACTTCTTTGCCCTTAACCAAAGGTAGATTTTAGAAACAGATTGGTTCCTTAGTCAGTAGGAAAGTGGGAAGTCTTATTCTCAACTTTTGATGATTTTTTTCCCAAATGATAAAAGAGACCTTTGTGTGAATGGGACATTGCCAAGGGAAGCATAAATGACCCAACTATTATTTAGGAGCAACTTGACTGAAAATTGGGAGAGGGGTATGTGGAGTCCTATGGGACAACAGAGTATACCAGCTCGTTTTTATTCTGCTGGACTGGTCAGATCTTACAGGTTCATAGGATTTAGAAATGGAAGAAAGCTTAGAAATTGACTTCAAATGGGTTATTTTCCAGATAAGTAAACTGAGGAAAGAGGGAGGGAACATTTTGAGACTTAATTTCTTCATCTGTAAAATGGGAATAATAATGCCTGTAGAACTATCTTACAAGGATGTTATGAGACTCACAGGAGAAGCTCTGTGAAAACTGTTTTGGAAAATATAAAGGGTTACACAAGCATTAGTTATGATTATTGTCTTGTCAATAATAAAGTTGAAAAGTTTAAGAAAAGTCAACTGGCATTAATTAAGAGGCTACTGTGAACCAGGCTCTGTGTAAAGCACTGGGGACACAGAGGAAGCAGAAACACCCCTTCACTCCAGCTCACAAACTAGTGGAGGAGACACCATGCAAAAAGCTATGGAGATGAATGCATTTAAATGTATGTGTGTATATTACATGTATATCTATTATCTATAACTGTCTATCTCTCTCTCCAAGATTACATAGGTAGTAAGGATCAAAACTAATTTGAACCTCTGAGACCATCAATTCATTCTTGCATTCTCTCTCTCTCTCTCTCTCTCTCTCTCTCTCTCTCTCTCTCTCTGTCTCCTTTCTCTTTCTCCTCCTCCTCCTCCTCTTCTTCTTCTTCTTCTTCTTCTTCTTGTTCTTGTTCTTGTTCTTCTTCTTTTCTTCTTCTTCTTCCTTCTTCTCCTCTCATCTATTTATCTCTACATCTATATCTTAGAAGGAAGGCACTAAGTTAATATTAAGGAGGGTTAGGAAAGGCTTCTTGCCCTACAGCTATAGCTGAGATTTGAAGGAAGTCAAGGAATTCAGGAGGTGAAAATGAGAAAGGAGAGTATTCTACTAATAGGGAAATAGAGAAAATTATGTAAGTCAAGAGGTGGAGTTTTTCATACTAGGAAGAGCAAGGAAGCCTGTGTCAATAGATCAGAGAGTATTTGGAGGGTAGTGAGATTTAAGAATACTGGGCAGGTAGGAAGTGATCAAGCTCTGTCAGAAAAGCTTTACAAGCCAAATAGAGGATTTTATATTTGATCCTGGAGGTAATAGGTAACCATTGAAGTTTATTAAATATGAGAATGACGTGATCAGACCTGCACTTTAGAAAGATAGTTGAGTAGAAAATGGACTATAGCAGAGAGACTTGTGATAGGGAGACTGACCAGCAGACTGCTGCAATAGTCCAGACATGTGATCCATAGTATGGTGAAGGTGGTGGTGAGGAGATAAGGGAACATATACTAGAGATATTAAGAAAGCAGAAAGAACAGGGCTTGATAACTGATTGGATCTGCTGGATGAGAGAATGAGCAGTCAAAACTGATGCCTAGGTTTTGAACCTGGGTGACTGGGAGGATGGTGGCATCTTTGATAGTGACAGGGAAGTTGGGAAAAGGAAAGGGTTTGGGGAGAAATATAATGAGTTCATTTCTGATCATGTTGACTTTGAGATGTCTACAGGGCACCCAGTTTAAGACGTCAAAGCATTTGGAGATGTGAAAATGGAGGACAGAAGAGAGACTAGGGCTTGACAAACAGATCTGAGAATCATCTACATGGAAATGATCATTGAATCCACTGGAGCTGATGAGATCAAGTGAAAAAGCCTAGTGGGAAAAGAGAAGAGGGCACAGAACAGAGCCTTGGGGGACACCTTTGGTTAGTGGGCATGACCTGAATGATGATCCAACAAAAGTTAATGAGAAGGACAGAGAAGTAGGAGAAAAGAAAGAGAGAGGATTTGTCAAGAAACTTTAACGTGCTAGATAAACACAGTTGTTACTGTCGGCTTGTCTAATGTTACACAGATAATAAGGATCAATACTGCTGGTTTGAAGCCAGGTCACCTGTCTTAAAATCCAGTGTCCCTTCCACTTTGTCATGGTTTCCCCTCCAATCTTTTGAGAAGAAATCCATGTGAGAGCCTATCAATAGCTCATATAGCTTTGGAGAGCTGTAAAGAGCTGTCCATTTATCCAGAGGCAGGAGAAAGCTACTGGCCTTCCTAAGGAGAGACGTTGGGTGAATAATTATGGACCATTTTGTCTTCAAAGTTGACTCCTCTTCTATTCATGTTGGAGGCCGAGTGCTGTAGCAGAAAGACAGCCAGATTTGGAGTCAGAGCATCTGAGATCGAATCCTGGCTCTGTGAGTTACTCCCCCTGTGACTTAGGCTCTCTGGGACTTAGAGTTCTCATCTATAAAATAAAAGTGCTATACCAGAGTAGGGGATCTTAACCTTTTTTGTATCATGGATTTCTTTGTTAGTCTGTTGAAATCTACAAATCTGTTCTCAGAATAATGCTTTTAAGTAAAATCAGCTTTGACTACTCACTCTCTCATCCCCCATATCCAATCAGTTGCCAATAATGTTTTAAATAAAATGAAATATATGGGATTATTGTTGTTCAGTCATTTAAGTCATGTCTGACTCTCTGGGACCCCACTTGTGAGTTTTTTTTTTGGCAAAGATACTGGAGTCTTTTGCCATTTCCTTTTCCAGGTCATTTTAGAGATGAGGAAACTGAGGTAAAGAGGGTTTAGTTACTTGCCCAGAGCCACACAACTAGTAAGTATATGAAGCTGGATTTGAAACTAGGTCTTCTTGAATCCATGCCCTCTATCCATGGTGCCACGCTGCCCACATAATATTATAGAGAAAAATAAATTACATTTAAATAAAGATGTAATCTTCCCCCCTGGCCCCATCCAATTCCACTTACTCCTTAAAAATCTATCCAGGGGGATCTGTGGATGTCAGATTAAGAAATCTTTTACTAGGTGATTTCTAAAGTTCCTTTCCTCTTCATCTATGATCCATTCCTCCCAAGTTGCTTTTGTAGGCACGACATTCCTTCGGTAATTTGCCCAAATATGATGACAGATGAGAAGAGGTGGATGGCATCTAGAGACATCTTTGTCTCTCTGTCTCTGTCTCTCTCTGTCTGTCTCTGTCTCTGTCTCTCTGTCTTTGTCTCTCTCTCTCTCCACCACCTCCAAGGGAATACCATGGAAGAGACTCTCACCTGATCATTGCACCCAGTGTTTGGAGGAAAAGAAACAACAACAAGCTCTCATTAAGTAAGTCTATAAACAGACATGCTCTGACACTTTTGGAACTAACAGGTGACCCATATACCTTACTTGCCCTGAAGCTTTTCCAGGTGCTGGAGAACACAGACTTCAGGAAAATACTCTTTCTTTCTAGCCCCAGTCATGTTTGTTGGGTTCCACAGGTCTGACTCCAGTTCCCACAGAGCCAGGAGGCCAGGACAAACCTGCTCCTTGACTGGGAGGAACTCCATGTTCCTTTCGGTTTGGAGCCCCTCCCTGGAGTCTCCAGCTTCCAGGCCTTATACTTAATTACCGAACAAAAGGCATCCAGGCTTAGGTGTGATGTACTCTTCTGAGTTCCCCTTCTGCTCTTTGGCAGCAGGTAAAGCTCAGGGAAAGGAGACAGCCCTGAATCCTGCAGAGATTCCAAATCACCTCTTTTCATGTCAGCCTCTGAGTTCAGATATTTTGAACAAGATTTTCTTTTCTTATTTAAAAAATTTTTAAATGTCTATTAACACTCATCTATTTTCTTTCCCTCTCACTTCTTTTTTCCATTAGAAAAAAAAGAAAAACAACACCCTTGTAACAAATATGCACAATAAAATAAAATGCATTTTCACATTAGTCATATCCAAAGAAGCATATGTCATTGTGAATAATTTTTAAAATTTAATGTTATTATTTTTGATGAGCAAGTCTATTTTATCTACCACCCTGCCTACCTCCAAACAAAACCCACAAAACCAAAACCTTTATCACAGAAATGCATAGCAAACAAAACAAATTCTCTAATAGACTATATCCCAAAAGTATATGTCTCAGTCTGCATCCTAAGGGTGTCATCTCTCAGTGAGGAGAGGGCTATATGCTTCCTCATTGCTCCTATGGAATCATAGTTTGCTATAGTATTAATCCTTCCAATGACGTAATTATTGTACAAATTGTTCCCTTGGTTCTGCTCTCTTCACTCTGAACCAGTTCATACAAGTCTTCCTAGGTTTCTCTGAAACCATGCCTTTGATCAATTCTTATGGCACAATGATATGTCATTACATTCATATTTGTTCAGCCATTCCCTAACTCATGGGTATCCCCTTTGTTTTTTGTTCTTTGCCATAATAGAAAGAGTTGTTATAAATATTTTTGTCCATATGGGTCTCGAGCAGTTTTCAATGCTCAGATGATGGGCAGTATGAGTGATATGATTGTTGGTTTGGGTCTTACAGGACCTGATTCATATCTGTCCCCTGATTCTCACTATCCCCTGATTCTCACCGGGCAAGTCACTTAACCCTATTTGCCTCAGGTTTCTGATCTGTAAAATGAGCTGGAGAAGGAAATGACTAAGAAAACCCCAGAGAGGATCACAAAGCGTTGGACTGGACTGAAAGGCAAAGAATCAGCATAAGACAGCGGGTAGCATGCTGGATTTGGAGTTAGAGAACTTGAGTTTAAGTCTTGACTTGTTAATGTTGGTCATGCCATTTATTTTTTCTAGGTCTCCATTTCTTGATTTGTGAAATGAGGGTATTGGACTAGATGATCCCTAAGTCTCTGCAAGTCAAAATCTTTGATCCCGTGTTCTAAGACCCTTCTAGCTCTGGTAGTCTATCTTTTCAGTTCCTGACATTTTCCTATTTTCCTGAAGCAGTGCAATTAGCAAGAAGACACAAAACCTTAAGTGCCCCAGTACCCATTTCCCTGCATAGAAATTGGGACTTACTCCATGATCACAGATCTCAGCTAGTAGCATGACTAGGATAGATCTGTGCTCTATGGTGACCTGACAGGTGCTAATTGTTGAGTTAAAAGTAACTTTTAGCTTCCTACTTGTTCCAAAGCAGGAAAAGCATTTTGGTTACAGTCAAAGAGAAAACTGTTCTAGATTCCATGGGAAGATGAAAGGTCAGTGGGCAACTAGAGGCTATTAGCTGCCTTTCAGGGAGTCAGCTAGGGCAGTGCATGATGTGTTCCCCTAAACTCCCTTTCTGCTTCGCAGTCAGCAAAACTCAAAGAAAGGAGACAATCCAGTGTTTGAGAATGTATGTGTGTGTGTGTTGTGTGTGTGCGTGTGTATGTGTGATTCCATATATGTGTGTGGCTATGCCTATGTGTATATGTAATAATAATAATCCTTTATCTCTGTATAGAACTTTATAGTTTACAAAACACTTTCACTCTCATTTCATTTGGGACTTAAATTTGGTGAACCTAAACACCCTGGGAAAGAAGGAGGTAAGAGATTATAATGTCCATTTTAAAGATGAGGAAAGTGAGTTTCACAGTAGATAAGGGACACTCAAAGTCCCATGGGTAGTGAAAGGAAGAATCAAGGTTTGGATCCAGGTCTTCTTTTGTGTTTATGCATGTATGGCTATATATTTATATTTCTCTGTGTGTGTGTCTATCTTTACATGCATGTGTGTATGTATGGTATTATATAAGCTTATTTTGTATGTTTGTATGTGCATATATTTACTCTGTGTGTATGTACGTAATCACAGGATCTTAGTGTTGAGAAAAATCTTAGAGCACATCTAGGTTCTATTTCCTCTACAATGTTGCTGATACAGGTTTATTCAATTTTTGTTTAAACATTTTCAATGAGAAGGAATTCGTTCTCTCTCAAGCAACTCTGTCAGTTTTTGGGCATCTTTCATTTGTCCCTACATTCTGTTAAAATATATCTTTCTGTAACTTCTATCTAGTACCATTCCTGAAGCTACACAGAACAAATTTAATACCTCCTCTATATTCTAGCCCCTCAAATGTCCTAAGGCAGCAGTCATATGAATGTGGTTCAGTTCACCAAAATCACAGGAACAATAGTGTGGTACAAAGGAAGAAATACCAGCTATGGAGTCAAAAGACCTGCGTCCAAGTCCCAGCTCTGTTACTACCTGAGTTTCCTTATCTATCAAATGAGTTGACTTTACTGAATGACTACTAGGGTCTTTCACAGCTCTGGCTTCCCTTTCAGTGCATATATGAAAGATGCTCAAATTCCTTACTCTTCCCAGGCATCTGATGGTTAAAACCATGACTCCTTTGAATGCCAAGTGCAAGCCAGTTTGTATAGTTGGGTGCAGAGAAAAGAGGTCTAGATTTAGGGTTTGGGGACTTGGGACATTTACCTCCAGTCTCTGTCACTTTGTCCTCTTGTGATGCTGGGAAAATCACTACTTCTATAAGCCTCAGTTTCCTCATCTGTAAAATGAAGAATTTGAACTAAATGGTCTTTAAGTTCTCCTCTAGCTGTAAATTTATGATCCCATGATTCTAATCTTTGTCCTGAAGAGATACTAGCTGAGTCACAGATTAGGAGTCAGAGGACCTGGGTTTGAATCTTGACTTTGCTTATCATTGGGCTTGGTTTCTTTATCACTTAAACTTTGAATCTCAGTTTCCTCAACAGAAAAATGAGGGGATTGGCATAGATGACCTTCAAGGTTCCTCTTCTTGCTCAGTATCCCCAAGATGCTCTATACACTTGTACACTCTGCTAAGAAAAATTTCCTACGACTGGATTATAATTTTTTTAATACATCATCTATGACTCCTTGAGGGTAATTAGGTTCACTGGTGAGATATTTAATGATAATCATAACTAATATTTATGTAGGGATTTAAGGTTTACAAAATGCTAAATATATTATCTTACTTGTTCCTCACAACTCTGAGACATATCCCCATTTCATAGCTGAGGAAACTGAGGCAGACAGCCATTAAGTGATTTGTATGGAGTCATACAACTAGTCAGTCTATGAGACAAAATTTAAGCACAGGTCTTGCTGACCAAGCCCAGAACTTTATTCATTTCACCGCGCTGCATCTCAGAAGAAAGAGGTTAGGACTCTGGGGTACCAATTAGTAACTGTTAGTTCCCATGTACCTCACAGAGTGAATACGATGACCTTGACTCCCTGAGTACAATGACCCAAAGGGAGGGTTGAGACATTTCTCTTTTCAGGTCTTGTCTCCACAGGACTCTTTTCATGGTTTCTTGGTTCTGTTTTCCTCCTTCTCTACTTTGAAAATGATTTCAAATGACTCCCTCTATCTCTTTCTCTGTCTCTCTGTTTCTGTCTGTCTCTGTCTCTCTGACTCTGTCTCTCTGAGTCTCTCTGTATCTGTGTCTGTGTCTGTCTTTCTCTCTGTCTCTCTCTGTGTCTGTCTCTCTGACTCTCTGTCTCTCTGACTCTCTGTCTCTCTGAGTCTGTCTCTCTCTCTCTCTGACTCCGTGTCTGTCTCTCTCTCTCTCTGACTCTGTGTCTGTCTCTCTCTCTGACTCTCTGTCTCTCTTTCTGTGTCTGTCTCTGCCTCTCTGTTTGGGCTGTATCCCACCTCAGTCCCCCCACCCAGTGCCCTTCTGTTGGCTAAATCCAGCCTTTGGGGAAGTTTTGTTTGAGAACGATTCCGAGGGTGGGGTGGCGGTGGGGGGTGGTTAAGCAGCATAGTCCAACACAAAGTGATCTAGCTATGAAACCGCTGCAAGGAAGAAAACTTCCTTGTATGCTAATATTGGTAAGAAGCCTGCTAATTAGGCAGAAGTGAGAAACCCCAATTTTCTGATGGAGTAAATTACCCAGAAGGGCTCCGCTCCACTCCCTGTGGCTGGGCTTTGCCCAAAGCCTTGGGGCCAGGCTCCCCTGTGAATTCAACAGATCAACTCAGCCCCAGCCCCAGTCCCAGCCCCCCAGGCTCAGGCTGCCAGCAAAGGAGGCCTCCCTCCTCCTTCCCAAGGATGCGCTGCTCTCCCCTTCTAATTAAGGTTTTATTGCCTTCCCCCACCCATCTGTACACCCATTATGGCACCCCCTCCCTTACCGTGCGCCAGTTTCCACCCTGTGATGCCACCCACTACACCCAGGAGCTGGGCTTCTGCCAGCCGGCAGGCTCACCAGGCATGCTGGATCTGGGCTTCGTGCTGCCAGTGCCCTAGCAAGAGACATCAGTGGCAACATGCCGATATCCCTAGTCTCCTGCTGCTGTGCTCTTCCTCCTCCTCCTCCCCTTTCTCACTGTGCCCAACCCCCAGACTTGGTAAACTTCATCCCAGAATTCCAGAAGCACAGAACGTAGTGCTAGATGACACCTCAGAGACCAGTGTGTCCAACAAGAATCCCTTCTCCTGCTGGACAGCTCTGATTATCAGCAGGAGACTTGGGACTGTCTGATGAGCTGCTGCCTGTTGTAATGGGCTAGAAGGCTAACCTTGGAGCTGGTTGTGGCAGACAGAGCTCTGAACTTGGAGTCAAGATGACCTGGGTTTGAAGATGACACCTACTAGCTGTGTGACTCCCAAGTCACTTACCTCTGAGTCTTACTTTCCTGATCAGTAAAATGGGAACAAAAATCCCCGAAGTAATCACTTTGTAGGGCTGCAGGAAGGCTCAGCGAGGTGGTATCTGTGAAGTGCTTTGCGAAACTTAGGGCACTATGAAGGTCAGGTGATATCCGGGATTCTTTGTGGAACCTGGGGAGAGGCAGGCAATACCAGGCCTTGCAAAACTAACCCCTCCTCATCTTCAACCAGGCCTCATAGATTCATGCTCTTTTATGTGGTTTCAGTGCTGGAAAGGCCTTAGTTTAATCTGTAAAATTAAGGACCAAACAAGATGTTTTCTGAGGCATGGAGACATGGAGTTACTTGGCCGAAGGGTACCCAGCGAGGACAAGAACCAGATTGGTCTCCTACTGGTCCAGGATTTTTTTTTCCTTTATGCTTTTACATCACCATAGTCAAATTATTCCAAAGAGTCTAGCTCCTTTGGCTCCCTAGCCAAGGGTTTGAAAATTCTCAATATATACTTTCAGCAAGTGACTCTGCCCCTCCCTTATTCCCCTCCCTCTCCCCAGGAAGCCTGGAGCAAAGTGGGGTCTCAACCTAAGCTTGAGGAGGCCTCAGTTTCTGCAGGGGAGAATGCCATCTAAGTTGATTAGTGCTCAGTACCCTTGGATCTTCCCCTCTCCCATCTTCTGATCCCCACCCCACCCCTTTTGCCTGGAGCTTTCTTAAATGCCAGGGCAGTTAGCATTGGCTTTTTCAATTGCTATGTAGACTCTGGGTTTGAGTGGGGGCAGTTTGGTTTGAGATCGAAGCCCGGTGCTGGAGTTTTCTTAGGACAGGATGATAAGAAGAGTGGACTCTGGACTGCCTAGATGGAGCCCTGCCCCAGGGACCTGTCCTGAGCCTGTGAGCATTAACTACGAAATCTTTTCAACTTTTCGGGCTAGATTGACTTTCAACAAAACCAGGTAAAATAGAAGAACTCTTTGAGTCAGGGCCTCTGAGAGGGGCCCTGAAAGTAAGGGATGATTTTCATGAGTCAGTTCCCATAAAAGGGTAGGGGAGGTACTTGGGAAACTGCATTAACTCTTTCAGGCCACTGGAGTACGCCTTCCTACAGCTATGGAAACAAACATTAGCCCCTGGGCTTGTGGCCTCAAAGAAATTAAACAGTGTGTCTAATGAGAAAAATACAGACCATGGGGCTATTTTTCTTCTATTTTCTATGTGGAACAGTTTGGTTTCCATGAGAGTCTATGTCTAGAGAGGTGACAGGAATAATTCTGATGCTTTCTGAGGTTAGAGATCTCTTGGTGACCTTAGCTTCTATGGAATTAATTTTTATATCCATGCAAATGGCTGTCAGATATATCTACTGAGTCCTAGTCTGGGCCCTGAGCTGCAGGCTCACATTATGAACTGCTTTTTTGAACATTGGATGTTTGGAAGTATCTCAGTCTCAACAATTCCAAAACAGCTCGTGATCTTTCTTTCCAAACCTACCCCTCTCCTGGACTTCTTTATTTCTGTTGAGAATGCCACCATCCCTCTCTAGTCATCCACAATTATAATACTGGGATCATTCCCAGCTTCTCCCTCTCCCTTACCCTATGTATCCAAACACTTGTCAAGTCTTGTAGACTCCAAAAGAACTCTCCCATCTATTCCCTTTCCTCCCCTCACACAGACCCCATCCTATACCTCTCATTCTACTTCAATACCTTCTATTTCATCTCTCTCCCTCAAGTTTCTTCCTTCTCAAATCCACCCTCCACGCAGCTGCCAAATTAATATTTGTAAAACACAGAACTTTTGTGCGTCACCCACTCGCTCAGTAAACTCCAAGGAATCACTATTATCTCTATAATCAAATATAAACACCTCTATTTGACATCCTTTACAGATAGGGACTAACTTACTTTTTTCCCCAGGGTGGTTCTATATCATTCCTCCTCACATAGTCTTAAGTCCACATGGCATTCCACTTTCCATTTCCATGCTAATTCACAAGCTCTCTCCCATGTCTAGGATGCATTTCCTATTTACATCAGCCCATTAGAATTTCTAGTTTCCAAAGGCCATCTCCTATGTATGAGGTCTTCCCAGGTCCCCTCAGCTGCTAGTGTTTCCTCCTACAACATTATTTTGTATGTATTTATATGTGTAATAATGAGAACAACAGCAGCAACAACAATAATAGTAGGTTGCATTTATTTAGCTCTATAAGTTTTACAAAGTAATTGAAAAATGTCTCATTTGATCCTCACAACAACTCTATGAGAGTAGGTATTATTATCTCATTTTACAGAAAGGGAAACCGAGACACAGGGAGGTTAAAGGACTTGGCTAAGGTCACACAACTAGTCATTGTGAGTGTTTAAGGGGGGGTCACTCCTGGTCAGAAAACCAAATTTTCAGGGAAAGGTGGAAGTGGTTGCGATAAGAAGTCCTTGGGGAGTCCTGTGAGCTAAAAAGGTTGGAACTACCTGGTGTCATGTTCTGGAAATCAGTAGGAAGGGTAAGATCATCAATCAATCATTTAATCAACAAATATTAATTAAACACCTACTATGTGCCAGAAAACATGCTAGGTTCGGAGGTGTGGGGGTGTGGATGTGGGGGTGGGGATGGTGTAGGTGGGGTGGGGGGAGGGGGTAAAGAGAAAGAAGGGAGTGTCCTTACCCTCAAGGAACTTACATTCTATGGTGTGTGTGTGTGTGTGTGTGTGTCTGTCTGTCTGTCTGTGTATGCAATAGAATGTATATATGTAATGTGAATATATATACATACAAAAATGAAGGCAAATTAGGCTTATCTATTTATTTAATCACTCATCTATTGATCCATTCATCTATCTATCCATCTATTCATTTGTTTATTCATCCCTTCATACATTGAGGTAGGGGTGGCACTAGCAGCTTGGGAGATCAGTAGAGACTTCTTGTAGGAAATGGTCTTTGGACTGAATTAAAGGAAACCAGGGATCCTAGGATGCAGAGGGGAAGATGGGAGCCCATTGCAGGCATTGGGGAGAGCTGGGTACAAAGACACAGAAATGGGAGATAGACTGCCACATACGAGGAGCTGTAAAAAGGCAAATTTGGCTGTGCTGAGGAGGCAATAAAGGTTAAGTGCTGAGCCAGAAAGTGAGAGGTAGGATCTGAACCAGGGCTTCCAGAGCCAAGCCCATCACTCTTCTTGCTAAACCTGGTCAGAAACCTAAAAAGGAGGTTCAAAATCCTAGTTCTATGTGACTTTGGGTAAATCACATATGCTCTCTAGGCTTCAATTTCTTCTTGCATCAGTGTGTGTGTGTGTGTGTGTGTGTGTGTGTGACAGACAAACAAATAGACAGATGGAAAGGAGACAGAGTGACACAAAGAAAAAGAAAGAGACAGATGACAGAGGAGAGTAGAGACAGATAGAGGAGAGAGTTAGAGAGAGATGGAGAGAAAGAGACAGAGTGAGAAAGAGAGAGAGACAGGAGACAGAGATGCACAGAGAGAAAGAGAAATAAAAAGAATCGAGAGAGAAAGAGAGAGACAGACAGACAGACAGACAGACAGGAAAGAGACAGAGACAGAAAGAAAAAAGAGAAAAAAGACAGATGACAGACAGAAGAGAGAGAAAAGAGACAGAAACAGAGACAGAAAGAAAAAGAGAAACAGAGAAGAGAGAGAGGACAGGTAGACAAAGAAGAGGGTGCAGGGAGAAAGAGAGAGACACAGATGGAGAGAGAGGAGGAAGAGACAGAGATTGAGGGGAGAGAGAAAAGAAGAGGGAGAGAGCGAGAGAAAGAGAGAGAGACAGAGACAGAGAGAGAGAGACAGAGACAGAGACAGAGAGAGAGACAGAGACAGAGAGAGGAGAGAGAGAAACTGTAAGTAAATGATCTCTGACTGAATTCAGCACTCTGTTGACTATATAGAACACTACAGATTGCAATGGTCTTGTAACTTTGTAAGAACAATGTTTCCATGGAGAAATTGGGATTTGAGAAAACATTTCATCTTCATGACAATGCTATGTCAATGATGTCAGAACTCACCTGGGAATGCTCCAAATGCTGCTGAAGAGAGAACAGACTTGTCTCTTCTTAAAGCAAAGAAAGAATAATCAGATTCTCCTTCATTTCTGTCTCTTGGAATCTCCAGCTCCCTCCAGGGCTCAGCTCAAATATCACCTCCTATGGGAGTCCTTTGCTTATTCCCCCCAAATAGCCAAAGCCTCATCTCTTGCCCCACACAACTACGTCATATAGTCATCTTGCATCTATTTTGTCTTTCTTAATGTCAGTGCACGTCACTCTCTCCCTAGGACATAAAGGTTTTTTCCGCTGTTGTCTCCGTCAGCAACACTGTGCCTAGTAGGTGTTCAATAAATGCTTTTTGAGTGACCAACCCATTTAAACAACAGGCAAGTGGAGTCCTGAATGAACTCAAGTTGTCATTGAGTGTGTGTGTGTGTGTGTGTGTGTGTGTGTGTGTGTGTGTAAAACTAACAGGAAATCTACCTGGGGAGAGCTGAGAATAGTCAAATGGGGAGGGAAGGAGAAAAGGAGGGAAAGAGGAAAAGACAGAGACTAATAGAAAATATCAAGAATGAGCTGGAGGATGACAATATCTGTGAAATAATGTTTGGCTCTGAACAAAAATGTTCCAAAGAAATATATTCGATTTCCTCTGGTAAATACAAATTTTGCAGTGGCCAGAGCAATGGGTTTGCAGTCAGAGGGCTTGGATTCCAGTAGCTGCTCTGCTTTCTCCAGGTTGGTTAACCTCTTGGGAGCCTCTGCTTTTTTCTCTGAAAAAGGGGATTAGACTAAATGATGTTGCTTTTGGTCTGTGTCACTTTGGGCAGTTCACTGCTGTTCTCTGAGCTCCAGTTTCCTCATGTAGAAAATGATGTCCTTGGACTGAATGACTTCAAGGCTACTTCTAGCTCTAAATCTGTGAGTTTTATCTCTCTGCAGAGATCCTGTCATCTCCAACATGCTTTCAAGTTCTAAAACTTATGATCCAATGAATTTCTTCCTATCCTTACAGAGGAACACGTCTGCAAGGGAGGAGGATCCTTGTAAGGGGAGGAGAGGAAAGGCTTGGGTGAATTTTGAACCATTATTTAGACCAAGGCACTCCAAGGTGATTCCCTGAGCTTGCCAGGAGGCTTTGGATTGGCTGATGTTTCTCTCTCTGACTCTTGACTTCTTTTGAGACAAACAGAACAGATAACCTAGGTTAGGTGCTACCACATTCCCAAACCAGTGGTACAAAACTCCATTGGGAAGGAGGATAAGAAGTATGGGCCCCACTGGAGGGTGTACAGGTCTGGTCTTGGAAGAATGCAGAAATGGTGGGGAGTGGCAGTCCTGATGGAGTTCTGGTTAATGCCCTGTGAAATGCATCATGGGAGTAGGATTGTAATCTCATAACTCCTACTTCTATAATGTGCCAAGTTTTGTCAGATGCCATTTGCGTAACAAGTTTGTGAGGTAGATATTAAGAATATTATTATTCCTACTTTGCAGTTGAGGAAGGCTAAGGCTCACAGAGAGTAAATGAGTTGTCTGGGCACTCAAAACTCTAAGCATCAAAGCTAGGATCTGAACCTAGATCTTTGATTCTAAAGCTCTTTTCTTCTGTAGCTCCTGGAGTAAAAGGATTGGACTGAGGATCAAATGCTTAGCTAATATATACAAAGCTCTTTGAAAGACAAAAATTCTCTCTCTCTTTCTACAGCTATCTACCTATGTATTTATTTTTCTGTCCTATCTATCTATCTATCTATCTATCTATCTATCTATCTATCTATCTATCTATCATCTATCTATGCATCCATCCATCCATCCATCCATCCATCCATCCATCCATCTATCTATCCATCTATCCATCTATCTATCCATCTATCTATCCATCTATCTATCCATCTATCTATCCATCCATCCATCTATCTATCTATCTATCTATCTATCTATCTATCTATCTATCTATCTATCTATCTATCTATCTACATGTACATTTCATCTATTCTTAAGTTGTCTCTGTTTCTTTCCGTGCTTGATTATAAATACTTGGAGAGTAGGGGCTCAATTTTATTCATCTTTCTATCTTTCCCAGTCTAGTGTTTAACACAGATAAGAGGCTTTAAAAATGTTCATAAAGATGACTTAAATTGGTCCTGGAATGGGGGTGGGGAGGAATAGGGGGGTACAGCATAGGTAGGAGAAGGCAGAGAGGCAAGATTAAATCCTGGGAGTTCCTCTTTTGGGCATTTCCTGCCTTCAGTGGGCTGGACAGAATGGCAGAACGGTTTGTTCAATTTGACTTCCCAGACAAGAAGACTCTTCCAAACTGTGAAAGGCATAAAGCAAATTTGTGGCTTCTCCACCCCTGCCCCAAACCATCCACAGCTCAGCTAGGGAAAGGGAGTCCAAGTTAGCCTGGACCTCCCATGGCTGCTGGTTCCTGAGCCAGTCTTTTTGAATGTTGTGACCAGGCTAACAGAAATGATTTTAAAACCTTAGAGACTGGACTGTGCTTGCTCCAGCTGGGCTAATAACAGCACAATCACGCCAGAGGCCTTCAATCTGCAGCCATTCTGGCCATTTGCAGCTCCACACCTCTGCCTTTCAAACACCTGTCCTCACTCGCCCTCTGATTTGGAAGAGAAGTGCCACGTTTGAGAAATTTGAATCCAGGCTGGGATGGGCCTTGGTGCTGCTTGGGTGCCAAAGTCTCAGTCCTTGGCTATTGTAGCCTACTTAGGTGATTCTGTCCATGGCTCTGGGCACTTCCCTTTTGCTCTTAAATTCAGAATAACATATTTGGTGGCTGAGTTCCAAAGCTAGAGAACCATAGACCAGCTAGAAGAGACCTTGGAGAACATTGATCTGAGTCCCTCATTTTACCAACTGAGGTCCAGAGAGGAGAGTTGACTTGCCCCTGGTCACTTGGGTGATGAAAATGCCGAGTTTTTTTTCCTTCATTTATGAAGCAGTAATCTATTTATGGCATTACATTCCCAGGTGCCAGTGGAAGCACATGTGTGTGTGTGTGTATGTGTGTGTGTGTGTGTGTGTGTGCCTGTGTGTGTATGTAAGTCTTCCCCAACCCTTCTTAATTCCAGTGTTTTTCCTCTTTTAATTATTTTCTATTTATCTTGAATATAGCTTGATATATATGTATATGTATATGTATATATAAATGTATATATACACATACGTACATACATATACATATATATTTGTTTGCATTAGATTGTCAGATCCTCGAGGACAGAGACTGTTTCGACTTTTTTTTTGGTATCCCCAGCACTTACACAATGCCTGGCATATTGAAGGCTTTTAATAAATGTTTATTGATTGATTGTGCATGTGTGAATTCATGTGTGCATGTGTGGGACCTTTCAAAGCAAAGGATTAGCTTTAGAGTAGGGTTGTTTTTTGTTTTGTTTTGTTTTGTTTTTTTGCTTTTTGGAGGGCAATTGGGGTTAAGTGACATGCCCAAAGTCACACGGCTAGTTTTTGTAGAGTAGGGGTTCTTAACCTTCTTTTTTTTTTTTTTGGTCATAATGCCCTCTGGCAGTCTGGACCTTCTTAGAATAATATTTTCTTGTGCTCTCTCTTTTTTAAAAGCACAATTAAAGGAAATGCTAAGTTTTAATTAGAGGTTAGCAAAAATAAAGATGTGATTTTTTTTCTTTCCTATCCAAGTTTGTGGTCTACACTTGGCGATCTTTGGACCTCAGATTCAGAACCTCTGTTTTAGCAAGATTGTTTAGGTCTGCAGTTGAGCTAGACCTTTATATCCTTGGAGTGGTAACAGAGAGAAAGTGAGAAGGAGTTGTGGCTGGAAGGACGGGGAAGGGCTTGCTTCAGGGAGCTGAGCTTGTGGGCCTATAAGCAACCTTTCTGCTTATAATGAGTATAAACTCAGAAATAATAGTTCTATGAGAGTTAGACTGGAGTCGTCACCAGGTCCCTTCAGCTTCACAGGGTCACCCCCAGACTAAGGAAATACTGGTTGGATGAATGAATTGTGGAATGATTGAAGAAATGGAATGGATAAAGTAATGAATGAATGAAGTAGGTTCTGAACCATTTATTTCCCTTTAAGATGTAGATAAGATTTGGTATCTTTTTTAACATTTAAAAAAATTTATTGAGGCTTTTTAGTTTGCTTACAAACATTTACAGATTATTCCCTTTCTGTTGAAAGGTATCCTGCAAAAAATAAAGCAATTAAACAAAACTAACAATATAGTGACCTTGTCTGAAAGTGTGTGTGACATCCCACATCTGAGGCACCCCATCCGTCTATTTTAATGGCATTTTTAGTTAATAAAAATATTTTTCTCTCTCTTCCATTCCCCATCTCACTAAAAAAAGAACGAAAAGCAGATTTATCATACCAAAATACATAGTGAAGCAAAAGAGATTCCCTTATTGGCTATACAGACATATATATACATGTACAACACATATATACATATATGTCCTCCTCAGCACCTTAATTCTATCATCTCTCTGATAGAAGGTGGATGGTATGTTTCATTATGAGTGCACTGGAATTTATCTAGTCAGTGCATTGGTTAGATGTCTTAAGTTTTGCAAAGTTATGTCTTTACAGTAGTGTTGTATAAACTGCCCTCCTGGTTCTTCTCAATTCATTCTTCATCAGTTTATAAAAGTCTTCACAACTGTTTCTTCTTATAATATTGATGTTGTGATATAAATTAATATTGATGTTATAATATAAATTGTTCTCTCATGTTCCCTCATTTCTTATAGCAAAAAAGTATGCTATCACATTCATAGACCACAACTTGTTTAGCTGTTCCTTAACTGATGGGCATCTCTTTAATTTTCACTTTTTAAATTTTGCCATCAAAAAAGAACTGCTATAATTTTTTTTTACCCATAGCATCTTTCTTTGACGTCTTTTGGGCATAGGCCTATCCGTGGTATAGCTGAGCCAAAGGGCACGCATTGTTAAGTAAAATTGTGCATATAATCCCAAATCAGTTTTCAAAATGGTTGGGCTCATTCTCAGGTCTACCAACAATGTATTGATATGCTTGTTTTTCCACAGCGCCTCCAACATTGATCATTTTTGATTTTTAATCAACTTTGCCTTTCTGATGGGTATGAGGTAGAATTTCAGAACTGCTTCAATTTGTTTTTTCTCTAATTAGTAGCCATTTGGAGCATTTTGTTTTTCCTTTGGCTATGGATAACCTAGGTTTCTTCCCTTGAAAACCACTTATTCATATCCTTAAATCATTTATCAATTGGAGAATGGATCTTATTTTTATACATTTGAATCAGTTCCTTCTATATCTGGGAGAGAGGACTTTTTCCAGAAAAAGTTGCTACAAAAATTTTCTTCCCAACTGTTTTCCTTTTAATGTTAACTTTCATGAATTTGTTTATGCAAAATCTTTTTAACTTCATGTAATCAAAACTATACATTTTGTCTTTTGTGATCCTCTCTGTCCCTTATTTGGATATGAATTTTTCTTTTGTCCATAGCTCTGATGGGTAATTTTTTTCCGTGTTTCTCTAATTTGTTTATTATGTGACCTTTTGTCTACAGGTCACATATCCATTTGGAACTTATCTTGGTAAAAGGTGGGAAATGCTGGTCTAAATTTAATTTCTTTCATACTATTTTCCAATTTTTCAAGTACTGTTTGTCAGTGATTCCTTATCCCAGTAGCTGAAGTCTTTGTGTTTATCAAATACAAGGGTATTAAATGCTTTGGCTTTTATATGTTGTTGCATCTAATCTGTTCTAACGATTTATCTATTTTTTTAACTAGTGCCAAATTATTTTGAGAATTATTGCTTTCTAGTGTGTTTTGAAATCTGGGGTGGCTAGGCCCCTTTCATTCCCACTTTTTCCTTTATTTCTCTTAAGGTTCGTGATCTTTTTGACCCTGTATGAATTTTCTTCTTATTTTTTCTAATTCTATAAAGTAATCTTGTGGTAGTTTGATTGGCTTTGTTGAAAAAATACACTAACTTAGATAGTATTGCCTATTATTTTATTATTAGTATTGTTACTAGGATTATCATAGTATTATTTTTATTATATTAACTTATCCTACCCATGAACAATTAGTATTTTATCAGTTATTTAGGTCTGCCTTTATTTCTGTAAATGGTGGTTCGTGGTTATATTTATATTGTTCTAGTATATATTATGGCAAATAGACTCCCAAATATTTGATATATTCAATAGATAGAAGGGCAATTTCTCTTTTAATCTCTTCTTGCTGGGTTTTATTGACACATGGAAAGAGGAAAAAATTGTGTGGATTTGTTTTGTATCTTGAAGATTTGCTAAAGGTATTAATTGTTCGATTGATTTTTTAGTCGACTTTGGAGTTCTTTACAGCACACCATCATGTCATCTGCAAAAAAGTGAATTTGTTTCTTCTTCATCTATGCTTATTCCCTCAATATTTTTTTCTTATATTGTTACCATAGTCAGCATTTCTGGTATTGTGTCAAGTGGAAGTGTAGCAATGGTTGCCCTGGTTTCCTCCTTGATTTTAATGGAAGGGATTCTAGTTTATCTCTGACACATATAATGGTAGTTCTTGGTGTGATATTTGGCCTTTACTCTTGCCTCCCCTGGCAAATGCTTCATCCTGATAGTCCAGGCTTTCAACTCCTCTCCCCTTTCTAGCTTTAACTCCTACAGTTTCTCTGCTAGGCTTTGTCTCATTCTTGCCTCTCTGCCTTTGAATGTGGTACTTTCCCCCCTTTCTTCCGATTCCCTCTCCCTTTTGCTTCCTACACACAAATCTTAGCCAGATCCTACTTTCTCCAAGTAGCATTGCCTAACTGCCCCAGCCCACACTACTCTGCCTTCTTTCCAGCTTCCCCTAGTACTTCGTAGCTGTACCACGCGCTTGGACTTTTGTTGCTAGCTGATAGACAGGGAGAGACTGGTCTTCTTTAGACTATGGGCTATGCTCCTTCAGGCTAGGCTCATCCCTTGAAGTATCCAACATAGAGCTGGCAGACAGGGAGGAAAGAAGCCCTGAATGCAGGATTACTCACAACAATATAATGGAGGAGTGGTAACAGAACTTCAATGGCCAAGGCTCTAAGTCTCTGTGTGTATCTATCTAGAAACAAAGTAATAATAATGAAAATAACTCACATAATATAGCAGATCTGGGCAATCACTTGGTTTATCTTCTGTGGCATTCTGACTATATTCCATCACACAGGCACCCTCATTACGTTCTTCCATCGATAGACACTTGCATATTTGCGCAAAGCCCATTCACACACATTGGTATACCAATACAAATTCTTATGCTCACTCATTGGCACATTCACACGCTGCCGCATTCACCCTGGGCCACAGTTACTTTTTCATACTGACACAGAAGGCACTCCTACACTGAGGCACATTTATACACTGCCATATCCACCTGCCAACATTTACAATGGGTTTCTTGCATGCTGCCCTGCTTACGTATGCTGCCACACTTGTATCCTAAGAAATTTGCATGCTGGCATACTCATGTGCATTTGCACACTTGTACACTAGGACACTTGTGCAATGGCTCATTCAAATTAGATCACTCATGCATTGGCATGCTGGTATAGTACATTTTTTACCCATACTCATAAACGCTGACCCATTTATATATACGCAGGCACACCGGCCAACTAGGCAGACACATTGGATAGAGAATACTGGGCCTGGAGTCAGGATCACCTGAGTTCAAATCTAGCCTCAGACGCTTACTAGCTCCCTTGGGCAAGTGACTTAGCCTTGACTTACCCTCTGCCTGCCTCAGTTTCCTGTACTGGAAAATAGAGACAACAGCAGCACCTACCTTGAGGGTTTGTTGTGAGGATCAAGTGCTCAGCACAACACCTGCCATAGAGCAGGTGCTATAAAATGTCTGTTCCCTTCTTCCTCCTTCAACATAGGCTAACACACTAGCACATGTTCCAACCCCCTGACACGCTGGTACAGTGGTATACTCACCCACCAGTAAGCCCAAGGCTGTGTATTGTCTGGAGTCACTGACCAGCTTTAATCCATCTCCTAGAACTTGATGAATAGAAACCTGTGGTTTGGTTTCCTTGAGAAAGAAGAAAAAAGGAAGTGTATAGTTCATTTTTTAAAAAATGAAAACTCAGATATATTTCCCCTGGTGTATCGTGAAAGGGGCTTTATAGAGGTAAAATAAAATAACAGTAACAATTCGGGAACCCAAGCTACTGCATTGAATCACTCGGTCAGACCCCTTAGAATATCCCATGTCAAATCTAGGTAATTTTTATGCTAAATGAGAAAAGAAAGAAAAGTCACACTAAGTTTCAGCATATGCAGAGGTTTGGGCTGAGCTGGGTCTCTGGCATGAATATTTCTCCAGAAGCCTCAAGTTTTCTTTAGAACCCAACAAGTAGCTTCTGAGTAACCTAACCTGCTACTCTTCCTTCACACAGTCCCCAAACTGCAAGAGGAAGTGAGAGATGCTGGTTCTGGGGGTCAAGTGAGTTTGCCCCTCCCCTCTGGGACTAGGAGAGTTTGGGGGGTTGGGGTGAGGCACAGAGGGCAAAAAGAGTCCCTGGGCAGGTCCTTTCTCCTTATTCCTCAGTTTCCTCATCTGTAAAAAGAAGATTACTTAACTTTCTCTGGGGTCCTTTCCAACTTTAAATTGTATGGTTGAGGATTGAGAGGGGGATAGTATTGACTGTCAAGCTGAGTTGAAGAGAATGCCCAGGCTAGATTGGGCACCTTGCCCTTCAGACTCGTTTTCCAACATTCTTAAGTCCCAGACACACTCATGAAAACTTTCCTAGATGCATTGGGGAGGGACACATCTGCACTCTTCACCTCCAACCACATTATAACTTTTCACCCCACAGAGCTGTTTTTCTTATTCTTTTTTTTTACTCTTCTTCCCTCTACTGTGGTCCCCCACTCACCTCTTCTTCTTTTTCCCTGCCCCCCTCCCCCAGGTCAAACACTGGTCAGCAGGAGTGATGGAACTCAGGACATTTGGAAGAGTGGACAGAATCCTGGCTCTGGAGTCAGAGAATCTGAAGAATAATTCTGCCTCTGATGCTCGCTACTCCTGGAACCACTGCCCATCCCCTAATCAGTCTGGGCTTGTGTTTCTTCTTCTGCAAAATGAGGGATCCATTGGCTCCTGGGGTCCCTTTTCCCACTAGATCTAGGCTGTTAAAGTTTCACACTGTCCTGGTTGAGTTTCTACTGTGTGAGGTCTTCATTTATTTTTCATATATTTTATTATATGTTATTCCCCTGATAGCTCCTTTATCTTCCTTGATATAGTGCAAGCTTCATGAAGACAAGAATTGGTGTGTGTATGTGTGTGTGTGCGCGCACACGCACACACGTGCACGTTCTCGCACTCATGTCTATGTCTATAATACCTAGAAGAGGACCCAGCATATACTAATCACTTAAATACTTGATGACTGATGGACTGGTCCTTCCTTTCCATTTGTGAGGGGAGATAATACAAAGAAGAGTCCCCAAGACTTGGCTCAGTTGCTGTGAGCAGAAAGGAAGGAGATGGGAGGAGGAAAGGAGAAGTTGGCTTCCTGGGACTTTGTAAGATTGGGGTTTACATCCCCTGGGGGAATTAGGCTTTGTCTCTAAGTACCCTGGGGAGAGCCCTTTCAGGGAACTTGGTGTGGAAGGATCTGGGGCCTCTTAACTCAACTAAGGGTTAAGGATGGCAAAGGGTATTGCTGTAAAGCACCACTTTCAGAAAGGCCCTGAAAGCTGGCCCAGAGTTCAGTAATTGACAGGTGGGGAGGCAAAGGCAGGCCAACTGCAGAGATAATTGATGTTTTCAGCCTTCCAGGTTCTGCTCCTCCTTAACCTGCCTCAGGGGCCCAGGCTGGGTGGAGCCTAGGTCAGTAGGAACCTGTTAAGCAGGTTTGGAGGGTGTGATTATACCATTAAGGCCCAACATATGGAGAGGGTTAGGGACAGGAGGTTGGCCAGGGCTTGTCTCAAACTTCCTGCACATACACCTTTCATGTAACTGTTCTGTTGAGCTAGAGCTTGCTGGGCCCAGACTGGCAGCTGACATGTTAGGGTGCCCCTTGCCCTGTGAATGTCCCTCCCTTTCCCAGATAGGGTCTTCCTAACCTGAAAGAGGCCGAGACCTGTGTGCCTTCTGTCCCTGGCAGGAGATTCCTGCATCCAGTGCCCTCCAGTGGATTCCTTCCTGCTGCCCAGAAACCCTTCTTGGCTTTCATTCTTCAATGTTATGAGATAGGCAAGAGCCTTGGTTCACTCCCATGCCCACTCCCATTTCCTGGAGGCTAGTAGAACCCGTGCTGATTTCCTGGTCCACACCAACTGGCTGTGTTAGGGGTAGGGGTTGTACTGAGAGTGAACAGCAAAGCAAAAGTTGTTCTATTTGGGATGAGCAGAAGAGAGCCATAGAGAGCCTTAGCTTGTATCCAGTTTCCCTGCTGGGCTCCTTTTTTTTTTTTTAAAGAACACAATTCTTCAAGCTCAGGCTGGGCCCAGGAAACCAGAAGACCTGCCTGAACTCTCCAGTTTTGGGTAAAGCAACAGGCATGATTCACTGTCTGGTTTGCACACCATTCTTCTCTGGCAGCTGGGCTGCCTAATTAGTGGCTCACTCAACATGGAGTTTCCTTTCTCTACCTTCCTTCGTTGTTCCCTCCACGGGGGCCCTGCTCTCCTCCCCCAAATCTTCTCTAACCACTCCAGATTCTGGGGGTGGGGGTGCAGGGCAGAGAGGGGCTGAAAACAAACAGCCACAACTTCCGTGTTTGGCTTCTTGAATCACTTTCAGGTTTCCTGGAGAGCCCCGAGGTCTTTTCCCCAGTGAGGAGGTAGTGGCCTGGTGCCTGCTTGGGGAAGTGTTTTTCAAGGGAGAAGGAGCTTTGACCTGTGACTGTGGATGTTTGGGGCATTGGTTAAACCAATGCATCAGCATCTAGGACCTAGGCCTCTCCTGGGCAGAGGAGTGAATGGATGGCAACTGAACTCTTGGTGTCAGATTGAGATGAAGGTGAAGAACACTGATCCCATCTGCCATCTCCCTCAGGAGAGCACCGACCCCATCCCAAGGTTTTAGGACAGAACACATTCTCTTTTCCAGGTTCCCAGGTCAGTGTAAATCCCATCTGCTGTAACTGGGCAGTTCATTGGCATGCTTACATGGTATAGCAGACATAATGAAAGCTGAATAATGATAATAATAATAATAATAATAATAAACAATAAAATGAGAATGAATAAGAACAATAATAAACATGTCTCACATTTAAACAACAGTTTGCAAATACTTCCTCACAAAAATCCAGTGAGGACTATGGTAAAAGTATCATTAAACTATTTGAACCTCAGTTTCCTGGTCTGTAAAATGGGGATAAGCGACCTGCCCACCACACTCACAGAATGTAGAATGAAAAGGACCTTTGAGATCATCTAATCCAAGTTTTTCTTTTTTTAAAAAGACAAAGAAATTGAGCTCCAAAGAAAGGAAGTATATTACATAAGGTCATTCAGATAGTACAATGGCAGTCGGTTCTCAAACCTTGGTCTTTTGAATCTGAATCCCTATATTTTTTTCTTTTCTGCTGTGCTACACTGATGAACATTCCACATCTCTATTCTTTATGTCCCCCCTACCCTTCAATACTATTAGCTTTAACTGCTAAAGATGAGATGGTAAAGGTGACATTCAGAAGAGCAGATTGCTAGATCATAGGATCATAGATTTAGCACTGGAAAGGGCCTATTTAGTCCAACTCCCTTATTTGCAGGTCAGGAAACTGAGGCCCAGATAGGTTAAGTGACTTCCAGTTCCCCTGGATAATAATTAGCAAGGCTTAAATTTGAACCCAGGTCCTATGACTAAACCCAATGCTTTTCAGACTGCCCAGTGATCCCTTCAGCATCAGGATTAGGCTACAGGCTGGTGTGAGTAGTGATGCACAATCAGGGGGAGGGAGAGAATTGATGGAGCAGATTTCAAGCCTGAGGACAAGGGGGCAGACCGATGGGGGAGCTGCTCCAAGATGCAGGACAGGCTTGCAGATTAGTCAGAAGGAGATACAAGGCACTCCAGAGAGCAGCCTCCACTCCAGAGAGCTAATTAATCATGCACAAAAGCTCATCAAGGAGTGGTCCAGTGATGAGAGCAGACTGAAACAAGGTTACCCTGAAGGTTAAAGACACAGGACTTAGAAAAACTAAATTTCCAGTGAATTCTATGAGTCTATATTCTATCATTATTTCACCTAAAGGAAAGATGAGCTGAGCTCTGATGGCTCAGGCCCTCGTTTAAAAGGTTCTTGCTTCCATGGGGGAATGAAGGCTCATGGGACACAAAGGACTGATAGAATTATGTCCCCTCACTTCCCTGCCCTGTTTATTCTCCTTTGGGGGTTAAAATTCAATGATAACATTTTAAAGTTTTGTCTCTCCCTTTCTTCTGTCTATGAGCCCATTTCCTGGCCTTAAAGACAGCAGCACATGAGTTGGGAGGGAGATATGACTTGGGAAGAACGATGAAATGCTTCTTGGGTGGAGACTAAAGCAGGAGGGGCAGCTAGGATGGGACAGTTGGCTTGCTTGTCCTCCTTTCATGAATCATTCCCTGGGAGATGGTTGGGCTTTAGAGCTGGAAGGAAGGAACCTCTAATTTCATCCACTCCAACTTTCTCATTTTACAAATGTAATGGGAGATTGGCCACTGAGGACCCAGTCTTTAGTACATTCATAGGTTTGTCTTTCCTGATGAGCCATTCAGAAGCTGCACAATATTTCCTGCATGGTTCCAGCCCAATCTATGGAGGCTTGGGGAGCAATTTTCTGGTCACGAATGACTGGAGGATGGGATGATGTTGTGGTGAGGATGAGTTTTCTAGTTGGCTTCAGAGCCTGACAGATTAATGACAGAGTGAGAACTGAGTTTGAATACAGAAAGATCAATATTCTCCCTTGGATTAAAAAAAAATGATTCTGTCTTCCTTGTTTATGAGTAAGGAGTATTGCTGTGCTTTACTAGTTAGGGAGAAAGCAGGTTGCTCTGTCTCCCACCTGGCCACCATGTGTCCCTGAGTGCACAATAGCTTCATTTTTTATGTTTTTTCTTCCTTAAGCTTAGGTAGAAAAGAATCTAGAGACAGAATAGACTCAAAGAGACCAAGTTATGACATTCTGAACTTTGAAGAGCTATCAGAAGTCCCCTCAAGAGCCAGTGTGTGCAATAGTAACTGAGTTTGGTGGAGCTAGTTTTGAGGAGTGACCTGCTTGACTGCCCCCAGCAATGGACTGACCTATTGGCCAAGACACCAAGACCCGCCAGGAAGCTAGCCCAACTGAGTAACTCCTTTGTGAAATGACAACATCCTTTGCAGAAGTTAATTTGGGAGGGACTCCTGGAAGGAGGAAAAGACTCAGGGTTGGCCAAGATTAGTCTCAAAGTATCCTCTGGCTCCACTACATGTGTTTCTGACTTCTATGGACAGCCTGGTGACTGACCTGTGTGAACAAGCCTAGGCCACAGCAGCCAGTTTGACCTGCGAAGCAACCAAGGCAGCCACGACTCACCTCCAGAAGAAGGGAAGAGATCACCACTGAGCCAGAGACTTCAAATGACAGGACACCTTCTCCCACTCCCCTCAGCATCAGGGACCATGGCCTCCAATCCTGGCCTGCTCATAGGCAGCTGACCTCTCTCAGCTATACTTCCTCAATAACTCCACCCTCTTGGGCTTTAGGCCATTAGAGAAGTCTCCCCAGGCTGGGGAGTGGGGTGAGCCTATGGGGGAAAAGAGGGAACCTCTGCCCATCTAGGATTCACCAGCACCCAATAAGGGCCATGCTGATGTTCATACTGCTTTAAGTATACTATTGACCATCTGCCTCTGGCCCCCTCCACCCATTACTAGCTTTCCCACGGGACTCTTGATTTATCCTGGCTATTCCAGCTGTGCATGTATTTTTTTAAAAAGTCCTGCACAGGTAAAAATAAAGTGCTTAAAGTTTGGCCTACTCTCCCCAAGGAACGTGTGTGTGTGTGTGTGTGTGTGTGTGTGTGTAGAAGGGAGAATATGTCCCATTTTGAAGAGGGATGCTTTGAATACTGAGCATGCTTTCCTCAGGAGAGAGTGCCCCTATGGTCTGGGAGGAAGTTTTTGTACTTCTGTCCATGCTGTAACTTTTTAGTAAATATCTCTTTGTGAAAGCTAATTTATATTGACTGGTTAATTGACACTAGGGAAAGGAGAGCACATCTGATAGGGGATTATGAGTGATGGTGTTAGGGTGTTAGAATGCTCCTGCTTCTCAGGGTTACCCAGTGATAGAGCCCTAAGGGGAGAAGTAGTCATTGCCCTCTGGAGACTCAGCCTGCCAGTAGGAGTTGGGAAGGTGGCCCAGAGCAGGTTTTACACAGAGATGGGAAGCTCCCACAGGTGGTCAAAGTCACAGCCAGGATCTGTAGTCAACTTTCGAGACTCTAAATCCAGTGCTCATTCCACCATGCTGTCTTAATTTCCTGTTAACCATGTTTATTTTGTTCTCAGTCTGAGTATAATTTTCCATGGTAGAAGAATAATAAAAATGGACTAATTCTTTATTATTCTCATCATCCATCATCATCATTCCATTCACACCAAGCAAGGGCACTACTCCTTCCTTGATCTTACTCTTTCCTCAACACAACTAAAGCGAAACAAAACAGACAAACAACGAGCAGCCCTTTTTGTTGTTTTATCTGGCATCTCTAAAAGCCTCAGCTCCGTTTGCAATGGAACCTTCGGGTACTCTTCTTATAGCGCCTTGCCATTTTTATATTCATCCATGCCTTACGCAGATCCTTTAAAAATCCCGGTTATTCTCTGAGTTCCATCATTCATTGCAGACTGTCTCTTGGATTGGGTTTGCACATCCCTACCCTCACCCAGGCATCAGAGGTATGTGGTTCACTGCGTATCACAGATCTTTGGATTTGAAAAGCCCTCTCACAAGTCATTCCTACAGAGAGTAAATCAAGATGGAAGGGAAGCAATAATTTATTGAGTACCTACTATTTATCAGTCATTGTGCTAGGTCTCTTACAATTATTTGAACCTTATAACAATGTTGTAAGGTACATGCGCTGGTCCCTATTTTATAGAAACCAACATAGTTAGAAGTTAAATTACTTGTTCAGGATCACATAGCTAGTAAGTGTCTGAGGTTGGATTTGAACTCAGGTCTTCCTGACTCCAGGTCCACCTCTTCATCCACTGCACCACCTAACTACTTCTGAAAGGTCATCATTTTAATTTGGGGTCAGTTCCTGTAGAAATCTGCATTAGAAGAGTTATAAAACATAGAGCCAAGTGCTAGAGGAAGAGAGCTGGGAGGCTACAAAGCCCTTTCTTAGAGACCTTATAATCTAGTCAGAGGATAAAAGTCTATTTCCTATCTCTGGCAGAAATAGTTCAACTCTACCCTCATTAAAGTAACCAAACTCCGCAATGAATACTTTTGCTGAAGAAACTATAGGGTTTTCTATTGATTGTGATCCTGATAAAATTCGCTCCTCTCTCTGGGCCTCAGTTATTCCATCAGTTCTAATGATGCTTTCATTCATTTAAGTATATCAATTCAATAAACATTTTAAAATCACCTACTATGTGCTAGTTTCTGGGGAGATAATTGTCTATTGTATAACTATGAAATACTTTGGGAGTAATTTAAAGCAAAAACTCAACAATATTAGTGCAGAAACGCTGCACATTAAGGCAGTTGGGATGGGATCCATCCAGGAAGGTTTCACAGAGCAGACAAATTTTCAATTTGGTTTTAAAGAAGGTGATGGGTGTGGCTTGGTGGAAAGAAGGAAGAAAGCATTGCAGATTGAAAGAACAGTATGTGATCTGGTGCAATGTGTGTGTGGGGGGGGTGCAGTGAAGCATTTATGGGGAATGGAAAGCTACTTGATTTGGAGCAAAGCAACTGTGCTGTGGGCAGGGGTGGGGACAGAGGGGTGGGGAATGATGTGGATAGAATGGAGGGCATCGAATGGTAGATAAAAGAGTTTGGACTTACTATAGAGCCATGGATCATTTGAGCTGGGAGGCGTCCTAGAGATCATAATTGTACCCCTCATTGTACAAACAAGGAAATTGAGGCCTAGAGGAGATTTGCCCAATGTCATGGGTAATAGGAAACTTTGTGGTATCTTGTAGAGAAAGGTTGATGATTGCCTTTGGATTCTGGAAGGGTAGATCCCTTTAAGGAAATTGTGACTCAATCCTTCTCCGTCTTGCCAGCAGCCAGGGGCAGAGGAAACACCCCATATAGCAGCGAGAGATTTCAGGAAGATAGATGGGAGATAAAGTCTCCCTCCCAAGAGGTTGGAGGACGCACAAGAACAGCATTTGACTTGGATGTGCCTGTACACTTATTCTTGGAGGCCAGGGCTCTACTAGATGACATCGGTGGTCCACTGGGTTCTAGGGTCCACGAAATGTTTTCTTCTCTACAGGTCAAATGATTGATTATTTTTAGTGCTGTCATGACGTCATTGATCATTGAGCCTCCTCCCCCACTGCATGGCTGAATGGGAACAGCTTTGGCCCTTTCCTCCTTGCTCCATGCTTCCCTCCTCTGTCCCTAGTCTCCTGAAAGAGCTTTCCTTAATGTGTGCTGGGACTATAGTGCTCCCTTCTCATTTTGTAAAAAGAGATGTGTTGAGATGAGTGATTGGAAGGTATCTGGACAGAGGGTTAAACAAGTGGGTGTTCTAAAGTTCATGTACTCGCCTTCTGTCTGAGAGGTAGCATAGAGGATATGGAGCTGGTCTCAGAACCAGCAAGACCTGGATTGAAGTCTCACCTCTGATCCATATTAGCTTGGGGACTCTGAGCACATCACTTAGCCTCTTCATTCTCCAGGCACTTAAAAAAAATTAAGTTGCTGTCCTGCATTGGTAAAAGAAGTTCCCTACAGAAATGAAATCAAAGGTCTATCTAGTTTCTGTCTGGCATAATTTATTTATCCCATTTTACTGCTCATTTATCCAAGACAGGAGAATTGTTGCTTGCAGAATTTGCTCAAAGAATCTGGGGTAGCATTCTTAGTTCATGGTCAGAGTAAAACCTCAACCTCTACTTTCTAATTTTGCTTTTACAAGTGAAAAAGCCTTCCAAGTTTGATATCTGCCCAGTGTTACCCTGACAGTTCAGTAATTGAAGGGCTATGTCTGTGGTAATGGGGAGACAATGTTTGCTAGTGAAGCTGGGAGGTATGCCTTTGCTCTTAGGACCTCTGGAGACTCTCACTCTACCTAATATATAGGTAGTGGCTCCTGGTAGTGATGTGAACTTTCTTTCCTTTTTTCTTTTTCCTTCCTCCCTTCTTTCCTCCCTCCCTCCCTTCCTTCCTCCCTTCTTCCCTCCCTCCC
>CM053595.1:61036716-61051063 GCA_028646575.1 Pseudocheirus occidentalis
CCTTCCTTCCTCCCTTCCTTCCTTCCCCTTCGTCTCTCCCCACCCCCCTCTCTCTTTCTGTCTGTCTCTCAGGAGTAGGTGAAGGACATCATCAGCACTGGGAACTGTCCTATTACAGGATGCTCTGATTGGGAGACTTCTTGTATATCTCCAATATTTTCAGTGCACATGACTTGAATCCAAGCAGTGTAAGAAGTAGAGATGATTAATCTGAAAGAAGAGACAACTTAGAGGGGGACATGATCTCTGTCTTTGAGTACAGGAAGACTGTCACTCAGAAGAGGAATTAGATCTTATCTGGTAAGTCCCAGCTGATAGAACCAGGAATAAGGGGGTTAATGTTACATCTCTTCAGGTTTTGACAAACCAACCACAAAACAAACATGAAACAGGTTCCTAAGAAGGCAATAATGATGATCCATTTCTATAACCATCACCACCACCACCACCAATAACAAGAGAAAAAAATGAGAAATAATATGAGCATCATTACAGACTGAACTGCCATCTACAATCGTCTTCTCTTTACATGGATTCACAAAAACAATTTAGAAAAACACTTATAACAGCTGTCACCACACCAAATATTCACAATCCAAGATGCATGGAATAAAATGCTTTTGAAATATAGAGACTTAGCAGAAAACATCAAAATCATGTAGAGCTGTACCATGGATGATTTCAGCAAGCCTATGGAGGATGAGTTTACATCCTAATACATTGATTTAATTACACCCCCAGCTCTTTTATCTACAACAGGCCATAGATCATTAAATATCAAATAATTTATAGTGATATAAAGCATGATAGTGACTTATTTCAGAGCCATTTCTATTTGTACTATACCAAACAAGATCAGAATTTTCTATAATAATAATAGTAAAAACCACTCATATATATGAATTAATCTACACATATTACTACATATACACAAATTGTTTTTAGTATCCCTTCCATATCTCATAGATGTATTAATGTACACATATTAATATATATATATACACAAGATATTTTTGCTATCCTTCCTATAACTAATATATACACATATTAATATATGTCACTTTAAATTTTCCAAAATACTTTTCTTTCCACAGTCATATGAAGTAGAGTGCACATGTATTATAACCATTTTACAGACAAGAGATAACATATGAGAAGTTGAGTAGCTTATTCATGGTCATACATGATGTTTGGGACAGGATTCAAAATTAGGTCTCCTGAATCTGGGTCCAGCATTTTTTCTAACTGAGCTCCCCACCACTCTAAGTTTTCCAGCAGAAGGAGAATAACCAAATGAATGATCAGGGACGAGAAATTCCTAGTTGAAACCAGGGTAGAGCCATCTGCACCTTGCCTCCTGACATCCTTCTGCCCTTCTGCATGTCTGCCAGATTCCAAGTCTAGATTGAGGAGAACCTTGTCTCTTGCACGTGAGCCTCTTGCCAGTTAAAGAGAACATGAAGTCATGTCAGTGATAGTTTGAGATATCAAGGTTGTACAGACCCTTGGAGGTCTTCTAGCTCAATCTCTGCTGGAGCAGAAATCCCCTCTCCAACATCTCAGACCAAGGGTCATCCACTTTCTACTGGAAGGCCTCTGATGAAGGGGAACCCCTAACATACCCAATTTACTTTTGAAATTGCTGGAATTTGGGTGAAGAGCGGTTAAGAATTTTCCTTATCTTGAGAAGATATCTATTTCTTCCATCTGTTATGACTGTCTGTATTCTAGAGCAGAGGTGGGGAAACCTGAAGGTCAGCTATCACCCTCTAGGTCTTTGGGTGCAGCCTTTGGGCTGAGTCCAAGTTTTACAGAACAAATTCTTTTATTGAGGGGATTTGTTCTGTGAAGTTTGGATTAGAAGGGCTGCACTTGAGGACCTAGAGGGCCTCAAGGCCTCAGATTCCCTACCCCTGTTTAAGGGTGTAGACAAATTTGTCTAATCCTTCCTTGACAACAAAGAGCCTTAAATACTTGAAAACAGCCATCACGTCTCATTCCTAAAGCTCCCAATTTCTTCAGCTCAAGGTACTTTATGGCATCAGAGAATCATAGAAAATGTCAGACCCTCAGAGATCCTTTAGTTCATGTTCTCTGCCCCTGTTCCCATTTTGCAGAAGAAGAACAAGAGAGACAGAGGAGGAAAGAGGGAGAGGGGGGTGACTTGTTCAAAGTCACAAATGGAGCTGGGGTCAGAGCCCAGGTTTCCCAGCCCAGAGTTCTATTTTTTTTTCTCTATTGCACATTCTCCCTGGGCATGTTCATCTGGGGTAAGGGACAGACACTTAGGACAGCCACTTAGTGGCTGGCAACAAGTTGGCAGGGATCCTGGCCTCTACTGAGCAAATACTAGTACACGTGATGGGTGCTGGACTTCAAAGTGGGACAGGCCATTCCCTTCCCAGGTGTGGATCACGTCACTCAAGAGCTGTCCTGTGATCATGGGTGAGGTGGGAGAGTGCTCTCAGAGCCCATTGGCTGGACTGTGTAACCTTGGACCTAGAACAGGGACAAGGGAATTCTTGGAAATTTGAGGATGGTGTGCTTTGTGGCTGATGCCTTTGTCCCCTGGGGTCCTCTCTGCTGTGAGCCATGCCCTGCTCCCAGGGACACTCTGCAAACTCCTAGACACAAGGAAATCTCTCCTTGGGAAGTGCTCTCCCCGGTGCCAGCCTGCTGGGAGTGTTAGCAGTCACTTTGGCTGGGTTTGGTGGTGGGAATGGACTTTGAGTTATGAGGAGAATAGCAACAAAACTAGTGTTCGAGAAAGAGACAGAGGTAAATACAGACAGCGAGAGGGGATTAAAACCCAGGGGGTGGAGATATAGGAATCCTTGGGGGATGGGAGTGGGGGCAGTGAGGGTTCCAGGCCATCTCTGGTAAGTCCTAGGGGCTGGAAGAGCATGGAGGAAAGACCATAAATCAAAGTTCTGATCTCTTGCTTGCACAGAAAATCTGAGAGAGTGTTAGAGATGGAAGAAAACTTAGCAGTCACCTAGTTCACCTTTTAATTCACTCCTTCATTTGATCTGTGGTCTCATTCACTTTTTTTCCAAAGGTACAGCGCAAGACCTCCAAGCCTGCTTGTTGTCGTTGGATCACTTTTTAGTCGTGTCTGATTCTCTGTGACCCTATTTGGGGGTTTCTTGGCAAAAGAACTGGAGTGGAAAAAGCCATTTTCTTCTCCAGTCCGTTTTACAGATGAGTAAACTGAGGCAAAAAGGGTTACCCAGGACTTACCCAGGATCACACAACTAATAAGTATCTAAGGCCAGATATGAACTCAGGAAGTCTTCCTGACTCCAGGCCTGGTGTTCTAGCCACTGCATCACCTTATGCTGTCCATTTCTTTCTGTCAGACTCCCACAGAGTATCCATCCAGTGCTGGGCACCTTGGAGGCCTTCCTTCATCCCTTTCCATTTTTCACAGATAGGTGAAAAATACTTATGAAGCACTTATTAAGTACCTACTGTTTGCCTAACATGGAGTTAGGAGCTGGGTGCACAAAGACAAAAACAATCCTCCAGAGAATGCTCTTAAGCTGTAGATCTTTTGTCTTTTGTTCTCTCTATAAGACCAGGCTTCATCTATTTCCAGTCATATTCATCCTTCATAAGATCACAGATTTAGAGCCTGAAAGAAAATAGAGCCCATCGAGTCCAATCCTCTCACTTAACAGATGAAGAAACGGAGACACAAAGAGATTAGGGGACATGCTGGGGTCACCCTGACAGTGTCTGAGGTGGGATTTGAACCCAGGTGTCTTGATGCCAAGTTCAGAATTCTTTCCATTACACTACATTGTCTCCTTAGTGAGAAGAAGCAAACCCAGTGAAGGTAAGTGACTTGTATAGAATGACAAGCAGCTCTTGGCAGAGACGGGACTGGTTCGATTCCCATGTTCTTTCCATGACACCACCTTGTTTTTCTTTCTCTTGGTTTGAATTGGTTTCATGTCAATCAATCAATCACTCCCTGATGTTCCTGGGCACAGTCTCCCATGAGATGAGTTTCTACTAACCTACCAGTCCAATTTACAAGCATGGTTATGTCCTCTGGAGAGGAAGTGAAGGGATTCCTCCTGTCTCACTATAATCCCCTACTAGGAAGATCCTGATTCTGCCCACTCACTGGGGACCAATAAGATGCTGTACCTTCCAAGCAGCCTCATCTTGGCTTCCTACCTAATTCTGATTCAAGCTCAGTTTCCTGGAAGGAAGGATCACGTGTCTCTTGACTGGAGAAAAGAAACATGGGATTTGTAGCCAATCAGAAAAGTTTTCCTTTTTTTCTTTTTCCTTTTGGGAGCAATATTGAGTGCTTCATTGGCTATATTTACTGGCTAGCTCTTCCCACCTAATGTGGGTTTCTTCTTTAGGGAAGGAAAATTTAAAAATTAATTGAAATCTATTGTTTTTACATCACTTTTATTTCTAAAAATGTCCCTTCTATTTTCTAAATTAGGGAGCCCCCTTTTTTTGCTTTGTGGAGGGGGGAAATAGGGCAATTGGGGTTAAGTGACTTGCCCAAGGTCACACAGCTAGGTTTGGGGTGTTTGTGTGTGTGTGTGTGTGTGTGTGTGTGTGTGTGTGTGTTAAGTGTCTGAGGCCGGATTTTTTGCCTCCTGACTCCAGGGCTGGTGTTCTATTCACTGCACCACTTAGCCTCCCCAAGACAGCCTTTCTTTAAAAGAAAAAAAAGCAAGTCAGTAAAACTAACCAATTCCTCAAACAAATCTGAAAATATATGTAATGTTCCATACCCATAGTCTCCCACATCTGCAAGGAAAGGAGGGAGGTATATTCTGCTGTTTTATCTTTAGGGATGAGCTTGGTCATTATAATTTCACAGAATTTGGTTTCTGTCTTCTGACCTGTCCCAATATCCTGTAAACCCCACTGAATGAACTATTCTTAGCTACTTTGGTAACCTAAGGACCTTTGGACCTTGCCATCTACCCCACTACTGATTTTTTAGAACTTCTAGGCCTTTCTAGCTGCCCTAAAGCTGAACTTTCTTATACCTTTATATCCTCCAAATAGAATCTCTTTGAGATTCTAAGCTGTCTAGGTTTTTCTCTTTGGATTGCCTGCTGGACTTGAAGCCAGGGAGACCTGAGTTCAGATTCACCCTCAGAATCTTCCTAGTTGTTTGTCATTTAACTTCTGTCTCCGTTTCCTCATATAGTAAATTGGGATAATAATAGCACTTACCTCTGAGGGTAGTTACAAGAATAAAATGAGCTAATATTTGTCAAGTGTAGAAGCTGAAAGTACTATGTTGATGTTAGAGATTATTTCTTTTCAAGAAAGGAAAGGCTGTTATCATAGGTTGCAGAGGATTAACGTACATTAAGTGGGGATTGTCTTTCAGCAGTTTCTTCACTAGTGTATCTCACAGAACACAACGCTCCAAAGATGAGCCAAGATTGGCCGCGTCTAACTGGGTATCTGCTTCCCACACCTATTTCAGCATCCCTGGGGCAGCCCCCGCCTCTTGGACACTTCTGCCTCTGCCACTTACTCTGTGGCCTGGAAGAAAGGATTTACCCTCTCTGGGTCTTTCTGGAAAATAACGTGCTTGACCTAGATGATCTCTAGGGTTCCTTCCAGCTCTGAATTCCATGATCTGTTAGAGTAACTATAGAAGTAATAAGCTCATATTTTTATCAGTCTGTTTTAAATTAGTCTACCAGTGAGGGCACCTTGGAGAGAAACTGCAGGTAAACAAAATGGGCTGGTCCTGGAACTGAATGGGAGAGAGCAGACAGGAAGACATCTGGAAAGTTGTGAAGTGCTTTAATGATCTCGTTGTTCCTTGTGTGCATTTGTGTGCCCAGGGGTGTATGTGCTCTGTCTGTCCTCTCTCTTTCTCTCTCTCTGTCTCTCTCTCTATCTCTGTCTCTCTCTCTGTCTCTCTCTGTCTCTCTGTCTCTCTCTCTGTCTCTCTCTCTCCCTCCCTCCCTTTCTGTCTGTCTCTGTCTTTGTCCCTCTGTCTCTGTCTCTCTGTCTCTGCTTATCTCTCTGTCTCTCTGTGTCTCTCTCTGTCTCTATCTGCCTCTGTCTCTATCTTTGTCTCTCTCTGTCTCTGCTTGTCTCTCTGCATCTCTTTCTCTGTTTCCATCTCTGTCTCTGTCTTTGTCTCTCTGTCTGTCTCTCTCTTTCTGTCTCACACTATCTATTTAACTTACAAGTGGAGGCTGGCAATTTCTAATGGGATGCTATAATAACTCCAGTTTCTAATACCAATATTCTTTTAGTGATGTTGGCTGGTTGAGAGTCATTGAGAGCCATAGTCTTTGAAAAACTGAAATTGTGGGCCGTCCAAAAAGTAAAGGTAAGATGCCTGGTGGTTCTAGGTAGGTGGTTACATATTACCAAGGCTTACCTGAGGGCAAAACACAGCTTTAAAAGCTTTCATTTCGAAAGACTGTGATCAGAAAAAAGACATGGACCAATCCTGAAGTAAGAGCAAGGTAAAAACAGATAATAATACTAATAACGCCTTGGTGTTGCACTGGCATCCAAGGGATGTCTAAAAGACCAAGAGGAAGGTCTCCATTCTTTTTGCTAGAATGTCCATGATGGGTTCAAAGATGATGTGAAGTATTAAAATTCAAGGTTTATAAAGTTCTTTCTTTGCAACTACCCTGTTGGGGTTGGTAGGAAACATGCTCTTAATTATGGTCATCTTTACGGATGAGGAAACTGAAGTTCAGAAAGCTTACTTCTTGCCTATCGTCATATTGCTTGTAATGTCAGGATTGGGCTTTGAACCCAGGCATCCTGCCTCTGAATCTGGTGCTCTTTGACTGTGTTGAGCACTGTGAGGGAGACAGAAGTTTCAGATAGGATCCCTGTTCTTAGAGAGCCCCCTGATCTAACTGAGATGAGGAACACGCAGAATGCTCTTAGACCTTTGGCACTGTACAATTTAGCACTTAATTATAGACCCCCTTATATTGTTCTCCAAGTTCCATAGGACCTCATGGGAGAGGGAAACAAGTGAGTGTTGTAATGGACAAGGAGGGCTTCATGAAGAGGACATGACTTGGGTTAGACGATAAAGCTGGATATAGACAAGCCAAGGAATTGTGGGAAGACAAATAGGAGGACGCACCGTGCAAAAGCAGCTCTTTGATTCTAAGCTCAAGGCTCTTTCTGCTGCATTGCATCATCTCCCTCTGCATGGTCTGTATACAGAAGGTGCTTAATAAAAGTTTGTTCAAGTGGAAATGGCAGGAATAGGATTACAAATACAAAGGACCTTAGAGACCATCTACTGTTGCCCTCCCCCCTCTTTTTACAAATGAGGCTCACAGAGATTAAGTGACTTCCCTTAAGTCACATAGTGTCAGCCAGCATTTGAACTCAGGTCCCTTGCTCCAGGTTCAGCAGGCTTTCCATATATGGTATCATGCTGCTTCTTGGAAACTTCCTGTGACCTGTGACATATGGCAATCAATCTCTGCTATGGAATAAGTATTTGTTAATCACTTGATATGCTTAAATGTGTCTGGCAATGGGGATATGAAGGCTTCAGGGAGCTTAGGATCTACTGGGGGGAGACAACGTGTTCACATGTATGTGTATGTGCATGTGCATGTGCATGTATAGATGCAGGTGTAGGTGCAAGTGTAGGTATAGGTATAGGTGTAGGCGTAAGTATAGGTGCAGGTGCAGGTGCAGGTGTAGGTGCAGGTGCAGGTGCAGGTGCAGGTGTAGGTATAGGTGTAGGTGTAGGTGCAGGTGTAGGTGTAGGTGTAGGCATAAGTATAGGTGTAGGTGCAGGTGTAGGTGTAGGCATAAGTATAGGTGCATGTGCATGTGTATGTATAGGTGCATGTGCATGTGCATGTGTATGTATAGGTGCAGGTGTAGGTGCAGGTGTAGGTATAGGTGCAGGTGCAGGTGTAGGTGTTGGTGTGTGTGTCTGTGTAGGTGTCTGTGTATATGCATGTGCATGCATACATGCATGTACAACAATACATACACACATGCAAGCATATACATGCATACATAAACACACACATACATATACATACATACATATATCTATGTCTCTAATACACATCCTGGGCTTTGGGGGTGAGGAAGGGCACTGTGGTAGGGGACATTAAGGCAGACTTCTTGTAGAAAGCAGTGCTCAGACTGAGTAAAGAAAACTTGGGATCCTCAGACTGGGAGTTAGCAGAACAGGATCTGAACCCTGGCTATGACATTTACTAGTTATATGAACTTGGTTTCCTCACGGGTAAAGTGGGGTTAATCCCACAATTCCTCATTAATGCCTAGTTTGCACCCCAAATCATATAAAACATCTCCTGCCTTCAAGAAGCTTATACTCTATTGATGTGACTACAAGTACCCCAAATACTCCTGCTGTGCCTCCCAGGGTGGTTATGAGAAGAGCAGTTTTTAAAACTTAAAATAATCTAGAAACAGGAGTTATTGCTGTTAAGATGGAAGAAGTACCTGGGGGAGCACAGTGGGTTCACTTGAAGCTGCTGTTGTTTCCCATTCCTCACAGGAGACATCACAACCTACTTCAGGGACATTAGATTTTGGACTGAAAGGACTTTACGAATCTGTTGATCTGAGGAATTGGAGTGCATTGGAAAGAGCACAATGTTTGGAGTCAGATGACCTGGTTTCCACTTCTGACGCTGTGTGACTTTGGATAAATCACTTAACCTCTCTGTGCCTCAGTTTCTTCATTTGTAAAACAAGAGAGTTAAAACAAATAATTCATTTGCAGATTTAAGTGTCCAGTTCTTTGAACCATCTCATTTTATGAATGAGGAAACTGAGGTCCAGATGGATCCTCTGCCAAGTGACTTGTCAAAATTCATGCAAGTAGAAAGTACCAGATTTGGGATTCCAGCTCAGGTCTTTGGATTTCAGAAAAAAGAAAATGCTTTTCCTTCTGGTTGGTGGAAACATGACCTACAGCATTGGTGTGTTTGAAATCTCACCTCATTTTTTTTCCATTTGCAACCAAGGCTTTAGTGTTGGCTTTTAGTTAACCACAGCCTGACTCCTGGCATTTTTCTTTTTTTAAACTCAGCTCTAATGAGTAGCTCTATGAGAACAAAGCCCTGTGCCCAGGCCAGGTCCCTTGAGCAATTCTACAATAATAAACCAGTGTGTTCAGCCCAATGTGTTTGAGCAATCCCCCAGCCAGGATCAATATGCCACTGAATCCCAGACCCTTACGTAAGTTGTAGACCGCCACCCCCAGCCACCCCCCCCCCCACGCCTCCTGCTTCTGATCTGGCTGCCTCCAATCACTGGGCAGGGGGAATCTTTGCCATGAATGGCTATAGCATTGAGGGCCTGGAAGTTGGTCTGCAGCCAAGGATCTGAGCAGAGGCTAATTTCAGGCATGTAAGCCCTTTTGAATTTGGCAAAAGTAACAACTCTCATGGGTCTAACTGTTAATAAGTTCTCTTATGTTTTAAATTAATTTATTTTTAGTTTTTATCAGTCCCTTTTGTTTTTAAATCACTTTCCTTTTCAAAAATTTCCCTCCCCCTTCCCTACTTGGGAATAATCCCTATGTCACAAAACATTTTTGAAAAAAGAAGGTCCATAAATGTAACCAATATAGTAATCAAACCTGACAGTATATATAACGTTCCACACCCATAGTCCCCCACCTCTCCATGAAGAGGGGGCAAAGTGGTCTCTTATCACAATATAAAGAAATAGGGAGGGTATGTTGCTCAAGTCTGAAGACTGCTGAACTTTTTGGAGTAAGGAAGACCTGGGTTCGAGTTCTGTCTCTGGCTGGCTTTGTGACCATGGGCAAATCACTTCATTTTTCTGAGCCTTAACATCTTCACCTGTCAGAGATGGTTAATACCTGCAGTACCTCCATCATAGGGTTGTAGTGCAGCTCAAATCACACAGAGCATGTCAAAGTGCTTGTTAAACTTCACAGTGAATGAAAATTGATTTATTAAATTAACATTCACTTTATAAAAATATAAAGGTGAGATTGTCCTTTCCCTCAAAGGGTTTGTATTCTACTAACAGAGTAGGGATTGAGGATGGGTTCTTGCTGGTTAATACAAGTATGGGATATATCACTGTCATGACCTGTCAGGATTGCCATGAACTCAGGAGCTCGGCAGAAATAAACAAACGATTATAATAAACCCAAGAAGTGTAAAACTAACCTTGATTAGTGAAGTTTTAAAATTGTAACTCCTTTTTTACAGACCTTAGCCAAGTTCCACTGTGACCTGCATTAAACCCAGATGACAGCTGTAAGCACTTTGGGGAACTAGGAAGGAGGAAGGATGGCTAGTGAGGGACAGAGGCAGGTTCCGGCTCAAAGGGACTGGAGGGAGTACAGTCAGGAGGGGCTAGTCTGGAACCATTTCAAGAGTTAAATGTTCAAGGGGTGAGAAGCTTATTATGGTTTAGAGAGGGCATTTTGAGTGGGTGAGGGGATGACACATGAAGTCTGGGAGACTTTGGTATAGAGGGCATGGAGAGGAGACCAGATAAGTTTGCTGTCTGTAGCACAGACCACAAGCTGGGGATAGTGGGGGGATGGTGTCATGTGGTCAAGGCCCTTACAGTAACCAAGCATCTAGGAGGGGCCTGAGGGACTATTCCAAGAGCTTGCTTACAGTTCCTCTTGCCCCTCCCACCCCAATGTTCCTTTTCTTCACCCTCCATCCCCTTAACTCCCCAGAATTCAGTCTCACTAAAGCATTCAGAAGGATTAACAGCCGAAGTCCCCAAAGGGGGAGGGACAGAACAAAAATTAATAGAATTTCAGATTCTATTGTCAGGTAGAATATTTAAAACACAGGAGGTCATAGTCCTCTGTACTTTGTCCTGCTAGACTATCTGTAGCTTTTCTTCAGTCGTGGTCAATACATTTTAGGTTGATGTTGATAAGTGGAGCATATCCAGAAAAAAGTGACCAGGCTGACTTGAGACCATATCAGACAAAGATGGAAGAATTCAGGGATGTTTTGGATGGAGAAGACTTAGAGGGGATAAGACAGCTGTCTTCAAGGGCTACCACAGAGGAGAGGGATTAATTCAACTTCTTGAGGTTGGTACTAGAGACCAGAACTAGTTGGGGTGTGTGGAAGTTGTAGAGAAAGATTTAGGCTAAATATAAATGAAGTTTCCTAAAGTTAATATGGTCCAGAATCTTGCAAGATGGGGAATTCTTCTTCAATAGAGATTTTTGGGATTCTTTTCCAAGTATGGGTTTGAGTAAATGGCTTTGAGATTCTGTGATTCAGGAAGATAGTCTCACCTGCAAAGGTGTAAAAGAAAGTATTTTGGGTTGTAGTCAGGAAATAATGGGTTCAAATCTCAGTTCTAGAACTAGCTGTGTGATCTCAGTCAAGATTTTTCACCTCTCCAACCCTCAGTTTCCTCGTATGTAAAATAAAGGAAAAGAATACTTGTGCTACCTTCCTCAGAGTTTTTGTGATTTTTTAAAACCCTAAAGTACTGTGGAAATGTGAATGTTATTATTATTATTATTATTATTATTATTATTATTATATTATTATTACTATTGTTAATAAGTCTAGGTATGTATAAATCTCAGAGTTGCCTGAAGCTTCTTCCTTCATCCCTGCCTCACCTGAAGAGGTAGCTCTTCTTGCCAAGGCCAACCACTTTATATGATGCCACCCTTGATGCCACCCCCTTTCATTTTCTCTGGCAGCTTGCCCCCACCATTATCCCCACTATTATCTTCAATCTCACCTTATCTACTTGTCCCAGCTGCCTATAAATTCATATCCCTATCCTTAAGAAAACCTCATGTGATCCTGTTGGTCCCACCAGCTGTTATCCCATAAGTCTCTTCTTCTTCTAGCATAACCTTCTTGAGAAATCCATCTACAGAATCTCACTTTCTTCTAACCTTCTTGAGAAATCCATCTACAGAATCTCACTTTCTTCTAACCTTCTTGAGAAATCCATCTACAGAATCTCACTTTCTTCTAACGCCTTGCAGTCATTCCACTGAACCTATTCTCTCCAAAGGCATAATCGTCAAATCTGATTTTCTCAATCCTTACCCCTTTCTGCATCATCTAATACAGTTGATCATTCTCTCCTCCTGGATACACTCACCTCCCTAGGTTTTTTGTGACTCTGATTTCTCCTGTTTTTCTTCCTTGGCCATTCCTTCTCTGTTTTCTTGTTGTATCTTCTTCCACCAACCATGGCTGTCCCCCAAGGCTCCATCTTGAGCCCTATTCTCTTTTCACACGAGGTGACCTTGGTGATCAGTTCCCATGGGTTTAATGATCATCTTTATGCCAATGCTTCCCAGATCTATATATCCAATTCTAATCTCTCTCTTGAGTTTCAGTTACTCTATTGCCTTTTGGACATTTCAAATTTAATACGCTTCAAACTTAACACATCCAAAGAAGAACTCATGGTCATTCTCTTTTGCCTACCTTTCCTATTACCGTTAAAAGCATTATTATTGTCTCCTCATGAAGCTCACAACTTTGGTGTTGTCTTCCTCACTTCCCGGCACATCCAGTTCTGCCTTTACAACCTCTTTTGGATATATCTTTTTCTCTCCACTCAAAAAGCCACCACTCTAGCACAGACCTTCATTACCTAGTGCCTGGACTATCGCAATAACCTTCCTATTGGTCTCTCTGTCTTGTCTTTCCCCACTCCAATCCTTTCTCCCCTCAGCTGCCTTGACCTTCTTGAACCTCGATTTGACCCCTCACCCATATTAATAAACTCCAACAGCTCCTCATGACCTTCAGTATAAAATCTAAAATTCTCATCATTTAAAGCCCTTTGCAACCTGACCCCTTCCTACCTTCTAGTCTTCTTATTCTTTACTCCCCTCCATGTTCTGTATAACTCAGCTACACTGACATGCTTGCTGTTCCTCACACACAGCATTCTACCTCCCAGCACCCTGAATTTGCACAAGCTGTCCCTTAATACTTGGAGTATCCTCACTTCTTACCTCCACTCCTACATCCCCAGCTTCCTCCAAAACTCAGCTAAAATCCTATCTTCTTCAAGAGGCCTTATCTCCCTAGCTGCTAGACTTTCCCTCTGAGAATAACTTCTATTTGTATCATAAGTATCTTGTTTGCACATAATTTTTGCATATTGTTATTCTCATTAGAATGGTAGTTCCTTGTGATCAGGGACTGTGTTTCTCCCTCCCTTCCCCCCTTTTTAAGCACTGGACCTAGCACATTATTCCTTGTTGACTGAGTAAATGACTAACTGGCTTAAAGAAGTTGTTCTTTGCCTACGGCCACATGGCTAGTAAATTCCAGAAGTAGACCACTATAATACCTCCCCTAAGACCTCTTCCAGTAATACTTCCCTGATGTTTATATAACATTTAATAATAATACCACTTGCATAGCCCTTTAAAGTTTGTAAAAACACTTCACATACATTATCTCATTTAAGCCTTATAAAGGCCCTGTGAAATAGGTGTTACAGATATCATTCTTCCATTTTACAGATGGGAAAACTGAAGTTCAGAGCAACTTGTCTATGGTCACGTAGCTAGTGAGTGGCAAAGGTAGGATTTGAACCCAGGTCTTCCTGACTCCAGGTCCAGCACTTTAACATACTACTGCTACTTTATTATTGTTTTGATCCTTTTTTTTTTCCTCCCCAGGAATGCCTTACATTCCTTGCTTCTATTGACTGTCCATTTTTTCTCATTGATGATCAGGCTCAGAATACTCCATTTCGTTTTTCATCCTGTGATCCTTTGCTTTTTGGAATATAGTATTTCCTTCCCTTTTGTGGTTTCTGGAGTTTCTAGTGGGTGCAAAATACTATTGCGTTATTCAAATTTCCTTATCTTTATATTGAAGGTCCTCCTCCCAGCTTCTTGAGGAATGTCTTGCTTTTATTATAATTGTAAATTTGGAGGTCATTATAGATCTTAGAGTTTATAATATGGTTTTGTGTTGTTTATTCCTGGAAGTGATTTGTGATTTTGTTTTTGGTTGATACTTTGCCTTTTATATTCAGAAGTCTGGGTAAGCTAGATGGCTACTAGAGCTATTAAAATACCAAAGTGCTAGACCGGGAGTCAGGAAGACCCGAGTTCAAATCTAGCCTCAGTCACTTACTAGCTGTGTGATTCTGGGCAAGTTATTTAACCCTGTTTGCCTCAGTTTCCTCATCTGTAAAATGAGCTGAAGAAGGAAATGGAAAAACATTACAATATCTTTGCCAAGAAAACCCCAACTGCAGTCCTGGAGAGTCAGACACGACTGAAATGACTGAACAACAACAAAATTCAGAAATTTGGAGTGTTTTTCTTGGATCACTTTCACATTGTGGTGTTCAGGTC
>CM053595.1:61051163-61126432 GCA_028646575.1 Pseudocheirus occidentalis
CCTTAGGTCATTTCTGTTTATTCTGTCTTCAAGGTCAATGGCCTTGTATCAATAATGAGATATTCACAACACCCATGATGGTTATGAATATGCTGGTATAGTTTTGGATCACAAAATGTAGCAAACTCTCCACATGGAAGGCAGAACCAAGGTCTTTATTCAGAAACCATAACACTGAGTCTCAAAACCAGAAGGACAAGTCCCAAAACAAGACAGCCAAAGTCATTATAGTGGTCACAAAGTTGATACACATAGTTAATGCAGTGGACACCCACATTCCCAAGCCTTCACAAATAGAACAGGATCCCTCAAGCAGGGATCCCTCTCAGACTTACGACAGTTTCTCAGCCTGGTCCTTGGAAGTTCTCAGTTCATTTGGAGATCATGTATTCTTTCAGTATCATGGCCTTTTGCTTCACTTCTACCAGATTTCCCTCTACTTTAATATTTTAAAAAAATCCAAAATCTATTATTTTCTCTTTTGATTCTTTGAAGAAACTTGAAATCATGGATTCATTATCCACCCCCCCCCCCAATCTTATTAATTCCCTATTTCTGCTTTGATAGCTATACATCCTGACATTCTTTCTGAATTTCTTCTCTGGTAGATTTTTATTTCTCATTTGAATCATTCTGAAATTTCTTCTTGTTGTTTCATGTTCTTTTCCACAATATTATGTCTTTTATTGTACATTAGTTCACTTTCCCGTCTCTTATTATGAATGTTAAGGTGCCTTTGTACCCTTTTAATTCTCATCTTTCCTTCTTTAGGATCTTCTCTTTTTATTTATCTGCTTGTGCTCTAGGTTTTAATTGAGTTTCTTCTTCTTAAGAACCTTGAGATCTCAATATTCCCCCCCCCCCATCTATTTCCCTATCATTCCTTTACTACAAAGTTGCCTCAGCCCCCTCCTTCTTGGGGATTTACATTTCACTAACCTTGGTCCCGGGATGGGTGGGGTGGGTGGGGGAAGGACTAGCTCCAGCTTCAGTACCTTTTCCTTCAGGTCCAATGCATTCACTCTCTCTAAATGCTCACTTAAAAGTAAAATGCTTACTTACACTCTACCCCTGCCCAAGTTCTTCCCTTGAACATTGTCCATTCTTTCTTAGATGGACTCAATGATACCTGCCACTTTTTTTTTGGCTTTTTGGAGGGGGTTAAGTGACTTGCCCAAGGTCACATGGCTAGTTTTTTGTGTGTGTGTGTGTGTGTGTGTGTGTGTGTGTGTGTGTGAAGTGCCTGAGGTCAGATTTGAACTCAGGTCTTCCTGACTCCAGGGCTAATGCTCTATTCACTGTGCCACCTAGCCTCCCAGACCTGCCACTTTTTGCGGGGTTGGAGAAGGATGATTTAGAAAGTTTCTGAAGTCTAAGGGGTTTCTAACGTAGGAAATGCCCCAGGGAGAAGATGGCACACTTCTCTCCTTCACCACCCCCATCTTCTTACATGCATGACTGAGTCTTGTAAAAGGTGGGCAGGGGATGAAATATATTGGTAGTCTCTGCAACAAGCCTGTGAGTTGGTTTGTGTGCCCCTGCTGGGCCTATGGAGGATGGGAGGGGAGGGGTGCTGAGTGAGCATTTTAAGGATTAACATTCTCTAGTGTTAATTCACAAGGATTTGACTTTGTTGGGCAAGCCTTGTTATAAACTCTGGGGAGCCATAATCCAGCTTCCACTCTCACTGATGAGCTATGTTCCCAGAGGGCTTGTGGCTGGCTACATTTGTCCCCTCAAGGCTTTAGAACAGGGGTTCTTAACCTGGGGTCTATGAAATTGTTTCTTTAAAAAATGATACTTTATTTCAGTATAATTGTTTTTGGTGTTTTATTTATACATTTAAAAACATTATTTTGAGAAGAGCTACATAGGCTTTGCCAGACTGCCAGCTGGGCCCATCACACACACACACACACACACACACACACACACACACACACACACACACACACACACACACACACTGTTAAGAATGCTTACTCTAGAGGTGCTGCTGAGGGCTGGTGTATGTCTTCCCAATGCTCTCCATTCATTGGTCAGTCCCTCAGTACATTCTTCCTACTTTAAAAAAATCACTATCTTTGACAAATTGGTTTTGGTACTGGTATTTTGAACTCTGTGTCCCCAGTACAAAACAGTTCTCCATTTGGGTTTATGCCCAAAGAGGCCTGCCTACACATTGCCTTTTCATTTGTTTCACCAATGCCATGCACCTGAGAATCTCCAATAGTCAACATGGCACCTGTCCTCTACAGTCCCACAGTTAGATCTAGATAATATATTTAGTAAATGCTTTCTGTGTACCAGGTACCATTCTAAGTGCTGGCCATACACATATAAGCAAACAAAGCAGTCCCAACTGCCAGGGAGCTTATATCTGAATGAGGGAAGACAAAATATAAAGGGGTTATGGGAAGTGGAGGTACTTGTGTGGCAACATGGTGAGGAGATTGGGGAAAGTGGTGTAGAGGCCTTAGTTTTCACAGGATAAATAATAAATAAATAAATAATATAAATAAATAATACTCATTTATCAGAACCAGAGGAGCCAAGATGGAGTCCAAGCTGCTGATGGGGTAGAGATGGTTAGAGAGTAAAGCTACAGGGAGAAGAAAATCACAAATTTTCCCTAAATATAGAGTTTTACAGACTCAAGACAACATTTTTTTTACAAAATTTACTCAAGATTTCTGTTTGCTTAGTACTCAACAAGAGCCTGTTTTGATGCTCTAAAAAGCCCCTCCTATCTCAGAAGAAAGCCTGGTGCCTATGAAGCTTTGTGGAACACACGAAGCTCTACCTCCAGGGATTTAGGGGTTGGCAGACTGGCTCTGGTTTGTGTCTGACACTTAACTCTTTCCCTCTCCTTTTATCCTTTTCCCTCTTCCACTAAACCTTCCCACCCTCCCTGCAACTTCATCCCAAACAAGGCTCCATATGTAGTTTACATGAACTCTAGAGGTCCTTATACCAACTCCTACTGACAAATCAGGCTCCCAGAGCAGGGAACTGGATATTTTCAAGTAAAGTGGCAAGGACTGAATTCCCCATGGCTTTAGGTATATACGTGAGGTGTTTGGATGTTTCTCTAAAATTTTGGCTAGAATCTCCATGCCAGTGTGGGGTTTTTTTGGAGGGGGAAAGGTAGGGCAATTAGGGTTAAGTGACTTGCCCAAGGTCACACAGGTTTTTGTGTGTCTGAGGCTGGATTTGAACTCAGGTCCTCCTGACTCCAGGGCTGGTGCTCTATTCACTGTGCCACCTAGCTGCCCCCTCTAGTGTGTTTTTCCACAATATTAATTTACCAGTTACAGTTAATATTTCCTTTATATTACTGATAAACTGTTCAGTGACTGGTACCCTACTATTTTTAGATCAATTAATATCAGTTAATTTTTACAAAGGGATATTTACTAAGAAGACATACTAAGAATAGAACAAATATTCTCCCAACACTTAACAGCCATACTCTTCCAACACTTAGGGGCATATTCTCTTTGCCGTCTTGGTTCCTTGGGTGAATAATCTCAAACCTAAAGTAGTTGCTACAAAATGTTGGTCCCCAATAAGTTTATTTCTAGTTTCAATATAGCTGAAGTAAGTGTTGCTCTGTTTTGTAGGACCAAGCATCTTGGCTAGAGGATGAGTCCATCACTGCTCTGGGTCCCATTCACTTCTGGAAGACTAGGTTGGGCTGGACTCTACTTCCAAGATCTCTGGTGGCTCCTTAAGGTTACAGCCTAGTCCATTGTATCTCTAATGGACTCTTCATGCAGACCCTGATGGAGAACTCTCCCAACCCAGAGACTTACATCAGTCCTTACATTCTTACTTGAACACAGCCAGGCAAAAAACTGAGTTACTCTCTTTGGTAGTCTTTTGTATGCATGCTTAGTTCTACCTCAGAAAACAGTAGTAAACTTTCTCTCACCTTGTGGTAACTGGACCAGAAAGAGTCATAGAATACATGAAGTAGAGAGCAAGGTCCTCCATTATGAATGCCCAGAAGCGGCTTATAACTAAATTACCTCCTTGGCCAATTCCCTGTTACAATAGAGTCCTCTGTTTGTGTTATGGATTCAGTTGTACTTGCAGTATCACAGGTGCATAATTCCTCTTTTTTTTGAGAATTAGTGTAGATTGGGGAAAAAAAATTAGTCTACCATCTTGGCTTGGTTATGTGACTTGGAAGTCTTACTATTGTTAGTGATGATGATGATGAAAACGATGAGGTGGCAGTTTTAGCCCTTAGGACAGCATCAGTGTAATTCCTCAAATTACCATTTACTAATAGTTGACTGTTACTGTGGCTCCACTTACTGTCCCTGAGATTTCTCAGAATGAAACTGCTTTCCTTGATCACCACTCCTTGTTTTGTGCTGTCACCCCTTATTTGAACGTAAATTCTTTGAGATCAAAGATCATTTTAAATTTTCTGTTTGTATCCAAATAGGTGATTCATAAATTATTTTTCATTCTTTTATGTTATAAAAAATCTTGAAATCCCACAAACTTGGGTTTGCATGGCAGACATTTCAATGCTCAGTCCTTCCCTCCTTGCCCATGCTTGACATGGGAGTTGCTACTTTCTTGGGCTCAGGAGACACAGGGGATTTCCCTTAATTCAGGGATGATCTTGGACTTGAATGGCTCAGGTAGGAAAATGAGAGGGAGTGTCTTCTCATGGACTATATGCAACACCTATATCTGTCTAGTCGGATGCTCAAGGCAAAATGGAATGGCCTCCAACAGCTGAAATCCATCTGGCGTCATGTACTAGGGTGAAACTGTAAGTGGGTGAATATGGTTGTTAAAGCTAGTGCTCATGCATCCCTAGAGATGGCCTTATAAGATAAAGATTTATATTCACTTTGTGAATTGGAGGGTGCATTGACTGCCTGTTCAGGATCCTTCAGTCTCCTGGAGCCCAGAGTCATGGCTCCTGGGGGAGTGTTTGCCAACATTTGAGGGTCAGGCATAGCTCTAACCTTTTGGTGTGTGAGTAGTGAAATTAATGCAGTTCACTGTGAAATGGAAAGAAGATGAGGTGGCTAGGAGGTACTGCACAAGGTACAAAGATTCTGTGAACAGGCAAGAAATAGCCAGCTTTGGTCACCTTTGGGGAAATCTCTGAAATAGGTCAAAGGAGGGAGTAGGGATGGATGTTTGTTTTTAGGTAAATGGGAAAGAAAAAGCAACAATAAACTTTCACTTGGTCAGACTGATTTTTTACCAGAAGATCCTGCAGAAAATGAAAACTTAAATTCTATGAGGGCAGGGACAATTCCCCTCCCCTTCCCTCCTTTCCCCTTCCCTCCCCTCCCTTTCCTTTTTCTCCCCTTCTCTCCCCTCCTTTCCTTTCTCCTTCCCTTCCTCTCCCTTCCCTCCTCTCCCTTCCCTTCTCTCCCCTCTCCTCCCCTAACTTCCCCTTCCTTTTCCTTTCCTTCCCATGCATTTTTTTTTCAGTCCAGACTTGTGATTTCAATGGTGTGGGGAACTCCTGGGGTGGTAACTCCCTTTACTGGTATAACTCTCCACCTCATCTATAACTTAAAATATTAGAAGTTGATGTGAGGAAATGAGAAGTAAATTACTTGTCCGTAGTCTCGCAACAATTCTGTCACAGGGAGGACTTGAACCTACGGCTTCTAACTTTTGGACCACTTGGTCCTTTAATCACTGTACCACATTACCTCTCACCTCACACAGCGTTATGGGATCATAGATTTAGCACTGGAAGGAACCTTAGAGGTCATGTAGTCCAACCTTATCTTACAAATGAGGAAGCTGAGGCCCAGGGAAGGTAAGCGACTTTGCTCCAGGTCATACAAATGGTAGAGCCAGAATTTGAATCCAGGTCATCTGACTCTGAATTTGACCATGACCATGCCATGTTTTCTACTGTACTTAGCAGATGTTAATAAATATTTGTTAAATTGAATTAAAGACTGGTACATCAGTCATATTGCTGAAATAGGTTAGGTAAGGCCACCCTACTGAAGTGAGCAATACCCATTCCTGGATTCAGCATGTGTGTGTGTGTGTGTGTGTGTGTGTGTGTGTGTGTGTGCGCGCGCGTGTGCGTGCATGTGCACTCACGCATGCAGACCCTGACATTCCATGCTGGTCATCAGTTTAAGAAAAAAAAATACCTTTTTCTGCGTGTCTCTCCCTCACCCTTTGTACCTTGGAGGAGATCACTTCACGTTGGAGTGAATTCTGGGTAGAGGTGACCTCCCTGTGGTGGAGTAAGTCCATCATACCTCTCCTCTAGCCTGGCCCCGGGACTCTGTCAACCTCCACCTTGATCACCATGCAGGAACAGTGATGGGGCATCTGCTCTATTGAGCACACATCACTTCCCTCCCTCTATCCAGCCTCATTTCATCCTCATAACAACCCGGGGAGGTAGATATTATTATCCCCATTTTACAGCTGAGGACACTGAGGCTAATATAGGGTAAGTGACTTACCCAGGGCCACATGGCTCTGGTCTTCTAGATTGCAGGCCCTGTGTGCTATCCGCTGCCTTGACCTCTTTCTCAGAGATACTTTTGCTACCACCAAGGGCATAACTTTCCTTCCTATTCCTGTGCTTCTGAGTTGGGAGACCAGAGTTCCCTTCCCTGACCAGCACTCCATGCTCACTGATGCCCATCCATGTCACTCTCTTCCCTCCAGTGGCCCAATCCTCTTCCTTTGCTGCCTTTACTCCTCCAGAAGCCCTGTTCTATTGAGAACCAATTGCCCTTTCTATTAGACCTGCGACTTCTCCCCAGAAATTCCTTTGCACATATTTTTTTTTTTTTTTTGCCTTTTGGAGGGCAATTCGGGTTAAGTGACTTGCCTAAAGTCACACGGCTAGTTTTTGTGTCAAGTGTCTGAGGCTGGATTTGAACTCAGGTTCTCCTGACTCCAGGGCCGGTGCTCTATTCACTGAGCCAGCTAGCTGCCCTGCACATGATTTTTGTTTACTTCTATATAAATTGCCCAACCCCCATAGAAAATAATCTTCCAGAGGACAAGAACTGTTACATTTTGTCTTTGTTTTCCCATTGCCTAGCCCAGGGCTGGGCATTTATTAGGTACTTAATAAATGCTAACTGAATCAAACCTCATAAGGACCCAGGATACCTATTGAATGTTAAAATAGTAGAATGCCCAGGGTGGGGTTTTATGCAGGTTTTATACACATTGGTGATTGCAGAAAGAGAATGCATTTGTCCAACATGTGTAGAGTATGGCGAAGAGGCTGAGGGAGGAATCCACAGTGCTGAGGACAAAGTGTACAGACAGGAGGCAAAGGATTGGAAAGAGAATGATGGGCTGGGGAGAGTTCTTGGCCCAAGCTCTTTAGGGGAAGAAGAGGCAAAAAGGAACTGGGAACTGAAAATAGAGGAAGAGGAAAGTCAAATGCACTTGGGGAATTTGGAAGTCACACAGTGTGTACAACTGAGCAGGCAGTTTCTGGTGCCAGCCTTCCTGGGTTTGGGTCATGTGCAGATCCCACCAAGAGGGTGGATGGTCCTGCTGATGCCCAGACTTTTTATGGGCACATGGAAGAAAAAGGATAAATTACCTTCAGAGGCAGCTAGTGTATCTGCCGCTGAAGAAGAGGTCATCAGTGTAGAATCCCACTTCTACGGTTGAATGCATTTGTATTTCCGGGTTAAGGAGGCGGGAGACCACAGCAACCAGGGCACAAGCTTTAATTTTTCTTTGTCTCTGGTGAAAAGCTGAGGAGGGAGTTCTTGGCATAGGAGACATTCAGTTCCTAAGCGGAAGTGGGCAGCCTCTTAAGAGATCGTGATAACGATGGTAGAAGGATGATAGAGGCCAGGACCTAAAAGGGGAAACCAAGGCAAGTTTTAGTCCGAGATCACTTTAAAGAGGGCTTTAGCCATAAAACCAGAAAATACTGATGAGAGAATTTGAGCATTAAAGAAATCTTGAGGAAGCTGCAGAAAATAGAATAATGATGCAACCTGTATCAGACTGCTTGCTCTCCTGAGAGGGAGAGAGAAGAATCTGGAACTCAAAATCTTTCAAAAAATGAATGTTGAAAATTGTCTTTACATGTAATTGGAAAAAATAAAATACTATTTTTAAAGAAGTGGAAGAAAGGAGAGGTACATGCAGCTAGGTGGCACAGTGAACAGGAGCACCGACCCTGGAGTCAGGAGGACCTGAGTTCAAATCAGGCCTCAGACACTTAACACAGAAACCAGGTGTGTCACCTTGTGCAAGTCACTTAACCCCAATTGCCCACCCTTCTCCCTCCAAAAAGCAAAAAAAAAAGGTGGCAAAAATAAAATAGATAAGGGTAACAAAATGTTCAAATTGGAACTGACCATGGAGATTATTAGCCCAACTCCATCAATCTACAGAGGAAGAAACTGAGTCCGAGGGTGAAAGGTAAGTGTGATAAAGAGCAAAGCTGTGATTCTAACCCATGTCTTCTGGTTCCAGATCCTAAGATGTTTCCTTTGTCAAAAGAGTTCTTAGTTTGGAGTCCATTGGCCTCTAAGGATTCTGTGGATAGATGTCAGGGGGGTTGTGAACTTGGATGGGGAGAAAGAAATGAAATTTTTTATTTTCACTAGTCGCTAATTGAAATTTAGTATTTCTTCCTATTATTTAATAAATACCATTGTGAGAAGGGACCCATAAGCTTCACCAGATTTCCAGAAGGGTCCTTGACATAGAAAAGGTCCCAAACCTGGACACTCTGCTAACTTGCCTTTAGCAGGGATCAGAACAAAGCAGAGGCTATGTGTGGACTCTCTGATATGGAAAACTTCTGGTTAAAGACAAAACAATGTTAAGTTGGAAATCTCTTCATAGAATTTTCCTAAGGCATTCACTACAACCTGTCTGTAAGTTCATCTTCTCTCCCTGGACAAGTTTAGGGGCAGAGATCTCTCTTATCTATGTTTTCAATTCCTGCCGGCCCCAAAACATCTAAGATAGAATCCAGCAACACTACGTACTTAACAAATGGTATATGATATATGATGTTTGAAGGAATTATATATTTTATGGTAGGAGAATAATGATCAATATGTAAATATTTTAAAGATATTTTAATTCTCTTTTTTATTGTGAGCTTAATCATCAACACACATAAAACATTTCCATATTCAAAGAGGACTAAGAACTAATTTTTTTTGGAGGGAAGAAAGCAAGGCTATTGGGGTTAAGTGACTTGCCCAAGGTTACATAGCTAGTAAAGAAATATTTTTAAAAAATCATTTACTCATGAGAAGGGCCTAAGAGAACATTTGTCAAACTTTGTTGAAAGGTGTGTGTAAACGCAAGCCCATCCATGGCCAGAGGGAGTAAACATTGCTCTAAGTCAGTGGTTCTCAACCTTCCTAATGTGGAGACCCTTTAATACTCATATGTGGGTGTATCCGTATGTGGATGGACCCTCGTGGAGACAGATAGAAGAGTGGTGTCTCGGTTCCCAAGACCATAGGAAATATGTGTTTTCTGGCATTCTTAGGTGACCCCTGTGACCCCCGTGAAAGGGTCGTTCAACCCCCAAAGGGGTTGTGACCCACAGGTTGAGAACTGCTACTCTAAGTGAATGGGTTTTCTCCCTTTCCATTAGAAGGAGAAGAGTTAGTCGATCCTGGCCCATAGGCTTTGACTAATAGGGAGGTGGAGTTAGCCTTAATGATCATCCACCCCAACCCCCTATTTTACACATGAAGAAACTGGGACCCAGAATGGGGGAAAGGACTCACCCAAGGTTACACAGGAAAAAATAGCAGAGTCAGGATTCAAACCCAGGTCCTCTGGCTCCAGATCTCTGGTTCTTTTCCACTACGTGGTATAGCCTCTACCTCTGAGGCCCAGCTAAGGTATCACCTCCTCTTAGAGACCTTCCTAGATTCTCAGAGATGTAAGCTTGCTTGTATGTCTCTGTCTCTCTCTTTCTCTGTCTTTCTCACTGTCTCGGTTTCTGTCTGTGTCTGTCTCTGGCTCTTTATGTCTCTGGCTCTCTCTCTCTCTCTCTCTCTCTCTCTCTCTCTCTCTCTCTCTCTCTCTCTCTCCTCTCTCTCTCTCTCTCTCTCTCTCTCTCTCTCTCTCTCTCTCTCTCTCTCTCTTTCTCCCCCACCCCCCCCCTATTCTCTGACCTAATCTCTAAAGGCCTCTGCTTGCCATTGTTTTTCTTCTCACTAGGGAAGTCCTGGGGCAATGGATGCCCCCGGGTCCTTGTCCTTGGGTTCCCTGGAGGGGTGGAAGGCCGCTTCCTCTTCCCTGAGCTAGCAGCTGGCTGGAAGTACTGTGGCCCAGGAAGCCCTAGCCCCAGACTGACAACAGCCTGACCAGAGGCAATGTGCTGGGGTTTCCCTTCAGGGGGAAAGGAAATTCATTTCTCAATAGGATTAACTGCTGTTGTCGTGTGGCAAGTTTTAATGCCCAATTCTTGTTTATATCTATTTTTAACCCAAATCTCCTCAGCATTTAGCTTTGCACTTGATGATGGTGATATGTTACTTAGAGGATTACTACCAGATCAGCTGATAGGGCCTGACACAAACTTGGCAGTTTTGTGGAATCTCTAGTTCTTGGGAGCTTAATTGTTTTATTTCCAAACAGCCACAGATGGAGCAGTCCAATTCTCTGCAGGCAGCTGGGAGGATCGGGCTACAGGCAGAAAATCCTTCTTCACCCTGCTGGCTCTCAATGGGGCTATGATTGAACTCCCTTAATGCTAAAAGGGGCTTTGCTCTAAACAGTGATGGGTGGAGAAGCACCCTCTGGGTCGTTGGTGTCACTACCTTCTCACCTGGAGCCTCTGGAGTTGCGGGTGGCAAGTATAACCCCTTCCCCACTCCCAGCCACATACAAACAGGACCATTTACAAATCATTCTCCCTAACTCTAATTCACAATTTCAATTGTGCTTCACACATACCCCTTCAAGATAGATTCTTCAGGCAATTTATTGCCATTTTGCATGTGTGGAAGCTGAGGGGCAGAGAGGCTCAATGACTTGTCTAGCATCATGTAGGACAGGTGTCAGAGGCAGGATTCAAACTCTTAAGTGTAGAGGTGGCTAGGTGGTGCAGTGAGTAGAGCACCCAGCCTGGAGTCAGGAGTATCTGAGCTCAAATTTGGCCTCAGACACTTAACACAAAAACTAGCCATGTGACCTTGAGCAAGTCACTTAACCCCAACAGCCCTCCAAAAAAGCAAAAAAAAAGTAAAAAACAAACTCGGGTGTAGCTCCCAGTTTATCACACCATCCACTACATGCACATATATGTATATATCATGTATTATATACAAACAGCACAACATATACATATTGCATTACATGTGACACATTAATACATTGTATGTGATATATCACACTTGTACATATATCATGTATTATATGTGACTTATCACCTATATACATACATCATGTGTTACACATAAATACATACCACAATATAGATATAGTATTTATTACATATTAATATATTGCATACATTTGTAATGTGTTATATTAGACTATATCAGATGTATGCATACATCATGTATTATGTATAAATATATCACACATGTACATATATCATGTACCATACATGTATGTTATCTGTGACTAGGCGTATGGATCATCCACATGTCTGTATTCTCTCTCTCAGTTCTCTCTTTGTATTCCTATCTGTTTCAGCGACTCCATCTATTCCTACGTCTCTATATATCTATATTGACAGCTCTGTCTACAGTGACTTGAGGAGAGTACATTCAGTTTTGTCTATGGATGGGAAACTTAAGGCAGAGAAGTATAAATCTTTATGTATGAGGGATGAATGCTTTTGTGCATGGGTATGTGAAGCCTCAGGGTGAGTAAGTGTTTAACCTATATCATCTCCTTTGACACTGGCAATAACCTGGGAGGCAAGGGTTAAGTTACCGTTATTTCCATTTTGCAGACAAGAACACTGAGCTTGAACGTCTCAAGGTTGAGGGACTTGCCCAGGGTGGCACAGGTAATGTCTGAGGCAAGAACGTGTATGAAAGGTGTGAGTTCTCAGTGCAGACATGTGTAACTCTGTGAGTGTGAGTGTGTGTGTGTGTGTGTGTGTGTGTGTGTGTGATGTTTGGGAGATGGGGGGGTTGGTGGTGAAACCTCAGAGTGTGTTAGTCTCAGGGGTGGATTTCAGGGACAGATTTTTTTGTTGTTATTTTGTCCTTCCAGTCATTTCTAGCTCTTTGTGACCTCATTTGGAGTTTTCTTGGCAGAGACAATGGGGTGGTTTGCCATTTCCTTCTCCAGCTCATTTGACAGATGAGGAAACTGAGGCCAACAGGGTTAAGTGACTTGCCCAGGGTCACACAGCTAGTAAGTGTCTGATACAAGATTTGAATTCAGGTCTTTCTGATCCCAGGCCTGGTGCTCTATCCACTGAGCCACCTAGCTTTTCTTTCAGGGATAGAGGGGATAGACAATCATTTGTCATATTTGAGAGCCAATAGTAACAAAGACTCATTTCTGTTGTACTTTAAGTTCTTCTGCAAAGCTCATTGCTCACAAAAGCCACGTGAGATAAGTAAGCTGTGTATTATTATCCCCCATTTTTTAATATGGAGACATGTGGTGCAAGGGGTCAGGTAATTTGTCTAGGGTCACACAACTAGCAAGTGTCATTGCTAAGATTTGAACTTAGATCTTCTTATTCCAAGCCCAGTGCCAAGGGGTGGAGGCTGAGGAAATTGGATTTCATAAGATCATAGATTAAGAGCTGGAAGGGCCCTCAGCAGCCATTGAGTTCAGCATCTCCAATTCGAAATTTGAGGCATTCTCTAATTCTACAGGGAGGTTATTACTTTTTCAGTCATTGGAGGTGAAATTTGAACTCAGGTCATTTGATTCCAGAGGCAGTGCTTCCCCTCACTGTGTACTCTCTGATGATTTCAGGACATTCTGCCACCATCGCTAATCCCAGATTTCACATGGTTTACCCAGGGTTTGGTCTTCTCAGTTCCAGTTATGTTGCCTAAGAAGACAACAGTCATTCTTACCTGGTTCTGATTCTTTCCTCGCTGGTTGGTCCTCAACACACAAAGCCTGGGAGATGGCTAAAGGGAGGGAGGGAAATGGCCACAAGAAAGCATGGGTCACAGGCATGCTGGACCATGACCACAATCCTCTTACCCCCCAGACTTTCTGCCCCAGGGACCAGCAGAGTTTGCTCAGAAACCAGGAAAGGGTAGATTATTTCTTTCCTCCACTGGATATATAAGGAAAGGGGCTCTCAGTCTGCCATTAAGGCTTCAATAGATTTAGAATAAAGCAAGTTGGAGGCCATCTGATGTTACCTAACTCCTTCATTTCACAGGTAAGGGAACTGAGGACAGGAGTAGCTAAGTGACTCTACGAAAGTCATTTGGGGAGTCAGTGGCAGCGCTGAGATTCAAACCCACATCCTGTAATTTTAGGTCCAGGATTCCTTCCATTGCCCCACAGCCTTAATCAATAACCGAGAATGAGGAGAGTTCAGCCATGAAATGAGGTGCATGTACCTGGTTGGGTTACATCCCTTGAGTCAGAGAGAATAAAAGCTAAGAGACTTTAAATGACATTTAGTCCAACTTTTTCATTTTATAGATTAGGGAACTGAGGCCCACAGTGGTCGTCTTTTATGGCTACAAAAATTAGTCATTCCAACCTCTTTCTAAATAACATATTTCTATAGCCCTTTGGTCATAGTTCCAGATTGCTCTCCAGAATGGTTGTATCAGTTCACAGCTCCACCAACAATGCATTAGAGTTCCAATTTTTCCACATCCTCTCCAGCAATTGCATTCCCTTTGACCCAGTAATACCACTTTTGGGGTTGTATATTAAAGAGATCATAGAAGTGAAGGAAGACCCATATGTACAAAAATATTTACTGCAGCTCTCTTTGTAGTGGCAAAAAACTGAAAATTGAGGGGATGCCCATCAATTGGGGAATGGCTAAACAAGTTGTGGTATATGAATGCAACGAAATACTATTGTGTGATAAAACATGGGGAGGAGATAGACTTCATATTTACCTGGAGAGACTTATACAAATTGATGCTAAGTGAGAAGAGCAGAACCAGGAAAAACTTGTACACAATCACAGGCACATCGTATGCGTGATGACCAACCTTGATAAACTGGACTCTTCTCAGCAACGCACAGTTATAAGACAACTCTACAAGTCTCAGGATAGAAGGAGGCATCTACATTTAGAGAAAGATCTAGAAAGATCAGAGTTTAATGGAGACTGAAGCAATCTACATGCTATTGTTTTTTTCCGTATTTGGTTTTGTTTCCTCTTTCCCATTGTTCACTCCATTGATTACAACCCTTCTATACAACCAGACTAAGGTCCAATGTGAAAGTATTTGCAGATTCTATACTTGACTGCATGTGGCCATGGGGGGAGGGTGGGAGAGGGAGGGGAGAAAACTTGAAACTCAAAGAGATTCTGGAATTGAATCTTTGTAAACTAAAAGTAAATAAACAAATCAATTAAAAAAACATATTTCTCAGTATAGTAGTACCCCTTTTCTCCTGGGGAACCCTGTCCTCAGCCCTAGATGATCTCCCGGTTTGTAATGGCAACCCTGAGTGTGCCTCTAGAAGGGCAGAAGATGGAGAGGTGCCTACCTGGGACCTCTGGTGTTCCAGAATGATCTTCTAGAGTCACTGATGGAGAATGAGGGCAGTGTGGTGCTTGCTCTACCTGTACTGCCAGCAGGTAGCCCAACCCATTCTCTTCCAAAGCCCTTTGAAGTCTGATTCCAGACTATCTTCCCAGACTTATTCCACAAAGCTCCTCACACCAGCATTCTACATTCCAGACAAGTTCTCCTACCTGGGAATCCCTGCACAGACAGTCCATCTCCTACCTCCCTTCCTTTGGCCTTCAGGCAGAGCTGAGCATCTAGGGCAAGGGGTGGGTCAGATCAATCAGTCAATCAATCAATCAATCAACCAAGCAATCATTCAACCAACCAGCAAATACTTATTAAGCACTTACTAGTTCCATGAACTAGATCAAGTGCTGGAGATACAAAGACTGCATTGAAATAGTCATTAAGTTCAAGGAATGTACTCCCTGGGGAGACAACATGTATAGATATAGAGATATGGATATTGATATATACAAGAGACATACAAAATGGATGCAAGTTAGAGAAGGACACTAGCAGCTGAGGAGACCTGGAGAGAGCTTCTGCAGAAGCTGGGATTTGAACAGATGACTCTTAAAGGAAGCCAGGCATTATAAAAGTTAGAAATAGGAAGGGAAGGAATTCCAGGTGAAGGAGTGGGGTGTGGGGAAGCGACAGCCAGTACAAAGGCCTGGAGATGGGAGATGTAGCCTGGTGTGTGAGGACCAAGAAGACCCATATTATTAGACTGTAGAAAGGAGAATGTGTAAAAAAAGTTGGGAAATAATCTGTTTGTGAGTAACATGCAAGAAGACTGGAAGGTTTTGAAAAGCTTTAAATGCAAAACAGAGGAGAAGGTAAGCAGGGAAGGGCAGGGCAGCCTGAGGTCTCAGGTTTGAGGGTGTAACATCTGAGACTCAAGCTACAGCTGGAGGCACCTGGTACAGTATGTCAAGGTAAGCCACCTTACTACCCTGCACTGCCAGGGGCCTCTCATAAACACAGGCACATAAAAATCATGGAAAAGTCTGAAACAATGCGAGCGTCTGACTTCACTGAGGTAATTCGCTTTAATGCTGTTTAAAATATAAGATGAGATTTACATATATATTGTCCTCACTTCACCTGCCAGGATCAGAACAAATTTGTTGTCTGCTGTTCAGCTATGATGACAAGTAGAGAAGGGGAGAAAGGGAGGGGAGAAGAGGGGTAACTCATCTGAACCACCCCTTATCCTGCACCACCACCTCCCTTTCCAGCTACCCTTCCTTTCCTGACAAGCCCAGAACACACACACACACACACACACACACACACACACACACACACACACACACACTGAGCCCTGAGACTGGAAAAAGTCTTGGCTGAGGTGGGGAGAAGGAGGTGAGAAAATTAGGTGTGAATGAATGGAGAAAGGAGATAATTAGAGGTTCCCACTCCTGCTCAGGACTCCCCTGGCTCCTGTTCTATTTCTGGGAAAAGAGACAAAAAAACCAAACAATTTTCCGAAGTGGGAGAGCTAACCCTCGCTTTGAATTGTATGAGGGAGAGAAGTCCGTGAATGTGCTGTCCTCTCTACAACCATTTTCCTCCCACCCCTTTCTTATTCCTTCTCCCTTCTCCTCCCTGACTCCCACTTTCACTCTTTGTCTGCTCCCATTTATTCTGTCTTGGCTGGGGAGGGGGGGCATTCTCTCTCTCTCTCTCTCTCTCTCTCTCTCTCCCCCCCCCTCTCTCTCTCTCTCTCCCTCTCTCTCTTTCTCTCTCTCTTTTTCTCTCTCTCCCTCTCTCTTTCTCTCTCTCTCTGTCTCTCTCTCCCTCTCTTTCTGTCTCTCTCTCTCTCTTTCCCTCTCCCTAATCCCCTCCACCTCCCCCTTTCCTTCATCCCTCCCATCCTTCCTTCCCTCTTTCCCTTCTCCTTCCTTCCCTTTCCTACCTCACTCTCTTTTTCTCTTTCTTCTTTCCTCTTTCTTTTGTCCTTTCTCTCTCTTCTCCCTCCCTCCTTCCTTCCTTTCTTCCTTCTTTCCTTCCTTCGTCTTTCCTTTCTTCCTTCCTTCGTCTTTCCTTCCTTCCTTCCTTCGTCTTTCCTTCCTTCTTCCTTCCTTCCTTCCTTCCTTCCTTCCTTCCTTCCTTCCTTCCTTCCTTCCTTCCTTCCTTCCTTCCTCCCTTCCTCCCTTCCTTCCTCTTTCAGAAATCTGTCTTCAGAAGCTCCAATCTAATTGTCTAAGGTATAAAGCAATAGATTTGGGATCAGAAGATAAAAGACTTCAACTCTGGCTCTACTACTTATTACCAACATGTCTATGAACAATTCACTTCACTCTCTGGGCTTGAGTTTGCTCATTTCCAAAATGAAAAAGCTTGTACCTCCCAAAGTCCTGCTAGCTCTAAGTAAATATAGGATCCAGTAGATTGTAAGTTCCTTGAGGGCAGGAACTCTTTTTGTTTTGGCCTCATATCCCCTGTGTCTAGCATACATTAGGTATTTAATAAATACTTTTTGAATTCAACTCAGATGAATCCTGTCTTTTCATATTCATCTGCTTCGACAAGCAGCTTCCAGAGGACTGTTGGAGCTCTCCTAGGAGACCCCATCTCATCCTAGGGTTCCTAACCTTTGTTGTAGTATGGTCCCCCTGGCAGACTGGTGAACCATTTCTCAGAATGATGTTTTTAAAAGCACAAAATTTTTAAAAAGCCCCATATAGGATTACAAAAGAAGCCAAAGGTTAGTGAAAATAAAGATGGATGTTTTTCCCCCATCCAAATTCACAGACCTTCTGAAATAAGCCTATGTACTTAAGAGTCCTAAGAACCCCAGATCTAAACCAAAGTTTAGTGAATAACAGAATATGCTTGGGGCTTGTCCTGGTACCAGACCTCCTTTCTTGGACCTAAACTCCAGTTTCTTGCTCCATGTTTCCAGCTGTATCCTTGATCCTCTCTGCAATGGTGAAGGAAGGACTCATGACTGAGGAGGACTGGGGTAGGTAGTCTGAAGGACTTACTTACACAACCCGATAGAAGGTCCTGGTTCAGTGAATGCCCTTTAGGAAATAGACATTTACATCCACCCACAAGCAGATATAATTTGGGATAGTGGAAAAGCCCCAAACTCATAGTTTTTATTTCCCACTCTTTCTGGAATTGTTGGCAAATTATTTAAACTCTCTGTTTTCCCCCTCCATCTGTAAATAGGGTCACAGTAATACCTTGCGTGTCTGTTGTGAAGATTAAGGGAGATACTGGGTGTCCACGCATATTGTAAATTGTATAGTAGGTGGTGTGGACATCATCTCTTCTCCTGGAAGATGATCAGTGTTCTTTCCACCACGCCACATTGCCTCTCTGGTTGTCCTTGTTCTCTAACTACAAGCTCAAGGACTGCATACTAGGTGACCGATTCTTGCCTTCCTTATTTCTCTGTAGCAAGTGAATGAATGAAAATATTAATTAAGCACTCAAGACTCAATAGACATGATAGCTCTATTTTGTCTCTTCTGCCATTAATGTGGGGTAGTTGTCCGTTTTGCATTTTCAAAAGTAGATTAGGCAGATTCATTCAACAATATTCAACAAATGTTTTTAGTTTCCTATTCCTCAGAGTACTGATCTTAGCAGATCATCCCGTATCTTCCCAAAGTTCACAGTCTAGTAAAGAAATAAGACCCAAATGAGGAGAGCTATAAAGAATTAACCGTATGATTTATGAAGGGAGCTGTCATTACTGACTAGAGCAGTTCAGATCCGTTTGTGATTTTTGAAAATGTGGAAAGTGAACCAAAACAGTACCTTTAGTTCATTTGGGGGTGGGATAGGAAAGGCCTGGAGACACTTCTGGAGAGGCCTGCATAGCAAGATATGAGCAGAGCTGGGGAGGAGTTCACTAATCCTCCTGTTGAAAGGCTGAAAATGCTTTTACCACCTTCTAAATTCAGGACCCTGGGACAAAGCCCTGGCTATCTAGTCCTGACAACACCAAGGAAGGGGAGGGGTTGGGATTACAGAAATCGTGTCAACAATAAGTCAAGTCAACAAGCATTTGTTAAGCATTTATTATTTGCCATATAGGTGGCATTTGAGTTTCATCTTTTAAAAATGGACAGGAAACAGGTGAAGGGGGAAGGCATTTTAGACATTGGGATGCCACATAGGCAAAAGCATGGTGATGGGAGGATACAGGATATTTTCAGAAAATGGAATTCCTGATGATCATAAAAGAAGATCAAGCACCTTTCAAAAGCACAACAACCACATAGTCATGTGGTCGCTCCTGGAGATGTTGCCATATTGTGATTGGGAACCATGGTTATTCAGGCTTTAGTGGGGGGGGGGATGGGGTGTAAGGGTTCATCCAGCATTGCAACACCTAAGATATCTGGGCTGGATGAGTGAACAGTGACTTTTCCAGCATAATTTGAGTTCAAGATAACTTCTTTCATGCATCAAATAGTAATTTCAATTTACACAGGTAAGTAGTAAATCAAAAAAATCAGGGAAAAGTAGAAGCCAATAGAGGAATATAAGCAAGGATGCTGTGAATGGTTGCAACTACAAGGACAACTACAAGGACAACTACAAGGACAACAACCCACTCTCAAAGTCTTTAAGGTTGACAAACAACAACCTCAGAAGGGGTAGTGCAAGTATCACCCCCCCATTTGATAGTGTTCTGCGTATAATAGATTCTCAATAAATGTTTGTTGAATTTGAGCTTTGAATGGATGCAGAGGCTAAGAGTTCTGTTGGATAAGTAGGACAAACTAACAAAATTGAACAGAAAGAGTAAATAGAAAGAGGAATGGAAATTCATCTAAGAGCAATTATTAAGTACCTACTATATGCAAAGGTTTACTCTAGACTCTGTCCTGAAGATAAGGACAGAGGATGTTAGAGTGAGAGAAGAAGGGAAAGATTTCTAATTAAAAAACAACATTATTGGACTGAACTTTGGATTTCATTAGTGAAGAGAACTCCTATTGAGGCAATTTTTCCTTTATTAGTGCAAATTTGCAACTGTTTTACAACTTCAGAGTTTTTGACAGTTTTCTGAAGACTGAAAGTTTGAGTAACTAACCCAGGGTCACATAGCCTATGTGTGTCAGAGGTGAGATTTGAACCCGAGTCTTTTTGACTGTAAGGTCAGACCTGTGTACCGATGGCTTCTCCATGGACTGAAAGAAACTAACAAGAAAGGATTTGGTTTAGCTACTTCTGATGCAAGATCTTTCCTACCCCACCCCCACGTAAACTGAAGATGTAATTTTTCGTTTGCTTGTCATAGTTTCAAAAATTATAAACAGATCTAATCTGCCCTCCTTACCTCTCACTCTAGTCAGTAATGATCTTTCCCCTCATAAATAGCACCTCAAAGGCTCCCCCTCCAACAACAATAATAATAGCACTTTAAAACTGGCACAATATTTTACAAATATTATTTCAATATTTGCCAGAATTATACAAGATTCCTTGAAAGACATAGTAACAAAGATACTTTGTTCTACTTGCCCATGACAATTAATATCCTGAGTCATAAGACAGGGTGCTTGCCAAATATGCTTGCCAAAGGTGGATACCACCATCTTGGAGGATGTTCAAAGTCGAGTCCAGATGGAAGAGAATTCCCTTTCTGTCAAGGGTTCTTAGCCTGGGGTTCATGAATAGTTTTCAGGGGTCTATATACTTGGGTAAAACTCTGGGTCTGGAATCAGAAGACCTTCATTCAAACTTGCCTCTGATACTCCTTGTGTGACCTTGAGTATAAGGTCTTTCCTCATTTGTAAAGCGAGGTCATTGGATTCAATGGCCTTGGAGGACTCCTTCCAGCCCTAAGTCAATGGTCCTATGATTGCAAAAGGAAAATAATAATAATAATAAAAATAATAATAACAATATTTACTCATGAAAGAATACAGATGCTTAAATATTGAGACAAAAACATGATTCAAGAAACTCTTGCAATAGAGAGGCCTATCATCATGTTTCGAGGAGGATGAGACGGTAGAAACCATTTATTCCAACTCTCTCATTTGCAGGTAATGAAATTGAGGGTGTTCTTCTCGTTTGGGATTTCTTCAAGCTTTTCCACTTTACTGCGCACTATGTCAGGGACTGTAATATTAGAATTCAAATGGGTGGTTTCACAGTCATATGGCTTGTGAAAAGAGTTTATGATATATGTACCTTTTTACAGAGCTTTTCCATTTTTGCCTGTTTGTTGCCTTCTTTCTAGTTTCATCTTTAAATGTGCATGATATGAATTTGCTTGGTTGGGTCTCTTGCCAAGATACTGTTCATGATCTTTCTCAGCTCTATTTTCCCAATCAGCAAATGGAGAGGGAATTCACACTGGAGGCTGCATCATTTTGAGGATATCAAAGGATCAGTTTGCAAGGTATTGGCATTTAGATAGTGCTTTCAGGTTTTTGAAGCACATTGCACATATAATCTCATCTGATCCTCATGACAACCCCGTGAGGTAGGTGCTACTGTTATCTTCATTTTACAGAAGAGAAAACAGATGGTAAGGGAATTGATAGGGTCCATATAGCTACTAAGTATCTGAGGCTGGATTTGAACTCAGGTCTTCCTGATTCCAGGTGCATTGTTTTCTGTCTACTGTGGAACCTAGCTGTCTCTCAGAAAAAGAGGAGAGTGGTAAAGACTTGGGGGAAAAACTCGTACCTTTTATTCCTTTGTTTAGACCGGTGGTTCTCAACCTGTGGGTTATGTTCAATTTGTAACAATGAAAAAACATCCTGCATATCAGATATTTACATTATGATTCATAACAGTAGCAAAATTACAGTTGTGAAGTAGCAATGAAAATAATTTTATGGTTGAGGGTCACCACAACATGAGGAACTGTATTAAAGGGTCGCGACATTAGGAAGGTCGAGAACCACTGTTTTCCAGATGGTCGAGAACCATCACTCAATTTAACAAATCCTTCTTTTCTTTTTTTTTTTTGGAGGGGGAAAGGCAAGACAATTGGGTTAAGTGACTTGCCCAAGGTTACACAGATAGTAAAGGTCAAGTGTTTGAGGCTATGTTTGAACTCAGGTCCTCCTGACTCCAGGGCCAGTGGAGCAGTCACTGCACCACCTAGCTGTTCCCAAACACTTCTTTTCTTTTTTTTTCCGACCACTTGCTTTCAATTGTGTATAGAGCACTTACTTTGGACTAAGGGAGATGCCAAAGTTAGATAAGAAACAATATTCCCTCATGGATCTTATAATCTTGTAGGCAAATACCACAGACACAAATGACTATACTAAAAATTAATGCACTATTAGTACAAAAAATAGAAAAAAAAGACCTCAGACCTCATTATTACTTCTTAAGTCCACAACTTTACCATCACAACCACAAGCTGAAAGATATGGAGAAGAGAAGATTCAACTATGCTTTAAAAAAATTGTTCTAAGATTTCAGTCAACTAAAAATGCAATTGTCCAGATTTCTTAAGGGAGAGGACCTGCATCTGTGAATTTGGGAACACAAGATGAGAAAACTCTACTGGTGAAGGTCAGCACCTTCTCTATAAATTATGGTCTGAGAGAGTGTCCCAAAGCTCTAAGAGATGAAATGATCTGGTCACAGAACCAGCATGGGTCTGAAGCAGGACCTGAACCCAGGTCTTGTATGGCCTAAGACCAGCTTTCTATCCACTATGCTTTGCTACCTCTAGTATGACAAAATTTAACAGGGAGAGATGTGAAGTCCTGCATTTGACTGATGCAGGACATAATCGATCATGTCTTACTGTAGATTCCCTCCTAAAGGCACAGGTCCTTTAAAAATCAAAATCTTGGAACTTAAAATGGAACAAAAAAATTAAATTTTAACAAAAGTTAAAAAATATTTTGTTTATTAAAACAAAGAAACAAACATTTTGGTTAGCAAAACAAAATACCACCTCAAAGGCTCCCCCTCCAACAATAATAGCTAGCATATATACGTATATATTTATATATACACATATATAGATATAAATATATACACAACTACATATATATACAGATATATGTGTATATAGTATTTTAAAATTAGCTAAATGCTTTACAAATATAATCTTAATTTTTGCAAGAATTGTACAAGATTGCTTGAAAGATGTAGCAAGAAAGATACTTTGTTCTACTTGCCCATGACTATTAATATCAAATGAATCATAAAATAAGGAGGTAGGACAGTTAAGTGGCACAGTGGATAGAATACCAGCCCTGGAGTCAGGAGGACCTGAGTTCAAATTCGACCTTAGACATTTCCTAGTTGTGTGACTCTTGATGAGTAACTTAACCCCGCTTGCCTCTAAATAAAATAAAACAGGGAGTTATATGATTGTCAAAGGTGGCTACCAGAATCTAGGGGGATATTCAGGGCAGAGTCCAAAAGGAAGAGGATCAAGGGTTCTTAAACCAGGGTCCATGAATAGATTTCAGTGGCCTACGAACTTGGGTGGGGAAAAATTTACATCTTTATTTTTATTAACCTCCTACTGATGTCTAACATTTCCTTCAGTTGTGAACGTAGGCAGTAAAATGTGATTCTGAAAAGCAGTGCATAGGCTTTACCAGACAGCCAAAGTGGTCCACGAAAACAAAAATGCCCCAAACTCCTGCTTTACATGGTGGGGTCCACCAGATGCTTCTGCTTGTAGATACCATTGTGTGGATTGACTCAAGCCCTAGAATGCTGGAGGCCTTTGAAGAAGATGTATAATGGATCAAAAGGGTTTAGCCAATCTACACAAAAAGAAACAAGTAAATAATGTTTTCCAGACTTTCTCCTCCCTCTCTCCCTCTCTCTCTTTCACTCTCTCTCTCTCTCTCCATATATATGCATATATATACACCATATATGCATAAATATGTGTATATATATGTATAGATACACATATATGTATGTGTGTATATGTGTATCTATATGTATAGATATACATACATATATACATATATATACACACACAGGAGAGCCCATAGATCTAGTCTATCAGCACATCTCTCTTGAACAGACGTTGTGACTAGACTACGACCTAGACCGAGAATTGACCAGATGGAGAATAAAACTTGATTGTTTTGGGGATCTGTACAATGTTTGTAACAGCCCAAGTCTTCTTTCTTAATTGCCGGCCCATCTTTAGAACATCTGAATATTTCCAGTGATATATTTTTATTAATTACAGAGGATCATAGTCTCTAAACAGCTAAAATTAAGGATCTGCCCAAGTGCAATGGAGAAGGACATAAGGACATGGTGTGAGTAGCATGCAACATACTCCATGTTATCAATGAAGTACAGGACAGGAGAAGTAGCGAAATGGTGTTACCAAACATAACAAGTGGCAACTTTTAGATTTATGAACTAATTGTTCCTTTTTTCAATTGAACATCTAAATATAATGAAAAGCCCTGGGAAGGAAAAAATTGCCTAAAATAACTGTCTAGACCTTTACATCAATTTCCACAACCATCTAATGTCATTTGTGTGAAGAACGCTTCACTTTGGACTAGGGAAGATGCCAAAGTTAGATAAAAAAAAATTATCCTTGCCCTCATGGAGTTTCCAGTCTGGTAGAGAGATGTGAAAGTTGGGGAAGGTCTTTATTGATGAGGGGGTACTTAGGGAAAATTTTCTGAGGGAGGAAGCATTTGAGTTGGTATTTAAAGGAGAGTGTTCAAGGGGATAGGATAGGAGAAGAGGTTAGTTCAAGCATAAGGAATAAAATAAGCAAATAGGCAAAGAAATACAATGTATACACTGGGGAACAATAAGTAGCTTAGCTGGACCACAGACTATGAGCACAGAGGTAGGATGAGATCAAGCTGCAAAGATAATGTGGCAGCAGATTGTGGACGGGGTCTTGCCATCAGGCTAAATTTGAACTTTGCTTAGTAGGCAATATAGATTCAGTGACGACTTCTGAGCAAAGGAGCAACATGATTAGATCTACTTTCATTTTCTTCCCTTACGGCTCTACTCAGCATCCTCACAACTTTAAAAACCAAATTATCCCTCCCTGGGACTGTGCTTCCTTTTTTTTTATCCACATCGCCAGTTTTGGCGATACAGTGTTTGGCACATTTTAAGGCTCAATAAAGATTTTTAAATTCATCCACATATAAAGAAGATGAATTCAGCCGCTCTCTGAAGGATGGTTGGGTGAGCAGGAAGACCAAAAGGAAGATCATTTGGGTCAATTAGGATGGTCCAAGTAGATGGTAAGGAGGGCTGGAGTAAAGAAAGTGGAAATAGTAGGAGCAGGGAGGAAGGAATAACAAAGAAAAATATTGTAGAGGTAAAATGGACAGTATTTGGCTGCTTATTAGAAGTGAGAGAGGAGGTGAGAGGAGTGTAAAAAATAATCACAAGGCTTTGAATATCAGAGACTGGACCATCTGATGTTTGGATTGTTATAATGGTGTATTTACTGATTTTACCGCCTTTAATAAAAATCTCTTTTTTAATCATTCAATTTTATTTTATTTTAAATTCTATATTCTTGCCTTATCCCAACACTCCACTACCTACTGAAAAGGTAAGAATTATGAAGCACATTATAAATAAGAAGTCATGCAAAACAAAAATTTTGCATTAAACACGTTCCAGAAAAACACAGACACACAGATACACACAGAAGAAAGAGAAAAAAATTGCTTCATTCTGCATTCTGAGTCCACCATTTCTATATCTAAAAATGGATAGCGTTTTTTTTTCCATCATGATTCCTTTAGAACTGTGATGGGTAATGATCAGAGTTCTTAGTCTTTCCCAGTTGATTATTTTCATAATAGTGTTACTGTATAAATCGTTCTTCTGGTTTGGCTCATTTCACTTTGTATCAGTTCATATAAGTCTTCCCAGGTTTTTCTTGAACCATGCCCTTAATTTTTAAAAAATATAACAATAGTATTCCATCACATTTGTATACCATAACTTGTTCAGCCATTCCCCAATTTACAAGCATCCCTACAGTTTTCAGTTCTTTGCTACCACAAAAAGAGCTGCTATAAACATATTTGTACTTATGGTTCCTTTTTACTTTTTTTTTCTTTGGGATTATAAAACAAGTAGTGGTATTACTGGGTCAAAGGGTATGCACAGTTTAATAGCTTTTTGGGCATACCTATTTTCTGATATCCCTCTTTTTTAAAAATCTTAGCCAATCCAATGGGTGTGAGGTGGTACTTCAGAGTAGTTTTACTTTTCACTAATTATTGATGATTTAGAATATTTTTCATACCACTCTTAATATCTTTGATTTCTTCCTCTGAAAATGACCTTTTCATATCCCTTGACCATTTAGCTGTTGGGAGAATGCTCTTATTCTTATAAATCTGGCTCATTTCCCTAAATATTTGAGAAATAAGACTTTTATCAAAGAAATTTGTTGCAAAAATCCTCCCCCCCTCCATTCCAGTTTCCCTTTTTCTTCTGTTTTTAGTTGCATTGGTTTCATTTGAACATAATCTTTTTTTATGTAATAAAGCTATCCATTTTACCTTCCATAAACCTCCCTATTTCTTGTTTGGTCATGAATTCTTCTCCTCTATAGATCTGAGACGTAATTTCTTCAATGTTTCCTTAATTTGTTTATGATATCATCCTTTATGTCTAAATTATGTACTCATTTTGAGCTTATTTTGGTATGTGGTGGGAGATGTTAACCTTTGCCCTGTTTCTTCCTGTTTTTCTGACACTTTTTGTCAGCTAGTAAGATCTTGCCCTAGTAGCTGGGGTGTTTGGATTTATCAAACATTAGTTACTGTTTGCTTTTGTATATTGTGTACCTAATCTGTTCCATTGATCAACCATCTATTTCTTATCTAAAACCAAGGTAGATCTGATCATTACAGTTTTGTAGTATAGTTTGAAGTTTGGTTAAGCTCTCTTGCTAAGTTCTCTTCCTTTCTATTTTTTCCTTGATTCCCTTGATATTCTTGAACTTTTCTTCCTTAAAATGAATTTTGTTACAATTTTTCCTAATTCTATAAAGTAATTCTTTGATATTTTGTTTGGTATGGTGCTAAATAAGTAAATTAATTTAGATAGCATTTTAATTTTTATTATAGTGACTTTGCCTACACATGAACAATTAATAGTTCATTAATTGTTTAATTCTGTTTACATTTATGTGAAAAGTGTTTTGTAATTGTGTTTGTAAAGTTCTTGTGTGTGACTTAGCAGATAGACTTCCAAGTAATTTATACTATTTGTAATTATTTTAAATAGAATTTCTCTTTTTATCTCTCCCTTCTGGATTTTGTTGGTAATATATAAAAATATTGATGATGATGATAATGTGTGTGTATGTATATGTGTTTGTGTTTTATATCTTACAACTCTGCTGATGTTGTTAATTGTTTCAACTGTGTTTTAAATGGACTCTCTAGGTTCTCTAAGTAAACTATCATATCTGTAAAAAGTGAATTTTGTTTTTTCATTGCCTATGCTTATTCCTTCAGTTTAATTTTCTTTTCTTAGCCTATGGTTAGCATTTCTAATATAATATTGAAAAATAATGGTGATAATGAAACATCCCTGTTTCATTCTTGACCTTATTGGAAAGGCTTCCAATTTATCCCTTTTATATAAAGTTTTCTCTTGGTGTTAGATAGATGTTACTTATTTAAGAAAAGATTTGTTATTAATATGATCAATTATGCTTATAGTTTTCCTAATATTGAATTATCCCTGCATTCTTGATATAAATCCAGTCTGACCATAGCGTATGATATTTGTGATATGTTGTCATAATTTCCTTGCTAGTATTTTATTTAAGTTATCTACATCAGTATTCATTAAGGAAATTGACCTATAGTTTTCTTTATTTTTCTTTTTTCATTCTCCCTGGTTTAGGTAGCAAGACCATATTTTTGTCATAGAAGGGATTTAGTAGTACTTCTTCTTTATGTATTTTTTTAAATAGTTTAAGTAGTATTAAGGATTAATTGTTCTTCAAAGCTTGTTAAGATTCACTTGTAAATATTCCTGGTCCTGGGTTCCCTTTCTCCCCTCCCCCACAGAGCTTTGATTTATGACTTCTTTCATTTATTTGTCTAAGATAGGATTATTTGTGTATCCTATTTCTTGTTCTGTTAATCTGGGCAATTTATATTTTTGTAAATAATCACATAGTTAATTTAGAATATCAGTTTTATTAACATATAGTTGGGCAAGATAACGTCTAAGAATTGCTTTTATTTCATCTTCATTGGTTATGAATTAATTTTTTTCATTTTTGGATAGTGATATTTTGATTTTCTTCTTTCTTTTAAAAAAATCAAATCTGACAAAGGCTTATCTATCTTATTGTTTTTATTTTTAATAAAAGCTCCTACTGATGCTAAGTGAGAAGAGCAGAACCAGGAAAAAATTGTACAGAGTCACAGATACATCGTATGTGTGATGACCAACATTGATAAACTGGACTCTTCTCAGCAATGCACAGTTATAAGACAACTCTACAAGTCTCAGGATGGAAGGAAATGTCTACATTCAGAGAAAGATCTAGAAAGAAAAGAGTCTAAATGGAGATTGAAGCAATCTACATGCTATTTTTCATGTTTGGTTTTCTTTTTTCCTATTGTTCACTCTATTGGTTACAACCCTTCTATACAACCAGACTAATGTCCAATGTGAAAATATTTGCAGATCCTATATTTGATTGTATGCTGCCATGGGGGGGGAAAAGAGGGAGGGGAAAAATTTTGAAACTCAAGGGATTGTGGAACTGAATCTTGTAAACTAAAAGTAAGTAAACAAATCAATTAAAAAAAGAAAAAAGAAAAAAGAACTCCTAGTTTTATTTACTAGTTCAATGATTTTTTTTAAGCTTTCAGTTTTATTAATCTCTTTTTTGAGTTCTAGGATTTTTATTTTGGTGTTTAACACAGGGCTTTAAATGTGATGATTTTCTTTTTTTAGGTGCATGCCAGTTAGTTGATCTGCTTTTTCTCTCCTTTACTGATGCATTTAGAAGTATAAACTTTCCCAAAAGTACTGCTTTGTCTATATTCCATGTATTTTAGTATGTTATCACATTGTTGTCCTTATCTTTAATGAAATTATTGATTCTTTTTATAGTTTGTTCTTTGACTCACTTATTTTTTAAGATTAGGTGATTTAACTTCCAAATTCTTTTCAATCTGTTTTAAAGACCAATTGTTGAGTGTAATTTTTATTGAATTATGGACAGAAAAAGATGTATTTAATATTTTAGCCTTGCTGAATTTGTAAGGTTTTTATCTCCAAATACATGGTTAATTTTTGTGGAGGTGCAATAAATAGTTGAGAAATAGATGTTCTCCTTTCTTTCTACTAAGCATTGTCCAGAAATACATTTTCTAGAATTCTATTTATCTCCTTAACTTTTTTCTTATTAATTTTGTGATTAGATTTATCTAGGTCTGAGAAAGTAAATTGAGGTATGGATGTAGACAATTTAGTTTTGTTTAAGCTCTGATGATTTCTCATTCATGTTTACCTTTTTATGCTACTCCTGACCCTTCTGTCCAAATGTCAAATTTTCTGTTCTGCACCACTCTAGTCTTTTCATTGGAAATACTTGAAAATTCTCTATTTAATTAAGTATCCATTTTCCCTCCTGTAGGATTATACTCATTTTTTTTTGGAGGGGTAGGTTATTCTTGGTTGTAATCCTAACTCATTTCCCGTCAGAATATCATATTCTAAGCCTTGCATTGCTTTCAAGGGCTAGCTGTGAAATCTTGTGTGATCCTGACTGTGGCTCCACAGTATTTGAATTATTACTTTATCATTGCTTGCGATACTTTCTCCTTGACCTGAGATCTCTGAAAGGTGGCCATAATATTACTGTGAGTTTTCATTTGGTGACTGATGGATTCTTTAAAATTCTACTTTGTTCTCTGGTTCTAAGATACTTGACCAATTCTGATTTTTAAGGAGTTTTTCTTTGTATTTTTTGTACCTTTTTTTTTTAAACCATTTGGCCAATTTGGATTTTAAAAGTTATTCTCTCCAGTTTTTTTCTAACTCTTTTATTAGGCTGTCAATTTTCTTCTCATATTTTTTTTGTGTAGCTCTCATTTCTTTACCCAATTTATTTTTTTACCAGTCTTATTTGATTTTTAAAATAATTTTTTTTTGCTCTCTTAAAAATATCCCTTTCTTTAACTCTTCTAGGAATTCTTGTTGGCTTTGTGTCTACTCTGCTTTTTTTCTTAGAGGCTTCACTCACAGATGCTTTCAAGTTATCGTTTTCTTCTGTGTTTGTGTCTTGGACTTCTTTGTCACTATAATAATAGCCTTTTATGATTAGTTTTTCCCCCTCATGTTTCCAGCCTCTTTCTTCCTTCCTTTCTTCCTTCCTGTCTTCCTGTCTTCCTTCCTTTTTTTTTTGAGGGCAGTTGGGGTTAAGTGACTTGCCCAAAGTCACATAACTAGTTAGTGTGTCAAGTGTCTGAGGTCGGATTTGAACTCAGGTCCTCCTGACTCCAGGGCCGATGCTCTACTCACTGCGCTACCTAGCCGCCCCACTGCGCCACCTAGCCGCCCCCTTTCTTTCTTTGTAACTAGACTTTATGTTAGTTTTGGGTTCTGCTAACCTCTGGGCAAGGTGGGAATATCTGGCCTGAGTATCTTTTTATGTCCTTCTACTACTTTCACAGCTTAGTCTGGGGTGAGGAGAGGGTCTACAAAATTTTGGTGCTTCCAAAGTGGTGTGATCTGGGGATAGGTCTACTCACTGCAGTCCTGGACTATAAATTCCTGACCCAGTTTGAGTCTGTCCATTGACTATTGTTGAACTTAGTCACAGGTAACCTACAATGCAGGCTATGCAGGTTCAGAGTTATTGAAGTGTTAGCTCCCTCTTGGTTTTGGGTTCTTACCCTAGGTTATTCCATTGTAAGCTTATGCTCAGGGCTAAAAGTTAGAACTGAATTTCTATTCTGCAGTTGGATTCAGAGCCACACAACTCTTTTTGGAATGAATTCCTTGCTCCTTAGGCAGGTAGGGTCCCTGCTTCCTCATGACCATGACTGCTCCTCTCTCTAGTGGAACTGTGACCTGGGATTGGGTAACGGTGGATAGAACTGTCAGTTGGCACCCATTACTGCTACTAGTACAGGGGTTCCTTAAAATCTCTTTTTGTTCAGATGTTACGTTCCCTTACACATCCTTGGGTGCTGGCCAGTTCCTTGCCACTGTTGCTGCAATCACAGTCCTGTGTCACTTTTGTCTGTTATGGTGATGCCACTACTGCTGCACTGTGCTCCTAAGCAGTCCTCGCCCCAGTGTCCACACGCCTCTGTCTTTCTAAGCTGCCGTGGTCTAGAAAAATGACTCACTCTGACTTTTTCTTGACTTTTCTGAAAAGAATTTGGTCTTTTGCTCTTTATTGGTCAATGTAGGATGTGAAGGACCTAAGACTAAAATGCTTGCTCTCATTCTGCCATCTTGAGTCCATCTTCCTTTGAAGGAATCTTAATGGGAAGTCTCCATATCTAGTGCACTTTGCCCTGTATCAATTAAATTGCTGATGGTTTTTGTGTGAAGGAAAGTCCACTTTCCTGGGAACATCTTGAACATCCTTTACCAAAATGATAGCCAAAAGATAGTTATTAAACATTTATTAAGCACCTACTGTATGCCAGCATCGTATAATCACTGGCACATAGATGTGTGCTAAATGTAATATTGGTTAGCATTTGCATAACAATTTGACATGTGAAAGAATGCTTATATATATATATATATATATATATATATATATATATATATAAAATCTCATTTAAGCCCCATAAAGTTGATACTACAGATAACCTTCTCCATTTTACAAATGAAGAAGACTTAGAATGATTAAATGATTGTTGATGACCACATAACTAATGATACATCAGAGGCATAAGTTGAACCCAAACCTTCCAGACTCTAAAATCTAACACTCACTCTACCATGCCAAGATGTACTGCTGTCTGTTACTTCTATGTAATAATGATGTCAATGTTGACGATGATGCTGACAATGACTATGATGATGACAACTGCAGCTCACATATTATGGGACCAAATAATTGCCCCACAAAAGGTGTATTAGTGTGCCTGTCTTTCCACAGCTCTCCCAATGTCACCAGCCCTTGCTTTTTGTATCATCTTTGACAACTGGTACGGCATATAGAGAAATTTCAGAGTTGTTGTAATTTGCATTTCACTTACTACTAGTGATTTGTGATATATTTTCAAATGCATATTTGTACTTTACAATTTTCCTTTTGACCATTTATCTATTGGGGAATGCTTCTTTGTGTTATATACTTGTATTGATTCCCTAAATAGCTCTTGGGTATAAAAATTATATCAGTAATACTTGGTGTAAATATTCTCCCCTCACTGTTCAATTTCTCTACTTATTCTACCTCAATTGATTTTTATTTATGTAAAGCCTTTAACATTTTATGTAACTGAAATTGTACACTTTGCTTTATGATTTCCTCTATGTCTTGTTTGGTTAAAATTCCTCCTCCTACTCACTTGTGGAAAGTTCTTTCATTTTTTGGTAAGACTTCTTGAAGTATGGTATTTAGATTTCTTTTTTGATGATGGTTTTCTAGGCCACCTACAATCCTTAGGCTATCCCTTCATATCTTGCCTTCTAGTTCAAGTATTCTTAAAAAATGTCCACTAGTTTTCATTTTGCCTTTGTAGTTCTATATTCTGATTCTAGCAGAGGAGCTATTTTTATGGAGGGTATCTTTGCCTTTGGTTTGAAGTTCTCTAGTCTCTTGTTAAATTTGCTTTTGTTATTCCTTTAGAACTTTAATTTCTGTCCTCATTTTAAAATATTTTTCATTTTAAATTTCTTTGATTGATCTTCTAAGCCATTTTGGAGACTCTTGCAGTTGAAATTATTATCTGAGGGTCTTTCACCTTGCACATATGATTTTGGACTCATTTTCCTTTGTTGAGAACTTGGCCTTTGAGATGATTCTTTCATTTGAATGTTTGTTTATTTCCTGCCCCATCAGCTTTTCTCTTTCTTGCTGAATAACTCTGCTTGCTTTTATATGGTGTCGGTGCTGTAAAGTTGCTTCTTGCTGTTAATGCTTTCCATTGTCTAGGCTCAATTCTTTGTGTATGGGGATTTTTTCACCTCTTCTATGCTCTTTCTGAATACTGACATTGGAGAAGACCCATGGTCTTCAAATGGTGGAATTGACCTGTTGGAGCACTGCTGCAGTAAGTCTATGAGATTCTACTGTAGTGGTACCTGTCATTCATTCTTTAGGGATCCACCCTCTTTTCTCTATATAGAAGAGGGATAGGAAGTTGAAAAACCTCAGTTAAATCCAATTTTCACACACAAGTCAAGACATCATTCTATAATGTTACCGGTCCTCTTTAAAACAAAGGATGAACAACTTGATGCTCTTCTCTGAGACTGACTTTCTTTAATTTTCAGCCATACTCCTGGGGATAATAGAGAAAGGGTTAGAATAGGGTCCCTCTGGACATTCCTGGGTGGAGAGGTCTGAGAAATCTTTGTGATTGGGTTTCTCTTCCTATTTTCCCTTATTCCTTCTTTCTGTTGCCCATTTCCTGTTTAACAGTAGTTAATAGCAATAAACAGAATTATACTTTGTGAGCCTTCCCTCCTCTGTGCTCTTATTTTCAGGTCTCATACTCCTCCATAGCTGTCTCGTTTCCAGTCTTGGGATGGTAAGATTGATTAGCCTCAATCTGCCCTTGGGAGTATAACATTTGGAGGGGGAGGCTGAAGGTGGGGGAAGGAATACCAAGAGAGATAGGTTTCAAACTGCTCTTGGATGGGTTCTCCCAAAGGACATAGCTAAGGGGTGAGTTTCAAAAACTAATGCCTGAGACTAAAGCAGTAAAGAGGTATGTGTCAAAGTCAGCATGGCCTTCACGTGAGGGTCAGGGAAACACTAGCAGGGATAGCCAGGCTAAGAGGTCTGAAATTATTTTTCCGTAATAGCTTCCTTATGGAGATTTCTTTCAAATTTCTCCTCCTTGTTATTGCATTTGGGGATTTCTTTTTTGCTTTGTTTGCTTTGGGGAGGGATTGATGTTGAGAGGAGAAACACCCTTTAGAGTCTCTCTTACACCATCATCTTCTGAGGCTTTTCTTAGGTCCCTTCAGAAGGATACCACGTTGTCTCTCTGAAAGAAGACAATTTTCTCAGGAAGTTTTGCAGAAGAAAGACTAACATCAACATCAATGGACTCTGGTGACAAGGCAGAGTGCTTCAGTCCAGATGACTGTGTAGATAAGAGAGAATTAATACCAGATGAGATCAGGGAAGTCTTTGAAAGATGCTAAAGATGGCAAGAAGTGAGAAGGTGATGAGGGAGACAATTCCATGTGTGAGGGACAGCTGTGAGAGGCCAACAGATATAAATGGGATGTGGAGTTTGGGAGATAGCAAGCTAGCCACTTTGGCTGCATTGGAGAGTGTGAAGGGGAGTAACAAGAAACAAGTCTGGGATGGTTGGAGCTGGAGTTGTGAAAGGCCTTTAAATGTAAATCTGTAGATTGTGTTTTATCCTAGAAGCAATAGGGAATCATTGAATGTTCTTGAGCAAAGGAATGTCCTGGTCAGATTTGGGCTTGAGCAAGTTTATTTTGGCAGCTGTGTGGAAGACAGATCAGAGAGGAGAGAAGCTAGAAGCAAGGAGCACAATTAATCAGATATCAAAGCAGCTCAGGCAAGAAGTGATGGGGACTGAAGGTAGGGGCCATATGAGTGGAGAGAAATGGGTAGATAGGAGAGATGTGCAGAAAAAGACTCCACAGCAGTTAATCATTGAGAGGAAGAAGTGAAGATTGCTCTGACTGGGTCTGAGAGGATGAGGAAGTTTGCAGGAACGGTCATTCTCTGTTTTGAAGAGGATCAATGATCTCACAGGTGATGATGTCTGGACTTGAGTGTGAACTGGATTTAAGTGAGGCAGAGTTGCACAAAGGCATCAGCCTCACTATCTCTTCCAGAGTCATTGAAGTTCAGCGGCAGGACAAAAGTCAAGACAACCAGAGATTGCCCAGCATGTAGTGAATGACCTTGGCGTCCTGGATGTGCTCCACAAGCTCTAAGTGCTCCATAGAGCCTGTTTCAGCTGCCTTTGTGGTCCTTGGAACCAATTGCTCTCATCTACCCTTTCCACTGAGAGAAGTCTTCATATACTTGGGGTAGACAGCCCCCCAACTCACTGTTGGGTTTGAGGCCTGTAGGTTTTAGGAGAGGATGAAAATGATTTCTGTTTTGGATTTTCTGTACTTAGGTCTGCTGTTGAGGGATTATTCTTGGGGAAATTTAGTTTCTGAGTGAGGGAACATGCTGGAGAGATGGGGACTAGAGTAGGAGGATACAAGCCCTAGAGAGTAGCCCTTTCAAGTTTCTAGAGGGTAGCCATGGACGCGTCAGTGAAGAGGAGGAATCCTGACCATCAGAGAATAGTTTTGGGGCCAGAGTACCTGAATTCAATCAAATCTTATCTCTGCCCACTGTTGACCACGTGGCCTTTGGAAAATCACGGCTCAATTTCCTTCTCTGGAAAATGAAAGGTTTGACCTAGATGGCATCTAAGATTCCTTCCTACCCTATGCCTTCTGTCCAAAGTGGGTGGAGAGTGCTCTGACTTCTGTCCACCGTGGGCATTTGGAACCCTCTGGGACAGCCTCCCACTAGTTTCCTGAAATGTTCCAATTCTTCAGGCTGGGGGCCTAGAAGGGGAAGCCTGGGTGATCTTTTGCCAGGAAGAGTTTGAGCACTTATAGGGCTGACCACCCCTCCCCATCATATATATATATATATATATATGTATCACATAAAGCCACATGCAGACACACTCAGAGCTTAAGCTCACACCTCACACTTATCCCAGACAGGTTCAGGCAGTGGAGGATAAAAAGGCTAAGGCTTTGTTTGGTGCAGTGAATGCCAGCCCTAGTGCCCTGCTGTCTAAAGGAGGAACGTGTGTTTGTCTGTGTGTGTGGTGGTGTTAGGTTGGGGGGAGGTTGCCATACTATTTCAGAATAACCAAGAAACACATCTGCAGATTTTGTATGTGTTTGCTTAGTTTTAGATGAGGACCAAGCTATAATTGCTTGTCAAATTGATTGACATTTTTTAGAAATGTCTTTTTCTTGAAACATTACCCCCCTCCCCAAAAGAATAGTTTAAACTGTTTTTTCTTACTCCCTCAACTTTTTTTCTCCCTGTCTTAAAGTAGTAATTACTTAATGAATAGCCCTCCACATTTCCTGTCATTTGCAGGCCATAATGAGCAACTCTTTTTGTCTGCTTTGTTAACAACAATAAAAACTATTTTAAAAAAAGACCCAACCCACAACAAACACCCAAGACCTCTGTAGGCTGGCTCCCAATGACCTTGTGAATGTTCCATAACAAGTTACTTCCTGCTGTGCAAACTGAGACAGCAGGTTATCTCTTCTGCTCAATTCTGAAGAGAGGGTACCCCTTTTTCATCCCCCAAAGTCTCCTACTAGGCTAGGCTAGGCAACCTGGACCAGTCTCACTGGGACCTTTAAATAAACTAGCACTGAGTCTCAGCTCTGGACTTAGTGGCTGTCTGTTTTCTTTCTTTTCCCTTTTTCAATTATTAAGTATTTATTTATTTTTTCACTCTTGCCTCTCCCCTTGTGACTTCCTTTGCAGGTCATTCAAAGGTTTTAAAAATCATATAAACCAGAGCCCAGAGTTATCTGTGCACAAAAACCCACCATTGTTCCCACTGGGATTTGTTCTTTTAAAATCTTTAGATCCTGTGGAAATAGCTTGCTTCTTATATATGGTAAAGCGAACTTGGAGCACGCTGGAACTAGAATCAGAAGGACCAAATCCCTTCTATGAAGTTTGTTCGCTGTGTTCAACTTCTCTGTACCTTGCTTTCTTCATCTGTAAAATGGGAGTAATTATGCCCATAATACCCATTAACAAAGTGGTTGATGCTGGGGAGAAGGGCTTCAAATGAGATAATGTTTGTAAAAATGTCTTGCAAACTTTAAAGTGCTATATAACTATCATTTTATGGTCATAATTTCAGAGATTTAGAGGTGCAAGAAACCTTGGAGATTATCTCATCCACCATCACCCATTTTACAGATGATCCCAGATAGGTAAGAAGATTTAAGTGACACGTACACACATAGACAAAAAACAAGCATTTATCAAATGCCAGTTGTGTGCCAAGCACGATGCTAGGCACTAGGGATATAAAAACAAAGAGAAACGGTCCCTGCCCTCAAGAAGTTTTCACTCTAATAGGGAAAATACCATGTGCCTATGGAGATATATACAAAACAGATACAAAGCAACTTGTGTTGGGGGGGGCACTAGCAGCTGGGGAGACGAGGGGAAGCCTTGAATAGAAAGTGGCTCTTAATTTGGGTCTTAAAGAAAACCAGTGATTATAGGAGGAAGAGGTGGGGAGGGAAGACATGGACCATCCTGTGCAAAGATAAGGAATGTGGAGAAGGAGCACCGTGCATAAGGAACAGTAAAAAGGCCAGGTTGGCGGGACCATAGAACGTATGTAATAAGGCCGGAAAGGAAGGATGGGGCCAGGATGTGAAGATCTTTCAGCGACAGAGGAGTTCTGTTTGCTTCTGGAGGTAATAGAAAGCTATTGGAATTCTGTGTTGAGTTACTGAAGGGGGCTGATGTGGTTAGAACTACACATTTGGGAAAATAAGAGATTTGAGGCAGAGGGCAATGGGGAGAATATTGCAATAATCCAGGTGAGACGTGACAAGGGTCTGAACTTGGCTGGTGGCCAGTCTGAATGGAGAAAAGGGATCCTGTCTTGTTACTTCATTGATAAAAGGATACTCCCAGGGAGGGAGAGTCCTTCTACCTATGCAAGTTTATACCTGTTTTGCAATTTATGTTGTCTTAGAAATTTGCCTGGGGTTCTGAGAGATGACTTGACCAGGGTCACATGGCCAGTCCAAGACAGAATCAGGATTTGAATCCACACCTTCCCGTATCTACACAAGCCCCATAAAGAGTTCATTCAAGTGGAGACACTTTCTAAGGAGGTGCCATCCAGCAGGCCCATATCCTTCCCACCCTCCTCTCTGTCCCTGTAGAGAAGCAGTTCTCAACCTGTGGGTCAGAACCCCTTTGGGGCTCACCTAAAACCATCAGAAAACATATATTTCCAATGGTCTTAGGAACTGAGACACCGCTCCTCTATCCATCTCTAGGCAGGTCCACCCACATGCAGATATGGCCACATACGAGTATTAAAAGGTCTTGGCATTAGGAAGGTTGAGAACCACTGCTGTAGAGGCAGTGCTGGAGTGAAGCTGAATTCAAGGAGAAGAGCAGGAAGAGCTCCAAGTAGCTTCTTTTCACATCTCACTTTTTTTCTTCTTTGTAAATCACTTTGAAAAGAGAAAAGGGGAAAAAGGGGGTGGAGATTAGGGGAAGCCCAGAAGACTTTTTGGTAACATCAGGACTTTATTAGACAGAACTTGAATTTCCCCAATGTCCCTAACTCTGTAGAGTCTCCCACCCCCCAGTTCTCAGTGGGGCTTCGTGCTGTTTGGAATTCCATCTATCCCTGATGTCATTCCCACTGGGGTTTGACTTCATTTTGAGTCAGTGACCCAGCCCTCAAGTCCTCCGTTAAAAATCTATCATCAGTACATAAACTATCACAGAGGTTGGAGACATACAGAGACTGACTAGCAGTAGAGACCAGGACAACTATTTTTACAATTCTCTTTTTGAAAAGGGATTTTTAAAAGTCTTTTGCACTTCTCATACTTCCCATTACACTTCTGGGGCCAGTCAAGTTGCCTCCATCCACTGAGTCCTTGGGCCATTCGGATGTGCCACATTCCATAGAACCCAGCCTATGGCATTCTAGGGAAGCTTCTCAGCCTGGCTTGGTTATAATTAGAAGCAGTATCTACCCATTTATTGGATGCCTCTTTTCTGTAATGTGGGCTGCTGCTTCTGACAGAGCTCTGGAGCCCTGAAACTCCCTCCCTCCCCTCCTGTCTCTGGGGGAAGGACTGGCTTTGTTGCTCTTGACCTGGGTCCTCACCCCAGAGCAAGTCTCTGAGGCCACTTGGAATCTCATAAAGGAAGAAGGTCCAGAGAGTCACTTTGGCTCCTTGGAGTCTTGACCATGTTTTGCCTGTGGATGGTAAAGTTCTCCAGGGCTTCCCTTTCATGATGCTGGCCTTTCCTGGGGGGGGACCCACTCTGAAGAATCAAACTGAGGCAAAAGGGAAAGGCTTCCTTTACAACTTCAGTGTCTGGCTTCTGTCTCAGTAGTTTCTGTTCTTTAGGCAAAAACAAAACACTGGGAAGTTTTGGAGGGAGGTATGTGCAAAGAATGATGGTACAGGACTTTACATTTTGTTGAAAGCTCTTACAAGTCACTGGGAAATTATTTCTATTTCTATAGGATCTAAGGACTTTAAAAGTACAAATCCTAGTGGGAACAATGGTGGGTCTTTGTGCACAGATAACTCTGGGCTCTGGTTTATATGATTTTTAAAACCTTTGAATGACCTGCAAAGGAAGTCACAAGGGGGAGAGGCAGGAGTGAAAAAATAATTATTTCCCTATTAAGCAATTATTTCTATGGACAAAGCATTTCTAAGGGGCCTAAAGTAAATAATGACATTATTTCTATTTTCTTTCTTCCTCCCTCCCTTCCTCCCTCCCTTCCTCGCTTCCTTCCTTCCTTCCTTCCTTCCTTCCTTCCTTCCTTCCTTCCTTCCTTCCTTCCTTCCTTCCTTCCTTCCTTCCTTCTTCTCTCTCTCAATCTCTCTCTCTCTCAATCTCTCTCTCTCTCTCTCTCTCTCTCTCTCTCTCTCTCTCTCTCTCTCCCTTTCTTTCTTCTGAACCCAAGATTTGCTTGACACTGAGAATTCCCAGCTGAGAAAATTTCCTCCATCAATGTAGGTTAATGCCTTCTCTATAACGTACTGTCTTTAGAGAGCTGACTAGATCACTGAAAGGTTTAGTGGTTTACTTCAGGTTACATAGTCAGCATATGTGAGGGGTAAGACTGGAATCCATGTCTTCTCAGTTTCAGACACACACACACACGCACACATATAGGTATAAATATGTTTGTATGTATATGTGTCTATATATATACATACATATACACATAAATACATACACATATATGTAAAGAAATACATTTAAGTGAGACACTTCTTACCTCTAAGGTTCTGATGATGATGATAATGATACATTTTCTTTTCTTTTTTTGGTCCAGCCTCTGATTTCATCAGTGTGAGGTGTTCCCTGGTGAGGAAAATCCCTCCACCAATGAAGATGAGCAATTTTCTGTAACTTATGATCTAAGAACATTGCCTGGACTTGTCCTGGATTTCATAGTAAGTGTTAAGTACTTGAATCCACAAGATGTTCTGATACTGGGCCCAGTTCTATCCACTCTGCTGTATTACCTCTTATAATAATAATTGACATTTTAATTGTATTTTAAGCTTTACAAAATTATTTTCTTATATTTTCTCATTGGATTCTCACAATAGCCCTGTGAAATCTCTCTCTCTTTCTCCACACACATATACATATACATATATACAGATACACACATATACACATATATAATACACACATAAATATATAAACAATGTGTATATATGTATAGATGTGTGTATATATAAAATATATAAATATAAATGTATATATGATATATATAAATGTATGTGTGTGTATATATATGTATATGTGTGTGTGTGTGTGTGTGTATAGCAAAAGCACCAAAAGCACCAGCTCTGGAATCAGATATATATATATATATATATATATATACACATACATAAACTCAGTGAGGATTACCTCATTTAACAGATGGAGAAACTTAGAGTCAGGGAAATTTGAGAAAAGAACTAGTAGCTATCTATGGCAGAATTTGAACTCAAATCTTCTTGACTCCAAGTCTATCACTCTCTTCTCTTTACTACTTTGCCTTTCCTCTTAGAGAGTTGAGAAAACTCCCCCACCAGTGTAGGTAAGTAAGTACGTTCTCAGGTGGGCTTTAGGCCCACCCTGGATATAAGAGACAGAGGAGGGGAATTCTCTTGTTGCAGCTTCCATAGCAGTCCTTCCCAGTGCCACTATAGTATGAGAAAATAGAGAGAGAATTCTGTGCCTGCTGCCCAGGGATCTACCCTTCCACACTTTTTACACTACACTTTTTCATGCTACAATGCAGCCCAACACTGGCGTTCTTCTCTCTTGCTCCCATGATCACTCCCGCTGCTGCCCTTCACTCCATTCCATATCTGCCACTCTTCAGTCAAATGCTGACCAAGGGCAGTGAGGAAATCTAGGGAGCCGTGGCATACTATGGATGCCTCCCTGGCTCCTCCAATGGTTGGGTTACGCTTTGCTTGGGAAACAATTCTCTCCAATTGTGGCTGAAGTCTTGAAACTTTCCCCACAGCCAAAGAAGGGTATGAAGACACTGTACAGGAGGACCTGCTTGAGGTCTCTGAAAAAGGTGGTTGAGGTGAACAGGGCTACAGGAAGGTGGTTGAGTGGAGATAAAGGTAGAGCTGTTCAGGGACCAGGGCACATTACCTGATTGGGAGGCTTGGGTGCACCAGTTCCTAATCTCCTTTTGCTATTTCCATCTCTATCACTTCTATTCCTAAAATAGCTAGAGAGATCCTTAGGCAGGGGCAGTCACCTGCATTGTAACTCTTCCAGATCAGGCACAGAGTAAGTAAGGTTCAGAGGGGGAAGTAGTTGCTGCCCTTCCCCTCTCCTCACTCTGACCATGGCCAAAGATCTGGGTCAAGGTTCCAATAGGTTGCTCTGAGTACAAGGATAGCCAGTCATTCATCTACTTTGTCACTACACCCTGATGGCCTGTTCTTTGAAACTGGCAGATTTCTGGACAATTTTTTTATACTAGGATTCATTTCTCAACCTCTTTCACCTACCTGGCTCTTTTATAAGCTCCTCCTAGGTTCTGAAGTTCTAGTCCTTTCCCTCTTCTTGCCATGGAAGGGAACTCTGTGTTCTGAAGAGCTATGCTAACAGGGAACAACCTCTGACTGGTATCCGCAGGCTTGAGCTTGGACTGCTAAGGTATACTGTCATTCAGTGATTACCTGGAGAGATTCATTACTATCTCAGTAAAGGGTGAGAATTACTATTGTTTTGATGAGTTACTTTCGAAGGCCATAAATGGGGAAAGCACCGGCTCTGGAATCAGACAACCTGGATTCAAATTCCTCTTCTAAATCTATGAAAACCTCAGACACCATCTAGTCTACTCCCCTCCTTTAACAGATCAGAGGATCATAGGTTTAGAGCTGGAAGGGACCTTAACTAGAAAGGACCATTTAATAAACTGCATTTTCCTAATGAGGAAAGTAAGCTCATATCAGAATGTGAACTCCTGAGAGACTGCCTTTTTTTTCTTTTTCTTTCTGTGTATATGTCAGCACAATGACTGACATACAGTAATCATTTAATAAATGCTTATTGACTGAAGTATAAGAGAAGTTGAGTAATTTGTTTAAGGTTACACAGGGACAGGATTTGAACTTAAGTCTTCTGATTCTTAACAGTATTCTTTATATTGAACCTCACTGTCTCTTCTAGAGGGGTCTTGATCTCCACAGAAACCATGGATTCTTGAAGAACCAAAATATTATAAACTTATTGAGATGAAGAATGGTTTCTGGTCATCATTGTATCCCCAGCAATTCACCTAGTCTAGTGAATGGTTAGTTCTTAATAAACTTTGAAAAACTGAATTGATTAGAATAGGCATTTCATTTTAAAGCATTAGAAACCCCCAAGTTAGGACCCAGAGCAAGTTTCCTTTGCACAGAGTGGCTGACCCTGTGAAACTGAACTGTGTGGTCCATCTTTCCAATGTCCATTGTATGCGCGTGTGTGTGTGTGTGTGTGTGTGTTTTATTCTTTAACACATTTCATTTTTTTTTTTAACTTTTACATCACATTGATTCCCAAATTACACTTCCTTCTTCCCTAACCAGTGAGTCTTTCCCACTTAACAAGATTTGAGAAAAACCGCAGTTTGGCAAAAACCATGCAGCATTCCACATAGTTAGCCAGCTCTTCAGTTAAGAGGTGCATTTGTTCATCTTTTCTCTGGGTCCAAGCTTAGCCATCATAATCACATAATTTTCATTTTTCAAATTGTTCTTTCCATTTACATTGTTAAAGTCATTGGGCAAGTAGTTCTCCGGCTTCCGCTGATTTTATTATGAATCAGTTCATTAAGTCTTCCCATGCTTTTCTGAATGTCTCATTTTTGTTTCGTATAGGACAATAGTATCCATTGCATTCATATAACACGTTTGTTTACCCATCTATATAAAAATCCATGAAAATAATGGGAATATTCTTGAAAAAAACTGACCAGGCTACAGCATGCAGTTTTGGACACAGTTCACTTTAGCAGGATCACAACTGACTCATAAAGTAAAACTAGATCTTGCTTACTTTTTGATATTTTAATAAAAAATTGATTTGTGGAGGAAAAGTCTTAAGGCCCTTTTTTGTTTTTTAACAAGGTGTCTCATGTTAAAGACATACAAGATTGCAAAGCAGGCCTGCACAATAAACAGCCTGACAAAGGATTTTGGGTGGTAAAACGTAGGGTCAGCACTGTACACTTTCCTGCTTGTCACAAGACCCACAGCAATCATCCATCAACAGCCTATCTCTGGTCTAACCTATCTGTGGTCTGAAGAAGTCTATAAGTTGTGCAGGTCTGGTATAGAGTATAAATATCAGATCAAACTAGGAGACAAAACAGAAAGCATTTCAGCAGTGTCATGGTTCTGGTTCAGTCTAAATGGAACAGGAGTTCCCTACTGAAGGCAAGGCCGTGAGCCTCTGTTTGTGGGTGACACTGGTTTCAGAAACAACACAGGGACTCCCCAATGAGACATAGTCATCGGTAATACTCTGACTGAAAAATCTATACAGGAACATTGTGTGTTTTATCAAGCCCAGGAACACCACTGGATTTATGGTCCTGCTGGTCCCTAATTAATGTAATCATATAACAATGAATAAATCAGGGTGACCTAGAGGCCTTGGAGTTTTCCAAGTCTATACAAGGAAGACAAGGGGAAGGAAGGCAGGGAAGTCTTCAAGATTAATCAGATAATAGGGGAAATTCTTTCGTTCTTAGCAAGGCTTTCCCTGACCCTTGGCAGGGCCCACAGAGGTTCCCAAATCCATAGAGGCCCTGACCTGTGGGGCTGATAATGCAGATGCCTTGACCGCACAGCAAGATATACAGCAAATAGAGCTTTATCTCGCATCTCCATATTGTGAGGTCAGAATCAATAAACTCTCATCACTCAGACATCTTGCAGGAAGCTGGGAGGAGTTGCTATCCCTCCTAAGGTCAAAGGTGACCAGATCTCGGCCAGCAGAAGCAGGAAATGCAAGTGCCCTGTGATGGGGACAGATGTTGGCAGAAAGAACAGGAAAGATGGCAGGGAGGAAAAGCTTGAGGGGATGAAACCTTTGTCTCTGAGGGCTAGATTCCCCCTCACTAGCACATTCTATGTCTAAAAGTGTCTGTACACCTCTATGTGTGCATGTGTGTGTGCGCGTGTGTGTACATGTTGTGTTACAGTATCCCAAGCCTGACAAGAGAGAAACTGAGGGAAGGGGGGAAAGCCCTGATGCTGGAAACATCTGGATTTTTATATGTTTAATATCTCCAGAGAGTTTTTTGTTTGTCCTCTCTACTAATAAATTCAGTACTTTTCACTAAAATATATAGGAGCAGGAAATTTATATTAAAGGTTAAGTATTCCTATTTCAATCTAGCCAAGGGTTATTAATAAGACCCCAGCTTTTCAAAATTCAGCAATGTGATAGTCTTTTTGAGAGAATATTATCATATTTGTGGGGTGGGAAGGGGAGAATTCTCATTGCCAGATAGTTCAAATGGCTCTTCAGAGACCTTCCCTCTCCCCCAGCCCAGACCTTTGGAATGCCTCAGTGGCTGGAGGTACTTGGGTAGGGTGGAGGGAGGTTCCCTAGGGCACCAGACTGCCAACCTCTAATGAGAGGAGTATTCAACCATTTCAGGCAAACCCCTGGAATCTCCCCACACACCTCAATTCTCCAAGTAAAATAAAATAATCCCCAAAATGACAGGCCCTTCTAAACTGACTACAGAGGTGTCAGCAGTTGAAGAACCTCCTTGGTCCAGAGACCTGAAGCAAAGCTGGTGTTTAGGGTGAGAGGACAAGGAACATGATCTATATTGGCTCTCTGCTGACGTGGTCAGTGACCCTTGGAAAAGATTATTTCATCACAAGGCATCTCAACTGGGGCAATGCACTAGGCCTCAACTAGTGTTGGATTCTAGACTAGTTTGAACAATTATAATGTCTGTAATAACAACAGGTCTTCAGAGAAAGATTGGTGCCGATAAGAGAGTAACTCCCTGATAGCTGTTCAGCTACTAGAGACAAGACAAACCTAGGTCAGTCCCATTCTGGCACATTGCTGCTAACAAACCACTTTATAGCTAAGGAAACCATGATTAATGCTGAGAGATGATGTGGCCTAGTAGAAAGACTCAGAGCCAGGAGCTAAAATCAGGACTTCTGACTTCAACTGTTGCTTGCTATGCGACCATAGGCAAGTCAATTAGCCCCACTGAGCTAATCTCATTTTACAGTTGATGAAAGTTTTACTTGTACTAACTACACTACAGGGTGGTTATGAGGAAGACACTTTGAAAAACTTAACGTCCCATACAAATAGGATTTGTTTTATTTATTGCTATTACTTCAATGATTATTTTATTATTATTAATAATAGTAGTATCATTACCTCAGGACTAGATAAAGGCAAATATCATTCTGTCTTTCAAAAAACAGAAGGCTATATCCATAGGTGTGGGACCTTGATTTAGATTGCTGTGCAAATATCACAACATGTCATTAAAAGGTTGGTTAGTGACCAACTAGAAAAGGAAACAGTGATCAATAAAAGACAAGAGAATTCACAAAGAACAGGTCATGCCAGGTGAACTTCATTCCATTTTTGGAGGGCTAGCTAGACTGGTGGATCAAGGGAATGCTGCACATACATTTTAGCCAGAATTTAGCCAGGCATTTGGTGAAGTCCCCTATTTTGTCCTTGAGGACAAGACAGAGAGCTATGGGCAAGACCAACCTAGCAGATTTGGATCTAGGTCCAGAAGGAAGGTCAACTTTGCTGTTAAAAGAGATCTTTAGTCAGGGGCCCCTATAGTATATGTAACGGGATTTTTATCAGGGCCTTGAATCAAGGGATTAGATGGCATAGTTATAAAATTTGAAGATGATATAAAACTAGAAGAAAGAGCTAATTCTTTCAATAATGGAGAGAGCAATCTGAAGGATCATATACTAGAATGTTGAGCTGAATCTTGTAAGATGGAATTTAAAATCCTACATTTGGGATTTAAAAAAAAATCAGCTTTATAAATCCCAGAAGCTGAGGTGTAGCTAGATAACAATTTGTCTAGAAAAGATCTGGAGGTTTTAAGAAATGGCAAGTTTAACATGAATCAAGAGATAAGAGATGATCATTTAGACTGAATTTAGAGAGGGCCAGTGTCTGGGCTCAGGGAGGTGATCATCTGTGCACTCCTCAGAGCACACCGTACCTGGAGCATCATGTTCAGTTCTGGGTGCCAGATTTTGGTGAGGGCTTTGATAAGTTAGATAGTTCACAGAGAAGAACAATATGAACAATGAAAGGCCTTATGATAGAGCTGTATGAGAATCATTTACAGCATGGTGATTGATGTTAAGCCTGAAAAAAGGAAGCAGGGCATGGTGATACTCAAATATTTGAAGGGCTGTCACAAGGAAGGGACAATAGAAATTCTGCTTGGTTCCAGAGCAAAAAAGTGAACACCTTTCCTAATATACTCCATTTTGCTAGCTGAGGAAGATCACTATAAACCTGCTAGGCACACTTGATGTGACACCAAATCTTCGTCCTGCAGTGTGGATGCTATCACTTCCCATGGGCATCAGCTCCTCAAATCTTGGAGACCTCAGTTCCCAAGGCCAAGAGCAAAAGGCTAAGGTCAGCTCTGTTAATGCTGGAAGGTCCTGAACTTGAGCTGGTTTTTCACTGCTGTATTTACAGAGTTTTATAGCCACTGGTCTATGCACAGATGATGACCTCAGTTAGAATAGCCTGTATATTCCAGAAGTATACTTTTGCCTGGGTTCTCATTACTCAAAGGTTGGACCTCCATCCATTCAACTTGTCATAGGCATGTTGCTTATGTATGGATTCCTAGGCCACTTGCTAAAATTCTGTAACCCACCAAAGGCCTGTGGCCCTTGGGCTAGAAGCACGGGAATACTGGAACCAGCTATGGAGAACTGATTGTTAAATTTCTAGTGTGAAGACCTACATTTCAGAAATCAGCAAATGCTATAAATAAAGGCTTGAATTATTCTTTTGTTGATTGTATAGAGTTTTAAAAAGTGGTAGAGCAGATGTTAATAATGCAGATTAAAATTAGAATTGTGCTGGGCACATTTTTTGAGGGGAGGGAAGAACTGGTTGTTAAATATTTAGTAGCATCTCTCCGACTGGGGACCACCGGTATCATCCAACCCCTCTCACTCCGTTTTATAGAAGAGAAACCTGAGGCCCAGAAGTGTTTAATTGGTTTGTTCAATGTCACAGAGCCAAGGGACCCAAATTCAAATCCTTAGATTCGAAATCCAATGCTCTTTCTGATTCAGTGGATTACCTCTGTTTGAGCCTCTGTTCAAGGCTAAGTCAGGTAACTGAGCAGTCTTCTCAGCCTTTTTTTCTGTGCCATGCTGATGCTGAGATTATACTCTTGGATTTCCATCCCTGACACAGCCATAGATTTACTTACTGTGTGATCTTTGGCACAACAATGAACTTCTCCATGCCTCAATTTATCCAGCTGTAAAATAGGGATAATTATACCTACCTCACCAGGGCTGTTGTGAGAATTAATTAATGTTTGTAAAGGTCTTTGTGATCCTTGGATGAAAGGTGCCATATACGTGCAAAGTATTATTATTTTTATTATTATTATACAAGTGCCAAGTCTTATTACTTTAATTAGCTTTTCTAGATACCAGAAGCAATTAGACTGATCATTTTACCCAATACCAATTTGGAAGATGAAGGGTGGTTTCTGACACAGAAACTCACATACAAGAGAAATGATGTCCCAAATGAGGTCTCATATGGTCAGATTTTTCTCCATCACAACATTTTCCAGGCATTTTGAAATCCACTCCAAAGAGCAGGCATCTTAAAAATGATCTGATCCAATCTCCTAATTTTAATGCGTAGGATGGCCCTCGGGAGGCTACTTAGTCCAACTAGGATAAGAATTTCCCCTTAATGACATCCTCAGTGAGTGGTAATAATTCTGCTTCGTCTTGAAGACTTCTAGTAAGGGAGAGCTCATTACCTTCAGAGGCCAACATTTCCATTCTTGGGTAGCTTTAATTATGAAGAATTTTTTCATATCTAACTTAAATCTACCTCTCTACAGCTTTGGACAGCTACTTCTAGTTCTGCCCTCCAAATTACCCAGAACAAGTTACACCACTCTTACATATAATGTAGTCCTTCAAACCTTATGAAAGATACAAACTTCCTTCATGTTTTTTTTTTCCATGATCAACATCCATAGTTCCTTAAAATGATTCTTGTGTATTGTATTCTTGAGTCTTCCTCCCAATCCTAGCCACCCATTCCTGAATGCTCTCTGTCTTGTTAGTATCTTCCTTAAAATGTGGCACCTGTGAATGAGCACAATATTCCACTTGTGATCTGACCAGGCAGAATACTAGGATTTTCACCTCTCTGCTTCTAAAAACCGTGCTTTTCAATGCCACATAGGAGAGTATTTGCTTATTTAAAAAAAAAAAAAGATGTTGTTGACTTGCCAAGCTTGCAATCCACTAAGATCTCTAGTTCTTCTTCACATATACTATTGTCTTGTTATGCCTCCCCTATTTTTTTAGCTGAAGTATAGGAATTTACGTGTATTTCTATCCAGTATCACTTTGTTATATTTGACCCATCACCCTAATCTCATTGATTTTGAGGGAGTGGGGAGTCATGGTTTTGTTATTTGTTATCTTAGCTCTCCCTCTTAACTTTGTATTACCTATAAATTCAATAAGAATGCCATATCACTTCATCCAAATCACTGATAAAAATCTTAACAAAACAAAGCCAAGGACACAACCTGAATATTATCCAGATCACTTTTTGAATCCACTTCTAACCCTATGAGTGGTTCTGATTCTACTTTAAAAAACTGTGATCTCTTTTTGTACAAGAGCATTAAACCTCTTCAGATTCAGGCAGTCTATCATGACGCCATATAATTCTATTTGGGGGAAAGATGGGGATGGAAGGGAAAGAGTGTAGATGGAAGCACAGGTGGACATTCACCAGTTGGCTAAAGAGGAATTAATTGACCCAATTAGTAGAGGTCATAGAAAGTCAGTGGTAATCAACTATCACCCATGGGAATGAGAAGGATTCTCAACTACTGGTCAAATCAAGGGCCAATGAGCCCTTCCCTACATATCATGCTCTCTAGATGAACAGTGCTACCTATTGTCATGGCAATATATGGGAAAAAGCATGATTACATCTTTGGCCAAACCTATGGATCAGAATAGGAATTGGCAGACTTAAAAAAAAATGAGTCAGCCTGATGAATATGTACTCATTTTTTACTGATGAGTTGGTATGGTGAGAGAATATAATTTGGGAGCAGAGAAAGATGATTCCCATGAAGGAAAAGGGAAAAGTTTCTGTTGCATGGTAGCCAGAGAATCCTAGAATCTTAGAGCAAAAGAAGTCCTGGAGGCTGATCTAGACGTGAACAGTGGCTGACTAGGCTCCATTGAATTCTTTCCTTGAGGAGGAAGCCACAACTTCAACTGTAAGTTCAGTCCATTCCCCTTTTAGAAAGCTTTGATTATTAGGAAGTTTTCCCTTTAATGAATTAAAATTCTCCTTTCTACCATTTCCTCTTGTTACTCCTATTCCTTAGGACCAAGTTGAAGCACTGAATCCTTCTTTCACAATATAGCCCTTCAGATATTTATAGGATTACAGATCATTTAGAACCAGAAAACACCTTAGAGGCCATTTAATATAAGCCTCTCTTTTTGTAGATGAGAACACGGGGTTCTCCAAGTTCCCCAAGGTCACACAGATAGTAAGGAACAAATCCCAGATTTGAACCTAGCTCCTCTTAGTCCACATTCAAGTATTCTCTCTTTCATTTTTCTGTTACTGTATTTGAAGACTGTCACTGTCTTCACCCCTAACTTCCTCCTTTCTAGGCTACATAGCCTTAATTCCTTCAATGGTTTTACATGGTGGTTTTGTCTGGCTTTGTGTTTTCAGTGCTCAGTGCATTGCCTGGTATACAGTAAGCGCTCAGTGCTTATTGATAATATTATTGCTCTTGGCTATTTCCAGTGTCCTCATCTTCTTGATGCCTCTATTTTGTTGGTATCTTTTCTAAAATGACTTCCAAAATTGGGAACAATACTCTGGATGAATCCTATTCCAGTCAGATGCCAGCTTTCAGAGTGGAGATACTAGCTAAACAAATTCATTCTAGGAACTGGCGAGTAGGGCTGCTTATTGAGAGGGTGGTGGTGGTGGTGAATGGAAGTCTTAAGGTCAAAGGGTGTGTGTGTATGGGGGTGATCATTCTGGCAGATGATCAACATCAGTTCTCCCTAGTGCTGGCTGACTAAACTTCACTTCCTATGCCATATTTGTGCAGTGTAGACACTCTGGGGTACCAGGCCCTAGGTGAGAGGGTGGTCTGGGCTCATTTTCCTGACATTTTGAGTCCCTGTCTTCAGAAGTGAAAGCTGGGGTGACCCCTTCTTCCCCTGGATGGTAGCATTGTCTTCCTTGTATCTCAAAGGGCAGGCTCAGGACCTAGCTCACAGAATGAGCAGAGTTGTCTTTATTAATGATAATAATAATAATTATTATTATACATTTCACAAGAATGTAGACTGAAAGCGGGAAGGGCCCTTATCGATAATCTAGGCCAAACCTCTTATTTTACAGATAATTAAGGACCAGAATGGTTAGGACACTTGCCCAAGATCACGTCAAGGTAGGAAGTAGCAGAACCAGGATTCAAGCCAAGCCAGTGTCTCTGAATCCAAATCCAGCTTTCTTGTCCTGGTACTTCACAGCATCAAAGTATCAAAGGATTATTATTCAAATAGCCCACTTTTATTAAAACTGTAAGGCTTTGCTTCAAATATCTCAGTCAGGTAGGTCCAACAAGTGGCATCATAACCATCTTAGATATGAGGATGTTAAGGTTAGGAATAGCAAAACTATAAATCACAGATTTGGATCCAGAGGGGAACCTCATAGGTCACCTAGTCCAGGGTGGGCAACCTGTAGCCTTGAGGTCTCTAGGTCTTCAAGTGCAGCCCTTTGACTGAATCCAAACTTCACAGAATAAATCCCCTTAATAAAAGGATTTGTTCTGTAAAACTTGGACTCAGTCAAAAGGCCCCAACTGAGGATCTAGAGGGCCATGCATGGCTTTGAGGCCACAGGTTCCCCACCCCGATCTAGTCTAATCTCTTCATTTTTCCAGAGGATGAAACAGAGGTCCAGAGTTTAGGTGGCCTTCTCCAAAGTCACACAGATAGTTAATGGTACAGAAATCAGGTCTTCTGCTGACGTCAAATCTAGAGCTCTATCCACTGTACTTGAGGACAAGTGATTTGTTCAGGGTCACGAAGCTAATAATGAGTATTGGAGCTGGCATTGCAACTTGTGTCCTTTGTCACAAAAGGTCATTGTCCTGTCACCAGTACTGTGATTTCTCCATCAAGGGACCCAGGGATTTGACTGACAAAGCATGCAGCTGTAGGGCTAACTCCTTCCCTAGGAGGGGTGCCTCCTCCTCTATCACCCCCATGTCTTATTTCTCCTGGGAGGGAATACAGATCTCCTGAAACCTGGAAAGACACCACACCTCATGGGGCCACTCCTAAGAGTATTCAGAACCCAAGTGATGGGATGAGGAGATTCCCCCTGGGGCTCAGCAAGGGTGGGAGAAACTTTTCCACTTCATCTGCTTTCCCAGTCAGCCGTGAAGGGGTTAAGCCCTGTTTTCTTTGCCAAGTTCTGTTTAGCCCCTTCCCACGGGGAACAAAAGCTGCCCTTTTACTGTTGGCTGCCTTATTTTTCTTTATAAGGACAGTTTAATGAAAGTTTAGCCAAATTAAAAAAAAAGAGAGAGAAAGATCTGCATTTAAATGAAATTCTTGGGTGTCTCACCACAGAACAAGTCTAAACCATGCACATCTCTGTGAGATGGTGATAGCAGGGTGTGAGCAGAGCCCAGAACCTAGGAGGAGAATCCAGAGAGGTTTCCTAGAGAGGTTTTGCCTGGTCCAGGGACCCCAGAGTGAGACATATTGAGGGCACCTGGCTGCCTTACTCTAGGGTCCTCCATCCATTCTAGCTAAAGGGCTGACAGCTTGGGGAAAAGCTGGCATGGGATGCCGCCACTAAAGATCGCCAGTGACTGCATGAAACAATGAGACATGTACTAGCTTTATAGATGAAAGACCTTTATTCAAATCTCTGTGTAACCCTTACTACCTGTGTAACCTTCAGTGTGTTGCTTGGTCTTCTTATCTGTTTAATAAGAGGGTTGGACTACCCTAGATGTCTTTGAGATTCCTTACAGCTCTAGATGAGCGGTCCTATGATCTGAATCTCACTGTGCACTGAGAGATATTAGCTAGAAAGAGTGCTGGGTTTGAGGTCCAGGCCCAAGGTTTGAATCGTTCCTCTGCTTTTTATTTCCTGTGTGACTTTGGGCATGTCACATCCCCTCTCTAGGACTCAGTTTCTTAGAGTCTCCAAAGTTCCTTCTGGCTCTAAATGTATAATCTAATAATCGTGAACCACTCTCTGCAAGTATTCATAGCCTTCTATCTCCAAACCTTGCTCACACTGGTAAGTGACAGCTGAAAGGCATCTTATGGCTTGTTGAATTCCTACCTGTTCTTTAAAACCCTACTCCAACGCTGCCTCTCCAAGGGAATCGTTCCTGATCCTCCCAATAGTAATGACCTTTGTCTTTTTTGTCCTCACAAAACACCTTGTGCCTCTTCTCTGATGTTCTTATTTTTTTCTTTTTCTGAGTATGATCACTCCTGCTTATTTTTCTGATGAACTTAACCCCATCAACAAACACAAGTATTTCAATAAACAAAGAACAAAAATATGATAACAAAGGGAAGTGTGAGTTCTTAATATGCAGTTTTTAAAAAAGGTATAAAATCTAGTAAGGTTTAAACCTAACAAATCTAAACCTGATCTACTTATTGTGTGAAACTTTGCTTCCAGACTGTGGGTTGCATAAGGGTAGGGACCATGACTTGCCTAAACTTTCTATTTTCCTTGTTGAAATTGATTTATGCGCATTGCCTGTTTAATAAATACTTGAGTCTGACTATATGAAGAGGAGCATGATATAGTGCAGAGGTGTCAGATCCACTATAAGTGACCCACAACACTCCAAAGTATAAATTGAACCAAATTGGGAAATATTTAGCAAAATAAAGAAAACTACAATAAAACAAATCATATTAATAGGAAGTTTTCTAAGACAATATGTGGTCCACAAGGATCTGTCTGTATAGTTTGGTGATTCCCATTTCTATTGGAATTTGACACCACTGGTGTAGTGGGAAGACCAATACATTTGGAATCAGAAGACTGAGTTTAAAGCCTAGGTCTGCTACGTATTATACTTCTCTGAGCTGACAGTCTCCTCCTGTAACATGAGGAGGGTTGTTCTGGATGATTCCTATGGTTCCTTTCAGCTCAAAATTCTATAAGAGTGTCCCCTGGTTGAGAGAAGATGGTTGGCGCTCTGAGTCGGTCAGCTGACATGTCAGAGGGTACAAGGGTAGATTTTTCTGGGAGATACTAGTAGCTCAGCACCCGCCTGGGACGCATTTTTGCTTTCTTTTTTGGGCCAGAGACTGACTCACTTCATGGGAGCCAGGGCAGGAGTGCTGGGTGAGTCCTACTATCTCAGGCTGCCTGGGGCAAAGGCTGAGCCCCTCATGCATTGGAAGGCCCAGCAGGCTCCTGAGCAATACCACTGGGTCACTTCCAAGTGACAAAACCAGCAGGCTTTTGTGGCTCAATCTCGCCTGTTAATTATTCCCCCTCCAAAGCAGGAGGGCCCTGGCTTATAAAACCTGAGTCCTGCAGGCTTTCTGTAATTATCCCAGGGCAGGTTCATGTTCATGCCCAAGGTGGGGTGTGTGTGGGGATGAAGAAAGAGCTGCCGATGCAAAGCTGAATGTCTGCAGAGTGGCGTGCCTTGATGCAAGACAGTACCCAGCCTGCCAGTGGGCAGAAGTACTAAGCCGTCTCCCTGCCTGGCTCACGCTGTCTGCTGACCGCTCCTTCCCCCCTCACATGTAGACTATAACAAAGAATTATGGCCTCAAATTTTGGCTACAGGAGGGAAAGTGTTAATCCCTGAGTGCACTCTGGGCTGACCTCCCTCCCTATCCCTGACAGTCTCCCCAGCCCTCCCCACCTCTCAGAAGGGGACCTCCTCACCTCATTTACCACAACTGCCCTGGTCAATATGTGTCTCTCCATGAAGACTGAATAGCTTCAAAGGAGAGCCTCTCCTGGGCCTAATAGAAGGTTTACAGTCTTCCAAGAAAGCAATTTTTCCTCCTGTATTGATTTAGAATAAAAACTGTGTAATTAACCCACGGAATGCCCTGCTGACCTAGCTCTTGAGGGGTGCGACAACCAAGCAGACTGTCTATCCCACTTGTGGGGTGTAGCTGGCCTCGAGCCAAACCAAGGCTTTCAAACAAGGAAGCTCTTGGGTTGGCAGGAGACACAGCAGGGGAACAGTCCTCATGGGGCTCAATTTCCTCTCCTTTCCTCCTTGGGTTTCCTGAGAGTGTTCATTTGGCTTTGCACAGGCTGGGGATGAGGGTCATTTCACTTACTCACAGAGATTTCCTTCCTTCCTTCCTTCCTTCCTTCCTTCCTTCCTTCCTTCCTTCCTTCCTTCCTTCCTTCCTTATTTCCTTCCTTCCTTCTTTCCTTCCTTCCTACTTTTCTTATATAGTTATAAAATATCTACAATATTCCAGGTACTTTTCTAGGTGCTGTGGATACAGAGAGAAAAATAAAACTGTTTCTGCTACCAAGGGAAACAGTACACACATACATTGTTGTTGTTTGTCCTTTCTTGAAGAAGGCCATGACATTAGGGAGGTGATAGCACTTGCCATATGCAAGTGAATTGGCTTTAAGTGAGGGAGGGCCTGTGCACACATACAAATGAATCCAAAATATGTACAGAGTTTGTGTGTGTGTGTGTGTGTGTGTGTGTGTCTGTGTCTGTGTCTGTGTCTGTGTCTGTGTCTGTGTTGATGCAGAGGCAGCTAGAGCCTGGGAATACATTGTCTTTCAAGTGCTCAGTTTCAGAGGAGGTAGTAGCAACCAAGGCAACATTCCTAGGGATGAATAGGGCCGATGCTCCAATGTGAGGCTAGTTTGGTAGTTAAAATTCTGGGCCCTCCATCTGAACCTTGTAAAGAGTCCCTGCTCTAGGGGCAGTCCCTTCCCTTTCTAAATGAATGCTCTTGTTATTAGAAAGTTCTGTTTATGTATGAAATCCACCTGCCTGAAAACTATTGCTTATTGGGCCTTGCTTCACCCCCTGGGGCCAAGAAAAACAAGTTTTTCCCATGATAGCTCATCAAATATTTGAAGGTTTGCGTCTTTCCCAAAGCTTTCTCTGTCTTGGGCTAAAGATCTCCAATTCCTTTAGCATCCTACATCCAGCATCATGATCCCCAATGAATCCATTTAGGTGAAAAGCCAGGTCAATGGGGACAAACTAAAGGGAGGCCATCAGAAGGTGGTTGTGTTTGTCATTCATTCTCGAAGAAGACCATGACATCAGGGAGATGACATGACTTACAGTTGACTTTGGTTTGAGTGAGGGAGGGCTGTGCAAGGTCACCAGCCTCACTTTCTCCTCCAGAGTCATCTGGGTCCAGTGGCCAGATATCTATCAGGATGACTGGAGATGGCCCAGGATGCAATGGGAGACCCTGACCCTTCTAGGCTAAGGCCTTTTCAGATTCTCATTTTGAATGAGGTAACATCCATTCATTGTGGGAGGGGCCATGAACATGTAAGGAAGGACAGGGTTATACATACCAGTACCTGGAAGGCTGGCTCCTCAAAAGCCACCTAAAACCTTAACCTTATTTAACAGTGAGGAAACCAAGACCCAGGGAGGTTAAGTAATTTTGCCTAAGATTATTCAGGTTCTTTGTCTCCATCTGCTGTGTAGTGCTTTGAACTCTTAGCTCTTGATTCTTATGCTAAGATATGATTCCCCACCTACCTCCCAACTCTCTGTACCCCACCTCCAGTGTGTATTGTAGTTGCTGGTCTGTAGGACTATCAACAGAACTCATGGCAACAAATAGATGAACACTGGTGTAGCCCAAAGAACTCCGGCCTGGGCCCAGGGGCACCTGTTGTGTTCAAACCTTAGTTTAATGTGGAACTCACCATGTCAGTGAAACTAGGTAAACTGGGTAACTTCTATGGGGCTTGGTTGCTTATCTGCAAAGACAGCAGGTTGGACTAAATTATATCAAAGATCTCCTCCAAGTCTGACAGTCTAAGAAATGTGGATTTGGGGGATAATTCTTTTTATTAAAACTACTGGCATATCTTATTTTTACATCACTTTCATTACTTAATATACTTACTCTTCTGTTGTTTCTCAGTCCTGTCTGACTCTTTATGACCCCACTGGAGTTTTCTTGGCAAAGATACTGGAGGGATTTGCCATTTTCTTCTCCAGCTCATTTTACAGATGAGGAATATGAGATGAATAGGGTTAGGCCCAGGATCATACAGCTAGTAAGTGTCTAAGGTCAGATTTGAATGTAGGAAGATGAATGTTCCTGAGTGCGAGCTTGGCACACGATCCACTCCACTACCTAGCTGTTGCTGTACAACCTTGGGCAAATCCCTTAAGCTTTCTGGGTCTAAGTTTCCTCATCTGTAAAATGAGGAGGTTGATCTAGATGAATTCTGAGGCAAGAACAAAAGCTATTATCATATGATCTTGTAACCTCTCCCCATTACCCTACCTCTTGTAACAAAGAAGTTTTTTCCCTCTTTTTTGGAGGGGGAAGGGAGGGCAATTGGGGTTAAGTGACTTGCCCAAGGTCACATGGCTAGTAAGTGTGTCAAGTGTGTGAGGCTGGATTTGAACTCAGGTCCTCCTGACTCCAGGGCCGGTGCTCTATTCACTGTTCCACCCAGTGGCTCTGAAGCTTTTTTTTTTAAGGAAAAAAAGTTTATTGAATAACATGTACATAATCCTCCACCTCTGAAAAGAAGAGAATTGCATTGTTTCATATCTTCTTTGGGCCAAATGCATGATCAACGTTCAATTTTGCTTCTTGTTTTTATTTTTTCTATCTCCACTTTTGTGTTCATTGTGTATATGTCTTTTTGGGTCTGCTTACTTTATTCTGCATCACTTCAAACTAGTCTTCCTATGCTTTTCTGAATTTTTAATGATCATTGTTTCTTAAAGTCCAGTAATGAGATGGGAATGAAATGATGTACCCAAACCTAAAGGCAGGAATCCCTCTTAGAAACTTCCTGATGGATGGACATCCAACCTCTTTCTGTCTACTTCTAGTTATGGGGAACTGGCAGACCATAACATCGCTGACCAATTCCAATTCTTATAAAGTTCTTTCTTATGTTTGGCTGATATTTATTTCCCTACAACTTTAACTTACATTTTTAGATCTTCTTTCCAGAGTCAAACTCTTTTTTTTAATCTGTCAGTCAAAAAAGCATTTTTAATATGCCAGGCAGTGCAGATACAATGACAAAAATGAAACAGTTCTCCTCAAAATAAGAAAACAGTCATATTTTCAGTTCTCGAGTCTTAACATCTACACATCCTTCTTCCATTCCTAATATAGTAAAATATCCAGACTCATTACCATCCTGTTCACTCTCTTCTAGAGACCCTCCAATTTGTCACTTCCCCTCTTATGCAATGTAGTGGTCTGTGGTTAGGGTTATGTGCACAGAAGGAATGGGTGGGGGGACAATATGATCTCCCCAAGTAAAACAAAAACCTTTTGCTAGTTCTTTGGAAACGGGAATGACTTTGGTTTCTCCTTGTACATAATAGGCCCTCCTTAACAAAAGCTTAGGGGCTGCTAGGTAGCACAGTGGATAGAGAGTTGAGCCTAAAGTCAGGAAAACTTCTCTTCCTGAGCTCAAATCTGACCTCAGACACTTACTAGCTGGGATGAGTCACTTAACCTTGTTAGCCTCAGTTTACTCATCTGTGAAATGAGCTGAAGAAGGAACTAGCAAACTATTTAAGCATCTTTGCCCAGAAAACCTCAAATGCGATTACTAAGAATTGGATAAGACTGAAAAAATGACTAAACTAAGTAAACATTTATTGAAATGAATTGAATTTCCTGTATATTTCAGGCCCAAGTAGGACTTTTGGTTGGAATTAAATGCACAGGCTTTAATTCTTTACACTCCCTTGTGTGCATAGACACAATTTCAAGGATGAGATTGATTGGCTGCTTGGGTGGTCATCAAGGGGAATAATTTTCTTTTGTCTCCACAAGGGCTGGACTAGTGCTTTATATCTTTGTTTAATTACAGGTCCCAGGCTCCTTGACTCCTTTCCTCCAGCAGCCTAGTGGAGACCATAAACACACTTTGCCCTGGGGCTTCAGCCTTAAGGCTCTGGGGAGGTTCTGAGCATATTTCTATAGCTGCCTCCAATTTCAGCTGCATTTTGCTGTCTTGACTGGGTTTCTCAGGGCCTCAGAAGAGTGAAGAACAGGGAAGTAAGTCATTTATAGAAGGGGAAAGGTGAACAAGGGAAAACTTGCCCAAGGGAAAAGGTGAGCTGAGGAAAGCTGGCTAGAATTTCCATAGAAAGTACTTGCAGGTGAAGAGGTAAATTCACAAACCGAGAGAGTCCTAGGCACTGGGAGTTAAGAAATCTGTGTTCTATGCCTGACTCTGCATTCCTTGCTCTGTCAGGTTGGTCAGTCCATGTCCTGATTCTGGGCCTTAGTTTTTTCATCTGTAAAGTGAAGGGATTGGATGCAGTGATCTCCAAGGTCTTTTCCAGCCCTAATGTTATATAATATAGAATCACTTTGTAAACCTAAAGGCACAAGCATTAGATGGTACAGTGGACAGATCAGCAGGTCTGGAGTCAGGAAGACTCATCTTCCTGAGTTCAAATCTGGTCTCAGATATTTCGTAGCTGTGTGACCCTGGGCAAGTCACTTAACCCTGTTGGCCTCAGTTTTCATGAGGAAAGCGTAAAATGAGCTAGAGAAGAAAGTGGTCAACCACTCTGGTGTCTTTGCCAAGAAAACCCCAAATAGGGTCACAAAGAGTTGGATATGATTGAAAAAAGACTGGACTGAAACTTTAAAGCACAATGCACACGTCACTTACTACCAGAATTATAATAAAGTCCAGCAGGAATCTTGCTTGAGTCAGCTCAGGGCTCCCAACACATTTCCCGCCAGATTGGGACAGCTAGGCCATGCGGATTTCCTGACCGCTGTTGATGTTGTTCATTTTTTCCTGGGCCTTTTCTTTTTAAAATCAATGAATCCTGAAATGCATGTATTCTGTAACATGCCTGTTATTCCTTTGCAAAGTATGAACCAGTTGTTGTTCATGATGCTACCCCTTTAAACAAGACACAAAAGGAAATCAATTATCTTCAGGATAATGCCATAGTCATCAACATGCAAGAGGCTTGTCTGTCTGTCACATCACCCACTACTTCTCAATCACTTCTGTTCTTTTATTTCTACTTTCCTGCTTTCTGTCCAACTGTGCTGGAGCCTAGATGGCAGTTAGGAAAAATGAAGCAGTTCCTCTTCTCCAGCTTCATCCCTCCTACAGGAAAGGCAACTGGGGCTGGTGTTAAGTTAGTCATGCAGCAGAGTTATGGGCAGGGGGAGGGTTGGCCAGAGTAGACAGCAGAATGGACACACTGTGAAGGTAGGCACTAGTTCATTTCTGTTCAGAGAATTATAGGTTTAGATGGGAAAGGGGTCTTGGGAGTCACCTAGGTCCAACCCCTCAGTGTTGGACATCATAGAAGTTTAGTAACTTAACCTGGTAAGTGGCAGGATCAGGATTTGAACCCAGGTCCTTTCCAGGTTTCTTTTTTACTGTACCATGTTCTCTTCTGGCACGTAGTAGACACCTAGAAGCTGGCCTATTGGCTATTTTATGGGTTTTTCTGTGCCTTTATGCCTTTACCCTTCCTTCTGGAATACTGGCCCTTTCTACTTTGTTATCATCTTTACCTGCTGAAGGTGAAAGGATCTTCATCCTTTATATCTCAGATCAAATATCGTCTCTTCCAGGAAGTCTCTTATCTCCCCAGCTGGATGGTTTTCTGAACCCTCAGCTTAGGTTCTTTCTATATTTTTATGTACATTTACTTTAGTAAATTAAGAAACTATAATTTCCCTTATGTGGTTACTCTCTCTCCCAATGGAGATGCCAACATCTTCAAGCCTAAGTACCTGGTTTCATGATTTGCATTGGCTAAGAAAAAAGAAAAAAAAATCACAAGTTGATGGGCTTCTTTGAATTTAGCTATGCTTATCCTTAAGTCTGGCCCACATTCAAAGCTTCCTAGCTTGGAGCCTGGCTTCTTTCAAGTCCCAGCTTCTTCTTTAGGGAACCTCTCCCAAGTCCTCTTAATTCTGATGCCTTTCCTTCATTAATTATCTCCTATCTATCCTGCACACAGTCTGTTTGCTCCTATCTGTTTGCTCCTAATTGTATCCTTCACCAAATTATGAACTTACTGAGAGCAGGGACTGTCTTTTGCCTTTCTTTATAGCCCCAGCATTTAGCACAGTGCCTGATATATATAAATATATAGACATATTGCACCTCCACGACATGATGAGGCACCAGAAGAGGAGGCCAGTAAAGTTTCTTAAGTACTCAAGTAATTCAGACCCAATATAAAACAGGAAAGCACATATCTTAGTTCCCTGACTTGACTTTGTAAATTCCTTCTGGGCAATTCACTTCCATTCAACAAGCATTTATTAAGAGAATATTATATGGCAGAGATTGTCTCTTATTTTTCTTTTTATCTAGGACCTTCTGGACCTCACTCAAGTCTTTGAATGCACTGGACAGGAGTGCTTGTGAATGTGAATTGAAAGTTGAATTTGTGAGCAGTTTGCAAAATGCAGAGGTTGGATTTTGTTAGTCCTCATTTCTCCATGTTAATGGGGCCTCATGCCTAACCTGAATTTATGAGTATAACAAGTTAGTGGTAGAGCCAAGACTAGAACCCTCAACTATGTGTCTTTCCACAATCTGAACTTATGGTTGTATCAGTTAGAGCAGCCTGTGTCCTGGGGTCACTGGATCAGTCCCTTGATGACAAGGGACGTGTGTTGGCTGATTAAAGTACATTGAAATCTTCTGAGGCTGTCTCTGTAGACACAAATAAGATGGGAACATAGCCTAGAGCTGTATAAGGTGACTGACATGAGTTGACCCAGAATTTTATAAAGTGGCTTTTACCTTTTAGGGCACCTGAGGCTTCCTTAAAATGTCAGGTAAAGGCATCTGAAAAAGAGACTTCGGGAAAGTCACAGGGAGAGGGTTAGAAAGGCTATACACACTTTCCCAGATGCTCCAGAGGTGAGATGGGCAAGGCTGGTAAAGGTTTGGGACCATGTTATACAGTTTCAGAAGAAACTGAGAAGATTTCTATGAACTGATGCAGAACTGAATGAGCAGAATCAGGACAACAGTGTATGCAATGCAACGTAAATAAAGAAAAATAACTTTGAAAGACTTTATAACTTGGATGAGCATAGAGACCAGAAGACTGAAGCTGAAGCAGGTTACCTATCTCCTACAATAGAGGGGAGGGACTTAAAATGTAGAATAAGATATTCATTTTTGGACATTACTGATGAGGGAATTTGTTTTGCTGGGCTATGTATATTTGTTATGAAGATTTTCTTTTTCTTTTTATATTGTTCAATTAGGAGGGAGTAAGAGGGAAGAAAATAAATGCTTGTTAAACAAATAATTTTAAAAAATATCATAAAAAGACTTTCTTGGGTCTTTAGCTTAGAGCAGAGAAGATTAAAGCAGAACATGATTACTATCTTGAAAAGTCTACAGAGCCATCATGGAAAAGGGAGATTAGAGGCATATGGAACAGTTGAAAGAGTGCTGAAATTGAAATCAGGAGGGATTGGGGGTCAAATTCCATCTCTGACACTTGATAGCTATGGGAACATGAGTAAGCCATTTAAGTTTTCTGAATCTTAGTTTCTTTACCTATGTAGTAGAGCAAGTAATTCAATAACTATCTCACTAATTATTGTGAAGAGAATGCTTTATAGACTTTAAAGTGTGATAGAAAGATGAGCTGTTATTATTAAACTTATTCTTTTTGATCTCCAAAAGAAGAACTAGGATTAATAGGTATTCATCTCTTCCACTCTTTCATTTTACAAATTTGGAAACTAAGGCCTAATAGGAGAAAAGGATTTGCCCAAGGTCACATCACAAGTTAGTGGTAGAGCCAAGACTAGAACCCTCAAACCAGGACTCTTCTCCTTTTGTCTCAGCTCTTTTGGGCGTCCCAAGATTTGGATACTACCATGACTCTTGGTAGTGGCAAAGCTGCTGTATGCTCACCCCTCTCAAGGTCAAGCAATTCCCTATCTTCCCAATGAGTGCTTAAGTTGACTCCCACTGTTCATAGTGCCTTCCCTACCCTTTTTCTCCCCACAATCCCTATTAGTTTCTACCATCATGTGATCCATGGCTTTTGGGAGATCCTGCGGCCATGCTAATTTCTACCTACTTTTTAGTTCAAGAGAAAGGAAATTTACCTGGCATTGAAAATGGGATGGTTGTGAAGGAAAATGGGATCCCTCAGAAAAATTCATTGCCCAGTGCTCTTTAAGTCTTTCTGATTCTAAAAGACTTTATGACATGCCAACCCCACCCTACTTATTCCAGTTTAGGTAAGCAGATATTTATTGAGTTCCTACCCTATTCAAATATGGGAATCTATTAGTGGGACATCAAACTCTTGATGACTTTGTAGATGGTCTTTGAGAATTGCCATGGCTGGAATATCTCTTTCTTCCTGAGGCTGATCTGGCACTGAGTCTCTCCAAATACCCAAGCTGGTTCTCAGACAACAAACATGTAAAATCTATCTCCAAGATCATAGGCAAAGCCTTTTTTAGCTTCATGAGCCCCCCTAGAGTTTGCAGTCTTAAGAACTCAGTCTTGCCTCTCTGACATACCAAGGTATTTGAATAGGACTTCAGTGGAAGCCTGATGGAGATGCAGAAATAAATAAGACACAGTCTCTACCCTTAAAGAAACTACAGTCTGCTCTGCCTACAAATAATGTACATTGCCTTGCTCTAAGTCCATCAGGACACTGACCAAACGATGAATCATAATGTTCTGGAACTGAAAATGTTTCAGAAGCAGACTAGTCCAAGCCATGAGTGAGAAAGAGTGTCTTCCACATCACAACCTTCTAATGGCCATCCAATCTCTGCTGGAAGATTTCCAATGACGCAGACAATACATTTGTAGCATAATTTGAGATCTGGTATTTCTAAGCCCCTTTCATTTTTTTCATTGATTCCTTTGATATTCTTGGTCTTTCATTCCTCCAGATGAATTTTGTTATTATTTTTTCTAGCTCTGTAAAGTAATTTCTTGGTGGTTCGATCAGCATGGTAATGGATAAGTAAATTAATTTAGGTAGTATTGTAATTTTTATCATGTTGACTTGGTCTACCCATGAGCATTTAATGTTTCTTCAATTATTTAGATCTGTCTTTATATGTGTGAAGAGTATTTTATAATTGTGTTTATATAATTCCTGTGTGAGTCTCAGCAGGTAGACTCAGAAGCATTTTATACTGTCTGTAGTTATTTTAAATAGAATTTCTCTTTTATCTCTTACTGCTTGAATTATCTATCTATCTATTTATCTATCTATCGATTGATCTATCTATCTAGATTATATATAGATATATATGTATACATATATATTTATACACACACATATATGTGTATAGTAATAATGCTGATTTTGTGGGTTTATTTTATACCCTGCAACTTTGCTGAAGTTTTTAATAGTTATGATTAGTTTTCTAGTTCATTATCTAAAGCAGACATATTAAACCTGGGCTGCATGTGGCCAACAACACTCCTGAGAGTGTTTAATCAGATTAAAATGTAATTGTGAAATATCTAACAAAATCAATAACAATACAATAAGGCATAGATAATATGATATTTTATAACTAATTCAATTTGCTACCCACAAGGATCCTTCTGCATGGATTAGTGTTCCCCATTTCTACTTGAGTTTGACATTACTACTCTAGAGTTCTCCAGGTGAACCAGAGTGATGATTTTGGTTCATCTTTACATATGGTTATTACTTCAATTTCTTTTTCTCTAATTCTTATAGATAATACTTATAGTATAATTTTGAATAGTAAAGGTGATGATGGACATCTTTGCTTCATCCCTAATCTTATTGGAAAAACTTTTAGCTTATTCTCATTGTCAGGAAATGCTTACTCTTGTTTTAGATAGATAGTGTTTATTTTAAGGAAAGCTCCCTTTATTTCTATGTTCTCTACAATTTTTTCCTGCAGGAATGGGTGTTGTATTTTATTGAAAGCATTTTTGCATTTATTGAAGTAATTTTATGACTTTTTTGCTGTTAATATGCTCAATTATGCTTATAATTTTCTGCCCTATGTTCCTGGTAGAAATCCAGTCTGGTCATAGCGTATGAACTTTGCAATATATTGCTGTAGTCTCTTTGTTAATATTTTCTTTAACATTTTTGCATCAATATTCGTTAGAGAAATTGATCTATAGTTTTCTCTCCTTGTTTTGCTTTTCTCTGGTTTAGGTATAAGGACCATATTTGTGTCATATAAGGAAATTGGTAAGAGCCTTTATCTATTTAAAAAATTTATGTAGTATAGGAATTAAAATATTCACTTGTAAATCCTTCTCGTCTTAGGGTTTTTTTTCTTTGGGAGTTCATCTATGACTTGTTCAATGTCTTTTTGAAAGATAGAGTTATTTAAGTATACCATTTTCTATTCTGTTAATCTGGGCAATTTGTATTTTTGTAAATATTTATGTATTTTATTTAGATTTTTAGTTTTATTAGCATATAGTTGGGTAAAATAGTTCCTAATAATTGCTTTCCTTTCATTTCTTCTTCATTGGTTGTGAAATTGCCTTTTTCAATATTTTTTTGTACTGGTAATTTGGTTTTCTTCTTTCTTCTTCTTAATAAAATTAGTTAATGGTATATCTTTTTTATTGTCTCTCCCCCCCCCAGACAACAACAGAAACAACTTAGCTCCTAGTTTTATTTATTAATTTGATTTTTTTTACTTTAAATTTCATTAGTCTCTCTTTCGATTTTTTAGTATTTCTTTTTTTTTGGTGTTTAATTGGAGATTTTAATTTTTTGGTTTTCTAGGTTTTTTTATTATTTAGTTGCATGTCTGATTTACTGATATATTGTTTATATAATTTATTTGCTGACACATTCCTTAGGTTAAAGTTATTTGTTTTTAAATTTATTTTTTATCTTTCCTTCAAAGACTATTGAATGTAATTTTTGTTATATTATAGTCATCAAACAAGCCCCAATGGGTATAGAAAAATAGGAAGTCTGCTCTGAGCTTCTGTCCTCTTATGTGTTGTTACTTTCACAGCTTGAGCTAGGGGCCTACAAGCTTTTAGTGCTCTCAGAATGGAACTCCTTGTCTTATCCCTCTCTCAGGTCCTGGGCACTGGAATTCTTCTTATTGCTGTTCCCAACATTCCCACCATGACCTCTTAGCCAGACTTGATCCCCAGAGTCTTCACCCTTTCTATCCATCTCTCTAAGCTACTCTTGCTTGTAAAAAATGACTCACTGTGACTTCCTGGTTCTCCCAATCAGAATTCAGTCTAGTACATTCCCTAGATCTCTGTTGAGGAGGTGTAGGGAGAAGAACTAGTTTCTAATCTCCTTCCTCTCCCTTTACCATCTTTGTTTCACACCCTTGTGTTTACATTTTAAAGTTTTTACTAAGCTCTGTCCCCACTACAGTCCCAACTGGGAATGTTTGAGTCTTCTGTTAAAAGTCCAATGACTAATTCCCACCCACCACCCCAGTACTTTATACTCTGCTTCATGAAGTTGTAAGGTTATTTCTTTTTTTTTTTCCTTTTGGAATACTGTATTCCTTGATATCCTTTCATTTGTGGTAGAAGCAACCAGATCTTGTGTGACCCTGACTGTGGGTCCTTAGTTCTTGAACTTTTTATTTCAGAATTTTTATTTGATTTGGAAACTGGAATTTAGCTATTACATTTCTAACACTTTCGCTTTTGGGGTTTCTTTCAAGAAGTGAATGGCAGAATCCCCCCCCCCCCATTTTCATTTTTGTCCTTTGGTTCTAATAGATCTGGACAGTTTTGATTTTTCAAAGCATAATATCCTAGTTTTTAAAAAAAATATATTGTTTTCATAAAGTCCAATGATGCTTAGAGTACAGTTCTTTGACTTGTTCTCCAGGATAATCGTTTTTGACATTAGGTTCCTTACATTTTCATTTATTTTAAAAATCCTAAATTTTTGTTTTTGGTGGGAGTTGGGGTTAAGTGACTTCCCCAGGGTCTCGTAGTTAATAAGTGTCTGAGGCTGGATTTAAATACAGGTCTGCCTGACTCCAGGGCCAGTGCTCTATTCACTGTGCCATCCAACTGCTCCCCGAATTTTGCTTTATTACTTTTGTTGTCTCATGGAATCATCGATGTCTAAAGGTTCATTCTAATTTTGGGGGAGTCTGCTTGGGTGAGGCATAGTACTTTTCTCTTCTAAGTTATTTATTCATTCAATTCTTCCTCAATGGTCTTAAGTTAAAAAAATCTCTCAATTCATTCTTTCTAAGTATTCATTTAGATTTTATAAAAAATAATTTTTTGAGTTTCTGCTTACAGTTACTTCCTCTAGTTCGGATTTTTGGTACCTTTTAGCTATAATAATTCTCAATAATTGTTAGTGTCTTTTGTTCACTCATATCATGAGCCTTAGTTTCTGAATTGTAACTTTATAGGATTCATTCCCCTTATTAAAGTGCTTTTGGGTGGGGTAGCCACCTTGATTGATCTTGACCTAGGCTCCCTAGGTTCCTAGGCTCCCTTTGTTCCTACACTGACTTCTTCCTTAGTTTGTGTATGCTAAGAGCGCTTACAGATTTTAGATCCTTCTTGATGTTTAAGACTCATAACAATGTATTCTTGGGATGCTCTTTGGTGTCCTAGTACAAAATGCTAGGGATCTCAGAGCCTTAGCCCTGGGGGGTGTTCCAGTCTGAGCACATGCACTTATTTGCTCTTAATTGCTTTCAAGGATCATACTGTGGGTTTCTGATTACCCTGGGGTGGAAACTCTCTGATCTCACTGTCTCCAAATACCTTTATTACTATTTAAAAAAAAGAAGAAGCTGGTGGGCAAAAAAACAAAAATAAAATTGGACAGAGTATGTTCCCACCTAGGGAAGTCATGAGAAGAGGCCACTATTCAGCTAACTCAAGCCTCCCAAACTTGTTTTCTTAATTTAGTTATTTCTTTTGAAAGGGGATTTTAGTTACCCACATTGTAACCTGGGAGGCTATGTACTAAACCAGTGGTTCTCAACTTCCTAATGCCACAACCCTTTAATACTCATATGTGGGCATATCTGCATGTGGGCAGACCCACCTGGAGATGGATAGAGGAGTGGTGTCTCCATTCCTAAGACCATTGTAAATACGTGTTTTCCAATGGTCTTAGGTGACCCCTGTGAAACGGTCCTTTGACCCCCAAAGGGGTCACGACCCACAGGTTGAGAACCACTGTTAACTAAACTATGCCTAGAATACTTCCTGGGGTCAGGGATCATAATAGACCTGGCCCAAAGAGAGGAATATCTTCCAAAATTATTTCCTTCCATTGGCCTAATATTCTAAGCAGATTAAATTCCCATATTCTATCTCTAAAAAATAGAATTGTACTGCCCTATTGTATTGTTTTGTGCTCATCTTCCTTGTATACATCTGAGTGTATCTCTTGAGCCTCATCTAAATGATTGTAAAAGTGTCTGTCTGTATATGTATATATGTATTAATTTACTTCCTTTTGTATTTTTCATTCTACATTTAGAAAACATCAGCCAAAACAGAATCAGGGGTATGTCTGTAAAACTTCTTTTTCCTGATTGCTTATGGCTCAGAGAGCACCTCCCAGATGTAGCCCGTGGCATGATGATGTCATTAACTGAAGACTCTTGTAAGGAGTGTATAAAAGGCAGAGTGTTAAAAAAAAACCTAAAAAAACAAAACAGGGGCAAATGGACAGGAGAAAAAATGGACAACATAAAGCTGGGCTGCATATGTCTATGAGATGTAGATGAACAACTTAACTTCAGGTGATGGTTCTATGACTTTGCTGTAACTCTTAGCTCTGAGAAGGTAAGCAGTCTCCCCATACTCACACAGCTTGTACATAGCAGAAGCAGAACTGGAACCCAGGTTTTCCGGACTCCAAAATGCTCCTCCATCATTAGTGTTAATATTTTTATATCATTGTAGACAAAGCCCGTATTTTTGTGAATCTGTTGTCTTTGTTCTTGATCACTTCAAATACTTCCCTGTAAGAGTTGGTGTATAAGAGAGAATTCTAAATAGTAGAAAAAATGAAAGTACTCAATAAGACAAAATTTCTCATTTTTGTGCATAATGGATTCCTTTAAAATCAAAAGATCTGTCTAGTTCTAAGCTGGGTATGGGCTTCTGGCCCCATGGTGTTAGCTGTTTTCTTGAACAAGAGTCTGAATGCCTTAAATGATCAGTATCTTCACCAAACCTTCTATGCTAGCCTGGCTCTGTCTAGCTTCTGGAACCCTGAGTTTTAAACTATTGGTTCATGTAAAATCTTGTGTTGCACCCTTAACTTCTTGGAAATGTCCTGTGTGCTGTACAGATGATTCATTCATTCATTCATTCATTCGTTCATTCAATCCTACAAACATTGCTTAAATTTTTGCTGGATGTTGTATGACATGGGGATATGATAGATCTGTCCCAGCTCCTGCTTTTAAGTAACTTAGAACAAAGTTTTCTAGAGGGACAAGCATACAGAAAATTATGATTAAGGCTGATTGAAAGAAGCAGAAACTCAGGCAAAGGAGGAAGAGACCTTTGACCAAGGCAAGATCACTTTCTTCTTATGAGTGTGTCAGAGAAGGCAGCATGGAGAAGATGGCCCCTGAGTTGGGCCTTGAAGGGAGATCCTTCCTCCTTGTGAGTTCCCACCTTCAAGAGCTTCAGGAAATCCCAGGCACATCATTATTGCTGTCCTGCAACAACTTTCTCCTTCTAGCCCCCTCCCTCCTGTTCTTTCTTCTACTGCCTGCTCTGCCCCTCTGATGGAGTGAGTAGGGCATGTGGAGATAGCAGGAAGTTCTACAAGGGCTTCTGTGGCAGGGCATGTTGGTGAAGCCTGCCAGCTGGATAGCTCATTGGGTTGAACCGTCTACAGTATAATTGGAGAAAGGGCACTTGGCACTTGCAGTTTTTTTTCTACAGATTTTTTTCCCAATCTTCAATTAGCTAATCTCTGGAACAGCCCCATGAGCTCAGGAGCCCTCATTACTTCCCCATTTTGGGAAGCAAGTACCAAGCAGCCTGGTGAGGGCCTGGGGCCTAGGCCCCGCCTGACTCTCAGCAATTTCTCTGGCCCCAGAACTGCCTTTGCTTGCTTCCCTCTGGAAGCTCTGGAGACACTCTTGGATCATGAAGCCAGGCTGGCTCACTCTCAGTCTCTCTAACACAAGAGCAGGTGGTAACTTGTACTAGATGCAGTATGGGGTAATGGGCTGGGCCTCAGTGGGGAGACAGGAGAGGCAGGCACATACAGACACACATGCCCTCTATCAGTGTGGGTCAATAGTATAGGAACACAAATTGACGGAAATAAGATCCCACCTTGGAATTCAGTTGAGTATTCAATTTTTAGGTCAAGAATGCCTTCCTTCGTCTCTCTGCCTTTAAGAATGCTGACTTTCTTTTCCAGGCCCCTTGACTCAAGTGTTGCTGCCTACTCTGGGAGGACTTCCCTGATTCCCCCAGCAGTTAGTATGTTCTCTGTCCTCAAATTATTGTGTATGTACTTATCTACACATGTCATTATTTCTTAACATTTTGCACTCCGGTGAAACCTGTGGACCCTTCTCAGAATCATGTTTTGAAATGCATAAAAGAAAATTCATAGGATTACAAAAAAACCCAATTATATTAAAATATGGTTATCAGGGGCAGCTAGGTGGCACAGGAAATAGAGCACTGGCCCTGGAGTGAGGAGGACCTGAGTTCAAATCTGACCTCAGACACTTAACACACACACAAAAAAACTAGCCGTGTGACCTTGGGCAAGTCACTTAACCCCAATTGACCTCCAAAAAGCAAACACAAAAAAATTAAAAAAATTAAAATATGGTTAATTATAAATATTTAAAAGACAAATTCATGGACCCCATGTCATTGGGGAACACATGATTGATTTCCCCCACATCCCTCACCCCAGTAGAACTTAAATGCCTTGAGGCAGGATTTGGTTGTTTTTCTATCTTTGCGTCCCCAGTACCCATATTACTTCTTTTCACCTTAGTCCTTAGTAAGTGTTTGTTAAATTCAACTCAAGAAACACCTGTTTATATAGCACATGCTTTGTTCAAGGTACCGTGCATGTGTTTGGGGGGGGAGGGTAATGTGACAACCTTAACTAAAAAACTCAATGTCTCCCTTCCTGGAGCTCTAGAAGCAGAATAAGACATATATACACAGATGATTATAATAAACAGTAATCCATAAGTACATTTTAAAAAAATACTGGACTTAATGGAGTTTGTAAACTGTAGGTCAGTTAGTATAGTAGTGCAAGCTTTGGTGAATCCATTTGCAGCCTGGAACTTGGTGTTCCCAGAGTTCTGGGGCTCAGCTGAGCAAGGCTCCTGGGCAGGGCCAGCCCTGGAGGGAAATTGTGAAGTGAGCAAAGTTGGGCTTGGGAACCAGCAGACTTTCTGTTCTGCAGCCCTTTCTCCCTGCTGTCAAGTGTCCAGCACCCAACCTCATTCTTAACTCTCTCCACCCCAATCCACCCACTTCCCCAATCAAAGTCTCTTCCCAGAAAAGCACTCAAGGCCGTTTAAACCTTGGTTAAAGGACTGATAGCACTCTATCTTACCCCTCTCAAGAGGGTTTTTTTCTTTACAGCCTTAAGTTAGGAGACTTAGCCAATAATTACCACTTCAATTACCATCTCTTCTTAGACCTTCCTGTGGATAGCTCAGAACCTTGAACTCAATCAAGGGCTTTTGGAAATAACAGCATTCCTTAGACTACTTCCCCTCCCTCCAGCCTAAACCCTTCAGCCATGAGTAATGGGAGAAGTCACTGTGGAGAAGGGATTCACTTTCCTCCTCACCACCTGGGCCAACTGCTGACCAACTGCCATTGCTGAACAACAAGTCCAAGAACTTTGGGAGTGGCAGCACCCGTCTACCCCTTTGTCACCAAAGTCTTTGACAGTGGCAAATGGTTCAGCATCATTTCATCATGGAAATAATAGTAAAGAAGATGCATTTCCATCTGTTTTGCTGTAGTACCCAAATGACCTTTCCTTTGGACTTGCAGCTAAAATCTCCTATGTGTGTTTTCCTCCCCAATAGAATGGGAGTTCTTTAAGGGCAAGGACTGTCTTACTTTTCTATTTGTATCCTCAGCTTAGCATGGTGCTTTGTGTGTAGAAAGTACTTAATGGTTTTTTTCCATTAATTAATTCATTTTTCATTGCTTCATTCATTCCAGACATACCTGCCCAGAAGGGGAGATGAACAGTGACTTCTCGGCCACCTGAAGTCACCCTGTGGGGAAGGCCTGTCTTGCTCAGCCTTCTGAGGCTGCCAGGCTCTGGTAGCAGCAACATTCAAGAGGATTTACATTTCTCTGCAGTGATCTTAGGGTCTAAAGCGCTGGTTCTCAACCTTTCTAATGCTGTGACCCTTTAATACTTGTATGTGGGCATGTCTGCATGTGGGCAGACCTACCTGGAGATAGAGGAGAGGTGTCTTGGTTCCTAAGACAATGGGAAATATGTGTTTTCTGATGGTCTTAGGCGACCCCTGTGAAAGTGTCGTTTGACACCCAAAGGGGTTGTGACCCACAGGTTGAGAACTGCTGGTCTAAAGGGTCTATTTATATTTCAGAGACCACTTCCTCCTCTCCCCTTAACCAACAAAGTAGAGGGAGGGGGCCTTGGCCTTTTAGAATCAGAAAGGAGCTTAAAAACCCTTGACTATGCACTAACATCATCCACTCTGGTGCAACATTTCATTTGGAGTGAAAGGAATTGGGTTTGAATTTTAGTTATGCTATTTACTAGGCTGGCTCCATAGCCTAGTGCTGGAGCTGTAACTAGTCATTTTTGTTTCTAGAGCAAGCATAGGGTTGTGAGCATCAACCTGGAGTGTAATGAAGTTTCTTCACTTTTGAAGGACTGGCCTTTGCTTAGGGAAACAAACACAATAATGATAATGATAATGATAATAATAATGATAATGATAACAATAATAATTATTATTAAGACATATGGTACTTGCTATGTGCCAGAGTCTCTGCTAAGTACTTTACAATTATTCTCACTTGATTCTTAAAACAGTTCTGAGAAGAATTTGCTATTATTATCCCCATTTTACAGGTGAGGAAACTGAGGCAGAAAGTGGTTAAGTGACTGGCCCAGGATCTCATAGCTAGTAAATGTCTGAGATTGGACTTGAACTCAGGTCTTCCTGACCCCAGGCCTAGTAATCTATCAACGGTACCATTTAATGTTGTAAAATTTGGCATATATCCACTATGAGGGTGGGGGTTAGGGTGGGTTGAAAATATGACTTGGTACCACCTGAATTTTGAGCTCTGGAGCAAAGCCCTGATTGATCCACCCTTGCAATAGCTCTGCCTTGGTAAGTAAGTCACTTCCCTTTTCTGGTTCTCACCTTCCTTCTCTGTAAAAGGATGAGGTTTAAGCCCTTGAGATGGTTCCCTAGACCTTTTCCAGATCTAGCTTTCTATATCTTAGGCTCTCCTATCAGTTTATATTCCAACTATACCAATGGCTCACATTTCTAGAGCATGGTCAAGTTTACAAAACACCTTGACATTGAACTTTAAAGCTAATAATGAAGCACCTTCCTCCTATCAGCCCCGTGAAGGAGGTGGCTATTTCAGTATTTGAAGGATCCATGAAGGATTACTTTGGCTTGGTTGTTTCTTTAAGTGCTTACCCTTTTAGCCCATCCACAATCTAGTAGTTTATTTTTGGGGAGCTGTTGTGGCTGAAACATTTATCACCTTGCAGTCAAACTGGTAATGAGTTTCTTTGAACTTAGCTGGGATGCACTTATCATTTTCTGTTTGTTTCTATGTCTTTCCTTCCCCTATCCAAACATGCTCCTAGACTGTACATGACTTAATGGTGGGGATGTGACCTATTAATTAATCTTTATATATCTCCCTCAGCTCTTAGCCCTGGACTAAATACCCAGGAGGTATTTAATGCATATGAGAGAAATTCTGGCAATCACCTTGATCATATTTATTTGGGACTTTTGATTGCTTCTTCCAAATGTACAAACCCATGGGTACTTGGTTGAGAAGACTGAAAATACTTGATTACATCTTGTAGGAGCTGCCCCCAGACTGAACTGGTTGGTTTAGAGGCATCTCTTAGTGCCTCTTGAAGGATGGGCTTGAAGGGGTGTGTGTGTGCAAAATTTTGGGACCATGAGTTCTTGCAGGAGGAACCACAGTATAAAGAAAGGGCCCTTCCCTTTGTGCTGGTATCAAAAGGGACAACAATCACTTTCTGAATTTTTATCCTTCCACATTTCTTATAGACCAGTGGTTCTCAACCTGTGGGTTATGTTCAATTTGTAACAATGAAAATACATCCTGCATATCAGATATTTACATTATGATTCATAACTAGCAAAATTACAGTTATGAAGTAGCAATGAAAATAGTTTTAAGGTTGGGGGTCACCACAACATGAGGAACTGTATTAAAGGATCGCGGCATCAGGAAGTTTGAGAACCACTGTTTTAGAGGGACCTTGAGGGTATAGATCCTTAGGATCTGTTAATGAAAACTTTGGAGAGAGACACATCAGAGATGTTTGTCCATGTGGTCCAAGAGATAATTTCTTTTTGCATGTCCCTCTTGTGTACCTGCTTCCTTTTAAGAAGAGGGGGAGATAGCCTAAATAGTCTGATTCTGATTTGAGTCTTCTAGCTGGAAAAAAGTGATTTCTTGGGCAGCATCACTCTCAGGGGTTATCTTGCAAGAAAGCTTAAGGTTAGGAGTTCAAGAATCTAAACTTCTAGGCAGAGGAGGGAATTTTTTTTTTGCATTTTGAAAATTTATTTAAAATATTGCCAATTCTTTTTTAAATATGGTAGTACTCAGTCTTCCATATTCTTCTGCAGTTATAAAGATGTGTAGAAATGCACACATTCTTTTTTATGTAATAAATTTTATCTGTTTTCTTGTTTACATTGTTCATTTTCATGAGATTTTTGAGTTACAAATTTTCTCCCCATCTTTCCCTTACCCCACCCCCAAAACAGCGATCCCACTGTGGAGCCCCTCCCCTGGTCCGCTCTCTAACTTTCTGGTAGGGCAGGGAGGGTCTCCCTATACCAGCCCCTGTATATCTTGATTCCTAGTTGCAGGTATTGCAGAGCTTTAAATTCTAGATTCTTTAAATTTAAATTTTTAAATTCTAGTTCCTCCCTTGTCACCTTCCCCCGCTGGAAGGACAAACAATTCAATACAGGCTGTGGATGTGTGATTATACAGGATATGTTCATAGTGGACATATTTTGACAGTGATCATATGTCCCTCCTTCCTATCCCTCTCCCCCTTGTTCTGTTCTCTACCCTGTCCCTGTCCCTTTATTGAAGTGTGAGCATCCAGCATCCCTCCCCCAGATCCTGCCCTCCCCTCCGTCATCCTGCCTTTCATCTCCACACCCCCTACTCTCTTGTGTGGCATGATGCCCATTTTAGAGTTTATGCCATTTCTTCCCTAAGCCAGATTCAATGAGAGTAAATGAAAGTAAAGTTGTAACAGTTATCTCTTGCCTTTTCCACACGGGATGATTAGCCCCATTTAGTCTCTCCCTGTCTCCTCGCGTTCTAATCCTCTCACCTCAGAATTTGCCTTTTAAAGTATCATCCCTTCATATTCAATTGATCCTATG
>CM053595.1:61126932-61144541 GCA_028646575.1 Pseudocheirus occidentalis
AATTGTTGATACTGTGAATATTGTACTGAATCTTGATTTGTAGTGGAATAAACAGAGTGTTCACTAATACTGTGTAATCCGAATCTTAAAAGCTGTTCACAGTAGCATTCTCTCAGGAACCTACTGCTGATTGGCTTTACATTGACAAATCAAAAAAGAGTATAAATTCTATCACGCACACACATACACACACACATACACAGAGAAACAGTGAGGTACTGGTAGTGAAAGGGATAAAGAAAGGGCTCGGGTAGAAGAATGTGACATCATGGGGCAGCTAGGGTGGTGCAGTGAATACAGCATTCAGGTAAGGAGGACATGATTTCAAATCCAGCCTCAGCCACTTGACACACTAGCTGTGTGACCTTGGGCAAGTCACTTAATCCCAATTGCCCTTCCTTCTCACTCCAAAAAAAAAAGAATGTGACATGAAGACTGCTAGATGTTCTAATACCTGAATGTGAAGAAGGAAGGCATTAACAGATATAAGAGATAGCCTATACAAAGGAATAGAGAGAGGAGCTTGAGAGAGGAAAGCTAAGCCAATTTGGCTGGAATGTAGAGTGTAAGAAGAACCTGAAAAAAAATAGTCTGGAGCTACATTGTAAAGGGCCTTAAATGCCCAAAAGAAGACTTGTATCTTAGCCTAGAGGTAACAGGAGCCACTGAAGCTTCTAGATAAGGGGAATGGAACATCATACTATGTTCAACGTCACTTTAGCAACTGTGTGGACGATGGATTGGACAGAGGAGAGACCTAGGGCAGGGAGGCTGATTAGGAAGCCACCCACTGCAATAGTCAAAGGGATGATGGCCTGAGCTGAGAAGGTTATAGATATGAGAAATGTTATGGCGGTAGAATGGACAAGATTTGTTGAGTGATTGGTTGTGAGGTGGAAATACCGCAGTGAAGAGTTTGGGACATTCTAATAACGAAGAATGTTTAGCTTTGTATTGAACCAAAATCTACCTGAGTGAAGTCTTTGGATACTCCCAGACTCTGCCTTCATCCTATGAAAACACTGAGCGGAAAACTGAACAGTTCAGCAGACTCACTGGTGTCTGCATCACAGCAAACCGTCTCATCTGACTGCTTCAACAAAAGAATGAATTGACTGAAGGAGCCAGTGACATCAGAGTCCCCAAGCCAGAGCAACGGGGCAAACACTGGCGGGAAAGTGTGATGAGTAAACACTGTCTTCACATATGCTATGTTTTGACTAAGCTCGCAGAGTGACCCAAGCAAGATAAGTTTGGGCTGTATAATTCTCTGTCCCAAGATGATCATTGCTAGATCGTATTATCATATGTTTAATATATGTTATTAATATATATCACATGTATTTAAAAGAAATAGCAAGCTGTACATAATAGATTTGTGGTTTCATGTACAATCACGTTTTTATGGAAATGCTTGTTTTATTCTACAAATTAAAAATAAAATAAATTATCTTTAAAAATAAAAGATAATATTATCATAGAGAGCTAGAAGGGATATCTAGTCCAAACCCCCTCCTTTTACAGAAGAGGAAACAGATTTAGTGGCTTTGCCCATGATTTCCCCAATAGTAAATGAACCCAGGTCATGAAGGACTAGATCTACAATTAGAAGAGACCTCAGAGGACAGTGAGTTCAAAGGATTCAGTTTCCAGATGAGAAATGAGGCAGAGAAATGTCAAGTGACTTGCCCAGGGTCACCCAGCTAGTACCTCATCTAGCTAGTACACAGCACTGCCTCTTCCCTGAAGGCAGAGCAAGCAATCCTTTTACACCAGTGGTACTCAACCTTCCTAATACCCTGACCCCTTAATACTTGTATGTGGGCATATCTGCATGTGGGAGGACCCACCTGGAGACAGAGGAGCAGTGTCTCGGTTCCTAAGATAGTCGGAAATATGTGTTTCCCGATGGTCTTAGGCAACTCCTGTGACCCCTGTGAAAAGGTCGTTTGACCCCAAAGGGGTCATGACCCACAGGTTGAGAACCACTGTTCTACACCATCACCCTGCCTCCTATGATATGGCATCTCTTTCAGAATGATAACCAAGCAGTAGACACAGAAACTGACTTTGCTTTTGGTCAAAAAGCATCCATTAAACACCTATTATAGTCTAGTAGGGACAGCTAGGTGGTGAAGTAGATAGAGAGCCAGGCCTTGGGTCAGGAAGACCTAGTTCAAATCTAGTCTCAGATACTTACTAGCTGTGTGACCCTGGGCAAGTCATTTAACCCTGTTTGCCTCAGTTTCCTCACCTGCAAAATGAACTGGAGAAGAAAATGGTAAACAACTCTAGTATCTTTGCCAAAACTATCCCCAAAATGGAGTCACGACTGAACAACAACCAATAGTCCAGCTCTGAGCCACAAATATAGAAAAATTATAGCACCTACTCTTGGGGAGAACGGTAGAGGGAAGGGACAGAGTATTGCTATGCCCAAATGCATATAACACAAGAGAGAAGGTAGACTAAATTTAAATTTCCTTTCATTCAATGGAGAATTCAGTAAATTGCTGGATTTTTCCTTAAAAATAGAATGGCTTATGGATTTTATTTTTCAATTAACAAGCATTTATTTTCTTTCCCCTCAACTTAAAAGAAAAATGAAATCCTTGTGACAAATTCTTATAGTCAGGCAAAACAAATTCCCACATTGTCCACGCTCGGAAAGGTGTGTCTCCCTCTGCATTTTGATTCTTTCACCTCTCTGTCAGCAGGTGGGTAATTGCTGGCTTTTCACAGCCTTGTTGAGACTCACTTAGGCACAGCCAACAGCGAGAAAGAAAGGCGCAGAAAGCAGTTGATTCTTACTGAGCTCAGGAACTCTCCTCTGGGTTCAAGAAGAGCCACTTTTCCCTGGCTGACTAAAAGGCCTTCTTCTGGGTCAGTCCCCATCAACAGCAGCACAGAGTGGGCCAGGCCTGAACACAAGGAGGAAGGAACTGAGAGGAAAGAGAGCTTCCTAGAGCCTGATCTCCCGTCATAGAATCACAGGCTGTCAGGGATGGAAGGGGCTTTAGAAACCTCTGGTCCGTTTTTTCTCATTTTTCCAAAGGTGCCAACTAAGAATCAGAGACATAAAGAGACTTCTCTAAAAACATCTGCTTTCTTAAAGCAAAGTTGAGCCTATTGACACCAACTCCAGTTCTGAGATAGACTTAACAACCCCTCTCTCTCCACAATAATATAACCCTTCTCCTTCACAAACACACAATTTCTATTTATTAAAATCCCTCCCTTCCTTCAAGGTCCAACTCAAATGGCACCTCCATTGTGAAGCCTTCCCTGATTTCTCCTTCCTCTACTTCATCTCAGTACTAGACCACAAGGCCTCCTCAGTGCAAGGGTCTCTCTTGAACTATTCTCAGCATCTGTCACCCATTTGAAAGCTTGTTACTTTAACTCAATTTACCAAACGTTTATTAAGTATTTATTATGCACAAGGCATAATAGTGCTAGACGCTGGAGATAGAAAGACAAAAACAGAACTCCTGCCCTCAAGGACCTCACATTCTGTTGGGTGGATCTAATAAATACACAGAAAAGTAAACACAAGGAAATCTGAGGAGGGGCATAATCATGGGTGGAGACCAGAAAACTTGGTACTAACAGGAAGTGGAACCTAGGTGCTTATCCAATACTTCTAAGAGGAAGACAAAGAAAAGTGAAGGCTGAAGCCTGGCCTAGGTCCCTGTTCACATATTTGCCTATTTAATTGCTTCTCAGTTAGTTACATACCCCATTCCTGCTCTGCCAGGGTACTGCCAGGGCACAGCCATCATTGCCCTCCCATTGCTATCTTGGCTGCCTGTGTCCAGGGAGCTGAGATTGTTCAATAGGAGGAAAAATCATGAATTAGGACTATGGGGGGGGGAGGGGGGAAGCCAGCAGGGAGACCAGGGAAGAAAAGAAAACTTGAGACTCCTCTTTTTTAGAAGTTCTTTCTTTTTTCAACATCTTCTTTTAATTTTTAGTTTAATTTCCTCTGACAGTTCTGTGATAAATGTCTCACACAGGTGAGAATTTCTGTCAGCCAGGTTCGATCTCCAGTGATTGCTCAGAGGTCAAGAAAGAAGTTACATACATACATGAAAACATACACACATGCACACACATACACACATGCACACTTACATCACTCACTCATATACATGCATATACACATACACCCAGTCCACCAAGGCCCTCTTGGGTTCTCACTTGAAAAAGCAGCTTCTCCGTGCACACACAATTCATGTCCTCCCCAGAAGGAGAAGACTTGTCTGGTTCAATCTGTGGTTTTTCAGACAGTAATTAGCCTTCACCAGGATGGTGAAGTCGGCCCAGTGAATGTGAATCCAAACCGACCGTTTCATCGAGTCGAGGCCGTGGCTCCAATGTAATTAACTGTGACTTATACACCAGTTGCTGCAGTGTGATGTCAGCTCCTCCACATTGTTTATTTTAATTAAAACAGAAATTGCAGGTCTTGAGTGCTTGTAATTACAGCCCATGGACTAAATTTACCAAGGCCCCTAATTAGCCTGAAACATGTCTACCTGACTCGAGGTGTGAGTTAGAACATGACTAGTGTGGAGCATTCCATGTGCAGTGATGGAGACAAAGTCAAAGAGACGATGGGCTCAGAGCTGCTGAAAATAGACCTAGCCTGATGTTTCATGGCTGGGCCTCACAGCCCTCTCTCGAGTACTTTGTTGCGCTGCACCCTGGTGAGGGCATCAAGCTCAGGCAGATTCCTGGCTCAGATGGCTCTCCTCCCCCACCCCAGCCATGGGTGGTCAGATCAGAGGCCTCTAGCTAGGAGGGACAAGTCCCCAAAGGGGAAGCAATGTGTCCACAATCACAGAAAGGTTGGTACAGTAGAAAGATGACGCCTCTGAAATTAGAAGATGAAATCACCTCCAGTGTTCACCACCTGAACCTAGATTTCTTCATCTGTAAAATGAGGTATTTGAACTCAGTGGTCTCTGGGACCCCTTCCAGATCTAGGTCTAGGAATCCATGATGTCAGGTCCTGGGACTTCAAACTCAGCATTCTCTCTGCAGCAGACACCAAGTACCCACTGGCTTCTGTCAGTCGGCAATGCATCAGTCAAACTCAGGCCAGCTGGGGAATAACATGGCCATTTGAAAAAAATAATGGCACCTTACCTTTATGAAGTGCTTTACAAAACACTTTAGAGACATTCTTACCTCTGATCTTAACAAAAACCCTGTGAGCTAGGTAGCAAAAGTATTAATCTGCCCATTTTACAGATGAGGACCAAAGCTCTTGGGGAATCATGGAGTGTTGTCAGCAAAGAAAAGCCCTCAAACAGCCAACAGAGATTCCAAAGCCTCACCAGGGACAAGGGAATTGCTGCTCCTTTTCCCTGTGGTACTAGCAAGCGTGTGGGAAATCAGCCCTATGCTAGAACCTGGAAGTAAATAAAGAAGGTTTTGTGAGTGAATTCTAGCAAAGTGTTCCTGGAAGAGCAAGAGCTGAGTGTGAGACCTGAGTGTGAGAATCCTAGAAAGTATCTGGCCACTAATTTCCTTCCCAGCTTTGGCTGCATATCCACTTGCCACCCACCACCAAATTTAAAAAATCAGTTAACTTTTAGCCATGTGAAGTTCCTTCAACCACTAGCCTCATCCAATTGTCATTGGGACAACATGTACAATATTTATCTGCAATGACGCCAGCTGAAAGGTCAACATAAACAGTTAAGTTTACAAAACTTGGGAAAAGTACAATGTTTTGAATAAGACCAGACCCAGCCATGTGTCTCCAGTGTTCCTCTTTTGCCTGACATTCAAGGCCATCATCTGCCAGTACTCTATCTTTCTAGCTTTAGCTCACATTCCTTCTCTCGAGTTTGTCAATTAGTCAGTCAACAAGCATTTATTTAGGTCCAGACACAGATTAATGTCAGGTACTGTGCTAAACCTTGGGGAGTCAAAAACAGGAAAAAGCATCACCATTACTCTCGGCACTCATACAGTCTAATGATGGGTGAAGCCACATTCAAATAGCTAGATATGACAAGATGTATAATGATGTAAAGAGACTAGCTCAGAGGGAAGGGACTGGGAGTGCAAGAGGGAAGCCCCCTGCAAGAAGGAAGGATCTGAACTAAGTCTTGAAGCCAGACAAGAAAGCCAAGAAGCCTCTATGTACTGTACGTTCTAATAAGAGAGAACGACCCCTTTCCCACTCCCAAATACATCCTGCATTCTCACGTCTCCATAGGTCTGTTCCAACTGTTCCCTAGGTCCAAAACACCTTCCCTTATCCGTCCTCTTTGCCTGTTCAACTCTAGCCATTCTTCAAATCCCTGCCTCGGGGTGCTTATTAGCTATGTGACCATGGGTGACTCTGTGTGTCTCTGAGCCTCAGGCAGTTCTTTAACTCTGATTCACTAAGCTATAGATCAGCCATGAACCGTACAATCAGAAGGAGCTTCTGCACCGGTGACATAAAGCTCTTTGAACATCGCCATATTTGACCTCTAAAACCCTGCAGAAATGTCTCCTCTGCCAGGTTATGATCATCCTGCCCCTTCAGAACTCTCACAACTTTGTGACTTTGCACTGATCGTAAACTATCTTATATAAGAGCTATTTGTTTTGGCTTTTTACCTCCTGCTAGATAGAGGTTAAGTTCCACAAGAACACAGAGAGCTACACTTATCTAGCATTTACAGGTCTTCCCTCACCTCCCCCAGGGTCTAGAAGAGGGCTTTGAGCAGAGGCCTTGTTTAATGCATATTTGTTGCTAATTTAAGTGCGAAGAGGTGTTAAAGTAAGCAGGTACCTGGACAAAGAGGAGAAAGAGGAGGAGGAGGAGGAGGAGGAGGAGGAAGAGGAGGAGGAGAGAGAAGGAATGAGGAGGAAGGAGGAAGGAGGAGGAGGAGGAAGGAGGAAGGAGGAGGAGGAAGAGAAGGAAAAGGAGGAGGAGGAAGGGGAGGAATAGCAGCAGTAGTAGGCGCAGTAGCAGCAGCAGCAACCACAGAAGTAGTAGCAATAGTGGTATAAGTAGTAGAAGTAGCAGGGGGAGGAGGAGGAGGAGGAGGAGGATGAGCTAACATTTAAATAACACTATGTGCTAGGCACTGTACTAAGCACTTTAAAGTTATCTCATTTGATCCTCAGAACAGCCCTGAGAGGTAGGTGTTATTATCTTTATTTTACTGATGGGGAAACTGAGGCAGACGGTGGTTACATTGCTCCCCTTGGTCACATGGGTAGAAAAGTCTGAGGCCACATTTGAATTCAGGTATTCCAATCTGTATTCCAGTGTTCCAATCACTACGCAGCCTGACTGCCATAAACAGTTGTGTTGTTGGCCTCTTGCATTGAAGCATTGTGGTTTGGTGGAAAGAACACTGCCTAGATTCAGAAGACCCAAATGGAATCCTGCTTCTAATGCTTCTCGGTACTTCAGTTTCATCCATTGTGAAATAAGGGGGTTGGATTTTGGTCCCCGAGGCCTTTTCTAGCACTAGATCTATGATTCTATGTACTATGAAGGAGAAAATATCTGTCTGCTCTGAGAGAAGAGATTTTCACTCATAAACAAATAAGAACATGTGTGGCAATACATGTGGAATCCTTTATCTGCTGTTTCTTTATTAAAGACATAACTCATAACATATTAAAACTTTAAGCCATACTTAGAGCCTTCTGTTTAGCACGAGGTGCCTGTGCTCTGCATTCTCCAGCATCATTATCTAAAGCAATTTCCGTTTGAGAGGGGATCGGCGGGAGTGTGTGTATGTGTGTGTGTGTGTGTGTGTGTGTGTGTGTGTGAGTGTGTAATACATGAAGGCTGGTCTCTTGTGACACATTCATCCTGTCTCTGCCACAGAGATGGACTAACTTGTCGGGGCACCACCACCATAACCCTCCCTTCCTCATTCATGAAGATGGATGTTGTTGGGGACCTTGGGGACCTCAGATTCTTTATGGATGCACCATATGACAACTTTGCAAGTTTGCTGGGGAAAAGTCAGGGATTCTCAGACAAGCCTTATAGCAATTCCCTTGTAGGTTGTGCCCAGCCTCACGGTGTCCTGCAGTTAGTTGGCTACTTCCTGAGTAAGAAAGTCAGAGGAAAGGAGAAAAGGTGTCAGGATATGAAGGGTAAGTTCAGAATGTAGTTGGGAGACCTGGGTTCAAGTATCAGTTCTGACTCATATGATCATATACTTCAGAGCTGGAAGGGACCTTTAAAGTCATCTGAAAGAGATAGTTTCTGAAAGGCAAAGCAGCAGAGGGCATGGAGTCCGTGGCAAACCAGGAAGAACTAGGTTCAAACCTGGCTCTTCTGCTTACTACCCATGGGGTCTTAAGCAAATCACTTACACTCTGTCTCATTTTCATTTGTAAATTGAGGGGGGAATGAAGTGGTCCCCAATGTGCTTTCCATCTCTATAGCCTATAGTTCTATCATCACATGTACATATTATTTGAGCCCTCTGGAGAGGTAGTGTAGTACAGCAGAAAGAACATCAGCACTGAAGTCAGAGGATCTGGGTTCAAATCCCACCTCTGACACTCATAACTAGTCTGACTTTAGACAAGTCACTTAGCCTTCTTTTTCCTGTTTCTTCATCTGTAAAATGAAGAGGGGAAGTAGACTAAGTGACTTCTGGGGTCCCTTTCAAATCTATTATCTCATGATTCATCTTGAAAACCAGAGCAATGAAATGGAAGAGGACTTGATTTAGAGTCAAGACATGGGTTTGAATCCTGTCTTGGATACATAGAGTTTTCAAGTGTCTGACCCTGGGAAAGTCATCTGAATTCTTTAAGCCTCAGTTTTCTCATCTATAAAATGGCAATAATAACAGCACCTACCTCAGGGGTTTATTATAAGGATATAAATAAATATTGTCAGGATACAAATAAACTAATACATGTAATGTACAAAATAATACGTATAAAGTGCTTTACAAAACTTAAAGTTCTTTAAAAATGTGAAGTAGCCAAATGAGGAAATTGTTAGATAATCTTCAAGTCCCTTCTAGTTCTGACCATGTTTGGGGATAGATGTGGCACATTGATTCAGTCGCCATCAGGAATGACCTCCTGAAGCCTCCTGATGGTTTGTTTAACCGTTGGCTAAACCCAGTGTAGGGAGTATTTGGTTATAGCTTGACAATCATTAATGAAAAAGTAAACCTGATGATAAATAAACCCAGATTCAGGTTTTTGAGGAAGAAGGTGGCATTTCACATTTCAAAAATGCATATTCTCAGCAGACATCTATGAAAGAGTTCCATGGGATCACAAATTGAGAGCTAAAGGGACCTGAGAGGCCATCAAGTCAAATCCCCTCATTTTACAGGTGAGGAAGCTGAGGCACAGAGAGACCAAATGTTTTGTTCAGGGTCACACAGCTTGTAATTCTCTGAGACAGGATTTAAACTCAACTCTTCCTGACTCCAAGTCCAATACTCTTTGTCACTTCTCAATGGGAGGTCTATCCCCATTAGATGCAGACTGGGGTTCACCAGAGGCTAAGGAGGGTGACCACTGTCCTCTGCTCCATCTTCAGGTTTCTCTCTGTAGATTTCCCCAGAATGCTGGGCCTGGAGGTAAAGTTAGCTGTAAGTGTGCTTATATCTTTTTGTCCTGGAGAGGAGAATCAATATGTCATCTAGGTTTCCGTTGACAAGACAATTTTCCATAGAATTCAATTTCTACACATTAACTTTCACAAAGACAAATCTTAAACATTCATTTTTTTAAATTTTGAGTTCTAAATTTTCTACCTACCTCCCCACTCCCTATGACAGTAAGCATTTTGATATAGGTTACATATGGGCAATCTTCACTTTTAAGTAGTTATCTGAATCTTTCGTGGATAAAAGGAGAATGTTTGTCCTGAAATAGATGAATAATGTCTTCAGTTCTCTTGCACTTTTAAAATGTATCCCTGGCTAGATGCCCCTGCTGAAGGTAGAGGAAACCAAAGGTTTCTTTGGCCCTCCTCATCTTGCTACAGTAGAGTGGAAAGAATCCTGGATTTGGGATCTGAGAGTCTAGGCTTAAATTCTAGCTCTGATATCATTACTTGGGTGACTTTGGACCTCTACCAGAGCCCCAGTTACCTGACCTTTAAAGAGAAACCATACCAGACTTAGATAACCACTGTCTCTTCCTAATTTAAATTTGATGTTCCTATGAAACTTTGGCCAAACCACAAAGCACCATCTTGACTTTGAATTCCACTACTGGCCCTACAATAGATCACATAACAAAGCACGGTGCTTTGCACTAAGGCCATAGCTTGGATACACCATCCATCTGTCTACTGGTTCTGCCCCCTCTTCCCATATTTGCTAGTTGGAAATCTAAGTCCATAGAGAGAAGGCAGATTTAGCAAAGGCAAGGCCAGAAGACTGGGGAAATGTGCTCATTTCTCAGTGGATTGGGTCATCCCCTGCCTCACTGACAAATCGCTCCCATCAGCTGGTTTCCTGTCTCCTGATTCAGAATATAATGAAACTGATTGATTCAAAGTTATTTCTGTATTTTACATGTGTCTTATCTCTAATGATGGGTTAGATGTCAGCAGTAGAAGGTTGTATAAATTATTTGGTTTTCCGAACCTGAAGTCCTGACCTTTACAGTTTGGTATTCTAACATATGCAAATGATGTGAAAACTATTGCTTTGGTTCAAGAGCTCTGGCTTTATTTTTTTTTTAAAGCTTAGTTGTAACACTGAGAAACAACATAATCTAGGAGAGTGCTTCTCAACCTTCCTAATTCTGTGACCCTTTAATACTGTTCCTCACGTTGTGGAGACCCCCCCCCAACCATAAAATTATTTCTGTTGCTACTTCATCACTGTAATTTTGCTACTGTTATGAATCATAATGTACATATCTGATATGCAGGATGCATTTTTGTTATTACAAATTGAACCTAACCCACAGGTTGAGAACCGCTGCTCTAGGGAATAGGAGTCAGCCTGGAAATCAAAAAAACCTGGGTCAAAATCCTGCTTCTCACATATACCGGCTGGGTGAGGTCACCTGACCTCTCAGTGACTCAGGCAATTCTGTCAATCAATAATACTAAGAGCTAGAGTTTTTATAGCACTTTAAGCACATTTGCAAATGTTTTACATATATTTACATTATGTCATTTGATCCTCACACCCTCAACAAGCAATTAATTATGTATTATATGTTAGGTACCTAAATATAAAAACAAAAATGAAATACTTCCTTCCCTTAAAGAGCTTTTATTCTGGAGAGGAAGACAACATATACATACATGGGTATATTATAAAATAAATATAAGGTGATAGAGTCAGGGGTGGGGGAGATCAGGAAAGTGCTCATACAGAATGAAAGACTTCGAGCTGGAAGGTGCCTTCGAGGTCATTAATGCAGTTCCCTCATTTTGCAGATGAGGGGTTTGAATTATGAAGGAGTTGTTGATCTGAATCAGTGGAGGGAATTCTTACCACAAGAGATCTCCACACTGGTGAAATCACTTTCCCCCAATTCCCACCCCCTCCAAAAAATAAAACAAACTAGAGCCTGAGGCAAAGACATTCTAAGATGGCAACAATTTTGATTGTTATTAATAATGATAATAACACCTCTTTATATAGTGCTTTGCAAAGTAGTTCATAAAACCTTCCCCTGGCCCCCAAAATAATTTCCTCCGGGGACTTGAAGATGGTCACTAAAGACTATTGAAAGGTTGGGTTGATGATCTTATGATACTAGCCCATACTTCCATCTGCTTCTGCCATTTTCCACGTGTTCCACTTACCTAGCCTAAAATAACAATAAATTAAAGGTCCTACAGATAGCAATGCCCTAATGCAGGCCCTTGAGCCTGAGGTTGCCAAGTGAAAATCTCCCAAGCAATTTTCATAGTCACATTAAATGGAGTTTAGCAAGCATCACTATCTCTGTTATACAGTTATCCCAACTTCCCCCAATGAGGTTTTGATATATTGTGGGTTGGCATAAGAAATTAAATGGGAATTTGTGGAGAGTTTTGTGGAATCTGCAGATGACATGCAAAGGTCAGCAGGCAATATAGTAAAAGTTTAGAAACTCAGAAATGTATAAAATATGTGTATAGGATCATATAATATCATTATATTTTATCTTTTAATACCATAAATATACACAATTTCTTCTCTGGTATGAAGGGAGGGCCAAAAACTTTTACATGGATTTTCCAGATCAGGTGCCTCTAACCCCCATCATGTGGAAGGGATAAGCCTACAAACAAAACAAAACAAAACTGAGGCTATGTCTACATAAGAACTTAAGCTGAGCATTTCCTAAAAGTCTGAATTCATCTCTCATGATTAGTAATCTCATTCATTACCAAGACCTCATATCAGCTCTATGCAACTGCCTTCTAACTCTATATCACCAGATTTAGAGACTTGAAGATACTTCAGAAGTGAAGTTCAACTGTCCCATTTTACAGATAGAGAAACTGAGAAACAGAGAGATTAATCGACGTGGCCAAAGTTACATAGGAAATAAGAGAATGGTGATTTGAACATGGCATCACAAAGTCTAAATCCATTTCTCAGGAAGAGCCAAGATGGCTGAGTAGGAAGAAGAAACACAACAGAGCTCTCCCCACAACTCCACAAAGATCTAGAATACTCATCAGACTATATCGTGATTGAGATATCCAAGAAGAAAATCACAATGAATCATTTTTCCAGCCCAGGTAGATATAAGGAAATAAAATATCATTTTTTAAATTTTGATTTTATTATTTACTTTTAGTTTATAAGATGCAGTTCCACAATCCCTTGAGTTTCTCATTTTCTCACCTCCCTCCCTCCCCCCATGGCAGCTTGCAATCAAGTATAGAATCTGCTAATACTTTCACAATGGACATTAGTCTGGTTGTATAGAAGGGTTGTTAACATTGGAATGAACAATGAGAAAGAGGAAACAAAACCAAACATGGAAAAGAAAGAGAGCATACAGTTTGCTTCAGTCTCCATTTAAACTCTGTTCTTTCTAGATCTTTCTCTGAATGTAGACATCTTCCATTCTGAGTCTTTTGGAGTTGTCTTATAACCTTTCATTGCTGAGAGGAGTTCAGTTTATCAAAGTTGGTCATCACACATACATTGTGTCTGTGATTGTGTACAAATTTCTCCTAGTTCTGCTCTTCTCACTTAGCATCAGTTTGTATATGCCCCTCTAGGCAAATATGAAGTCCATCTGCTTCTCATTTCTTGTAGCACAATAGTATTGCATTCCTATAACACAACTTGTTTAGTGATTCCCCAATTGATTGACATCCCCTTAATTTCCAAATTTTGCCGCCACAAAGAGAGCTGCAATAAATATTTTTGCACATATGGGTCTTCATCCCACTTCTATGATCTCTTTGGGATACAACCCCAGAAGTGGTATTATTATTTATAGCCCTTTGGGCATAGTTCCAGCTTGCTCTCCAGAATGGTTGAATCAGTTCACAACTCCACCAACAATGCATTAGTGTTCTAATTTTTCCACATCCTCTCCAGCATTTGTCATTTTCCTGTTTTGTCATCTTAGCCAATCTGACTGGTGAGATGTAGTACCTGAAAGTTGTTTTGATTTGTATTTCTCAAATCAAGAGTGATTTAGAGCATTTTTTCATATGTTTATATATTATCTTTAATTTCTACCTCTGAAAATTGACTGTTCATATCCTTTGACCATTTATCAATTGGGGAATGACTTTTTTTCTTAAAGATTTGACTCAATTCCCTGTATATTTTATAAATGAGGCCTTTATGAGACACTGCTTCTAAAAATTCTTTCCCAGTTTCCCACTTCCTTCTTAATCTTGGTTACTGTGGCTTTGTTTGTACAGAAACTTCAATTTAATGTAATCAAGAGTATCCATTTTGCATTTTATAATGCTCTCTAACTCTTGTTTGGTCATAAAGCCTTCCATAAAACTGACAGGTAAACTATTCTTTGCTTTCTCAGATTGTTTACAGTATTAGCCTTTATATCTAGATTGTGCACCCATTTAGACTTGATTTGGGTGCACAGCTTTAAATGATGGTCTATGCCCAGTTTCTGCCATACTATACTCTAATTTTCCCAGCAATTTTTGTCAAATAACAAGTTCTTATCCCCAAAACTGGGGTCTTTGGGGTTATCAAAGAGTATACTACTATAGTCATTGACTACTGAGTCTTTTGTACCCAATCTATCCCATTGATCCACTACAAATAAAATCAGATCTAATTGGAAAAACACCAATTGCTCATGGCTGGGTGGAGCTAATATAATAAAAATGACAATTTTACCTAAATTAAATTACATATTTAGTGCCATACCAATCAATCTAGCAAAAAAAAAATTACTTTATAGAGCTAGAAGAAATACTAACAAAATTCATTTGGAAGAACAAAAGGTCCAGAATATCAGGCAATTAATGAAAATAAATACTAGGGAAGGTGGACTCGCTGTACCAGATTTTAATCTGTATTACAAAGCATCAGTCATCAAAACTACTAGGAAACAGAGTATTATACAAACATTGGGAACGCAGTACATCCAGAAATAGCTATGCAGAGGGACAGGGGAAATGGACTGAAGGGCAAGAAGAACCCCCAAATACAATACATAGGAATCCAAACTTGTGCAGGATACAGGAACAGGTATCAACTGGTGGCTCTATCTCACTGCTTAGGTCTAGATCACAAATTGAGGGCAGACAGAAAAAGTGACCTGTACCTAGCAGTGGCATTTCAGGTTAACGAGAAGACAAGGACCCTAGCTGTATACTTAATGAGGAATAAATTTAAAGAGAAATGGTGGCTCTATAGCTATGACTCTGGAAATGAAGCAGGGTGCCCGTTCCAGCTTCCAATCCAACCTGATGGCTGGAGAGGGAAAATCAGAGCAGGAATCCCAGACCAAAGAGTAGCCTCAAGTTCTGTCTCTCTGAACCATCAGAGCTTCCATCTGACAATGTAACGGAGTTTACTGAAACTCCAACCAGGACACATTCATAGGTATGTCACTCAGAGCCTAACCCAGGTCAGGAACTTGTAGATTGAGATCAGAAGGATAGTAAAGATTTTTTCCTAGATCAGACTACCTTGGGAGCACCGAAACCTTTCAAGTTTCCAGCCTGACTATCCCTGAGATCCAAGAACACTTGATAGCCTAAGAAAGCAACAGTAGAACCAGGCTAGATGTTTCCTCCAGAAGTGCAAAGAACCTAGCCCTTATATGAAGTTAGAAGTCATAAAGAAGGTTGGAAGGAGAAGCAAAAAAAAAAGAATCCCACCACAAAACACTATTATGATGACAGGGATTCTCAAGATACAAACCCAGAAGAGAATGAATCCAAAAATATCCCGAAGCAAAGCCTCAAATAAATGGCTGCAAATTCAACTATAATTCCAGGAAGGAATAAAGCAAGAGTTTTAAGAGTTTAAAATCTTTTAATGTAAATTAGGGTGCTAAAGGGGAAAAATGGAAAAGAAATAGGAGCAATGGAAGAAAGAATTGGAAAGGTAATTAACAGTTTGACACAGGAGGTATAAAATCTTGTCAAACCAACCAACTCCCTGAAAACTAAAATGTGCCAAATAGAAGATAATGACTCCATGATAAAAGAAATAAAGTTAAAAGACTGAAAAAAATAAAAGAAAATATAAGATGTCTCATAGCAAAAACAAATTACCTGGAAAACAGATGAGGAGAAATAATTTGAGTCATTGAAAGTTATGACAAAATAAAAACAAAAACAGCCTAAACTATTTCCAGAAAGCATAAGTGATAACTACCCACATCTCTTAGAATCAGAGGGCAAAGTGGAAATTGAAAGATCTACCAGTCACCTACTTAAAGAAATCCCTAAATGAAAGCTTCTAAGGAACGTTATAGTCAATATCCAAAGCTTCTGTGTCAAAGAAAAAAAAAAGTATGATGAGCAGCCAGAAAGAAAGAATTCAAGTATGGAGAAACCACAGTCAGGATCACACATGATTTAGCAGCCATTACTTTAAAGAGACTGGGAGCCTTCAGTATGATATTCCAGAAGGTAATATAGGCTCAGGTGAAACTGAGAAGACAGGTTTTCATTGACTGAAAAAAAATTTAATTTAAAAAATAATAAATCCTATTCTCTCTTCATCGAACCATGCTATTCTGACTTTTCTTCTGCATTTCCAGCTACTCAGGGGACATTTCCACCTGGTGAACTCACCAGAGCCTCAAGCTCAACATAACTTAAACTGAGTTCATATTTTCCCCCAAATCTGATTCTTCTGACTTCTCTCTATTTGTCCTTGTGGCAATCCAGTCTTTTGTATTTACAGATTTGGGGTTATCTTTGACTCTTCCCAAGGAATAGGCTTATAAATGTTTAACAACCTAATCTCTGTGGAAAGGGGGAAGGAGGGGAAAGGAAAAGAACATGTGACACATTTGTTTAAGTTTAAACTGCACTATGACTCTTTCCTCTACCAAGTTTTTAAAGTTTAGATGATCAAAAAACAAATCAAGCCCTGATTTCTTGTGTCTGCTGATTTCTGAATTTCATGATCATCTCTCACAGAACTTGGACCAGCAGATTCCAGCACAGCCCTGCTCTTTTCTCTCTCACCTGTCATTCAGTCATTTTACCAGGTCTTAGCTCTTCCACTGCTGAATCTGTCCTTGAATCCTGCTCCCCTCCTCTCTATTGCCTCTGACAAGACTCTACTGTAAGTTTTAAGGTGTTCCTTCCCCTCTCCCAGGGATACAATGTTTTTTTTTTCTTTGTGGAGGGGGAAGGTAGGGCAATTAGGGTTAAGTGACTTGCCCAAGGTCACATAACTAGTAAGTGTTAAGTGTCTGAGGTCAGATTTGAACTGACATCCTCCTGACTCCAGGGCCAGTGTTCTATTTACTGTGCCGCCTAGTCTCCTGATATAATGTCTTCTTACTCTTCTCCCCTGCCACCTTTAGCATAGGGCTTCATATCCATATTCCTGGGCTTTTACAATTCCCATTTTCTGGTTGTCTCACCTTCCTCTCCCCTCTCCCAACCATCCTCCATATTGCTGGCAGAATAATCTTTCTTAAACACACATCTAATCATATCACTCCTCCATTCAAAAGTGGCTTCCTATTGCTTATTAAATTCAAGCTCCTCCACCCTTGGCACTCATTACCTTCCCTTTCCAGGTGTATCTCCTATACCTCCCATCCATACATTCTCTGTTGTAATCAACTTAGTCAACTCTGTGTACCCCCATGCTAAACATGTGCTTTCTTACAAGTATGCCTTTACTCAAGTTGTTCCCAGTACCTGAATTTCTTTCTTTCCACCTCTTTAGCTGTTGAAATCCTGGATATCCAACCAACTCTACAGGAAGTCATTCCCACCATTCTTCCCAATGGATATCAGTCTTCTCCCTCAGACCTCCCAAAGCTCTCTGTTGCGATAGATATTACTACAGCACAAAGGGATTGATGAGTTACCAAAAGAATTCTCATTGATTTCTTTTTTTTTTTAAATTTTAATTTATTTTCTTGGTTACATCATTCATTTCCACAAGGTTTTGAGTTACAAATTTTCTCCCCTTTTTGTCCCTACCCCCAGCCCAGAACATTGATCCCACTGT
>CM053595.1:61145041-61155550 GCA_028646575.1 Pseudocheirus occidentalis
TCTGTCTCTGTCTCTCTCTGTCTCTGTCTCTCTGTCTCTGTCTCTGTCTGTCTGTCTCTCTCTGTCTCTGTCTCTCTGTCTCTCTGTCTCTCTGTCTCTCTGTCTCTCTGTCTCTCTGTCTCTCTGTCTCTCTCTCTCTCTCTCTCTCTCTCTCTCTCTTTTTCTGTGTCCTCCTTGGCCAGGTTCTTTAAGTCCATCACTGTGGCAGTGGGGAGAAGGGGTCTGGGCTCAGGTGAAGGTGGGTGGGTGAAGGGCTTATACTCGGTCCTCAGAGTGGTCTTCTGTGCCTCTCAGATCACTAAAAGGAGATGTGCTAGTAAGTAACTGAGTCTCTGGGAAAAATTGTTTTTGAGGTTTATCTGCGTTAAAACATTTTCTCCAGCGATTTCAGTGAACAAAACAGCAAATCAAGCTGTGATTTGTAGCACTTGAAGATTTCTGAAGGGTAAATGCTCACATAGAAAATTGAACAATCTACTGAGCCAGTGGGAGCTGGTTCTAGCACATCCCCAGAACATCCAACCTCCCCTCAAGTTAACACCCTGGAGCTAAGTGCCAGTTGCCCAGAGCTAGTCATGGTTTAGTAGAAACTCAAGCACAAATAAAAAATATCATTTTACATAAATGCATCAAAGTTACAATATAAAATTCTATGTGAGTGGTGAGGGGAGGTCATGGAGGATCAGTAAAGGCTTCCTAGGGGATAAAGCATTTGAATTTAGCACTGTGGTAGTCCCCAAACCCCTCTTTTTCAAGTATTCTTGTTATTGTTTTGAAAGTGGGGTCATGGGAAGCTTTTCCTGTGGTAATCTGCTTCTATTCTAGAAATGCCCCTTCCTCAACATCTCTGCCTGTCATTTTCTAGATTCTTCCATACCAGCAATCAAGATGGAGAAGTCCTTAATCATATACAGATTAGTGGAAGAAACTGGAGGTGTTTAGAGAAAAGGGGACTTTGGGGGGGACATGATAGCTGTATTTGGATGTTTGAAGGGCTTTCGTGTTGATGAGGGATTGGATCTCTTTAGTTTAGTCCCAGAAGACTGAATCAGGACAAAAGGGTGAAAGTTGCAAGGAGGTATATTTAGACTTTATACCTGGAAAACTTCCTGACAATTTAGGGTTGACCAAAATTGTAAGGGGCTGCCTTGAAAGGCAGTGAGTTCCCCTTGCTTGGAGGCCTTTGTGCACAGTCTGAACAGCTACTTGTTGGGTATGCTATAGTGGAGATTCCTTTCATGAACAGATTAGATTAGATGGCTGTCAAATTTCTTTTAATTCTCAAATTCTGTGATTCTGGAATCTTCGATGCCACAAGTCTATACTTTGAAACTAGAGAGCTTCCTTGGTCAATCCCTAGAATTTCACTGTCTGTAACATGGGTGTATTTCACATGCATGGATTCCTGATATGGCACTGGATCTACCCTTTTTACTCTCTTGATTGGCTCACTCCAGGCTGCACTCACAATGGCAGATCTGGGGTGGGGAAATGTGTGTGTAGGTTGGAGCTGGCCACAGCACCACTTCATCTGACTACAATGAACTTTCAGGATCCTAGAGGTAACCTTGTGTTGTGAAAATATTCTGTCTACCCTATGATGAAAAATGCTATCTAGATCCAGAGAAAGAATCTGAAGCAAACTGTTTATTAATTTCTTTATTTTTCCTTGTTTTTTTGTCTGTGTTTTCTTTCACACCATGACTAATATGGAAATATGTTTTGCATGACTGCACATGTATAACCTTTATCAAATTGCTTGCCTTCTCAATGATGGAGGAGGAGAGGAAGGGTGGGAGAGAATCTGGAACTCAAAAGTGTAAAAAATGAAGGTTAAAATTGGTTTTACATGTAATTGGGAAAAATAAAATATTAAAATTTTTAAAAAGATATGTCTACTACTCACTGGGTTCCATAACCGCCAATAGTGTCCTTTCCATTTGCATAAATCCATTACAATGACACAATTAATTCTTAAACATGAAATATTTACTAATGAGAAAGCAAAAGCAAGAATAATCAAAACATTTTCTCCTATAAACTTGAGTCATGTTGTCCTCCCAATGCATAGATTATGATTGGAAGAGGGGAGAATATGCAAAAACTAACAGAAACCTGGCTATGAGGCATATGACTGGGGAAACCCAGGTGGTCCGAGCACCTTATAATTCTGGACTGAGACCTTGATGTTTTTGATCACCTTAGAAGGCAATCTATATCATAAGCTGCCTGTTGGGCCAGACTGTTACTCTCTAGGGCCTCTCAGTTCTTCTGGACAATGTGTGTGGTTTTTTTTCCCCCAAACAGCAGCATTACATTCTTTCAGCGAAAGAAAGGTCCCTTAAGCCTAGATCTACATAGCTTTGCATTTCTGTTCTTTCAGTTAGTTGTTTTTCCCTCTCCAGCCAGGAGGGAATTAGAGTGCAAACAGTCAAGCCTCTAAGATAGAGGTCCTTAAACTTTTCATGGACCATTTTGAATAATGTTCTGAATAATGTTTTAAAATAAATGAAAGAAATGCCAAATTTCAGTTGGATATTAGTATAACTATAGATTCCCCCTCATCTAAATTCATAGACCACCCCTCCCCCCAAATAAATCCACAGACCCAGGTTAATAACTTTTGCTTTAAGGATTTTTCCTCTTTTTAGATCATTGATAATGTTTAGGCCATTGATGATGTTTAGGCCATTAAGATGTCTACTCTTCAAACCACAGAGGAATATGATTCCCCACCCCCAACCACCTTCTAGCATTAGACTTTCCTTTGATCAGTTCCCTGTAGCAAAGCTGATGTCATATCGTAGCAGAGGGGTAGCATAGCGTCCAAGTTCTCTCTTCTTCTGCTTTGGTCACAACTCCATTTACTCTGGTTTCAGAGCTTCTTTCTCCTGTCTATGTCTCCATGTGTCTTCTCTTTGCAATTACTTGGATTCAACTTCAGAATCTGCTCAATTTCCTATTTCAAATCAGTGTGTTCTTATGTGAGATGGTCTCACCTCTGCCTTATAATGAGAACAAAACTCATATTTCCACATGATCCAAAATCCATATTTCTCTCAGGGATAGCACAACTAATTCTTACACAAATATCTTATACAAAATCCACAAACTCTTTTGATCTGAAGTTTTTCAGATTAAAAAGTCTTGAAAATAGTTATAGTCAAATTAACTTCATGGAAGCAGCATACTGCAGTCATTTTTACAATCAGTCAGTAGTTTTGCTTTGAGCTGCTTTCAGAGATTTTCTCAGTACTTTTATCTAATGTTCTGTTTTTTCTTGGGTCCTCAGAACTGTCCAAAAGTGTGTTTTCTTATATGAATGTTCTTTTTCTACCTCTTCCAACAATCAAATGTTCACATAAGAGAAGGGAAGCGCTTCCCATAGAAGACCAATCAGATGAGCCCGGGTGAGTCCTCAACATCCCAACACCAAGACACATTGTGATAGGCATGTGGAGTTCCACTTGTGTTGTGTCATTTCATTACCCTCGTCTGGAGATGCAGAGTCACTCTACTAATGTAAGCAGTCTTGAGGTGCTCTGATGGGGCAGGACCTCATTCATCTCCCACACTGATTAGGGAGAATAATGGAGAATGAATGAAGTTGTGAACACCACAGGAACACCACAGAGGAAGAACCTCTGCAGGACCATTGTTGAAACCTCTTCCTTTTGGTCCAAAGATCTTCACATTTGAGGTCTAGTGATAGTCGTAATTATATCCTTTCCTTGCTACTCATGCTCTGATACATGTTCTATACCAGTAGGTACTTGTATTATGGATGAAGTCTTCTTTGGTAAGAATTTAAATGGGAGAAATTGCTGTGATGGAGTGAGGTAGCCTTTAAAATATGGAGCAGACTTTAGGAGACTAGGTAGGGAGAAGATGTAGGGTATGGAGAGTGTTGTATCTAGGGTTGGAGAGCGTAGACAGACAATTGTTTAGTTTGACTGGAGTGAAGACTATATAGAGATGAATTAAATTAAAAAATAGCTAATATTTACATAGTACTTAAAGATTTGCAAAGTGCTTTCTTTACCAATATTGTTTCACTCGATCCTTACAACTTTGGGAAACTAGATACTATTATTATTCTCATCTTATGCAAATGAGGAAACTGAGGCAGACAGATATCAAGTGATTTATTCACAGCCACATAGCTAGAAAATATCTGGGTCAGATTTGAACTGACATCTTCCTGACTATCTCCAGCCTTCTATCCCCCACTCCACCTTGCTGCCAGATGAGTCTGACTAGGCAAATAGGTGGGGTATTGTCAGCTTGTGGGGCACTTTGATCCAGGAAGAGAAATTCACACTTTATTCTGGAAGATTTTTGAGCATGGTATCTATGTGTAAAACTGATTAGTGTTCCAGGAGGATTAGATGTAAATTAATCACTAAACAGTTAAGTTTTGCCTTTTTTTTTCAAATAATATTTTATTCCCCAATTATATCTTAAAATAATTTTTTTAACTTAAAAATTTTTTTTTACTTTCTTTCTTCCATTTTTGACTCTAGTTATATCACCCTGGGAAAGTCACAGTTTTCTGAATTAGTTTCCTCTTCTGTAAAATGTCATAGGTTGTTCTAAATATCAAATGAGATACTGTTTACAGAGTGCTTTACAAACTATACAGTCATGTAAAATATCAGCTCCTGTTACTATTACTTTTATTCTCTCTTGTTCATCTGCTTTCTCTTTCCCTCTTCTTTTTCATTTTTTTCCTCCTCCATACTCTCTCATTTCCTCCCCCTCCTATTCTTTGATTTATCCTCCTTTCCTCCTTTACCCACCCCCATATCTTCCCTTTCTCCCTCCTCTTCTTTCTTCTCTCTGTGATTCTGTTAGTGCATGCATGTGTGTCTGCATATCTATGAGTATAAGCATGTGAGTGATTTTGGCACAGTATGAGGGGATATGAGTAAAAATGCTGTGTCCATGCACACATAGCTACCATCAGACCCATCCATGCCTCATTGGTGATGGTTGCCGTAGGAAGAATAGGTCTGGAGGCCCAGGACTGTAGCTCCAAAGGGCATTTAGCCAGCTCGGCTTCCTCCCTTCCATGCTCCACCCCAACTTGGGAAACTCTTTGGCTGGGGCTGGGGCAGCCCTGCCTTATTCACATGTCTCCACAAGCTCTAATGAGTTCATCATGGGGGAAGAAAAAAAAGAAAGAAACGTCTGGGCTACTGTCTCTTTTGTTTGAACAACATCGTAAAATCTTAGAATCATATATTCCCTGAACTGGAAGGGGACTCAGAGGTCTCACTTGCAACTCATACCTGAACAAGAATATTTTTACAACCATGCTATCCAGAGGTCATTCCTGCCTTTGTAGACCTGCATACTGAAGAACCCGCCATCTTTCTAGCCAGCCCCTTTAGCTTTTGGAGAGCTCTAATTGTTAGGAAATTTTTCCATTGATTGAACTGAAATTTATCTCTCAGCAACTTTCACTCACTGCTCCTGGTTCTGCCTCTGGGATCAGGCAGAACAAGACTAATCCCTCTTCCATATGACAAGCCTTCAAATACTCGAATGTAGGAATGTAGCGAATGTAGGAATGTAGCGATGACACCCTCCCTCTCCCCGTTGTCTTCTCCTCACCAGACCAAACATCTCCAGTCTGATCTTCCATTGCCTGGGAAGTTCTGCCTTGGGCTCTCCTGGCAGCTCCTAAATCTGCTGAGCCTGAACCAGGGACCAAGTGGTCGCTCAACCCACTCCCCAAAGTCTCTCAAGGTCAGATTCATATGAACCCAGTTACCTCTCAGCTAATTGCTACAATGATAACCAGTGGGTGCCCTGACCTGCCAGCTTAAATCCCGAAAGACATGCAGAGGCCCTATCTCCATAGCACAAAATGAAGGAGAGATTTGTCATTTATTTACTGAGTTCACTATATTTAGGTTAACAGCATGAACCACTGAAGCCCTAAAGTGGATTTTTTCTATTTTTTTTGCTTTATCTGATTTATTAGACAGAGGCATATCATAGTGGAAATTACATTGGACTTGGAACTGGGAGAGATCTGAGTTCAAATCTTGGTTCTGACATTTATTCACTGTGCAATCTTACTTTCTCTGAACTTCAGTTTCCTTGTTTGTAATATGGTTATAAAATCTTTCATGTCACCAAGTTACTGTAAGGAAAGTGCTTTGCAGATGTGAAAGTTCTTGAAAGAAGTCTGTGTTATTATCTATACTGAAAAAATTAAGAGGATTGTATAAGGCATAACCAGGGCATGTATTTGCCTGATCCACGGCAAAACAACAACAAAACACAGGTCTTAGAAGTCAGATGCACTAGATTCAAATCCCAACTCTTATATTTACTGGCTATGGGCAAATCTCTTAACCCCTCTAAAGTCTCAGTTTCCTCATCTGAAAAATGGGCATAAAATTTATTCTACTTGTCCGCTTCTCAGGCTTGTGAGGAAAGCACCTTGTAGATGCTATAGAAATGGGAGTTATTGTAATTATCAAATACTCCCACTCAGCATAGCATGAACCAGAAGGAAGATTGACTTCTAACCATTCTGGGCCTGTGGCATTGGAGGTCCTCAGAGCACCAGTGGGGGAATGGAAGCATGAGCCTGAGTAACTCTAGATTGTAAAGAGACTGATGGGAGGGGCTGTGGAATGTCAGCTCCTGACTTGCCTTGACCCTCAACCCTCACTGCTCTTTCTACCTTTGAGCAGAGGGCTGGGGGTTGGGCAGACATGCTCAATTGTCCTCCTTTACCTGTTTATTCCCTCAGGTGGCTCTTTCCTGAAAAGCTCAATGCAAGCTGATCATCGACCTTTGCCCCCAAAGGGAAGCCGCTCCCACGGGTCAACGGGGCAACTGGGGTTTCCAGCCCTGTTGACTCACTAGGTCCTACCCTGGCAGGAGACTTGCTGCCGCTGCCCTCTTGTACCTTGGGTTCACCATCTGTAAAATGGAGTTAGGTTAGGAAGCCTGCCTGTGAGAGATACCCTGGGAGTTAATGGGAACAAATTGGACTGGGAGACTAAGATGGGGGCAAAGTATCATTATTACAGCAGCACGTACTGTGGGGGAGTGTGGGGGAGGAGCAGGGCCAGCAATGGCCCAGCAACCACCACCCATCCCGATCCTGAGATAGGGCAATATTGCTTATACTTGGGGGCAAGAGATCAACTAGCTAGTTATGGAGCTGGAATTGCTCTGACATTTCCCTTGGGGTGAAGAGAACAGAACCAGGAGAGGAAAGAATATGGTTCTCTTCTTTTTCCTATCCAAAACACATCTCCTTATCCAAGACCCCTCTTTTTGTTTTTGTTTTGTTTTGTATTTTGGACATGATGTGATTTTATAGTTGGACAGAACCATAGAGCTATAGCTGTTCTGTAACTAAACATTATTTAAAAGTTCCTGGGGCGCTAAATAGCTAAGCCTGGGGTCATACAACCCTATGTGCAAGGAGCAAGATTTGAATTTGTCTTCCTGATTCCAAGTCAGGCTATCTATGCTCTGCCTCCTGGAGAAATCTGTTAATTATCTTAAAAGTTAGGGGTAAGAGTGGGGCACTTGAGGTTGCACAAGTGCCGGATGTGAAAGAAGCTTAATGGAGAACAGAGCCCAACCTGGTGAAAAGCTCTTTGACTGTGTAGTATAGTAGAAAGAGCACTGGGGCTAGAGGGGAGGTTCCCAAACTTATTTGGCCTACTTACTGCCTCCTTTTAAAAAAATCACTGCCCATGGGGTGGCTAGGTGGAGCAGTGAATAGAGCACCTGACTTCAAATCCTCCCTCAGACACTTAACAAAAAAAACTAGCCGTGTGACCTTGGGCAAGTCACTTAACCCCACCTGCCCTGCCTTCCCCTCTCAAAAAAAATAATTAGAAAAAAAATCACTGTCCTCCCTAGAAGTCTATTTTCTTTAATCCTTTAATGTTTAAAAAAATTGCATCACACCATTTCAAAAAATATAAAAAATTTTTAAATAATGCATCTTAAATTTAATAATTTATTGTAGATTTGTGATTTTTTCCTGCATTGACATTCTGATGATACAATATTGCATTATAAAACCATATGATATCATATTGTAAGCAAGCCATTATATGCACATATTCCTGTGATGCATGCTGGACTTCCCCACCATACCCTCACCCACCAACACTTGATTGTTAACACTGTTGACAGACTTGACCAATAATCGGTTATAACTTGCATTTTGTGAGTTTAATTTGGAAAATGATGTAATCATTCTGAGTTTAACTCTGTTACAAAACATATAAAACACACATGAAGAGTTTTTCAAAATTCTCTTCTTTCCTTATACTTCCACTGCCCTCTTATTTTCATTCAATGTCCTCTCAATTGCACCCCAAGTTACTACCCCCCCCCAATCATTTTAGCACCTCCCAGGTCCAGTACTGGCCATTGTGGGAGCATGTGGGAGTCACAGAACCTGATTATCAGACTCAGTTCTGCTACTTCCCAGTGTGAACCTCAGATAGCTTTCTAAGCCTTACCAAGTCACTAGCAGCCTGCTATCTGTGATGGAAAATGGTGTCCCTGCACTGAGAGGTCCACATGGACCTCTTCCCATACTGAAGTAAGACAATTAAATGCACACGTTTTGTGTGCCTTGTGTGATCTTCTGGGATATTCTCATTTTAATTCCTATGTCCAATCATAATGCTATTAACTTAAAACCTATTTCTTTTAACAAAATATTACTGCATATATATTTTTATATTACCTATATCTCCCGGTGTATGTTTCTATCCTCTCCTCTTCTCAGAGAGCTATCCCTTAAAGAAAGGGGAAAAAAGGACAAAAAGGTTCGACAAGACCAACCAACATATCAAAAAAAAGTCTGACATGCTCTGTAGCATTCTGTGTTCATAGTTCCTCACCTCTGCAAAGAAATAATTGTGAAAGGTACTCATACTTCTTCTTTTAGCTTTTTTGGTCTTTTTTGGAGGGGGAGGGCAGGAGTTAATTGGGCAATTGGGGTTAAGTGACTTGCCCAAGGTCACACAGCTAATACGCGTTAAGTATCTGAGGCCTATTTTGAACTCAGGTCCTCCTGACTCCAAGGCTGGTGCTCTATTCACTGCACCACCTAGCCACTCCTGTATTTCATACTCTTTTTGGGAGGGGGAAAGTTTGGTCATTATCACTTTGAAGCATTCAGTTTTATTTGTTTTGTCATTGTTCTTTCCATTTACATTGTTGTAGTAATTGTGTATAACATTTTCCTGGATCTGCTTGCTTCACCAACATCAATTTATATAAAACTATGCTTCTTTTTCTAACCTTGAATGTTGTTACTGGGTCCACAGGGGTCAAGGAACTGTTCTCACTTCTGAGGAGCCTAACCTGTAACAAGAGGAAGGTTAGATTCCCTGTTCTCTTAAACTTTGGTTTATTAAACTCTGATCTTGATGCACTAGGACAATTTTACTTAGAGCTTAGGTTATAGGTCATATTTGGGGTTTCACCCAAAAGGAAGGAGCATAGAAAGGACTCAACGCACAATAGGAATCAAGCTTGGGACAGGCAATTTGTTTCTACATACAAAAGCAATGCTAAACATAAAAGAATCAAGGAGCTCATTAACAGAACCACTTAAAACAGAATTCAGCAGCTACTGTTCCATTCTGCTGGGAGGATGATACTTAAACCTCACCAGAACATAAAACATCTGTCAGGACTATTAATTAGGCATCTTACATTTCACCTCTGCACTGTAGTGTCAAAATAGCTACCAATACATTTCTGCTGGCAAACCAGCCAGGCTTGTGCCAGTCCTCTCCAGGAGCACTGAAGTAGTTAGAGAATCACCCAAAGGCCATTTCACTCCAATCTAATAGGAGTCAGGACTTCTGGGCCTCTTGAATTCCAATGATTGCCTCCAGTCCTGGACACATCCAACTTGAAAGAGATACTTGTTTACCTAAGAGGAGGAAAGAACAGATATAAAAGTGGAAACGGGAGCCAGGAACCAAGGATGCTATGCCCTATGATGCTGAGATAGAGAGGGTCAGCCTATTCCCAACACTTACCAAAGATTTTAGAGTTAGCGCAATGCTGCCTGGAGAATCAAAGGAAGAAGGACCTAGAATGGGAGTAATCTCTTCTTTTAACTGATGCAAAGCCTCAGTCCCCTGCCAATGTCATGGGATTGGGAGGGGGACCAAAGGACCATTCAGGTTTTGCCACATTATACCAAAAGCTGTGCCACCGTGGCCAGCAATATCTAGTTGTCCAGAAGTAGGCCCCAAAGCTTCCATGTGGTTTCCTGGAATGAGGACAAATAAGACTAAATGTGCTCCAGGGTTGGCCCTTGTTCTATCTGTATTTATTGTACTTACTGTTTTTTTATGGCATAGTAATTTTCCATTATACACATGAACCACACATTTGTTTAACCATGGCCCAGTTGATGGACATCTGCTTGTTTCAGGTTCTTTCTATCACAAAAAAGTGCTGCTATGCATACTTTGATGTAAACTTTCAGTGATC
>CM053595.1:61155650-61202351 GCA_028646575.1 Pseudocheirus occidentalis
AGAGAGAGAGAGAGAGAGAGAGAGAGAGAGAGAGAGAGAGAGAGAGAGAGAGAGAGAGAGAGAGAGAGAGAGAGAGACAGAGAGAGAGAGAGAGAGACAGAGAGAGAGACAGAGAGAGAGACAGAGAGAGACAGAGACAGAGACAGAGACAGAGACAGAGAGAGAGAGAAAGAGAAAGAGAGAGAGACAGAGAGACAGGGAGACAGAGAGACAGACAGAGACAGAGAGACAGAGAGATAGAGATAGAGACAGACAGAGAGACAGAGGCAGAGACACAGAGACACAGAGACAGAGAGAGAGAGTCAGAGAGACAGAGAGAGACAGAGATACACAGAGAAAAATACACACACAGAGAGAGACAGAGACACACAGACTGAGAAGGATTTGTCATAGGGGTCTTTGAAAAGACAACCTCTTAGTCTATGACCTTAAAATTATTTGGCCAACTCCTATAATCTGACTGGTCCTGGGAGAGTGAGATCCAGCTATTTTTACAATTTTTGTTATTCTAGCAGAACATGGAGCTTGTAGAATAAAATGAACCATGCAAAATTCAGGCTTTCGAGGCATTCTGGAACCCCAGAATATTGAAACTACGAAAGGTCTTAGAACACATCATTTCAGAACAGAAAGTCGAGACCATTGAGAACCAAGGTGGGAAGTGATTTGCTCAAGGTCCTGTAGCATGCCTATGACATACTGGTCTCTGGACTTTTTTGTCTAAAATGTGATGTCAGGTCATAATACTGGAAGGGTTTACATGTGCTGTTCCTAGCAGTCTCTGAGACCATCTCTTTGCAAAGTCATCTCTTGCCAACGTTGCCAGAGTATTTGGTTTTTCCATAGATTCCTTTGTGCACACCGCCTGTAGATGTTGGGATGAAGATGGCCTAGAACTGCATGAACGAAGGCAAACAGCAGAAGAGTCCAGGGTATTTTCCAAGGGCCAAAGAGCATTTATAACTGTTCATAGCACAGAGCTTGTGGAAGGGAAACAAATAAGATAAGGCTGGAAAGGTGCCAAATGAAAGAAGGACTTGGATGCCTAGTAAAGAAATCTGAACTTTACTCAGGAGAGGAGGGAACCGCTGTAGATTTTTCAGCTGAGGAGTGACTTAAGCACATATGTGTGTAAGGAAGATTATCCAAAGAAGGGAAGAGGGCTGGGGTACTGCTCACATAACACACTTGTTCAGACACTTAGTGATGTCTCCCGGTTCTCATCCCTTGCCGAGAGCCAGGGGACAAACCGCCTTCTATCCCATCAGCTATGTACTGTGTACTTAGCCTAGAAGTGAAAAGGTAGGGCCTGAAAAAAAAGCAGATAGAATTTTAAAATTAGTTAACCTAATGTCCAATTCACAACTGGGATCTAAATGGCTCATGTTAGAATTATTTGGTCCATTAGAAGATCTGTAGGATGGGTTTCCTTTCCTAAATATAGGATAGGGTGCATATACTGGGGGTGGGAGTGAGGGCTGCATACACTATAATGGTAGAGTCTGCCTCTGAGTCTCTGCATGCAGCTTCCTTTGCATTTCCTCTTTACTCAAGCAGACTTAATCCTACATAACAAACAGCCATTGAGCTTAAAAAAAAAAAGGTACATTCTGTAAACTTATAGGGTTTAGTTTAGGTCAATGATATACCTTCAGTAGTGACTTCCCTGAATTTTGGAATCCTTTGGTTTCTTTTGAAAGAATTAGCCACAATTAAAGGTGAGGCTACTGTCCCAACTCTGTGTTAGTCTGCAAATAACAATCTGGTCTGCTGAGTACTCAGCCTCGGGGTCCCTGAGATTTTGCTGGGGTTATTTGGATAATGGTTATGCCTAGGGCCATATGTAATCCTTTAAATATTTGAAGGGTCATTATATGGAAGAGTGATTACACCTGTCATGCTTGGCCTCTGAGGGCAAGTCACTATTTGGGCAGAACTCAGAGTGATGGATAGAAGTTATATTGAGACAGACTTCAGCTCAGAACTCCTCCATGCCCTGGTTGTACCTCTCCCCCACCCCCTGACCCCCTGCCCCAGCACCCACACATATACACACATCTTTCTCAGTTATATCTACCTGGGGTTTTCAAGCAGAGGTTAGGTGACCACTCCTTAGGGACATGGTGAGTGGAATTCATGATTTGCATGAGGGTTGGACTAGACAAGACTCTTGGGGGTCTTCACATTTCTGCCAGTCTATGGTTCAATGGAAGTTTAGTGTTCATGTCTGGATCTAGTATAGTTTATCAGTCTATCCCACGCTCGAAATAGATGTCCTGGACAGGATGAGAAGGATGGGGTTCATTGGAGGGAATGGGCATAGACCGTTTAGGCAGTGCCCAGCTGGGCCAGGCATGTTGTAGTGATACATCCTCCACAGCTGTAGGCAGTGACCTCTCAGAAGCTCCAATGAAAACAACAGTTAATTTAATGAACTGGCCTAATGGACCTGGCTAGAGGTTTATTTTTCATTAAAAGGTTAGGATGAAATGGGGGAGGCAGCACTCAGCAGGGGTAGCTGTCTCAGAAAATGTGCTGACATGTGATGGTTAAAGAAAGAAAGATAAACAAAATCCCCAACCCAGCAACACTGAGTCAACCATACATCTCCTCACCCAGGCCTCATATTGATGATCTTCCCAGCACTGTGGTTGACCCTGAATAAAACTGGCTTCACATCACTATTCTTTGTTAATTAACCCCCATTTGTCTAGGACAAACAGGTAGCATAATAATTAACTGAAGGCCTGTATGTTACAAATGTAGGATTGGAGGATTCAGGGCAAAATGACAGAATCATCGAATGTTATGGTTGGAAGAGACTTTAGCTGCTATGTGCTCCAACCTCAACCCCACAGGAGTCCCCACCATAGTATAGCCAAGAAAGAGAAATCTGGCCTCTGCTTGAAGACCTGAGAGGCAACTCAGCGCCTCCCAAGGCTGTTCATTCAACTAGACAGTCCTAATTATTAAGAGATTATTCCTGATATGGAGTCTAAATTTGCCTCTTTGCCAGTTCCACCCATGGTTTTTAGTTCTGCCCTCTGAGGACAAGTAGAATAAGGCTAATTCCTCCTCCAAAACCTTTGAAATATTTGACATCCTCCTTGAGACTTCTCTTTTCCAGGCTAAAATTCCCTAGTTCCTTCAAATTGTTCTTCATATGATGAGTCCTAAGGGAATATTTAGACCAACCTCCTTGAGGGAACCAGGACAGGAAGGGAAGTAGGAACTAGGCTCAGAGATATAGTGACTTGCCCAAGGTTATCACATAGGAAGCAAGTGGCAGAAGGTATGTTATTGCTTGTCAAGAGGAAGCTAGGTGACACAATGGATAGTATGTGGGCTGGGAGTTAGGTAGTTGCCCATAATCCCAAGAGCCTAATCCTACTCTTTTACACTCTGTTTTCACTTCCTGGTTGGTGCCATGAGAGACCTCCTTTGGCCAGGACATTTCTTTTTTTTTTTTTTTTTTGGTGCCCTTTTTTTTGGAGGGCATTTGGGGTTGTGGCTTGCCCAAGATCACATGGCTAGATTTTGTGTTAAGTGTCCAAGACCAGATTTGAACTTAGGTCCTCCTGACTCCAGGGCAGGTGCTCTACTCACTGTGCCACCTAGCCACCCCCAGGATACTTCTCAATATTAAGTGGGCTCTTCATACCAGTGCATGCCTCATCTCTTTTCCTTGGCCAACAGCTCTTTTGCTTAGTTAGACTCCTCTCATCCATGCTTGATGAGGACTGGGAAGGAGACTGGCAATCTTTTGCTATCTTATTGTCTCTGAAATAAGTATCTGGTACTTCCTAAAGATTGAGTTTTTTTTAAGTGTCCAATAACTACAGGAAAACTTATCTGTGCTTGTGTGTCACTGGCACAGTTTTCAAGAATTCAGGTCCTTAAATTTCCAGATGACTCACTAATGCAAAAACCTATCTCTTTTATACCAATATTTTTCCAGTGATGTTCTGTGATTGCATGTCATAGGACAAGGTGATCCCTGAATTAATAATATTATGCATAGCTCAAAAATCAGTGGAAAGAGTCATGGTAGGAATAGCGATCCTGCAAAGTGTTATCTGTTATGCTTTGCATGTAAGAAGAGGCATGTAAACAACAAGGACATGTGTGATTAGGGAAGTCGGTCGGTCAGGTAAAGAAAAAGAAACACAACCAATGAACAGCACAAATGTTACAAGTGTGATCTCAAAATACTGAGAGGACCAGAGGTGATCTTCTAAGATTTGGAGTGCATTATTTATGAAGGCTCAAGAGGCTTAAGAAGTGTATCTGATGATATGATATTGAATAATCCTGATAAAGAAGATAAAAGGAAAGTAGATTAAGAACATAATGAGGCTACATAGGAAGCTCTTTGATGAGCTGTGATTAAGAAAAACATAAAAGTTATGAAAGGGATGACATTAGGGATAAACTAATTTAACGGAGTCATAAGAATAGCATTAGTGCATATCCCAGAATGATCTGGGGTTTGAAAAAAATAATGTTAAACATAGCAGAGTTAATTTTTAATCTAGGTTCAGAGTAAGGACAAGGGAAGCACAGACCTACTGCTTAGGAATGACGGTGTAATGTGAGTAATCAATAGAGAAAAAGCAGAACTATTCAATTCCTATTTTGCTTCCATATTCTATGTTCTTCCATATTCTAATTGCTAGGAAATTAATTTTCAGAAAGTAATGTTTAAACCAAACATTACAAAGAAAGACTTGCAGACAGAATAGTAATAGAGTATCTCTATCCGTAGTAAAAAGTGTTTAAACCTCTAGAATTTGACATTTATAACACTTGAAGGTTTCCAAACCGCTTTACTTAAGTGATGTCATTTGACATCATTGGCTATTTTTATTTTCATTTTACTTATGAGAAGTTTCATTTTACTTAGAGAAGCTGAGTCATTTTCTTAGGGTAAAGCAACTGGTAAATATCTGAGGCAGGATGAAAACTTGGGTGTCCCTGACTGCAGTTCCAGTGTTCTATCCACTATGTAACATTGTCTTTCCAGATGAATGATGAAAGAACGGATGTAATTACAGAACCACAAGTTGTTGAGATATGTGGGATCTTAGAGATCATAGAGTTACCCCATCATTTTTATACAAGGATAAGGACCAGAGATTTAAGTGACTTGCCCAAGGTCACCCAGTCAGTATAAATAACAGAGCCAAAATTTGACTCAGGTCCTTTCATTCTCAATTTAGGATTCTTTTCTAGTATAGCCTCTTAGTGATGGTAATTTTAAAGAAATTATGGAGTGTTAGTGGTGCTAAAGGGAGCTGAGCAAATATCCTGACTTTTCCGACAGGCAGTTTCTAGCATCTGGAGACTGACTGATCAATTGACATTGATCCCTAAAAATGTTCTGTAATATAATTTTTCTACAATAGTTAATTAAACAGATAGTCTGTGAGTATTTAGAAAAGAAATAGGTAATCTGACAACTGTCACAGACTCAGGAATAATGTGTTTCAAAATTAGTCTTGTTTTCTTTTTAATGTGATTCTATTTCATCATCCTTTAGTGAATACCAAATATTAAGACATTGTGGATGCAAAGATTAAAAAAAGTCTCTGCCTTCATGGAGCTTACAGTCCAATAGGTTATTAATAGGCCTTCCAGAGTGATCTATCAAGGGAATGTTGTATCTATTATGTATTATTTAATAAAGAGAGGCCAAGCCTCTCATGGTCTCCTTATGGATATGATGCTCACTATGGCTAAGATTTTTTGAATAAGCATACGAAGGCTGTTGATTAATTTTTCAATGTGAACTTGGATGAAGTTTTCTGGTGCTGCGCCACAGAACTCAAACTTGCCTCTGTCCTATTCAACACGTTTTATTACTGGCTTTGATGAGAACACGGATGGCACAAGCATCAAAGCTATGGATGACAGAAAGTGAAGTGGGATCACTCATGCTGGATGACAAAATGGTCATGATAGATTGGAACTTTGGGCCAAAGCCAAGGGGATACATCTTAACAGGGCTTCATTTGCAAATACAGATATTAGGAACTGGGCAGTGGGGGAGAAGAAGCAGAAACCTAAATGAAGGAGGACCCTCTGCTCCATTCAGACTCCCAGGCTGTGAGGAGAAGGGAATTACCAGCATGGAAGAACCCTCCCCAGGATGTGCTGACCTGGCTCAGGCTTACAGGGTAAGCACTGCATCCCGGGGTTGCCTGTTTCCCACAATGTCTTCATCAGAGGTGTCAAATACATAGCCCACAAGGGACATAATCCTACTGAGTACGGCCGGACAAGACCAAAATATAATTGGGAAATTTTCAATAAAATAAATAAAAGTATGATAAAATGTATATGATATTATAATTTAAAGCTAAGTTGATATGTAGTCCACAGAGATCCTTATATGTAGATTAGTGGTAATTATTTCTACTTAAGTTTGATACCACTGGTCTAGAAAACAAGTCTGTTTGTCTACACCCTAAAGACCACTGGGCCTTTCAAAATGATTTTCAGTAGAACTCTCTCTCTACACACACACGCGCACACACACACATACACGATTCTGTCCAGTTGTTTAAATCTTGTCTGACTCTTGATAATCCCATTTGGGGTTTTCTTGGCAAAGATATTGGAGTGATTTACCATTTCCTTCTCCAATTTATTTTACAGATGAGGAAACTGAGGCAAATACGATTAAGTGATACACAGCTAGTATGAATCTGAGGGGGATTTTAACTCAGGTCTTCCTGACTTGACACCCAGTGCTCTATCCACCACACCATCTAGCTGCACACATATATGTGTGTGTATATGTATACATACATATAGATAAATAAAGATATATCTATCTGTATGTATGTATATATACACACATATCAATAAAATTTATATGCACATATAAATAAAATATAATGTATGTGTATGTAGACACATATAACAAACATATATAACATTCTAATAAAGGGAGGCTACATGTATATACACACATACACATATACACACACATACACATAGTCTCCTTTTTTTAGAACGTTATCTCCTGAAGAACAGCCATTATCTTGCTTTCTGAATCTCCAGCACTTAGTACAGTGCTTGGCAAACAGTAAGAATCTAATAAATGCCTTTTTCATTCATTCAATTATTTGTTTCATTTATTTATTAAAATTTTAAATTATTTTTATTTTAATTATTTTTCATGATTTTATTTATTCCGTCTTCACTCTAATTCTAGCTATGTCTTGGAACTTTGGGCCAAGGGGTTCTATAATGATATGGTGAGAGAGTTAGGTGAGGAATCAGGCTCCCTGCCTCTACGCTTCACTTTTCAGGGTCACAGTTTCTTCAACAATAAAGTGAGGAGGTTGTCATGTATCAGAATCCTTAACGTGAGCTTCACATGTTTGGGTAGATTTGAGGAGGTTTTTGTACTTGTATGGGAAAATGAAATCTTGCGTTTCAGTAGACTCCAACTAAAGTTTATCATTTAATTAAAAAAAACAGCAGCATCATTCTGAGAAAGGGTCTGACTGCCAGAAGGACAAAACAAGTTAAAAACTATCTCTACCTGTTTTCTGGGGTCTTTTAAAATCAATTCAATAAATCTATTAAGTGTCTATTGTTTGCAAAGCCCTATTCTAGCAATTGGATATGGCAAGCTGAAAACAAAACAGTCCCTGCTATAAATGAGAAATTATGTTCTCTATCTTTCCAACTTAAATAATATGATCCCATTAATCTAACTAGCCCACCAGTCAATTCTATGAAAAAGGCCAATACTGTATGAACTCTACTGTCATATCCCATATATGCTTAGTGTTTTATGTCACTGAAAGAAGCCAGTCCTAGCCCCTGCTAGTGGTTACAGGCAAGATGTTGGCTGTGGCAAAGATAAAAACAACAATGGAGTTTACAGTGCTGCCAAGGTGAGGGAGAGTGGGGGGAGAACAGTGAGGAGGGGCCCTGCTCCTTGGAGTAACAGATACATGCAACCCTTAAACATTTCCCCATTTGAAAAATGCCATAAATTGTAGCATCTTGAAAATTTGCTAAACTGATTTGATATTAAAAACCTCATAGTCTAAAAAAGAAAAAAAAAGGAGAGAGGATCCTATTACTCAGTCAGTAGCTAAAGTCCAATCTTGTTATTATAATAAATGTGAACAAATCCATATTGACAGTTCTGGTGCCCTAATTCCAGGTAGTCTAGGTAAACCCTTGGTTTAGCTTTACTTCAGGGGGGAGAAATTATTTAGGGATCCCTCTCCGAGAACAAATAGCTCATTTTTAGGTCATTATGGAGGTAATCTTCTTTTGTTTATTTGACTTGGGCGGATTCCATAACATCTGCTTTCAGGCAGAGACACCGTGCAGTGCGGGTGTAACTGGTATTGTATGTGGTTGCATTCACATGTTTTTCACTTAATGAGACATTGGAGATGGTTCCACGATGCAGAGTAATCGCAACCACAGAAACTGTTTGGCTTTGTCAACATCCAGGAACCTACAGAGTGGAGAATGACAGAATCAGATGTCTTTGAATGAAGCCAAGTTATAAAACCTGGGTTAGGAAAGTTCTGCCCATCTCTCTGGGCTCTTCCTCTGTTTCTCTGCTGACCCTTGTCTTTCTGTCTCTGTCTCCTCAGTCTCTTTGACTTTCCCTGTCTCTGTCTCTTCCTCTGACTCTGCCTTGTTGTCTCTTACTATTTTCTCTCTTTGGCTCTTTACATTCTCTCTCTCTCTCTCTCTCTCTCTCTCTCTCCCTCTCTGTCTCTCCCTCTCTCTGTCTGTCTGTCCCTTCCTTCCTCTCTCTCTCTGTCTCTCCCTCTCTGTCTCTCCCTCTCTCTGTCTGTCTGTCCCTCCCTCCCTCTCTCTCTCTCTGTCTCTGTCCCTCCCTCCCTCTCTCTCTCTGTCTCTGTCCCTCCCTCCCTCTCTCTCTCTGTCCCTCTCTCTCTCTCTGTCCCTCTCTCTCTCTGTCTCTCTCTCTCTGTCTCTGTCTCTCTTTCTCTCTCTCTCTCTTTTTCTCTCTCTCTCTTCCTCCCCCCCTCTCAATTTCTCTCTTACTCTTTCTCTTTTTCCCCTCCTTCCGGTTCCCGTTCTTCTCTCCTTCTGTGCTCTTGGGGAATGTTGGCTTTCTGGGTTGGGGCCTGAAAAGAGCTAAAGAGACCCATGGGGGCTTCCAGTGTTCGGGGCATCTCGTAAAGGGGCCTTTCATTGGTTGGTAGGTGTGTACCTTGTTATGCCAGCTTCCACTGCCAAGCTGACTTGCCCTACATAGCAGTTTGTGGTTAGATGAACCAAGCAGAGACCATTGGCATAAATGCCAATTGAAAAGTGAAAATTCCAGGAACCTCTTTGGGGTTCATATGCTGCCAAATACCTGGTTTGATTGATGTCTTCCCTGGGATGAATGGCTGTTTTGGCATCAGACAGATAGCCTCTTTTCCAGACTTGCCCCTTCCACACCCTAAGACGTGGCTCTTTCCACTCCACAGGTCTCCACTAGGTTTTTCCCAGAGTCGTGCTGAGGTGTATGGAGTAATTTGTCCTGATGGAGGTGGGGGGAAGTGAATATGTACATGAATGATGTTAGGGATCTTTAGAAATATTAAAGTCAGTGCAGCTTCTTGGACACTTTGGGAGTGCTGAACCCCATAAAGGCAATCCCTTCTAGGAAGTTCAGTGGCATCCAACTGAGAATTCTATTTCATTAAACAGATATCTATTGTGTGTTCAGCCTGCTCTACATGTTTGACTGATAGATTGACAGTTTGGAAATTCTCTATTCCCTCTAGGTTAACAAACTTTAGTGTTAGAATACTGACCCATTTAGGATCTGCAGTGCTCAATGATGTGAGAAATAGAGGCCAATTATCCAGACAATTTACACCAAGTTCTCTATTTCTCCTGCACATATAGACACAAGCTTAGGACATTAATAGGTAATGCAGAGGATAGGGTGCCAGTCAGAAAGTTCTAAGTTTAAATCTGAATTTAGATACTCACTAGCTATCTGACCTTTGGCAAATGACTTGACCCCTCTCTGTCTCAGTTTTCTTACCTATAAAATAAAAGCCCCCACTTCCAGGGATTATTGTGAGACCAAACGAGGTTATCTTTGTAAAGCACTTTAGCACAGTGCCTGGCATGTAGCAAGCATTATATAAATGTTAGTTATTATTACTATTTTTACTAATAAAAAGAGAAGGTCACAAAGAGATAGGCACATCTTCTCCCCAAGGCCTTTGGGATGCAGTTAAAAAGAAAAAAAAAGATTATGCCCTAGGACAAGGAGGAGAGAGGCAGGGGCAGGCCAATGTGATTATGAAGCTTCAGGATGGAGCTGATTATGTCAAAGTTCTCAAGAGGAAAACACAGAGCAAGAAATTACTGGCAAGCAGTCCTCGAAGACAATAAATGGAATTTGCTCAATTCAACAGGGGCAATGGGGAAATCAGGATCAATTTATCTTTGATAGCTTGACAAATTCCTGGTTCAAACAGCAAGAATGCTTCAGTAATGAGGTTTCCAAATGCCCTGACCTCCAACTGTGAGAAGGCCTGAGCCCAGAACCCAAAAGCCCAGCCCTCTGTGGCAGGAAAAGGCCCTCACATCTCCCCGTTCTCTATGACAACACAGTGGTGTGTGCGGTCCTATCCTGGGTGCTAATGGAGCAGCCAAGCTAAGTCCTTGACTTTCCATAGTCCATGCAGTTAAGGAGCTCATTGTATTTGAGAGAAAGGATACAAACCTGTGAATGTAATATGCAGCATAGCACAGGGGAAAGAAAACAAGCTGAGGAGGGAGAGTTTGTGGATTATTATTGCTTATGTGACCTTGGGCCTGCTCCCTAGGCCTCAGTTAGATTATTTTCAAGTGTGGGAGGTGGACTGCAGAACCTCCTTCCAGCCCTAGGTCTGTCATCGGATAAATACTGTGGAAAGGTGGAGACTAAGGGCTGGGAGAGGCCTGAGAAGGAAAGACTTAACTGGGGAGACTCCAGGGAAGGCTCCCTGAAAGAAGTGGCCTGGTTATCTACATTTTCTTTATCAAGTGTTTTAAGTTTTGCTAAGTACTTTACATACATTTTCTCCTTTAGTTCTTGCAACAACCCCAGGAGGTGGACTCTTATTATCTCCATTTAACAGATGAGGAAACCAAGGCTGAAAAAGATTGTTACTAGTTGGTTCTTAAGTGTCCAAGGTCAATGAACCTAGAAAGCAGGTGAGGCGGGATTTGAACCCAATTCTAAGGCCAATCCTCTATCTACAGTGCTTTCTAGTTGCCTAGTGCAAACCAGCATAAATTACAGCACCAATTGTTACAGGAACAGAAAAATGTTCTTTTGGGGATCTTAAATCTTTAAAAGTTTGTTTCAGATGTCTTCCTTTCTCCTTATATGAAATTAATTTCCTGTGGGTGCCCTCTCAACCTTCACTTTTGAAGAGACTTCACCAATATGGAGGATGAGTTTGCTAACTAGTTGACTTTTCTCTGATTTAAACCAACACCAGGACCAGAGGGCACACATTGTTTTGGAGAGTCGGTTTCCTGGTTTACAGAACAATTACGTTAGTCCATCAAGAAGTTCTGCTTAAAAAAAAAAATCAACAACAATAACACCACAAAACTAGATAAGAATTTCAAAGTTAGGTTCATGGAAGAATGGAATGGTGGGGCTGGAATGAATATTAAAGATCAACTAGTTTTACCCGACCTTTCACAAAGAGACAAATGAGGCCCAAAGAGAAGAGGTATCTTGCTTAATTGAAAGTTAGTGGCACATCTGTGATTATAGTATACACACACACACATGTGTGAACATATATGTATACATAAAACACACACATAACAAACATGTCTATATTGTATATAATTTATCAATTATAAACATACATATATGCACACACATACACATGTATGTAAATACATAAATATGAGTTTGTATATCTAAATAAATAATTGCATTTCATTATAATTGGTTTCCTTTGTAATCCCATGTCTTCATTTTAAGCATTCGAAAGCATTCTTCTGAGAAGGGCTCCACAGACTTCACTAGACTGCCACAGAGTCCATGAAACAAAAGAAGCTAAAAATTCCTGGGTTTGTGCCTCCCCCCCAGCCCAAAGCTCCCATGGTTGCGCCATACTGGTCTGCCATTTTCTATGAGTGCTGTTTATCGGAGAATGATATTTAGAAATGGCTCATTCAGGAAAAAACATATCCTGGACTGCTGGCTCTTAATGCTAAAGAGATCAAATGAACTGCCAGTTTGAAATGGGCCATCAAACTATTACCAACTACAATCCCTCTTGCCAGTCTTGGAGCCTGGGTCTGGAAATGTTCACTTCCATGATAATGTCAGGTTTCCCACAAGTTTATAGGATGGAATCCTCCCTTAAAGACTCCAACAAACAGCAACTATTTTTTTCCCTGTAACTCATAAATTCCCTCTCATTGACTTCAAAGATTTTTTTCCTCCTCACCTCCCTCCAGGAAGTTAATTCTGTATGTTTCAACCCTACCCTCACAACCATTATTGGAACAGCAACTTCTATGGAAAGTCAGTCAATGCCACCAGTTAGGTGAGGCACAGTGGATAGAATGCTGGACCTGGAATCAGGAAGACTTGAATTCAAATTTGTCCTCAGTCACTTACTAGCTGTGTGACCTTGGACCAGTCACTTAACCTTGGTTTACCTCAATTTTCTCAAATGTGAAATGGGAATAATAAGAGCACCTACATCCCTGGGCTGTTATGAAGATCACACAAGACGTTATTTGTAAAGCACTTAGTACAATGCCTGACATACAACAGGTTCTTAATACATGCTTATTCCTGTCCCCTTCACTAATTCTCAACAAACTGCCACTACAAGGGCAGGCCTAGTCAAAGTTGTGTTTGGGGGGGGGTGCCATGAGGGAGAGAAAGGAGGCAGCATGCACCAGGCAAGGAGGACCACCACCATCTCCCCTTGGATACAGATAGAGACAGCCCAGGAACCTGAATGCAAGAGCTTTTGGAATAGCAGTTCTTCCAGTCCAGTGCTCTCCAGCATCATCAAGCAAACCCTGAGGGGAGGTAGCCTGGGAAGGTGTCCTGCAGGTGCTACAACCACAGCTATTGAAAACCCAGAAAAGAAAGCTCTTGTCCCCAAAGTCCTCAGCACTTTGGTTCAACATCAGAAACTCATATGATTTTATCAGTGGACATCACAGTGAAGAAGAATCCCTGCCATCTGCTTTGCTGCTGCACCCTGAGGACCGTGGGCCGTTCCCGTTCTCCTTACAGCGGATATTTTTCATAGGTATTGGCTCTTCCGGTAGAATGGAGGCTCCTTGCAAGCAGGGACTTTTTCTGTTTGTATCTCCAGCACTTAGTCCAGCACTTTGCACATAGTAAGTACCTAATACATGCTTCATTCATTTATTTAGAGTGAAATCATTTCTTTTCTTGAGAAGCCCAGGGGTTCCCAGCCTCTATCCCTATCCCTTCCTTCCCCCTTTTACTGGTTCTTGTAACTTTCTGGAATTTATCAATCTTGCTACCAGAAATCAGCAATATCTTTGTATGACTGCGTTTGTATTACATCTTCCAGTAAGACTGCACCATATATAAACTTTCTTAATCCCTATTACAGTGCTTTGCACACAGTAGGTGGCTAATAAATATTTGCTGAATGACTAAATGAACAAAAGACTGAATTTGGGCAAGCAGTTAATTCCATTCTGTTACCAATCTGAGTGATCATACTTCCCTTCTCAAAGTATAGTGGTTGTTTAAATTGAATTGATCTAATCCATTTGGTGACTATGTAGATGTGCTTTCAGAGTTAGAGATATAGGAATGGTCATATGAGTGTGACTACATGACACCAACCTTTTGTGTATTTGGAAAAAGGCAGATGGCTACCTTGTGTCTTCATGGCTTTGCCCAGGCTATAGGACTTTGCCCTAAGACTATAATGTACTGCCTCCTCACTTTTTCCTCTTGGAATTTCCAGCTATCCTTAAGATACAGCTCAGGTGTTACCTATTACATGAAACTTTTCTTGACACATTTGCCAGTTCCATCATTCCCTACATTGCCTTAGCGTCATTTTAAATCTCTTCTGAGTGTACCCATATACCTACATATTGTCTCCCCTCTTAGAATGTAAGCTCTTTGAGGACAAGGAATGTTTTGCTTTTGTCTTTATATCCACAGTACTCAGCCTCAGTGCTTGGCACACAGTAGACCCTTAATAAAATGCTTACTGATTGATGGACTAGACTTCTCACTTTATTTCATTAGAAGGGAGAGATGTAGACAGACCCCAGTGGGGAGGGCTAAGGCTTGGGCTACTGGGCTTTGCCTTTTTTGGTTACTTCCTGAGAGCCAGGGCTGGAGGGCAATGGGAATGGCGCCATCAGAGGATCATAGGATTTAGAGTGAGAAGGTACTTTCAAGATAGGTGCTTTTATTATCTCTATTTTACAGATTAGGAAACTGAGGCAAACAAATTTATGTGACTTGCCAAAGTTCACATAATTAGGAAGTGTCTGATGCTTCATTTGAACTCAAGTCCTCATGACTCCAGGCCCAGTGATCTCTCCAGATACTGCACCATCTAGCTGATGAGAAGTTAAAGGGCTCTTCTAAAGTTACTCTAGTAGGAAGTAGGAGAAATGGGCCTCTCAATGTCCTGGTGTGATCATGGCTGAGATTCCACGTGTGGGGCCAACTCCATCGTTGCTATTGTTGATCTGACAAAGCTGCCCGGTTCTCGGTTCTCTTGTGAATCTTGTACTTTGTCCTCAGGGTTTGTCAAAAGTACGGATGAGATCATACACTCTTGATTTGAATCTGAGTCAGGTTTCTGCAGTGGCCGCATCTGGGAGAGCAGCAGAACAAGCCCAAATAATTCAAGGGCCCGCCTTGTGAGTGAATCTGGAAAAGTCAGAAAGGGAGGGAATACATTGAAAAAAAGCAAAAATCATCTACTGGAAAAAGTCAGAACACTCGGGTTAGAAATAGGAATCCCAGGGGTCACAGAGGACAGAGTGCTGGGGTTGTAATCAGGAAGTCCTGGGTTTGATTCCTGCCTCTGACACTAATTAATTATATGACTATGGGGGACCAGTGACTTCACCTCTATGTGCCTTCATTTTCTCATCTGTTATGGGGATGCTAATACCAGTAGTGTGTAAATCTTAGTGCTTTCCTATATGGACAAATTATCTTCCAATGATAGTGTGTGTGTGCAAACTACCTGAAAGCAGGAGCCATTTCATTTTTGTTTTTGTACCCCCAGTGTATAGCATGTTTCCTGGTATTCAGCAGGTGATCAATAAATGCTTGTGACATGTAAAATAGGATGATGAAGGTCTAAATAAAGGGTTTTTAAATGTTTTTTTTTGTGACACTGTCCTCTTTGGCAATCCACAGGTGAAGCCTTTGGGCCTTTTCTCAGAATAATGTTTTTAATTTTGTCATTGTTCAGTTGTTTTCAATTCTTTGGGACCCCATTTAGGTTTTTTTTTGGGGGGGAGGTTAGAGATACTGCAATGATGTGCCATTTACATAGTGTCTGAGGTCAGATATGAGCTCAGGAAGATGAATCTTCTTGATTTCAGGTCTGACACTATATCCACTGAGTCACCTACCTGCCATAATGTTTTTAAATATATAAAATAAAATACAGATGACACCAGTTACATTGAAATACAGTTATCAAAATATTTTTTAAAATCCCAGACCTGCTGAAATTTATTTACTGACTTCTTGAGTGTCCATGGATCCCAGGTTAATAACTCTTGGTCTAGGTAATAATTATGGGATATTATCTAGCTTTACATTGGGATCTTAGGTTCATCGGTCCCTAGACTGGATCTAAGAGACCATCTAGTCCAATTTTCTCCACAGGTGAAGAAACTGAGTCCCAGGGAATCTCAATAACATGCCCAAGGTCATACAGATTGTAAGTATGAAAGGTGAGATTTGAACCCAGATCATCTGACTCCACAATAGTGTCCTTTTTACTGGCCCATAAGTGCTAGCGTACCCTTATTTGTGATGGAGAGACAGACGGATCCTATGTATGTGTAACTGATCAAAGAGAAGAGATACAGATTTAAATGCACTAAGTACTATTAGCATAGAGTCTGACACATGCTGGTACTTAATAAATGTTTATTGACTCATTTACTTATTCTATAAAATCCATTTCTCCAGAATGACCTTGGTGATGACCTCCTTTATAAAAAATGGCATTTGCTGATCTGAGAAACTGGTCTCAATGTCCTTCATTCTTCCTATGTGGGGAAGCAATTGGAATGAAGAGGACTTGGCCCTGGGACAAGTCTCCTCATATCCATTTTGTCTGAAAATATTTTAAAAGAAGCAGCCCCACGATCTTTGAGAAGCTTGTTATGAAGGTACTAGACAGCAGGAGTCATGGCAGGTTCTGGCTCTGGGGTTAGAGGCTCTGAGAGTTGGCAGGCCCCAGATTTCAAAATGTTAACTGAGGTAACCCCTTGGCTTAAAGCCCCTTTAAAATTTCGAAGAAAGATGAGAAAAGGAGAGAGAAGGATAGGAACAGAGAACCAGTTTCATCACTTTTAGGAGTCTTGTTGATTTTAAAGCAAAAACTCTTTGTTTAAAAAAAAATTCATTTTTTCATGCATTCAGACTCTAAGCTGCAGAAAATTTCCTCCTGTGATGAGAAGCATTCAGAACAAAAACACGTGGCCTGATTTGTCTTTTACCAAAATCAAAGGCTGTATTCTAAAGAGACTTCATTTGCCACACAAATGTAGCAGATGTTTTCTAAGATTACAGCCACACAAGCGGAATCCACCCTTTACATCTTTGGATCATTTCAGTTTTTTGAAAAGAGAAACAGTTTTATGTTATTACATGATGCACTGGAAGCTTCTGGTAATGAGGGGTCCATTGCAGACACAGGTAGAGGGGAAAGATGGTGGGGGGTTAATACAAGAGTAGACAATGTGAATGAAGGTTGTGAGAAGATACTTCTGGAAAATAGTTTTAATATAATATGACAGATGCAAATGATATTAAGCAGCTTTTGTGTACAGGACACTGGACTCCATACGAGGCTTAGATAGGCTATGATCCCTGCCCTCATAGAGCTTAAAGTCTAGGAAGAGGCTGATACAAAGAGCTATAACTATTATGTATAATATTTTAGGATACGCACTTCAGAGAGGGACAAATAATGTACAATGAGAAGAATGGAGTGGGAAGAAATTAAAAGCAATAGATTATTTAGAGACAACTATATTACTTCACGGTTTCCCATACCCCTCTATCCTTTCCTCACCTCTTTGATCACTTAAAACTGCATGGAAGGCACTAGTCTGGCCACCCACGGGGGCCTACAATGTCTTAGGAGGTCAGGGAAGGCTTTGGAGACTCAGTGGCATTTAAAGGGTGGATAAGAATTTGTTAGAAGATAGGGAGGACATTGCAGGCCTTAAGAACTGCATAGACAAATGCATAGAAATGCAAGGCAAAGAGTAGAGAGCTGTCCAGTTCAGTCGGAATATCAAGTACACAAAATGAAGTGATATAAGACAAAGCTAGGGAGGTGGGCTGATGGTTAATCTGTAGACAACTTTGAATTCAGAGGAACTGGAACTTTATCTGGGGAGGCAATACAAGTAACAATTGAGAGCATATTTCCTTTCAGCAAGTCTTTGTTGCACACCAACATTATACCCAGCCCTGTTCATACCACTTTAGGGAAGTTAAAGATAGAAAGCCCTACTCTAGAGGAACTTATAATATACTTGGGGAAATATATGGACATAATACTATGTGAGTGAGTCCCTGAATTATAGGTAGTTGAAAGGAAAGCAGGTTAAAATCATAGAATGTTAGAGGCAGAAAAGTCCTTGGAGATAATCAAATCCAACCCCTTCAATTTCTAGATAGGCAAATGAGCCCCAGAGAAAGGAAGAGACTTTGAGAAATAATCATGGTAATAATAATAAAAAAAATCAGGAGCAATGGGACCAAAGCCTTTAAGGAAGAATTCTCCATGTAACTATTGTTCTTGGTAACTGCCTACTTTGTTGGATTTCATCCATATGACTTCTATGGAATTCTTTATTTAGTACCAATGCTCAGTGGACTATGACCTTAGTTGTAAAAGTGCATTCTGAATAATTGCAATAATGGGCATGTGAAGAGGAGGATACACAATTGTGTCTGGAAATTTATCTTTTGAAAACAGAACTATGATGCCCATGTTGGTTAGGGCTGACAGGGACCTGCAGAGACTATCAACTTGCTTCTGCCTAGGGCTTTACCCATCTACCACAAGAGTGGATTGGCTGTCCAGTCTAATGCTGCCTAACTTCTTCAACACCGTAGTACATGAAGTAATTTCTAAATTGGCATTGGCCTACTTGAGTGGGGCCATACATATCCAGGAGAAATGAATGCTGAGTAAAAAGAGGCACAGTAGGGTAGAGAGGCAGGTGATTGTGCAGGGTGTACATTGGATCATTTTTAATTCTCTAACCCTCCTCTTAGCACCACCTCCCTCAGCTGTCTAGTGCCCTGCTGCCTCTTGGATAGGATAGTCGTTGACCTTACCTAGGTCCACTTTTCTAGTAACATAGCAGACACTGGACATTTTCTTTACCTACCTTTTCTCCTTGGGTTGGGAGACATTTCCTTTGCGCCCTGTTCTCTGCTTCTGACAATGGGGGAGCAAAAGGTGGGGAGCAGTATTATTCCAGTGAGAAGACACTTGGTCTGGGATTCAGGAGACCTGGGTTTTAATTCTGACTCTGTCAGTCTATGGGTCTTTTCTTCCCTGGACCTCAGTTTCTACCTCTTCAAAATTAAAGTACATATTTAAGCAATGGAGTTTTCTCCTGTGAGCTTTGGTGGTAACTTTTGGTGGGCTGAATTTTTCTTATTTTGAAAGTAATGTTTGAAATAACTGACCCAGTTGCATTTCCTTAGAGAAAAAGAAGAGAGTTAGGGGGCTGAGTGATTAGAAATAACATGGGTGAATGAATAAGTGAATGAAAAAGTATTTATTAAGCACTTACTACGTACCAAGAACTATGGCAACTCCTGGAGCAAAAGCAAAGACAGGTCCTGTCCTCAAGGCCCAGGAAATTTAAAAATAGGAAAATGGGAAACTCTAAGTTGTATCCAAAGGAAAGCAGTTCTTGCTCCCCAGCTTTTTGGTTTCCTGAGCTCAGAGAATCTGCCCCTTCTGATCTGCCCCCTAGCCAGTTCCAGTACGCACTTCTGTCTTTTCCCATCCAATCTCTACAGGGATATTCCAGACCACAAGCTATATTTTCTAGGCAAATTGTAGCTTAATGGCTTCTTTTAGGAACTTTAGGTTTCCCTGGTCCAGGATTAGGTAGATTGTTTTTTCTTTTTTATATACTTCCCAAGAGCTCACGTCTGTCTTTGCCCTTACAATAAAAGAAGTATGCCCTGGGAAGTTGACTTGGATCAGTGAGGCCTAAGGCTCAGGTTACAGAAATGATGCCAGTTCATTTTTCTGGCACTTTAGAACTTACAAAGTGCTTCCTTCACAACAACCTTTTGTGAAGGAGGTGGTATAAATATACATATCTCCATTTTATATATGGACTTAAGATGGTCAAAAGAAGCCTTCAAGCAAAGGCTGGATGGTCTCTTGTCTGGGATGCTAGACTAAGGATTCTTCTCTAGGTGGGGGGCAAGCTAGAGCACAGGTACCAAACTTGCCTACTGGCTGGGTCATAGCCTGCAACACTCCTGACCGCAGCTGGTTCAGATTAAAATGTAATTGGGAAGTAATTAACAAAATAAAAATACTATAGAATAGAGATAATACATGACTTTCTAAGTCAATATCTAGCTGGTAAGGAGCCTTATGTATAGTATAGTGGCCCCTGTTTCTCTTTGAGCTTGATGGCCCTGGCCTAGACGATCTCTGAAATTCCTTCCAGTGCTGGGATTCTGTGAGGTTTAGATAGGTAGATTATTAAGTGCTTACTACATACCCAGTACTATACTAGAGCTTGGAGAAGCAATAGAAGCTAATAAAACCCTACCCTGAAGAAGCTTATATTCTAATACAGGAGGACAACACAGAAAGGGAACTGGAAAATGATGGAGTCAGTGAGGGTACTTACAAGCCAAGGTGATTGCTAAGAAGCTAGAGAAATCTCCAAAATGAATAGAGATGGACTGAGGTAAGAATGACTGGGCTCCCTTAGGAAGTGGTGGTCTGGGGTAGGGAGAGAAATGGACTTAGGATAGAGGCATCTCCAGTGTGGGAAGGCTTCAGTCAAGAAGGAAGTCTGAAAATGTGAAAAAGCTAAAATCAAACCAAACTAAAACAAAACAAAAACAAAAAAGCCACCAAAAAACCCCAAAAACCCAACCCGAAATAGCAGATCTCCTCCCTAACTTCTGTATTCTTGTTGAAGGCACTAGTCTCTTGATAGGTTTGTAGTCTAAGAGTCTTTAGCTTGTCTCTCTTTCATCCCCATCTAATCAATTGCTAAGTCCCATAGACTTTGCCCCTACACCTCTTGAATCCATACCCTTCTTTCTCACACTACCACTATATTGCCTCATCCCCTCTTACCTGGACTACTGCAGAAGCGGAAGAGACCTAATTGGTCTCCACGCCTCAGATCTCTTCTTTCTCCAGTCCCTTCTTCAAATAACTGCTAGTTCTTAAAACCCGGGTCTGGCCGCATCATTCTGCTGATGAGAGCTCTTCTGGTGACCCCCACTGTCTCCAGTGCCCTTCACAGTCTTTTGCCAGTCGACCTCTTCAGTCTTATTTCATCTTATTGGCCTCCACACACTCTATGTTTCTAACAAACACAGCTACTTCTTGTTCTCTGCACAGGACTTTCCCTTCTCCATGCACTGGTACAGTCTATTCCTTATGTCTGGAATCCTCTCCTTCTTTATTTCTACATTCCAGAATTGTTAACTTCATTCAGGGCTTGTCCCAAGTGCCACTTCCTAAAAGAAGCCTATTTTGACTCATTCAGTTGCTGGTTCCTTCTTCCTTCCCACCCCCTGGGTCAATGACTGAATTTTCTTTGTCTGTATTTTGTATTTACTTCTGAGTTCATACCATTCTCCCACTTCCTTTCCACTCCAATTGAACATAAATTTCCTAAAAGCAGACTTTCGTTTTTATCCTACTTTACCCATCGCAATGTCTGGAATGTACTAGGCAATAAATGCTTGTTGAAGGAATAAAAGAATGAACATAAATAATATATTACTAGTAAAAATGCTCTGGAATTATCATCCTTTCCTAGTTCTGAACCCTTTCCATGTGGAAAATGTAAATATTAAAAACAGGAAGTGATCAACATCTAAGAGGACAATGGAAACCTCACTCAAGGGCACTCCCCGGATGCTATTGTTGTCAGAACCATAGCAAAATGTACCATTGTCCTCACCCCCAATGCTCAGCCTTCCTTTGTTCTTCTCTTTCCAGTTTGGTACATTAGATAGATTGTAATGAAATATTATTTGGATTACGCCGTATCACCAACAAGCAGTTTCTGTGTTATAATACTGGGCATAAATGGCCTATCTGCCCATGTTATATGGAAATTCTAGAGGAACTTAATGATCTTTAAGAGTCCTTCCAGTTCTAGGATTCTGCAAATTCAGGAAGATTTCTGGTTTACATAACCCCAAACCGTGATTTTTTTTTCCAACTTCTCAAATGATTGGTCTACCACTGGGGTAGGGAACCTGAAGCCTCAAGGCCACATGTAGTTTTCCAGGTCCTCAGGTGTGGCCCTTTGATTGAATCTAGACTTCACAGAACAAATACTCTTCACAAAAGGATTTATTCTATGAAGCTTGGACTCAATCAAAAGACTGCACCTAAGGATCTAGAAGGCCACTTATGGCCTCAAGGTTGCAGGTAGTCCCTATTATATACCAGGTACTGTACTAGGCTTGGGGACACAGAGACAAAAATGAAACACAGCTTCATGATGAAGGAGTATTCTACAAGGTAGACAACATGTACACATCTAACTACGCATGAAAATAAGCGTGTGCCAAATACATACAAAACCAATACAAGGTACTTCTAAGCAGGGGGGATTACTATCTACGAGTTAGAGCAGAGAAGGCCTCCTGCAGAAGGAAGCTTCTGAACTGAACTCTGAAGGAAACTAGGGATTCCATCAGTTAGAGGTGAGGAGAGGGTTAATTCCAGGTATAGAAGATGATCTTTGCAAAGATATACAGAGGAGAATAGCAAGGAATAGCAAGAGGGCCAATTTGGTGTAATAAACCTGGAAAGGGAGAGTGTTAGACAAGCTGTAAAAGGCTTTAAATGACAGAGGTATTTGTATTCATTTCAGCTGGAGCCAACTCAAACCTGATGGCAAGAGCTGATTGTTAAATTTTCTGTGTAGACATTTACAACTTGGAAACTGGCAAACGCTATAAATCAGGGATTGGTTTATGGGTTTGTTAATTTTCCAAACTTAAGAAAATAATAGAGAAAATTATAATTATACAGATTAAACTTAAAAATGTGTCAGGTACTTTTTTTCCCTCAAGAAGCTGGTTATTAAATATTTACTAGCACCTTCTGTGAAAGAACAAGTAGTTCCTGGAGTTTAGAGAGGTATTGGGCAGGGGAATGACATATTTAAATAGGGAATTTAGTCATTTGTTTGGAGCAAAGAGACTACTTGTATTCTTCTTCCCCTGGCTCCAGATTAGGGGTGGGTGAGGATACATTAAGTCCTGGTACTATATTTCTAGTTCCAGGAAATTCCATGGCCAAATTAATTTGGGAAACTCCAGGATTGGAGGCTGTGTTCAGGAAGCCATTCTTTGGTTCTGATTCATGTTTACTCCGGTGTTGTACTTTTGCATTGATACTTTTTTTCTCTTGGAGCCTGTAGCTTCCCCTAATCCTTCTTGATGGGATATGGATTTTAAGGAAGTGCCTCTATTAGACCAAGGATTATCAAACCTTCCTCTTTTGACAGGTGCACTTTTGATTGACCAACTGTTCTAGGCAAAAGAGAAGGTAGAGGAGGGAAGGGGCCATCATGCTCTGCCCTACTCCCGTTTCTGGCCTTTCCTTTCCAAACAAAACAAAACAAAACAAAAACGGAACTATTTCTTATGGTCAGTGGCAGAAGTCAAACTTTCATGTTCCCCTTTGGATGGGAGTGAAGCAATTCCGGGACCTGATGTTCTGGACAAGTACAGCCCCTTGACTTCAAGCTCCCAGGACTCTGATTTCTCTAGAGCTCATAGCTTGGTTAAAGGTATAGAAGATAATTAGCTTGAAGAGAGAAGCCTTAGTAGGTCAAGATCCCTATTGTCAGATGTGTGAAGTCAGCCATGGTCAGGGAGGGCTTAGACATGTTCAGTTTGGACCCACAGCATGGAATGAAAAGCAGTGATTGGTTGGAGATCATAGAGAAGTCAATTTCTCATTGTGTGTAAGAAACGACTTTTAAACATAGCTTTTCAAAGGCGCAGTCGTGGATTTAAAGCTGAAGGGGAAGTTAGAGATGATCTAATATAACCCCCTTGTTTGACAGATGAGGAAACAGAGGTACAGAGAATTAAGTGATTTGTACAAGGTTAGCAAGTGGCAAAAGTGAGATTTTTAACTCAACTCATGGGACCCCAAAGCCAGTGTTCTTTCCACTGTGCCACACACTGGGACAGTAGGATTGCCTTCTCAGTCTCCCACTGGAGGGCCTTGGCTAAATTTGTTTTTTTTTTTTTTTACAAAGAGTCTTTGCTGGGGTGTTGAGGTGGCGAAGTCAATAGAACACTGGCCCTGGCACCAGGAAGACCTGAGTTCAAATCTGGCCTTAGACAATTAATGCAAACACAAAATTAGCTGTGTGACCTTGAGCGAATCACTTAACCCCAATTGCCTTGCCCTCCCCTCTCCAAAAAAGCCAAAAAAAAAAGAGGCTTTGCTCCAGAGGATCTCTTTTGTTCAAAATTTGAAAAATGGTCAGCGGAGCAAGAAAGGGCCAAATGGAACTCACTAGGTGCCTCCACCTTGAATCACGTCACATTTACATAGCACAAATTGTACAGAAGACAGGGACGTCATTCATTCCATTTATGAGGTGAATGGAGAGAATCAAAGCTGAAATGAAGGTGGAGGATCTTGTTCAAAAGCTATCTGAGATTTTCTAAGGGAATTTATTGGGAAAGCAATCTAAGCTCATTACAAAATGTGGGAGATGATTCTAGCGAATGTTAGAGAATGTAAACTGCTTGAGGGCAGGGATTGTTGGTTTTTTGTCTTTGTATCCCCAAATAATAAAACTGGCATGTTGTTGTTATTGTTCAATTGTTTCAGGCACCTCTGACTCTTTATAACCCCATGTGGGATTTTCTTGGCAAAGATACTGGAGTGGTTTGCCATTTCCTTCTCCATCTTTTTTTACAGATGAGGAAACTGAGGCAAACAACTGTTAAGTGACTTGCCCAGGGTCACGCACCTAGCGAGTATCTGAAGCTAGATTTGAACTCAGGTCTTTCTGACTCTAGACCTAGCACTTTATTGCACTATCTATCACTCTCAGACATCTATTTACCCAAACTGGTAAACGTTTGGTGAATGACTCTCAGACAAGGAGTTGGGCCAGTGACAGAAGCCCTGGCCTGGTATTGATTTCGCAGAAATGATAGCCTCATCTGTCACCAGCAGAGATGGTTAGAATCAAATCTGTTTGGGTTCACTTCTTACCTCCTTTATTAATTTCCCTAAGGACAGGAGCTGTGCTATTTTCAAAATCTTTGTATCATTAGCACCAAGCCCAGTGCCTGTGGTTGGCACGGTGGCCACATGCTGGCTCTGGAGCCAGGGCACCTGAGTTCAAATTCTGGCTTTGCTGCTTACTAGTAAGCCATGCGACTTTGATGATGTTGCTGAGTGTCTTTGGTCTCGGCTTCCTCATCTGCAAAAGGAGGGGGTTGGATTAGGTGGCCCCCCAGCTTCCTCCCAGATCTAAATCAGTCTACAAGCATTTATTAAGGACTTGCTATTGGCCAGGTACTGTGCTTAGGGCTGGAGATATAAAGAAAGGTGTAGATACGAAGGTAAAGATATAAAGAAAATGATGTAGTCCCTTACCCACTTAAAGCTTACATCCTACTGGTGGAGATGACATACAAAGAACTATGTATATACAAGACATATGCAGTGTGAATGGCAGGTGATCTCCCAGGGCAAGGCACTTGTGGTTGGAGGTGGGGTGGGGAAAGAAAGCCTGGGAAAGGCCTCCACCAAAGGGTAGGACTTAGGCAGTCTTGAGTCTTGAAGGAGGACAGGGACTCTATGAGGCAGAGGGGAGAAGAGAGTATTCCAGGCATGGAAGGGAGTGGGAGGACAGCCAATAAGACAGGAGTTGTGAGATAGAACGTCCTGTGTGAGGAACAGCAAGGTCAATGTCACTAGAATATAGATGACAAGAAAGTATTAAGAACACTGGAAGTGCCGGAAAGGGTCAGATCATGAAGAAAGCTATAAATCCCAAACAGAAGATTTTATATTTGAACCTGGAGATGCTGGACTTTGTTGAGGAGGGGGTGACATGGTCAGACCTGTGCTTTAGGAAAATCCCTTTGGGAGTCAAACGGCAGATGGACTGGAATGAAGAGACAAATCAGAAGACTTGTACAATAGTGTAAGTGGGAGGTGGTGGCAAGGGTGGTGTTTGAAAGCAGAGAAACTGTAATCATATTTGGTACTTAATACAGAGATCAATGGGCACAGGCCCAGGTGAGCCAGAATGGCATTATGAGGGACTTAGCCTCTTTGTACTTTCCTGGGGCAAGGTACAGCACTGATTAGAACTTTGGACTCTACACCCTTATGCCTAGCTTTCTTGAAGATCACAACCAAGGCTGTGCACAGTGTCTAGTATCCTAGGCTCCTAGAATTTCAAGCAGGTAGAAGCCTGGGAGAGATTGTAGTCTTCCCTTTGGAGAACTGGGGTATGTGAACAGAAGCACCATATCTTGGAGAAAGGGGGATGAAAAAAGTGCAATAATCCTATATCAGCACTGGAAGACTCTTACATTATTTAATCATGCTAGTTCTCTGCCTCATTTCTTACCTAGCCTTAATCAAGGAATGGGCATTGACTCAGTCAAACTGAGACCTGGGAAAGACCTTAGCTTAAAAAGGCCAAAGTCTCCCACTGAATCCTGGGCCACCTCCAGTCATCCTGATCTATATCTTGCCACTGGACCCAGATGGCTCTGGAGGAAGAAGTGAGGCTGGTGACTTTGCACAGCCCTCTCTCACTTAAATCCAGCTCACTTGCATGTCATGGCATTGCCTCCCTGATGTCATGGTCCTCTTCAAGAACAGACAAATGGCAACAGTATAGATTTAGTGTGGAATGGGATGCCATAGGCCATCCAGTCTATTTTCCTCATGTTACAAATGAGGAAAATTAGACCCAGAGAAATAAAATGACTTCACCATTGTATTATATCCCCAACATGATACAATAAGTGACAGGGGTAAGATTGAAACCCAGGTTCTCTCCTAAAATCTAGGATCCTTTCCACTTTCCTATGCTTATTCTAGACCAATCACCTCCTCATATGGATGAGGAAATTAAGCCCCAGGGAGGAGATGTAATTGGCTCAAGATTACACCAGGAGTTAGAGGCAGTGTCACAATTAGAATATGGGTCTCTCTGCTCAACATGTAGTGTTCCCCCCTCCCCATCCCACCATATCACCCTGCCTTGTGAGAACCATAAATCCAGAACTCGGAGAGCATTCAACTGGAACAGAGTTTGTGCATATTTTGTCTGCAGAGAAATTGTATTTCATTTCCTTCATCAGCAATGGGAGAATACAGTTCTTAACCTCTACCTCCTAAGAATTCTGAGAGCTCCCTCAGACACAGTCTGATCCTTCTTTGGCCCAGACTCTCCTTTCTGCCCCTCTCTTGTTCCACCATGAATCTTTATATCAACCACATCCCTTTCTACCTTCCAGGAGACTGAACTCTGTGTGTGTGTGTGTGGGAGGTATCAGATATATGAAAGGGAATGTCAGGGTTTTGGTTCTGTCCAAGACTACAAAACATTTGAAACGATCATTCACAGAGAATCAGGGTGCTATGTTCTGTTCTGTTGGGGTGGGGTGAGGTGACTTAGTTCTCCCCTCTTGTGAGAAATGTGGAGTTGAAGGAACTGGGGATGGTTGACCCAGAGAATAGAAATTGGAGTGGGGCAGGATATGGTAACTGTCTTCATGTATTTGAAAGAGTATCCTGGGAAAGATGGATTAGCTTTGCTCTGCTTGGCTCAATGGGCAGAAGTAAGAGCAATGGGGTGGAAGGCAGATTTTGTCAACAGTAGTGGAAAAACTTTCTGATGATTAGATGCAGGCTATGTGGGCCCATGTAAGATATGTTTGTCCACATGGCTTGTTTAAATATAGAGATATGTTTATAATGTGACGTATGAATAAATACCTTAAGAATGTGGCTTACCTCTATCCAATGGAGACTGAGATTTCCTCCTTGACAGGATCAGGAGAAGAAAGGTGGCTGGATATGTACTCCTTCTCCCATCTATCTCTAAGAGGGTATTGGATTAGATTTATTTCTGTCTGTGCCTACAGATATTGCTGGTCTAGAGATATGTTTTTTCAAAGTTCAAAAAATTATTAAGTGGGAAAGGCCTTAACTCCTTTCTACCAAATTCTTGTTACACAAAGACCATGACCAATAGTGAAGAGCAAGTAAATTCATTTATCCAAGCAAAAAAAGCAAACTGAAATCAGTGAAGTTACATGGATTAGAATATCTCAGAAAATATACAAGAGTGAATGAAATCTTTAGCTGGGAGTGAGATGCGATTGCAGCTCAGATTAAGAGAAAAGACTGGATTTTTTTTTTATTACAAGTTTATTAAAGATCCACCATATTGGGTATATTCTTAAGGAATCTGAACATTTGCGATACGTGTATTGACAAGGGGGCCAGAATGAATCTGAGCAAAAAGGCTGGATCTTATCAAGAGAAAGGTCTCTGAAGTCTCTGGGGAAGCAACTGGAAAATCAGACATGTTGAGGATATAATTTCCCTTATGTGTTTGCAACTTCTCACTATGTGTTTCTCCCAAAGAGTCACTGGAAACTGGCATCCACTCCATGTCTTATACAGATGTGTAGGGTTTCCTCACTTTTCTCTCTATCAGTTAGGTGTTATTTCTGCTTTTCTTATACTCCACTTTGGTGGGAGTTGGGGTTCCATAGAGTTGTCCTCAAGTAGAATTGCCTGCCTAAACTGGTAGTTTTCAATCCCTGTAGGCATTCAAATGAAGGCCCAAATCCACTTGCTTTGTTTAGGATGGTTGTAAAGGAGTTCCTGCTCATTTATAAGAAGGCACAGATGATTTTGTAGGTCCCTTCTAACTTGGAGTCTCTACAATACTACCATAATTAGGATATTAGTTACTTGTATACATCTTTTCAAAAAGTTCTTTGTAAATTGTAAAGTCTTTAGATAATAAATGGAAGACATTATTATCTCCCTTACTAATCTATAAGCTCCATGAGGTGAGAGTCCTGTACTATTCATTTATCTCTGTCTCTCATAGCTGTGAATGCAAAGCCTTCTCAGAATTAGTATTTAATTAGGACAAGTTGAATTCATTCCTGGAAGTTCTGAGGGAATCACTCTTTATAGGGCTTAAGGAGGCATATGAGTTATGAATGAAACTTCAAGGAAGGCTTCCAGATTTCCAGTTTAGCGCTAAGATTCCATCTGCTTAGTGTCAGACTTATAATATCTGCACCAGATCCATGTTGGACTAGGTAGTGAAGAAGAGGATGTAGGCAAAGACCCTCATGCCACCAATTCAATTCAACATTTATCTAGCTCCTTCTACATGCAAGGTGCCATATGTGTACTGTCATAACGGATGCTAGAATGGATCAAGGGAGCAAGGAGCCCTCCTCCAACTAAACCTATGGTTTTGTGGGACACCATAAAGTAGTGGAACTAGTGTTGGGTTTATAGTTAGCCTGCATTCAAATACTTCTTCTGCTACTTACTCCTTGTAAGACTTTGACCGAAATGACTCTAGATTCTGCTCTCCTCATCTGTAAAACTGAGAGGATGGACCTGGTGATAGCCTCTAAGGTTCCTTCCAACTCTGTATCTATGATCCTTTGTGACCCATTAGTTCCATTCATTCAGACACCTGGGTCTGTTGAATGCAGGCTTTATTTCATTCTCCACTAGTCACTAAGAGGAGCTAAAGCCTGTTGGGGATGGGAGGGAGAAGAACCCAGAAGGGTGAGTTCTGCTAGTGAAAAAAAAGAAAAGAACCAACCTAGAACAGTCTCCAAAAACCCTTTGTTTTTATAGTTAGGAAAAAGGGAAGGGACCACTCCCTCTTTTCCCTTATGCCTGCCTCCTCCTGCCCCCACCAACAAGTTGTGTTCCCCTCCCAAAAAGCATAAAATTGCTTGTTTTTTGGAACCATCCCAAGACTATGTCAAAAATTTAAATTAAAAAAGTACAGTCAGTTCCAAGATGAAGCAAAACAGATTGAAGGTGAAGTGAATCCCTTGGCAAAAGGAGGGCGTTCCTGACTTGGGGCAACTGGAATCTCAGAGGACTGATACAAGCCAAAGGCGGTAACTCACTCTGTTTAGACAAAGGAAAGTGAGGGAAGCCCCAAAATGAGGCGTTCAAAGAGGGCGGAAACCCATGTGAAAAAGGCCTGATTTCATCTTCTGAAGGCCACCCTTCTCAGGTTACCTCCATTTACTCTGTCTGTGTCTTGTAGCGATACAGTTATGTGTAAGTTGTCTCCCTCATTACAAATGGCTCTCCTTGAGGACTGGGGCTGGTATTTTTTGTCTTTCTTTGCATTCCTAGCATGGTGCCTGGCACATAATAGGCATTTAATAAAAGCTTGTGGGTTGATTGATTGGGTCCATTGGCCCATTGGTTTCTGATTCTGAAGTCCTGAAAAGAAAGGCCCCCAAAAGGCTACCATTATATTTGAGAACTGAGAGCTAATAGAAAGCTCCCATGTCATCTAGCTCAACATTTTTATTTTATAGGTGAGAAAACAGGACTAGGGAGAGGAAAGGATTGGTCAGTATCACACAAATTCTGTCTTTTTTGAAAGACCTTTCTTGATTGCTTTATTTTCAGCTCCCCCACTTAAAGCCTTCCTTCTGAGATTCCTTTTTACCTTCTTTATTTTTATTTAAAAATTTTTTTAATTTAAAAAAATTTTAAAAATTAACTTTTGTTTGGTTTTTTTAAATCTTATTTATATATCTTGTATCTGCAAAGTAGTTTGCTTTAGAATGTAAGCTCCTAGAAGTCAAGAACTATATTTTTTCATTTTCTCCCTGGATGAAGTTTAGAGGTCCAGCAGCTACAAAGTAGAATCCATATCTAAGATCTAAAGGCACCCTTCAGATTAACACATAGGCCAGTGAAGAGCAGGAGGGAGCCAAGCTCCTCTCCACCCACTCACCTTTTCAGGCAACACCAGGTATTATTACTCTAAGTTCAATGTTCTTTCCACACCTTCACAAATATCTAGGGAGCATCTCACCTGTTCCGAACAGTATCTGTTTCCCCACCTCTTTGCTGTCTAATCTCCTCCCTACCACTTCACAAATATGTAGGGACTATCTCACTGCAAGCTCCCATGGAGCCTGAATTCTGAGACTAGAGTTGGGAGATCCCTGAGAGGCCCCATAATGAGGGCTAATTCCAGGCATCTATTCTTAAGGTAAGAGGAGGTGTGGCCATAGTCTGATAAGTAATCTTATCAAAGAAAGCAAAGGTTAATGACTCCTCTGTTTGTCCCAGCTCATTAACCAAGATTTTACTAGGTATCAGATTCAACATGCCAACTAAGGATCCTCTTCCCCTATTTCTAGGTGAACTATGCCAAGTGTGTCTCTTGCACCCCCCTGCTGCAGGTTAGAAAAACCTGAGTCTGGAAAGCTGTTTCTCTTTCTTGCTGTAGGTATGTTATGGAAGGGGAACAGAGAAAAACTGTCTAGAAACTCTAGCTCCTACTCCTAGGAAGGTAAAATCACTGGAATGAAGCTGCCCATTCTCATGGTGCCTTCTACTGTTGACTGGCAGAGCCGACATGCCTGAACATTGTATTAGTCACTCTCACGGTGTGCCTATCCATGCTACATCCTGTAGAGTCCTTAGCCTTTGCTTTCTAGTATGTTCTAATCTAAGGCTCCAAGTTGTCACATACCTGTCAGTCAGTCAATAAGTATTTATTAAAGCACCCACTACGTGCTAGACACTGCTAAGCATTTGGGATACAAAGAAAGCGAAAGACAGTCCCTACCCTTATGGAGCTCACAGTCCATGAAGGCATCAATGAGCAAACACATGCACATACACAGGCTAAGTAGGAAATAATTAACCTGGAAAGGGCACTAGATTTAAGAGGGATTGGAAAAAAAGGATCCACCTGTGGAAGGTGAAATTTCATCTAGGAATTGAAGAAAGTCAGGGAAGGCATAAGAAGGCATAAGGTAGAGATGAGGAGAGAGAGCATTTTAGGAACAGGGGATAGCCAGGAAAAATGTCCAGAGCCTAAAGATGGAGCGCCTTCTTCATGGAACAGCAAAGAAACCAGCAGGGTCACTAGAGTGAAGAGTATGTAGCGTGGTATAAAATATAAGAAGATTGGAAAGCTGAGGGAAAGAGAGGGCTAGGGTTTGAAGGGCTTTGAATGCCGAATGGGATATTTTGTATTTGATCCTGGAAGTGATAGGGAACCACTATACACACATACACGCATATATATGCACACATATATACATACACACACACGTGTGTGTGTACTGGTAAGAGTAAGGCAATTTGAGGAGATACTTTATTGAGTATGAGGGAGACATGCTCAAACCTGAGCTTCAGGAAAATCACTTTTGTGGCTGAGTGGAGGATGTGGGGAGAGTGGGGAGAGACTTGTGTCAGGCAGACCAACCAGTGGGCTATTGCAATAGTCCAGGTGTGGGGTGAAGAGGACTTATACTAGTGTGGTGGCAGCATCAGAAGAGAGAAGGGGTCATTTGAGAGAGATTACAAATGTGAAATTGACAAGCCTTAACAATAGATAAGGAGTGAAAGTCATGAGTCAGGGATGGTGCATAAGTTGCAAGCTTGGTGACCTGGGCAGATGGCGGTGCTCTGGATGGGAATAGTGAAGTTTGAAAGGGGGAAGAATTTAGTGGGAAACACAATGAGTTCATTTTGGGACTTTGTGGTCCAGGGAAAAGGAACAGAAGCAAGAGGTTAGCAGGACGTGAAGGAATGCTTCAGTTACTCTAAGTCAAGCGTACCAGCATTTAGCATGGAGCTTGCCACATGGTAAGTTCTTAATAAATTCATATTGACTGACTGAGTGACTGACTGATTAGCATCAAGCCCTGAAGCTTCAACAAAGGTCAGAAGAAGTAGATAGTAACTAGGTCCATATAGACGACTGCTCCAGAATTCCAGGAAGGTCATATCAGGCAGCAGATATAAGGAACTTAGGCTAGGAGACTAAGGGTGAATAGTTTCTGATCCTGAGGAAACAATTCAATTAAACATTCATTAAACACCTACTGTGTTCAAGGCGCTGTCTTAAGGACAGGGGATACAAAGACAAAAATGATAGAGGTTTTGCCCTCAGGGAGCTTACATCCTTCTGCTGCCATATTATATATGCACTGGTGAGGTTAAAGTAATTTGAGGAGGGGGAGAATGATAATATTTGCTACAGATGAGGTCAGGATTTATGGAGGGAGTGGCATTTGAGCTGAACTTTGAAGGAAGAGAAGGTCCTTTTCTGAGATTGCTATTGTAAGAGATAAAGATGAGGAAGGAGTGATTTCAGGCATGGGGGGATGACCTTTGTGACATGTGAGACTGCAAAGAACAGAGGTGGAATGTTAAGTTCAAGAACTGCAATGTAATCTAGCTTGGCCAGGTTTAGAATATATGAAGCAGAACAATATGAAATAAGGCTTTAAAGTTAAGCTGTTGTCATATTGTGGAGTTTGTAAAATGCTAAGCTAATAAATTTGTATTTTATCCTGGAGCCAATAAGGATCCACTGAAGTTTTTTGTGTAGGGCAAGTGACATGATCATATTTATGTTCTAGGAATAACCATTTGGAAGCTATAGGGAAGAAGAATGAGAGGCTTACTAATCACAGCACCTCCAGTAAATAGAGTACATAGAGGCAGGTGGCCCTTAAATTTGGCTGAGAACTACAATTGAGGCACAATAGAAGGCAGAAAGAGGTGAAGTCCATGCTTTTCAAAAGAGGACTCTGCTAACCACTGCACTCCCTTATAGACGTTAGAGATGGCTAAAGGAGGGTTAATATAGCTGTAGTCTTTCCTACAGATGAAAGGCTTACTAACCGCAATATCCCTAGTAGATAACCAGCAGCATGTTGGGTGACCCTCAACATAACTGAACAGAATTGTGATGTTAGTGGACCGATGGTTAAAAATACCTCTAACTTTTCAGCAGAGAAGACACAGACTATAGAAGTAGAAAATGTCCAAAAATGTCAGAAATGGCCAATACAAATTACTGTATTGCTTTGCCTGACTATACTTATTTGGTATGGGAGGGGGTTCTGTGGGTGGAATGTGGATAGTAACAGTGGAATAAAAACAAAATTATCACTAATCAAACATCAAAGAGAAAAAAACATCAATATAGCTGAAAAACAGGTAGAGCAGAGACCTGATGATGTACTGTATTTCATCCCAGAAATAGGCAAGGGAACAGTAAACTCCTTGAGAGCAAGGGACTGTTCCAACTTTTACCACTATATCACTAGAGTCTAGTATAACTGCAGTGGAATTGAGGATGCGTCTATCTGGAGGGAGTTTCTTTTTTCTTTTTTTGGAGGAGGGAAGGGAGGGCAATTGGGGTTAAATGATTTGCCCAAGCCTAATGTGGGAAGGGTGGAGCCAAGATGGAGGTATAGAAGCAGCATAACTCTGCAGCTCCCCCACAACCACCTCAAATACCCATAAAATATGACTCTAAACAAATTTTAGAGCTCTAGAACTCACAGAATTACAGAAAAACACATCTCCTGCTGAAGGCAGCTCAGAAGATGGGACAGGAAGGGCTCATCACAGCACACTGGGAGCCAAAACTAGCCCTGCCTGAAACCGTGGCTTTGCCCTGTGGGGGTTGGGGTGGGGTGGCAGGGGGTGGGCGTGGGGAGGGTGAGGGGGCCAGGACAAGCTGCAGCTGAAGCTTTCAGGAGAGTGGATCAACAGCAGCTGTGGTGATTTCCAGAATTATCAACCCATAAGAAACAAGGACTAAGTGAAAGGTTAGTGGAACTCAGCTAAATTCAGGGGAGAGGATCTGGCTGAATTGCCTCCAGGGCAAGGAAGCAGCAGAAATGGTGGCCCTGTCACCACTTCCACATGGCTGCTTCAGAAACTCCAGGCCTGCAGACTACAGCAGGACCAATCAATCATTCAGAGGCTAAGTGCTCTTGCCTAAGCTGCCTGGATCTGGATTGTGGTCTTGGGTGGTGGTCCTGGGGTGTGTTTTCAGTGAGCCAAAGCTGGTGGGGACTACAGACATGGTGGTGGCCTTCTAATAGCTCCAGCAGCTACAAAACCCCCAGCTATTTGGGACAAAGCGTTCCCCTCTGGAAGCAGAGTTCCACAGAGCTATAAAGTAATTGACTGGCAGCATAAGCAGGCAAAGGAAGCAAAGTAAGACAGCAATCCAACTTTAGATTCCTTTTTAGGGGACAAAAAGGATCAAAGCATGGAATGGGAGGAAGACAACACCATCAGAACTCCCACAACAAAAGCTTCAAAGAAAAATGTAGACTGGGTAGAAGCCATAGAATAGTTTAAGAAGGATTTTGAAAACCAAATAAGAAAAGTGGAGGAAAAATTGGGAAGAGAAATGAGAACGATGCAAGGAAATCATGAAAAGAGTCAACTACCTGACTGAAGAAAAGAATACCTTAAAAAAATAGATTAAGTCAAATGGCAAAAGAGGCCCAAAAAGCCAATAAAGAGGAGAATGCCTTAAAAAATTGAATTTGCCAGATGGAAAAAGAATCTCAAAAGCTTTCTGAAGAGAATAATTCCTTTAGGATTAGAGTGGAGCAAATGAAAGCAAATTACTTTATGAGAAATCAAGATACTATTAAACAAATCCAAACAAATGTAAAAATAGAAAGCAATGTGAAATATCTCCTTGAAAAAACCACTGACCTGGAAAATAGATCCAGGAGAGATAACTTAAAAATTATTGGACTACCTGAAAGCCGTGATCAAAAAAACAACCTAGAAAGCATCCTTCAAGAAATTTTCAAGGAAAATTGCCCTCATATTTTAGAACAAGAGGGCAAAACAGAACTTGAAAGAATTCACCAATCACCTCTTGAAAAAGATCCCCAAAAGAAAACTCCTAGGAATGTTATAGCCAGGTTCTAGAATTCCCAGATCAAGGAGAAAATATTACAAGCTGCCAAGAAGAAGCAATTTGAATACTGTGGAAACACAATTAGGATAACCCAGGATCTAGTAGCTTCTACATTAAGGGACTGAAGAGCCTAGAATATGATATTCTGGAGATCAAGGGACCTAGGATTAAAACCAAGAATCACCTACCCAGCAAAATTGAGTATAATGTTCCAGGGGGAAATATGGTCATTCAATGAAGTGGAGGACTTTCAAGCACTCTTGAGGAGAAAAACCAGAGCTGAAAAGAAAATTTGACACTCAAAATACAAGAAGCATGAGAAGGTAAACATGGAAAAGAAATCATAAGGAACTTAGGAAAACTGAACTAGTTACATGCCAACATGGAAAAATGAGAATTGTAACTTATGAAACTTTTCTCAGTGTGAGGATAGGTGATGATCTATAATCAAATGTTTAACCCCTCCCATCTTACAGGAAAATTAGAGGGGAGATGGGGGAGGACATAAGAGAGAGCAGATTGTGGGAGGGGTTATACAGTGGGATGGCTGTTTTGGGGTAGTGGGTAGGTGAAAGATAGGGAGAAAAATTTGGAACTCAAAATCTTGTGGAAATGAATGACATAAACAAGAAAATAAATAAATTAAACTTAAAAATGACTTGCCCAAGGTCCCATGGTTAGTGAGTATTAATTGTCTAAGGTCAAATTTGAACTCAAGTCTTCCTGACTCCAGGGCTTATGCTATATTCACTGCCATCCCTAGCCACAATGGGAGTTTTTCATGAGGAATTTTCAACATAGATGAAGTCACAGTTCCAGATCAAAGTGGGAGTGTGGTAGATTAACAGGACTGGCAGAGACCTGAAGTTTTGGAGAAATCGTTCCCTTCCCTATGTTCTAGGTAAGTGTACAATGCCACACTCAGTAACAGTAGAGCAGAAGATGAGATGCAGCTGACACAGAAGCATAATCTGGGAACACAAGTTCCAAACACCTTTCTTTGTGGAACAGTGGAAAAACCACTGATGTTGGAGGTTGATAATATACTTTTGAGTTCAGGCTCTTCCATTTAGTAGCAGTTGAACTTGTGCAAGTGACTTCAATTCTCTGATCCCTAGAGTCTTCCTTTATAAGTGGGGAACATTAGGCTAGGTGACCTTGTCCTCAGCTCTGACATTCTGTGCCTTTGCATCATTCCAAACCAGTTCTAAAGACACCAAAATGGAGTAGAAATCCCTTGACAGTGCTACCATTTGGGGATGATTTGGGATGAGCACCTGCAGGGATGATAGCATGCTAGCAATTATGACATCAATACATATAAACGGAAGTGGGAATCTGTTGCTTTGGGTTCTTTCTTCATTGGTACAGATTATAACCCTTCTGTGTTTTCTCATCTTGAGCAAAACTTGTCTATAGCTTTCAATAAATAAACCCTCCTATGTACGTGCTCTTCTTCTTCTAGAACATGGGCTTAGTTAGCAGGGATGGTTATATATTTCGATTTGCATCCCAAATTCTTAACATAACATTTGGTACTTGATGAGAGCTTAATGAAGGGGTTTTTTTTTAAATGAAAGTCAATCCTTCATTCACTAATTTACTAATTCACTCATCATTCATTTAATCATTCATTCATATATTATCCACACAAGTTCTGTCCAAAATGCTGGCAGTCTTCCTTTTGTTCCTTTAATATTTCTGTGACACCAGCACAACACTGGGCCTGTCCATTTATTATCTCTTCATTCTCCTTACATGACTCACCCACTTCCTTTTCAGGTCATATATGTCCTAGAAGATATCTTTTACACCCTTCCCCCAAGCAAATCTTCTTTGGTAATATAATAATTAGCCTAATTACACCCACCCTTGGTCCTCCCATGGCCTCTGGGGTCATAGGCAATTTTGATTCTTTGAGATCACAATGTTCCAGAATTTTTAGTACTACCTATAGCAGCACCAGAATATTGGTGAGAGAAAGATGAGCTTTTGTAGGGAGGAGCAGCTATATGACTTTCCAAAAGGGATTCAGATCAATTTTCTCCTATTTTTCTCTTGTCTTAGTTCATTTTCCTCCTACTATGTCTGTCCAAAATATTTGTACTCACGGACTGGGTCAATAAACTGCGTCTCATTCCAGACAAAATAATGACAAAAATACCAGTAACAACTCTCTCAAAGCTTAACCCATCATCCTTATCTTGGTGGTCAAGTCAACAAACGGTTAATATTATATTCCAAGAATGGTGCTAAGTGCTGAGGATACAAAGAAAGGCAAAAACAGTCCTAGTCATCAAAATATTCACCGGCCAAGCAAGAGAATGCCAGTGGACACATTGTATGTCTTGGGGTTGCTGTAGAATATATAATATGATTAATATGATATGATATTATATAACATGTGACATAGCATAATATTATATTATACATATGCACATAAATATATACACAATATGTATATAAGCATATATATGCATACACATATACACACAGTCTATGTGTATGCATATACAGATACACGCACATACATGCATATATGAAAACTGGCAAGAACCCTGAAATGTCAGTCAGTTTGATTATGTTATTATAACTGACTGATTGGGCTAACATCTTAGCCAGTGTGATGTAATTGCTTCTATAAATCTAAGAAACAGATGGGATGACAAATATTTAAAGATTGACTCTACTTGGAACTGTTGTGATGGTCAACTTGACTTGGAAGACAGTAGAGTGAGTACTACAAGAAGCTGTGATACTTTTGACCAAATCAGAAATATCACTACTCTGCTGGTTGAAAATGCTTTGGTGTTGGTAGCACTGACCACTCAAGCAGGCGCATCATGAGTGCGCATGAAATGAACTGATGATAGTTGACTGTGACTGTTTTTGTTATGTACCAGCATTACAAGGTACAACAACAGGCAACATTTGCCATCGAGGTATGGTCTTATAAGGCTTTTTTGTTGATGAGTCAGGTAGACTGCACAGTAGATAGAACTTAAGGCCTGAAATCATGAAACCTAAGTGTAAGTCTAATCTCAGACACTCATTAGCAGTGTGACCCTTGACAAGTCATTTTCTTCTGTTTACCTCAGTTTCTTCATCTGTAAGACAGTGAAAAAAATATTTCTTACCTCCCAGGATTGTTACGAGTATCAACTAAAATAAAAATTGTACAAAATATGTAGTTAGCTATTATTATTATATCCTGATTTCCAAATTGTACAATAATTTGAGAGATTTGAGAGAACTGTAAGAAATAACTCCATTCTTAAACCCACATTAGATACAATAAGAGCAGAAACTGCAGTACATAAATCTGAAGAGAGAAGAGCAGAAGAACCTGAAGGCATTGAACATCTACTCTTATCTCAAACTCCAGAAATGCTACCTAATAATGAGCAGATGGCAAAAATAAAGTTTATGATTCAAATGATTTCAAAAAGGAGATGGTCTTATTTGAATCTGATGCCATGAATCCTACTATATCTATACAGAATAATTTAAAAAGCTGGTATCTGCTATAATCATCACAAAAATGAATGTATTCTCCCACAATATTTGACAGAGAATGTAAAGACATTCACCACTTGAATAAGAGTCTTGTGATTTTTGACGACATAAGACCATATGAAGAAGAGAGGTTATCTATGAATACTCCTAAAAATAGCCACAAAATATAACACCAGGAAAGAAATTGCTTGAGAATACTATTGAAGACTTAAAGAAAGACAAGGAAGTGGTATATCAATATTATTGAAGAGTCTTCCTGCCCTATAAGTTGTTCTTTATTTCTTTAAGTAACATTTTAATTGAATCTGTACAATATTATTTTTTTATGCTTTGGTAGATTGATACCCAGATATTTTATGCCCTTTGTAATTATTTGGAATGGGAATTCCATTTCTATTATTGTCTCTCAGATTTTGTTATTATTATTCAGAAATTGTATTGATTTCTAGGGTTTATTTTATAGTCTGCACCTTTGTTGAAGCTATCAATTGATTCTCTTGGGTTTTCTGAGTAAATTATTGTATCATTAGAACATAGGCATAGTTTTTCTCCTCTTTACCTATCTTTATGCCTTTAATTTCTTTCTATTTTCCTATTGCTATTGATAGCATTACTAGAGCTATATTAAATGATAGTGAAAATAGTGGGCATTCTTCTTTTATGCTTGTAATTATTGGGAAAGTTTCTAGTGTATCCTCAATTGCGTATGGTTCTTGTGTTTTGGTTTTAGATAGATTTTTAAAATGATCGTAAGAAGGACTCTCTATGCCTATAATTTGTAGCATTTTTAGCATGAGTGTTGTATTTTGTTAGTCATGTCTGAATCTATTGAGATAATCATGTACTTTTAGATTTTTAAAATATTATTACGTTGATGATTTTTTTTTTAGAGGGCAGTTGGGATTAAGTGACTTGCCCAAGGTCACACGGCTAGTTTTTGTGTTAAGTGTCTGAGGCCGGATTTGAACTCAGGTACTCCTGACTCCAGGGCCAGTACTGTATTCACTGCACCACCTAGCTGCCCCCAATGATTTTCTAATGTTGAACCATCCCTGTATCCCTGATATAAAGCCAATTTCATAATAAGGAATGACTACTTGGATGAATCACTGTAGTTTGTTCAACAGAATTTTACTTTAAAATTTTTGAATCAATATTAATTAGATATTGGCCTATAGTTTTCCTTTTGTTTTTTAAATCCTTCCCTGATTTAGGTATTAGGACTATATTTGTCTCATAAAAGGAATCTGGTAGGGTGATTTCTTTCTCAATTTTTGAGAAAAATTTGTGTGATATGAATACTAATGGTTCTTTAAGTGTTTGATAGAATTCTCCTGTGAATCTGTCAGGACCAGGGATTCCTTATCCTCCCCTTTCCAATTCCCCCCATAGTGATCTTATCTTTCTTAATTGAAGCCGTCATCTATTTATAACAAGGGACTCCTTCAAATACAGGGAAATTATGATTTTATGTACTTTCTATAAAGCATTCATAGTTTATAAAAGCTTAAGAAATCTATAAACCCAAGAAAACAATATACTGACTTAAGAGCCAAAAGGGATGTCCCCAAAATCCTGGTTATGTAACTAACACCTTATTGTGGTTCTGTTGACCACTGAAGAAGACAGCTAAAAGTACCCAAACATTCTACAGTCAAAATACCACAGTACTTTGATTCAGTTACACTCGTAGTTTAATAGTGTGCCACAAAGTAGTACATTAAAAAATTAAAGCAGATACAAGTATAGGGAGAGCTGTAGGGTGTTTGACATCCACATGGGAGATGGTTCTCTATTTAAAATACATTGTGAATACAAAAGTGTCAAGACCAATTTTTATTAAACATGGTATCTTCCAAGTTTAAGGCATGTATGTTATGCTTAGTCAGATATCCATTATTATCATTCCCAAACAGAACTCACTAGCAACTGTATGTCACAGAGAGTGTCATACCCAAAGCATAGTATTAATCACTTAATATACACAGATGACATCATGCTATATGGTTTCATTAAAAAGCACATTAAAACAGCAATTTCTTTTCCTGGGGACTTTTCACTAATGACATCAAAATGTCAAACTCAGTAAGCTTAAAATTCCTAATGTTTTGTCAAGTAAGAATAAAGATTAGGTTTTTAGTTTAAATATAGAGGTAAATTTGAACCAAAGGATCAAGGTAATATAATTATCTTGATCTTCTCTAGGAAGGACACTTTGAACCCAAGGAGAAAGCTAAGGCTGTGCATGTTAAAAGACTGACTGGTTTCCTAAAGTCAAAGCTTAATGGGACAAACAAAATTGGAGGAATTAATACATAGACAATACTTGTCAACATACACTTGTATGCTAGAATGTATGGCAACGGATCTAGAAAGTATTTAAATAAAAAGCTACACAATGTTTTTGAAACACAGGGCTCATCACCCCAAGACAGCTATAGGAAGAATAATGCTTTTTCCTCAAAAAGGAGGAAGAAGATTGATGGATGTTCTCAGAGCACATGATAAACTGCTTTAAAAAAAAAGACATTACAGAAATACTTTCAGAACACATCTTGTTCATCTTGTTTCTCAAAGCAAAGGCTGAAAATATTTAGATTTAGTGATTGAGTTTAGTAAAAATAAGTGAAAGTGACACCTCTTGGAAGAGCCCATGAAACATATCTTAACGGTTATTTTCTGGGTCCTTCTGGCTCAGAGTGGATATAAATAGTAACTATTCCTTTTTTTGGCCAACAGCTCTGAGGGTCTTCCTCTGCTAATGTGTTTTTTTGTTGTTGTTTTTTACTAAAGGGTCCATCCCTTGATTCACTTTTTTTTTTTGCTTTTTGGAGGAGAGAAGGCAGGGCAATTGGGGTTAAGTGACTTGCCCAAGGTCATGGGACTAGTAAAGTGTTTAGTGTCTGAGGCTGGATTGGAACTCAGGTCCTCCTGACTCCAGGGCTGGTATTCTATTACCTTGACTCACTTCTTAAAGAGGCCTATTCACTGAATGTACATTGCTTCACTCAAAGTGAGAACCTGAAAATATCTTAACTTAAAAAGGCTGAGATCTCTCACTGCATCCAGGGTCATCTCCAGTATCCTGATGGATATCTGGCCATTGGACTCAGATGGCTCTGGAGGAGAAAGTGAGGCTGATGACTGCACAGCCCTCCCTCCCTCCCTCAAGTCAAATTCAATTGCAAGTCATGTCGTCATCTCCTTGATGTTACTGTCCTCTTTGAGAATGAAGGACAAACCAAAACCACACACAAGATCTGAAGGTAGAATCAAAAGTCCTGTGACAAAATGAACATGAACTCAACTAACAGTATACTAAAAATGAAGGATTGAGTAAATGTCTAAGTCACGTAGGGGTGTTTATAGAATTAATATTTATGATAACTACCCAGGATCTGTTCATTTCCATCATAAGTTACAATCAAGTTAGCCTTACGACATCTGAACTGAATGATCAATGCAGATCATGCACTGAAGTAAGAGAAATCTACACATAGTAGATTTTAATACTTACTAGATACCTAGAAATACATGATCGTGTGGTTATCCTTTATAAATGAATACATCACAAATCTTCATACTACAAATAGAAACCTGCAAATATCCCTGAGAATAAAATAAATGAACTGTACAGCATAGGAATGGGAGCATCACTAATGACAAAATGGTTACCTATAAATACCCAAATGCAACTTTGATCCATAAATATGCAAGAACAACAATTTTAATAGGTATAGACATAATGAATACTCATATTTTTACAAACTATTTGGAATGAAAAGCCTTAACAATATAAAGACCTAAGGTAAGAATTTTAAACAGTATGGGAACAGGATGAAGTATGTCATCCTTGTCACTGTGTCTGCTACTGGAGTTATCCCAAAGATATTCTTTCAGTGAATCTATGGAACATAAACTTACATCTCAGCACTCTTTTTCATTTGCAAATGCCAGTCATTTAATCCACTGGTACACTGTTACAGAGCATTAAAATATTACAGAATGTCAATAGGAGAATGACTCGTCCACAGACTGTCTTTATATGAATTCCATCAAAAAAGATCAGAACAAACAATGGGTATAATAATGACATTAGTTTAGCACTTTACAATCTGCAAAGTGTTTGTTACATGTTATGGCATTTTGCTATCAGACAACACTGTGAAAAAGATCCTTATAGTTGTTTTTATTTTCATTAGTTGAGGGAATGGAAACTCAGAGCAATTAAGTGACTTGTCCATGGTCTTGTAGGAAGAGGAATGATATGAAGAAAGATTTTACTGACTTGAAGTACAGCATTCTATGTACTCTATCACCCTGGCTTTCAAATGTACATTTTAAATACAATTCCATGCATAAATTTATTTATTCCATCTCACCAATGCTTCTGTCTACTCCATTCTTTGGATGCCCCGAAAGAGCAGAGAAACAGGACCAGGAATGTAATCTAATCACATAATCAGTGGTTCCCCACTGTTAGCTTGCCAAGGAGGGCTTTGGCCATAATAAGAGGTTCTACAGGGCTGGCTCTCTAGACAATGAGAAGATCTAGGTCATGGGCATGCAACCAACTGCACTTTCTGACATGCCCTGTATGTTAAGTGACCCCAGATAAGCAACTCTTTAAGCTTTGCTAGGTGGTCTGGGGATGCTAAGTCTCTTTGCTTGACAGTGTTAATGATACAGTTTTTTGGCTAAATGTCCCCTACTCCCCAACCCAATACATACGTACACATATATGCCCTCCTATGCCTCCCTTTTGGTGCCAAACACAAATCATGCAGCAGCTGATGGCTGATGGGGAGTGGCTGAAGTTGCTCTGAGAGACAGAGAAAGGGCACCAAGGGAGGTTGACAGAGCTGCTGCTCTTGCTTAGTGAAAGGCTAGATTGTGGCCTAGGAACGGCTAAAGGGGACTGGTTTTGAGACTCCAAGCACAGTCCAGGAGGGTGGGAGGTACTCATAGAGTTGTCACTTAGTCCTATTTGTTTCATATCAGACCAATACTGTTCAAGAAACATTTTTCAAGCACTCACCATGCCAGTGCCAGTGTACAGATACAGTTCTTTATGAAGTATGGAGAGCATAGAAAAGTGAACTTAGAAGACTTGGAATCCCAAGGACTTGGGTTCTAATTGTGGTCCAATCCTGACAGGATGTGTAACTGAAATTCTTTCTCCCTCTGTTTCCTTAAATATCTAAATGAGAATGGTCATCATTGTGTAATGAGGATCTGGCAAGAGTGGGGAGCCCGTCAAGTTGCTCAACTAATGTGACCTCTTCAGATAGAGGGCAGGACAGCTGGGGACCTTCCTTCTAGTGGAATCATGATGGGAGACTGTACGTGTGCCAGATCCTTGTTCCAACTGCATCATTATACCTTCAGGTCAATAAACATTTGTTAAATGCCTTCTATGGTACTGGGAAACCAAAGACAAAAATGAAACAGTCCTTGCCCTCAAGAAGCCTCCATTCTAAAGTCATCCAATATGTTCCCCACTCAGTCAATGAACATTTTATTAAGCTCTTAACTTGTGCCAGGCACGGAGCTAAATACTGTGAATACAGAGAAAGGCAAAATGTGGTCCCTGCCTTGAGGGAACTTACATTCTATTGAAGAAGACAAAATGAAAAAAAAATTGTATACACAATGTTTATATTGTGTCCAGACAATCTATAAATCCAAAATATATGCAATAATAATAACAGCTAGCATTTATATAAAGCTTTAAGGTTTACAAAATACTTTACAAATCCCTGGGAGGTAGGCGCTATTATTGTTCCCATTTTAAAGATGATGAAATTGAGACAGGCAGAGGTTACTTAACTTGCCCAGGGTCACCTATCTAATAGATGTCTGAGGACAGATTTGAACTCTGGTATTTCTGAAGCTATGTTCAGCAACTGTGCCACCTAGTAGTCTCTGTATGCAAAATAAGTAAGTAAGCAATTTTGGATTGGGGAGAGCATTAACAGTTAAGGAGTAATGAAAAATCTCTTGTAAGAGGTTGCACTCAGATCAAGCCTTTAAGAGAACCAGGGGTTTCAAGATACTAGGGGAGATAGCCAATACAAAAGGATGGAGGCTAGAGATTGACTTGTGTGCCATCCCAAGAACTTTGAGTAGGCTGGCTTGGCTGAAATACAGATTGTGTGAGGAGGGACAGTTGTGTGAAATCAGTCTAGAAAAAGAGGTTGAAGTCAGATGGTAAAGGATTGTTGTGAAGAAAGCATGTTGGGAACCATTGCATGCTATGAAAATGGGAGTTGTGTCTATGCCCTTCAGGCACACACTGAGTAAAGACTTGTTTGGTTTAGTTTATATAACATTCTGTTTACTTTCTCCACTTCGTCCAGACAAATCTACTTGTAAAAGAAACCCAGTGCTATAGGGGGACCAGGACTTCAGTGCGACCAAGCCAAGGTTGAATGTCTCACGGTTTCAGTGGATGTCCCTACAATCTCTAAAAATTCCATGTAAAGTGGCTCTAGAAGGCTTCTTGTCTTTGCTGCCATGTATGTCCCTTTCACCCCCACTTTTAAGCTGTTATTGCTATGGATTTCACATGACTGAAGAACTCTTCTCTCCCTCCCTTTGCCTGCCAAGTGATTTTGCAAGACTTCTTTGGTTTGGGTCTCTCCTATGGCACTTATATTCCTGAGATCATAGATCATACTAGCAGTATAGATTTAGAGCTAGAATGGGCCGCAAATGGACTAATTTCTTAATTCCACCCATTAAAAAAACTGAGTCCCAGAGAGATTGTGACTTGCAACATAGGTAGGAAATACATCTATAATCCTATGATTTGAAGGCTAAAAAGTGAGATTTGAACCCAGGTCCTCTAACTCCCAATTCTTCATCATCATCATCATCATCATCATCATCATCATCATCATCATCATCATCACCATCATCATCATCAACATCAATTATCATCATTCCAAAGACTTCTTGCCCTGCACTGCAGCTCAACGATTCCTCTTTCCTCTGGGAAAGGCTGTCCCAAAGTTGCTTCTTATGCAAAGCTGTGAAGTTGGTGATGCTGAGGCAGAGGGTACTTTGGCAGCTTGGTTCTTGCCCTAGTCTAGCACCTTCTGTGTGGGCAGAGAAATTAAGAAGCAAGTCACAAAAAGTAGCAGGAGTGGAAAACAGGTTTATGGCTCAACATTGCTCAGAGATCATGGAGAAGCAACTACAGGCAGAGAGTTTTCTGAGATCTCAGGTGTTGCTGCCCTGGGGCATAGGGAGGTGGCTAAGACAAGGAGACAGAAGAGGAGAGGGAGTGGTGATGTGTGTGCTTCCCTCTGTGCAAAACTCTGAAATACAAAACATTACAAAAGGAAAGCTCAGCCTTCCTGTCCTAACTTTTATTGGTACTTCACCAGAAACAAACTACAAGATTTCTCCATTTAACATATGACACCAGAAACCTAATGTATATTTAAAAATTTTTTTTAAAATTTGTTTTCTTGTTTACATCATTCATTTCATGACATTTTTGAATTACAAATTTTCTCGCTGTCTTGCCCCTGCCCCAACCCTAAAACAGCAGTCCCACTGTAAAGCCCCTCCCCTGCTCTGCTCTCTTACTTTCTGGTAGGGCAGGGAGGGTCTCCCTATCCCAGCCCCTGTATATCTTAATTCCTAATTGCAGGTATTGCAGAACTTTAAATTCTAGATTCTTTTGGTTCCTCC
>CM053595.1:61202851-61218035 GCA_028646575.1 Pseudocheirus occidentalis
GTTCCATGCTTTGATCCTTTTTGTCCACAAAAAAGGATTCTAGTGTTTTATTGCTGTTCATATTTTGCTTCCTTTTCCTCATGTTGGCCAGTCAATTAATTGGTTGTTTTTTTGTTTTTTTGTTTTTTGCCTTTGTGAAAGTCTGCTTCTATGGGGGAAAGCTCTGTTCCAAATCACTGGGGTTTTCCTAGCTGCCTGAGCTATTAAGGTGGTGTTGCAGTCTCCCCTAGCTTTGGCTTGCTGAAAGCGCTCCCCAGGACCACCACCCAAGACCACGATCTGGATCCAGGCCGTTCAACGCAAGAGAACTTGGCCCTGATCAAACGATTCAGCCCCCCTGCACTGTCCACAGGCCAGGGGCTCTGAAGCAGCCCGGTGGGGGCGGCCACCGGTTCCAGCAGTTCCCTTCCCCCACTGCTTCCTTGCCCCAGGGCCAGATTGGCTGAACTGCTTTTCCTCTCCCAAATAAATTTTCAAAGTTTCACTTTCACTAACCGTCTCTGATCCTTGTTGCTGGATTTGAAGATGCCCTCAGGTGCTTTAGATCTTCTCTGAAGTAGACTCAGGCTGCGGCTTGGGAGGCTCGGCTATTTCTGGCCGCCCTGGGGCCTGGCCTAGCCATGGCTGTGGTTTTGTGCTGGGCTGGTCTCCTCTCCTGACCTGCAGTCCTGCTGGATGAGCCCCTCCCGCCAAGCTGTCCCTCTCTAGTCCCTGTTCCTCACTCCTTGGCAGATGTGGAGGTGCTGGAGGCTGCAGATCCTCTCCTCTGCAGACTGGCTGCTGCGCAGCTCGGCTCAGCTCAGCTCCTTCCTACCACCCTGCCACGGTCTTGGCTTCAGTCTGGGCCAGCCTCTGCTCCTGGCCTGCCGCGCTGAGCCCCTGCTGTCGAGCTGCCTTCAGTGGGAGATGTGTTTTCTGTATTTTTGTGAGTCTGAGAGTCCTAGACTTTGTCTGGGGTCATATTTTAATGGGTGTTTAAGGTGGTTGTGTAGAAACTGTGAAGCCTTGCTGCTTCTATGCTGCCATCTTCAATCTAATGTATATTTAAACACATGTTGAGCTTGGCTGGTCCTGGGTAGTAAAATACAGAAGTAACTCACTTTCCACACTAGATGAGTTGAGATACTCTGAAGACTTCAAAAACAGTCTTATTGGTATGACTAGCATCTCCACTGCCACAGATTCTACCCCATTTATCTTTTTTCATGATGCTCAAAATCTCATATTGAAGAACTAATCCATGATCGGAGAGTCCAGGTCAAGGCAACTAATATTTATTAAGTGATTACTCTATGCCAGGCACTGTGTTGAATGCTGAGGTTACAAATATAAGCAAAAAGAAAAACAATTCCCTGCCCTCAAGGAGCTTACACTCTAACAGAGGAAGTCAACACATGAATGGGAGTTTAAAATGGGGACCTGTGGGAAGGGGGAAGAGTCTCTCATGAGCATGATGGTCAAGTCTGGAAAATGAAGAATTCCTCAATATTGTAGGAGGAAGCCTCCAGTGGGAGAAGGGGACTACAAGGGCAGACAGGAAAGGCAGCTGAGACAGGGTGGGTGAAATCTGGAGAATGAAGGAGCAGAGCAACACGAACATTAAAGATCATTTAGCTCAACTCCCTCCTCCCACATTTTTATTTTTTTTTAACAGAACAGAAAACTGAGACCCAGAGAGAGGCCATAACTTTTATAAGGTCATACCAGTAGTATGCAGAAGAACCAAGATTCAGATTGGAGCCTTTGGAATCAGGGGAGATGATAGACTTTTTGAAGACAAGGGTTGTTTTAGTCTTTGTATTCTAAGCCTGGCACATTGCCCTGTACAAAGTTGGCACCTAATGTTTGTTGAACTGAAGTGTCTGCTGTTTTCTTACATTGAACTAGCACCTCTGGACTTGTGGCCGCTTGGGCCCAGAGATGACAAGAGAGACAAAGAGAGTCATTGAAAGCAGGAATGATTTTAACCTTTGTCTTTGTGCACCTTGCATTGTGTCTGGCACACACAAAAGCCTGCTGATTGATTGATTGACTTTCATTTAGACGTCCAGTAATAGCAAGAAGCAATAGGATAACAAACTTTCCCCCTTATTACATAATATTCTATATTCTAGTTATATGTGCTTGTGTCTTATTCTTGTCCTAGGTGACAAGCTATAAGAGGGCAGGGACTATGTCTTACCTAAACTTTGTAGGCCCCTTCTCCCTGCTGCCATCATATCCTACAGCAATGCTCTCTATACAGGCACTTAATGAATACATTTTGGACTAAAAAGTTGTATGGCCTAGAGGACCTTAAACGGGACATATGTAGAATCCATTCAACTATGAGTTCACAGGATGGAACCATTCCTAACTTCTAGGTCTGGGTATAGACGAGTGAGGACCTACTTTCTGACCCTCTCTAGCCACTGGGGAACCATGGCTGTACCATCTAAGATCTTATTCCCAGTAACTCCAAGCTGGCTCTGATTGTGGCCCCATTACCCCAAAGTAAAATTTTCCTTCCTCCTAGCCCTGGATGCCCTAAGATCCCTCTGTTTCATGTAATAATGAATTGTAGTTAAACCAGACAAATCAACACACTGACCATACAGGACAATGCATTTAGCTCCTGTATTCCCCTGTATCCCTTCTCTCCCTTCCCTCCCCAGGCAAGAAAGAAACTTCTCTGTCTTTCCCCTGAACATTCTCCTTTAGGCTCCTGTCTAGCCAATTTTGATCTGCAATCACCTCCCTAGATACTCTTGGAGGACTCTAAGTCTTTGGCCACTGGGTTTCTCTTGCTCCTGGTCCTATTTTGTTTGCCTAAAACACTTCTATTAGCCAGTGGTGAACCTGGGTCTACTTTTCTGGGGCCTTCTACCTCCATAGAGTTCAACCTCCATGGAGCTCAGTCATATCTGGAACTAGTATTTCTCCTAATTAAAAAAATCATTAAAAAATTTTGAGTTCCAAATCCTCTCCCTTGTGAAGTCGTGTAAAACATCTTAACCATGTTTATTTATTTTCTCTATGATTTTATTTTATTGTTTAAATTTTTTTATGGATCTCGTATTTCTTAAGGCCACATTGCCTTAATAGCAGATGTTATCATCCCTGGAACCTGTCTATAGTACAGTTTACTCATATTTCTATAACTCTTTAGGTTTACTAGGAGCTTTTCCCATTATGGTAATCTTACTATCACTATTTTATAGATGTAGGATCTGAGTCTCAGGAATTTAATTTACCCTGGTCATAGGATTTAGACCTGAAAAGTCTTGTAGAGGTTCCCTAACCCAGCTCCACTCTTTTTTTTATCTGGAGGAATTGAGTTCTCTGAAAGTTAAATAACTTGCCCAGTATCACATAGGTAGTAAATAGCAGAGATATAATTTGAACCCAGCTCCTATGACTCCAGACTCATTGCTCTTTTCACTGGGCTGTACTTCCTCTCCAGTAAAAGTAACATATTTGTCTAGTGTTATATGGTTTAGAGATACTTTAATATCTAGACTCGGAGGTTGGAAGGCTGGCTGACAGCCACATAGTCATCATAATATATAGGCAGAAATCAGAAAAAAATATTGGAAAGGCAATGCCTTGTACCAGCTTCATGTAGCCTCTTTTATTCTTGTCTTACTATCCTCATCCATTTGCATTGGAGACCCAGAGAATCTTGAGGGTTAGGGTACGCTGGGGAAAACTATAGGGCTCATATTTACATAGACCAGTGGTTTGATTTTGTTTGTTTTCTGAGCAAAATTCTTGTGACTTTCCCAGTGGACTTAAGGATAGGGAATTGTGAGGTATTTCTAACCTCAGTCAGATAGTTATTTGGGATAATGGACAGATGTAGAAAGCTAAAAAGACAACTACATGTTTGCAGGCTCTACCTAGATAACTGGACATTCCGTGTTCTGAAAGATCATGGATTCTGGAGGCTAAGACTGGAAACTGATAAAATTCTTATGGGAAGAAAATTATTCCCTAGTCCAATGATTGATTGTATGTGTGTGGTGGTTTATCTTCCTTAATAAAGTATAATAAAATTATTACTATCTTGTTTTTATATTACTTTCATTTCTAAATATATCCTTCCACCCTACCTCACTCAAATTATTTGAAAAATAGAACAAAACAAACTCATTCAGTGGACCATTCCTTGTAACAAAAAGTAAAAATAGAAAAAGAAATGAGGGAGGAATAAGTTCAGCAAAACTAAGCAACTGCATCTGATAGTATGTGTGTGTATGTGTGTGTATGTTTTTGTATGTGTATATGTATATGTATATGTATATGTATGTGTATATGTATATGTGTACAGGTACAGGTATATGTATAGGTACAGGTACAGGTATAGGTATAGGTACAGGTACAGGTACAGGTATAGGTATAGGTATAGGTATATGTGTAGAGAGAGAGAGAGAGAGATTGTGTGTGTGTATGTGTGTATGTGTGTGTGTGTAATATTCCAAATTCATAGTGCTTCATTTTTGCAAGGAAGTTTAGGGCAATGCATTTTCTTATCTCTTCTTCAAGTATAAGCTTGGCCTTTATAAAGTAATCAAGTTTTGTTCTTCCCTTTTACAGCATTATAGTCACTGTGTATATTATTTTCCTGATTCTGCTTACTTCATTTTGCAATCAGTTCATATAAGCTTTCCTATTTTTCTCTGAATTCTTCATATGCATATCTTCTTACAGCACAGTGATTTTCCATCATACTTATTCATTGTAGTTTTTTTTAACTATCCCCCAGTTGATGTTCTGCTTTGTTTGCAGTTCTTTGTTATCCCAAAAAATCATATCTTCTTTCTGAAAGAGTTAAAATTTAGTCTCAGAACTCTGGGTGTTAAACTAAAAGAGATATTGTAGAACCCATTCCTCCTATGGGGACTGGTTAGCACCTGTGCTGAGGACCATAGTTGAAACCTAACAGGTAGCAATAGAGAGAAAAGAGACCAGCTCAGGAGGGAGAGAAAGGGAGTGTCATAGGTGTGACAGCTTACCCATCAGCCAGCATGTATATGGCATGATGCACCGGCGCAGACCCAGCAGGGAGCAGCATGATGACATTACCAAAAGTGACGGACAGCCCTTGAGCTCTGTAAGCATGTGCTGCCTATCCACATGTGTCCTAGTCACACGTGCTCTCCACCACATGGACATGCTGCTCACATGAGGTCTCTACATATGTATCCTCAAACATGATCCCAATGAATGTCGACTTTTTGCAGGGATTATGTGTGCATTTGTCACAGAATATATCCAAGATTTATGGGGCAAATGTTTTATTGCTGCTTGCTTATTGTTCTGTTTAATCAAATGCTTTCGCTCTAAAATGAGCATTACTACTGTTTTGAATGATAACTAAAGCAAACCTACCGGTGGAGGAAGTGGGGAGAGAATGCTGATCTCTGGTTTTTGATGAATGCAGATCAAAGGAATGCTCCATAGCTGGGATATATTTCTGGGGCCTTGTGTGGGAGGGGAGGGTGCCAGGTATTGTGCAGACATCATCTTATAAAATCCTCACAACAAACTTATGAAGTGAGCATGGTGGGCATTTTATATGCTTCCCCCCCCAAAAAATAGTCAGCCACTATCTGTTTCAAAGTGCTGTAGTGTCATGTACCCCACTTCTATTCAGTTGCCCTTTCCTCTCAGAGGGATGCTTCTCCTTCTAGCTCATTTGCAGAGCTGAGAGAACCAATGGATGGGAAATCAGGAAGCTAGCAAGCTCAAGTTACCGGCTTTGCCTCTGTCCCCATTTACCTTTGCATGACTCATTCACCTTGATGACTCAGGTATACCCCTGACAGTGCTTTTTCTAGAAACCTGGCACTATGGGAAAAATGATTTTCACACCAAGAAAGTATAATAGATAATTTGTGTCAATAGTAGGGGTAGACTTGTTCCCTGGTTTCTGCCGTATTTAACTCATGACAGCCTACTTGGTCCACTCAAAAGGAGGCCTCTCCGAATTCCCACTCCCTTTAAGGGAAGTTCTTCTCCTCTAGCTATATTCTTGGGACCCAGCCCTGCCCTTCAGTTCCCTTCTGCTCTCCTTCCTAGCGAATCATCAGCAATCTCAGCTTCAGGAGCAGACTGTATAGTTGCTGGCAAACTACAAATTCACAGCATTGCTACAGAACCCAGCCCCCTCCACCTTGCTTCTGAGAAATCTGGTTTTTCTTCCTAATTCATTTGTTTCTATATATCCAATCTAGGCAATAAACACAACTCAATTCAGTACTAGCCACAGTGCCAGGTACTGGGAATATATAGACAAAAATCAAAACTCTTCTTGTCCTTGAGGTGCTTACATTGTGCCAGGGGGTTACAATTTGTGCCAGATAAATAAACATGAAGTCATTTCAAGATGGGAGACAGTACTGACATACTGTGGGGCCGTAGGAAAGGCTTGAAGCAGGAGGTAGAAATTTAATTCAATAATCTTGAAGGAAGCCAAAATACAGCTTCCATCTCTAAGATTTGGGGAAATCATAGGTGGGATTTCTCTCTTCAATTGAGAAATTCATAATGGCAGTGAGTAACTACACTAAGTTTAAGTTTCCAGGGTGCTGCACATTTATGTACTGGGGGATCAGAGTGTTCTTTTTACATATTAATTTTGAATGTCCACTCAACTCATATTTCTTTCTTCTGATTGTCAGTGAAGAGCACCACAGGACTTAAAGTCAGGAGACCTGGGTTCAAATCCCAGTTCTAACATTTTTCAGCTGTGAATTAACCTTTCTGAATCTGTTTCTTCATTTTTTAAACAGTGTTATCACAAGAACTAAACAGTTCTTGCAGCACTTCATGGAGTTATTGTGAGATGATCACTTTGTAAATTTAATGCATTATAAAAATTCAAGCTTTTTTTTTCTTTTTGGAGGGCAGTTGGGGTTAAGTAACTTGCCCAAAATCACATGGCTAGTGTGTCAAGGGTCTGAGGTTGGATTTGAACTCAGGTCCTCCTGACCCTAGGGCCAGCATTCTATTCACTATGCCACCTAGCCACCCCAGTGCTTTTTTTTTTTAATTGATTGGGACTCCTCTGTCGAACTGGGGCTTTTTGTTCTGTTTCTGCTGGGTCAACCTAGGGGAGAGAGTAAGGTGGAGGTGGGAGGTAAATGGAGCTGGGATCCAATTATGCCTCTGCTGTTGAAATGTTGCATACCTTTTACTTTCATACCTTAATTTCCCTGACCATCTCATGAAGATATCTTTTTTTTCTGTTGTTTTCTTTAAAAGAATTTTTAAAATTTGTTTTATTTTTAATTTATGGAGTAAAACAAACATTTCCATAACATAGTATAATTAAAAATATGATTGCACATGCAAATATATTATGTATAATTTGCTATTCCTTTTAAACATAATAATAAAGATATTGATGAGGATAAAAAGGATATCACCTATTCCCCCAGCTGAAAGTGAGTTCTCTACCTTCTTATTTCTTACCACACCTTCCTCTGACTATACTTTGCCCTGGTTGTTTTCATTAGAGCTCAAAGGGACCTAAGAGGACATTTAGTCCAATCTATACCTGAATAAGACTCCTCTCTACAGACAGTGTTAGGTAGTGGATAGAGTGCTGGACCTGGAGTCAGGAGAGCCTGAGTTCGAATCCTGCTTGGACATATATTAGTTGTGTGACCCAGGCTTAACTGCTTTCTGCCTCGATTCATCCTTTAGAAAACGAGCATGTAAAAGCACCTACCTCACAAGGATCTCATGCGGATAAAATGGTACATATGATAAAATATGATACAATGATAAAATAAATACATGCAAAGTGTTTTGCAAATCTTAAAGTGCTATGTCATGTTATTTATTACCATTATAGCGTCCTGAGCAAATGATCACCCAATCTTTACTCGAAGATGTTTAGTGAGGTGAACCTGCTGCTACTTTTATAAATGTTAAAGTGTTGTAGAAATTCAAACTGCTGTTTCTTTCTTCCTTCCTTCCTTCCTTTCTTTCTTTTTTGCTTTTTTTTCTTTTTGGAGGGGGGAGGGCAGGGCAGTTGGGGTTAAGTGACTTGCCCAAGGTCACATGTCTAGTAAGTGTTAAGCGTCCAACTGCTAATTCATTTCTACATTTTTTTTTTGCCTCTTTTAAGATGGTGGAGACTTCATCTCTCTCTCTCTAGTTTTTTTTCTTAGTAAATAAATAAATGAAGCAAAGACAAAACCAAGTCCTCCCCCCTCCCCATTTCTCCACAACCTATCTAAAGGCTTTTTGTAGCAGGCATCGGAGGTATTTATTTTATGTTTGTTGAGTGGAATTGAATTAAATTAAAATGTTCCCACCTGGTCCCCATTTGAGCTAGAACTTAATCATAGGTATCTGACTCATCTCTTTGACTCATACTTTTCACTTCATGTTCACACATCTCCCCCTCAAGTCTAAAACTCTCTGTCACTCACTTTGTAGCCGACAAACCCTGGCACAGCCTCTAAGCAACATTTGCAGGCCATTTCCCTGGAAGAAATTCATCGAACAAAGCCAAAAGGGTTATAGAGAACAAAGACCACAGACGAGAGGATTGTTGATCAGTTCCTTCCCCACAATTCCTGAAACAGGGAAAATACAACAACCGTAATAATATCACATGTCTATTATTTTTTAAAGATTTAGAAAGCACTCTTTTTACAATGCTGCCGTGACATTGGTTGTCTCAACTTGGCAAATAAGGAAACTTAACCTCATAGTGAGTAAGAGATTTGTTCATGGTGTTATAGTTACTAAGCGGTAAAGCTAGTACTCAGGTGCAGGTCTCCTACTCCCAAGTGCAAGACACATTTTTCTAGATGAGAACTGAGTCCACATAATACTATAATGATGATAATGACTTCTACAACTAATGTTAATTACAAGGACATGGTAGAAACTGTGTGATTTATCACTGCAAGTTGCAAAAACAATGGCACCTAAACAAAACAAAACAAAAAAACATCATCGAGTGCCCAGAATTACAAACCACAAACTCATTACTCTTGTTAAACAAATCACTATCCCACAAATATGAAACTCAGAACGCCCTTTAGAATTAAGCAACTGGGATAGAAAGAGAGCATTATCACAGATCAAAATCTATCACTCAATCACCTGGACATAATACTGACCCACAGAAAATAAGAATAATATTCTTTATAGATGTACCATACCAAACAGTCCTAAACTGCAAATCACACAGAATAAAAATTTCTTAGAATATAAGGAGAGCTAGCAGAAGAAATCAAACCTAAAGGGGTACTTATGATCCCTCTTGTCCTTCCTATTCTTGGAGTGGTCCCAAGAATACTTTCAGTGAGTATATTAAAGATGATCTCAATACTATTATTAAATTTCAAAGAATCAATAACCAAATCTATCTATGCAATGGCTTGCCAAACAGAAAATATAAAAGAATAATAATAGGACAGTGACTTGTCAGCAGACTTTCCATCTGGACTCCATTGACTGTAATGATTAGAACAAAAGGATGATGATGATGATGATGATGATGATGATGATGAAGATGATGAAGATGATGATAATTCTTCTAATCTATCTGCATGATAGCTCAGGTTCACACTAAAGATAAAGGAATAATGAGACAACGCTATGTCCTAGGACTATTGTTTTTTAAACAAATTATTTACATCCATCCTGAACTTAACACATGCCAAATAAAATGAGTATTTTCATACACAATGTAGAGCAGAGAAAGAGGATTCCAGGTGAAACTGTGAATCCCTATTATAGATATCTTGCTTTTCCTTTTAAGTATATAATGAATTCAACCTGCAGCTTTCACAGATTTCAATTCAATTTCAAACATTGTGCTTGTCTATTATTTCCCTCTAGCCTTCCTTCTGCTCTCTCCTGTGCATTTAAGGAGAAATGCTTTGATGACCCTTTTTTTTCCTTTCTTTTCTTTTTCTTATAACCTGTTGCTACTGGGGATGGGGGAACCCCTGTAACAAATACGAATAGGCAAGCAAAGCAAACTTACACACTATGTCCAAAAAATACAGACCTTATTCTGTACTTTGAATCCCTCACCCTCCTGTTATGCATCATCATCAGTTGTTTGGAATCATGATTTGCTATTATGTTGACCAGAGTTCACTTAAAATTGCTTTTCTTTAGAGTGTTATTGTCATTGTATAAATTGTTTTCCTGGTTCTGTTTACTCTGTATCAGTTCATAGGAGTCTTCTCAGGTTTCTCTAAATGATCCCTTTCATCATTTCTTACAGCTCAATAATAGTTCATTATATTCTTATACCATTTATTTCTTTAACCATTCTCCAATTGATGAGTATGCCCTTAGTTTCCATTTCTTTGCTATACTGCTCTAAATATTTTTGTACATATTAATCCTAATCTAGCAATTAACCTAATCAATCAAATCTAACCTGGTCAGTATATAATCTTTTTAACATAACCTTTTTGTTAATATCTCATTCAACATTTTTTTGTGTTGATATTCATTAAAGATATTGGTCTACATATTTTTCTGTTTTTTTTCTTCCTGGTTTAGGTGTTGAGACCATATTTTACCCCAGAAAGAATTTGGCAGGATCTCTTTTTTTCATTTTTTCTATGTAATATTGGAATTTTTTTCATTTGAAAGTTTGATATAATTTATTTGTAAATCAATCTGGTCCTTTTTATTCTTTTCTGAAATAATTTATTATTTGTTCAATTTGTTTTTCTGATACTGACTTTTCTATAGTTTGTGTTTTATTAATCTGAGTATTTATCCCTATTAACATTTTTATTTTTTTAATATTTTAAAATTTTTATTTAAAGCTTTGAATGCCAAATTCTACCCCCCCCCCTTCTCATTCCCCCTCCCTGATATGGTAAGCAAAATATAGGATATATATATGTGCAATTATGTAAAACATTTCCATATTAGTCACAGGCCTTCCAACATCCAACATTTTCCCCTTTTTTTGTCATATTAGTCCATCTGATGGATGTGAGGTGCCACCTCAGTGTTGTTTTAATATGCATTTCTCTAATCCAGAGTGATTTAGAGCACTTTTTATATGACTAGAGATAACTTTGATTTCTTTGTCTGAAAATTACTTGTTCATATCCTTTGATCATTTATCAATTGGGGAATTATTTGTACTTTTATCAATTGGCTCAATTTTCTATATATTTGAGAAATGAGGCCTTTATCAGGGATACTTATTGCAAAATTTCTCCCCGGTTTTCTGCTTTCCTTATGGTATGGGTTGCATTGGTTTTGTTTGTGCAAAATTTTTAAATTTTATTTAATCAAACTTACCTATTTTATATTTTGTAATGCCCTCTGTATTTTATTTGGTCCTAAATTCTTTCATTATCCGTAAATCTGACAAATAAATGCTGTCACAATTTGCTTATAGTGTCACCTTTTATGTGTAAATGATGTACCCATTTTGACCTTATCTTGGCATATGATGTGGGATGTTGGTCTACACCTAATTTCTGCCATATTGTTTTCCAGTTTCCCCAGTAGTTTTTGTTAAATAATAAGTTTTTGTTCCAAAAGCTTGGATCATTGGGTTCATCATATGCTAGATTACTGTGGTCATTTACTATAATGTAATTTGTATCCAACTTATTCCACTGATCTACAATTCTATTTCTTAGCCAGTACCAGATTGTTTTGATAATTACTGCATTATAATATAATTTGAGATCTGGTAGAGCTGGACTATCTTCTTTTGCGTTTTTTCATTAATTACCTCATGTCCTTGAGCTTTTATTCTTCCAGATGAATTTTGATATTATTTTCTTAGCTCTATAGGATAATTTTTGATAGCTTGATTGGTATGGCATTGAATAAAGGGCATTTTACATATTTTGAAAGTACTCATCAACTACATGAAAATCATCAGTTTTTTGGGCATGTAAACTGACAATTTTGTTGATTTCTTTTTTGTTGTGAATTCTCCCTATTTATTTTAAAAACTTTTGACTAGCTAACAGTGATTTTATTAGTTTGTTGAAAGAACTAGCTTCCCATTTTATCAATGTAATGGTTATTTTCCTTTCAGTTTTATTAATCTTTTCATTTATTTGAAGAGAACTTAATTTGATATATAATTGGAATTTTTTGTTTTTTTTTCTAGTTTTTTTGGTTTTCCAAGTTATTGAGTTATACTTCCTCTCTTTTACTGATGATACAATATAAAGACATATGTTGCCCCATTTCTTTGTAATAAAATAGGTAATGAAATAGGAAATTACTTACCATTAATGATTCTAACTGAAGCAATTTTTTTCTATTCTCTTCTTGTTACCGAGTCTTGAACTCAGTCTTGCTCTTGCTTTCTGTTCTTTTAATCTTCTTTTTATCATCTACCCTCTTATGTTCCTTTCTTTTGCTTATGATTATTTCCTATTGATCCAAACCTCCATCTCATATACTTTTCTACCCTCTCCTTTCCTATTTCCCAGTTGCATTTGTTTTTTACTCATTGTTCTGTGTGTTTCTGCATCCTTTCCTCGTGTGGTTCAGATGAAATTAGGGTTCATGTGATGTTTGTTCCCTCTACCTCATCTTCTCTCTGTTTGCAATAGTCTTCTAGCACAAAATGTTTGTAATGGAGTTCCGTTCCATGTGCAGACTTCATCAATTTATTAACATGGTCATCCACATTTAGGACTGGAACAAACAAGGATATTCTCTATTGGATTGATGTTATTGGGATGTGTCTTTTCACATTAGTTGAGTATCTGGAATAATATGTCTTTGAAATGGCCTGGTTTAGTACTGGCTGTGGCTTTGGGGCATTCCTGTTGGGGAAACGTAAAGGGATTCCCTCACTCATGACTAGTGAGATCATACGGTTAAGCAGGGGAGGGTCTTAAAACCTCCTTTTCCCTCTTTCCCCTGAGGAAATATGACCCTAAGAAATGGCCCTGGATCTTAGCTTTTCATCCAGTCTTGTATATTCTAGATGCAGGGAGGGGAATCTCTGATCTGGGCTGGGAGTACAAGACACAGTGATCTGATAGTCTAAGAATCTAGACTGGGTATTGTAGCCATCCTAACATGGATGTCTTGAAGTTCAAGGGCCCCCAAACTCCAGCTCAGCAGAAACTAGAAGTGAAGAAGACTTTGGAGGTGAACTTGGTGGGAACTGTGTTTAACTTAATCCCTCCTTCCATTTTTTACCAGAGACCAAGGTGTTGAGGGGGGGAATTATGACTCTGAGGTGTTGGGGAAAAAAAGTATCTTTATTTGAACTACATCTGTGAAGTAAAAATCCCTGTATAAAAGCCAATTGATGCTAATGAGCTAAAGAGAAATGGAGTACTAAGTCACTAGATCCCTAAAATGGAGAAACAAAGATTGTTGGTGGCTCCAGATGGTGGCAGAGAAATGAGACTCTTTATCCCCCTCAGGGATAACTAAGAATCTTTAGGACAGAGAGAGATGTAACAAGCCTATCCTTCAAGGTGCAAAATCAATCATGTTCATGTGTATGGTAAGTTCCTTCCCCTTTACCTGACCCCCTTTTTCCCCTCTATATTCCCTTTTCCCTTCCTTTTCTTTTTTTTAATTTTATTGACTTGTTTGTTTACTTTTAGGTTACAAGATTCAGTTCCAGAGTCACTTGAGTTTCAGATTTTTCTCCCCTTCCTCCCCTCCACCCACCCTCGCCATGGTGGCATACAATCATGTATAGGATCTGCAAACTCCTTCACATTGTACAATAGTCTGGTTGAATAGGTTTTATAGCCAATGGAGTGAACAATGAGAAAAGAGAAACAAAAGCCAAACATTGAAAAGAATGATAGCATGCATTGCTTCAGGCTCCTTTTAAACTCTGCTCTTTCTGGATTCCCTTCCTTTTCTTAAGGTACATTTGTTTGTCTTATTTAACTTCTTCTATGGTTATTGAAGACCTTAGGGCTCTGAAAGGCCTCTAGTTTCATCTACTGGAATATAAACATGTCATCACGATAGAGTCCCTTCCAACTGCTCAAATGTATTTATCTTTCTGGTTTTCTCTTGACATCTGTATTTGCATTTCAAAGCTTCTCTTCAGCTCTGATCTTTTCATCAGAAACACTTGAAAGCCCTCTCCACCTCCATCCCAGAGGCCTTCACCTTCTGGCACTAGTTCAACCCCCATGGCATAGTCATTTGATTGGTGAGATCCTCCCTAGAACCCAATGTGAGGAAACACCCACAATTGCCTTGCTTAGTTCAAACTTAGGGAAACCCATGACTTCCCAGATAAATTCTTCACCTTGTTCCTCTTCCCATCTTCCCACTTCTCCCAAATTTTTAGTTTCCTTTTGTGTGCTGTCATCTCCTACTAGAAGGAAAGCTTCTTGAGGTTAGAGATGAACTTTTTTGTTTGTACTTGTATTTTCAATGTTTAACATAGTACCAGGAATATATTAAGTACTTAAGAAACCTTTGTCAATCAATCAGTTTGTCTCTTTCTTCTTTTCCTCTCTCTCTCTCTCTCTCTCTCTCTCTCTCTCTCTCTCTTTCTCTCTCTCCCTTCCTTCCTCCATCCCTCCCTCTCTCTCATGTATTCCACAAAAAATCAGTTTGCCCCCTTTAGGATTGTATTTGGTTTGGTTTGGTAAGTTATTCTTCCTTGCAAGCCTTTATCTTTTCTGTTCTGGAATAATATTGCAAGACAAGTTCTGGGTTATCCTGACTGTGGTTGCTTGGTACTTGAACTCTTTCTTTCCGGCTGTTTATATTGTTTTTCCCATTTAATCATGAAGCTCTGAGTTTTGTTTATGACATATGTGGGAATTTTCATTTTGGAATTTCTTTGGGAGCTAAGGTGTACAGTGAATTCCATGTATGTTCCTATTTCCTCCAGTTCTTTTATTTAAACTTTATTTTTATTTGTTTTCTTGTTTACATTATTCATTTTCATTACATTTTTGAATTACAAATTTTCTCCCCATCTTGCCCCTGCCCCACCCCTAAAACAGCAATCCCACTGTAAAGCCCTTCCCCTGCTCTGCTCTTTTATTTTCTGGTAGGGCAGGGAGGGTCTCCCTATCCCAGCCCCTGTATATCTTAATTCCTAGTTGCAGGTATTACAGAACTTTAAATTGTAGATTCTTTCGATTCCTTCCTTGTCACCAACCCCAACTGGAAGGACACTCAATTCAATACAGGCTGTGGATGTGTGATTATACAGGAAATCTTCATAGTAGACATA
>CM053595.1:61218535-61253333 GCA_028646575.1 Pseudocheirus occidentalis
TTTATGAGAAACCAAGATACTATTAAACAGTTACAAAGAAATGAAAAAATAGAAAGCAGTGTGAAATATCTCCTTGAAAAAACCACTGACCTGGAAAATAGATCCAGGAGAGACAATTTGAAAATTATTGGTCTACCTGAAACCTGTGACCAAAAAAAGAACTTGGAAAGCATCCTTCAAGAAATCCTCAAAGACAATTGCCCTGATGTTTTAGAATCAGAGAGCAAAATAGAACTTGAAAGAATTCACCAGTCACCTCTTCAAAAAGATCCCCAAAAGAAAACTCCTAGAAATGTTCTTGCCAGGTTCCAGAATACCCAGCTAAAAGAGAAAATATTACAGGCTTCCAAAAGAAAACCATTTGAATACTGTGGGAGCACTATCAGGATAACCCGGGATCTGGCAACTTCTACACTGAGGGATTGCAGGGCCTGGAATATGATATTTTAAAGATTAAGGGAGCTGGGATTAAAACCAAGAATCAACTACCCAGCAAAATGGAGCACATTATTCCAGGGGCAAATGTGGTCATTCAATGAGGTGGATGACTTTCAAGCATTCTTGCTGAAAAAATCAGAACTGAACAGAAAATTTGACAATCAAACACAAGAAGCATGAGAAGGTAAACATGGGAAAGAAATCATAAGGAACTTGTCAAACTTGAATTATTTACATGCCAATATGGAAAAATAATAACAGTAACTTATGAAACTTTTCTTAGCATGAGGATAGGTGAAGGGAATACAAATGTATATATATATATATGTATATTTACACATATGTCCATATAGGAGTCTATATATGCGTATGAATACATATTTAAGCATGAGTGTATAGGTGCATATAGAGGGTATAGGATGAATTGTATACAAAGGGATGATACCTTAAAAGGCGAAATTCTGAGGTGGGAGAGGACTAGAATGAGAGGAGACAGGGAGAGATAAAATGGGGTTAATCATCCCATAGAGAAGAGGCAAGGGATAACTGTTACAAGTTTACTTTCAATTACTCTCATTGAATTTGGCTTAGGGAAGAAATGGCATAAACTCTAAACTGGGCATCATGCCACACAGGACAGTAGGGGGCATGGGGATAAGAGGGGAGATGATGAAGGAGAGGACAGGGTCTGGGGGAGAGATGCTGGAAGCATACATTTCAGTAAATGGACAGGGACAGGGTAGAGAACAGAACAAGGGGGGGGGAAGGATAGGAAGGAGAGACAGATGATCACTGTCATAATATGTCTACTATGAAGATGTCCTGTATAATCACACATCCACAGCCTACATTGAATTGATTGTCCTTCCAGCGGGGTTGGGGGACAATGGAGGAACCGAAAGCATCTAGAATTTAAAGTTCTGCAATACCTGCAACTAAGAATTAAGATATACAGGGACTAGGATAGGGAGACCCTCCCTGCCCTACCAGAAAATAAGAGAACAGAGCAGGGGAGGGGCTTTACAGTGGGATTGCTGTTTTAGGGTTGGGGCAGGGAAAGACGGAGAGAAAATTTGTAATTCAAAAATGTCATGAAAATGAATGATGTAAACAAGAAAACAAATAAAAAAATTTGGGTCAAAAAATATCAAAAGAAGAACAAAAATTATTATCTTTTGCTGAATGTCTTCCAGGCATTCATGTTGTCCTCATGACCAAGGTGTTTTCTTTGGAGAGGCTCTGCTTGTAGTTGTTCTAGTGTTATTTCTTTTGGGTTTTCCTTTTGGGGACATTGTTGACCCATAATATTTTTTTCACATTGTTCAATGTCTTCTGTTTACTCATACCTCAAGTTTCATTCCTTGATTTGAGATATAGTGCCAGGGCCAGGCTCTACCTCATCCCACACTCTTGGATGGGGCATCTTGGCTTTGTTAGATCTGTATCTTAATTTTCTGCAAACTTTCACTTCCATTGCTGTGTCTGTACTCAGAGAGCTGTTAGGCTTCCATGGCTCCGACTAAAGCCCTCTGTTTGGTTGTCTCTAGTCAAGACACTGGGTCTTCTTCTCTTCACTTTGAAGTGTCCATGGTGAAGGAATTGTCTTCTGGAGATTCCTTGGTCAGGGTAATGTTGTGGAGTACTAGCAACCTCATTCTTGGGTTTTTCCAATTAGGTCTGTGCCCCTTGGGTCCACCCCCTGTCAAGGCACTTCTGGGGTATATATTTCATTTCCCTCCCAAGATTCTGAGGCGAAGGTGTTACTTCTTTTGTGCCTCACTGGTCAACCCTGTCCAGAGGAGGAAGAAAACAGTTTTGAGGAATTTGAGCTCTAGCAGTCTAGATTAGAGTCATCTATAGAAGAACTTTTCTTCTGAGAGGGAACTGCTCCTTGCCTTTTGGTGGGAGGATGAATGTCTCTCTTCTCCTATTATCCCATCAGTTATACCTTCTTATAGTAGATCTACTTGCCTGGGAGAAAATATGCCAGCAGGAAAAAAGACTCAGATAAACAACAGAACAATGTGGCCAACAAAGAAGCTGTGCCCAGAGGGGGAAAGAGGTGCAACATAAAGACACTATGAAAAAAAGAAGAGAAAGGACACTGGGGCCCTGCTTCAGTGGAAGCATCAGTCGTCTTGGCCACATGTATTCCCCAAGTTTGTATCCTTCTACTACTAAACTCTATGCTCATTCATACTCTTCCCATTGATGTTGTATATATTCATGAGACATGGGGTCTTAGGGTCATGGGTCATGACCCTAGGCTTATGGGGTCATGTTTGGTAGATACTATTCTTAATATTCCCAAGAAAGGTGATATGTGGTGGTGAATAGAGCATAAGATAAGTTGTTAGGATGGCCCAGTTTTGAGTCATGCCTCAGAAATTTACTAACTGTGTGACCCTAAGCAAGTCATTTAATTTCTTTATGCTTTGATTTTTTTGATTTTCTTTGATTTTCTTCTATCTCTACAACTATGACTTATGACCCATATATGATACTATTTCAGCAAATGCCTGTGCTTTGAGCTAAATGTATGCCCTGGCTAGTTATGAAGGATCAGTGTATCAATGGAGACTCATGAACTATAGTTTTAGGACCACAGGCCAACAGGTCTGTAAGTACTGTCAGTCATTCAAGTATTCGAGATAGTATATTAAGAGTGTCAGGACTATTTTGCCAGTGCACAGACAAGTATGATTAGGAAAAATGGCATAGGTAGTACTCTTGAGCCAGATGAAACACATTCATAGACTTAGTGCATTTCAGCATTCCATGAAAACCAAGTTTCATCAATGTCTATGCAGTATCAAAATGTATATTGGTAATTGATGCTTTGTATGTTCTACTGATGTATATTCCTATGACATTCATTTTAAGATAAACTGTTATACATATATTATTGCACTAATGTATTTGTTCTATTTCCATATATTTGTTTACTATATATTACATTATTATCAGCGATTGAATTTTGGAGGGTAAGTGCCATCCAGAATTCCACAAGCTATGGTAGGTGTATACTCTCATAGAAGACTGATTGTATGGATTATCCAAGCACTGTGCCACAGGGACTTCAATGAGACTTTTTAGCATAAGCCACTGAGGGAAGGCACAGAAAAAGCCAATGATGAGAATAGCCAAGTGAGTGTAGATCTATTTACAATTGGGAACATGGGCATATGTGCCAAATGAATGCCAATTGATTTCCTGGGGATAGGAACTATTAAACTGGGGGAATAGTAATGAATGTTGAGAGGAAATGATCAGGGGATTCCCAATCAATTCATATTTTTCCTAGTCCCTTTGATAAAATTAAAGAGAAAATAAAGATTTGATAAAGATTAAAGAGAAAAATGAGATGTTAAGATCTTTTTATTTTAAGTCTAAAGACATATTTGAACTGTGTCAAGATGTCTTTTAATGAAATTTGATGAAATTCTAGGGAGGTTAGTCCTTGGTTAGTTGAGGATCAGTAATTCCCCTGGTGGCTTTTAAAACCAAATATTTTCTAAGAAGTCAGTCAAAGCAGGAGAGAGGAGAAGTCCTGTGAGTAGAAATTTATCTCTAGAAGTTGAAAGTTGGGTTTGGAAGAGCAGTGGACACAGTGAGCCCATTCGAGTGACCTGAGGCCTAGAAGAAAAGGGACTTGACCAAAGGATGTCCCAGGCTCTTCCCACTGTCCCATACTGCCTCTTGATCATATTTCCACACATTGAACATAGGACAAGAAATTAGGAGAAATATGAACAGTAGTACATTTGTGTCAAAAATGAAACCAATAAGACTTGGCTATTTGCTTTCTATATGTGGTCTTTCCTGATGATGAATTAGATTCTTTAAAGGTCCGTGGTTAGAAACTCTACAAAACAACCAATCATATTCTAAAGGAAAAATCACTCCATTTTAGCAGTTTCTTCTTCTTGTTCTTCTTCCTAATAGCTAGCATTTATAATAGCTAGGCCTTAAGGTTTACAGTCTTTTACAAAAGTTATTCCATTTTGCTTTCACAACAAATCTGGAATGTAGGTGCTATTATTGTCTCCATCTTATAGATGGAGAAACTGAGGCTGAGAAAGGTCAAGTGGCCTGTCCAGGGTTATTCAACTAGTTAGTGTATGAGGCTACATTTGAGCTCAGGCTTTTCTGACTCCAAGTCTAAAACTCTCCCCATCGTAGCATCCACAAGCCTCCAATTGAGTGAGAATAAGAGGCTTGTACCCTATACAGGAATAACTTGATGCAATGTGATATTGAATAAGAAGTGAATTTGGAGTCAGAAAACCTGAGGAAGGTGGTCATGCTAGTGAGGAGACTCGAAGTCATGTCGTATGATGAACAGTTAATGAAAAAGTGGGTGCTTAGTTTGGACAAAAGAGGACGTGATGGGGACATGACATCTGTTTTCTCATATCTCAAGGACAGGCATGTGGAAGGGAGATTAAGCTTTACTAGACTCCAGACGTCAGGAATAGGAGCAAAGGGTAAAATTAGAGGAAGGCAGGTTTCTGCTCCATTGTTAGGAAGGACTTCCTCACACTGAGAAGTATTTGAAAATGGAAGAGGCTGTTTTGTGAAGTCACCAGTTGCCCCTCAAAGGGAAGTATTCAAGAAGAGTTAAGTGACCACTATCAGGAGCAAAAAATGGGATTCCTACAAGGGGTGAAGAGTTGGTCTAGAGTCAAAAAATATATTTTTAAAATTGCTGTCATCTACAAGTCAATCTACAAGATTCTTCTGAGCTACTATATATGAACTAATTCATTTGATAAGCATTTGTTAAATACCTGTTATGTGTTAGACACTGTACTGAATAGCAACACAAAACAGAGATGGCCCATGCCCTCAAGAATGATACATTCTTCTATTGCAGTAGGGCAGATAACAAGGGAAATAAATACAAAATATGTAAATGTAGACTAGATTCAAAGTAATTTTGAGGGGGATGCTGCTAGTAACTGGGAAGATTCAGAAAGGCCTCATGTAGGAGGTAACACTTGCTGTTTGTCCTTTGTTCTTGAAGAAGACCAAGACCTCAGGGAGGTGATGCCAAGACATGCAAATGAGCTGGATTTTAGTGAGGGAGGGCTGCGCAAAGTCATTAGCCTCACTTTTTCCTCTGGAGCCATCTGGGTCTTGGGTACAGGTAAAGCCTTGGAACAAACTCCCTGTGGTCCTTTACCTTTATCAGATATCCCAAAGGACAACGCAGAGGCAGATGGTGGACACAGACAATATAGATTTGTGACATAGTCTTATGTCACAGTGACTTACGTGGTGCAAGAGATGTGTGATCAGAAAAGGGATCAATGAGTGATATTATATATACTTAAAAGAGATGTCTCATTTGGACTTACCCCTTCTAAGGAGAGGTTGTCTTCCTTCTGTCCTCTCAGAGTATATTGGGAGGATTTACTTTTGTGTTAATTGGTGCTAGCATGGATTTTATTATCATTTTTTGGTACCAACCAAAAGTTAACCTGATGAAATTCCCCTCTTCCCAGAAACTACCTCTTTACACATACTATCTTTACTTTTTGGCCAAATAATCCCAATCCCTCTTTATCAGGCCCACCTTCTGTAATAATGGTACTTGGAAACTGAAAGGGATTTCCACAACACAGATGAGGTAAGACATTCCCCTCTCCTTATCTGTCCAAGAGCACTGCTCTCAAGAGCCTGTACCCAAGGACAACTGCCCTCATCCTCCTGAGGCCCTTAAATCTGCTCCCTACCAGCTCTGGCAATTCCCTTTGTACCTTTGGAATGTGGCACAAGGTTTGAGGGCCTTACCAGATCATCCTGCAACAGAGGCTTCTGGTAGGCAGCCCACTGACCCTGACTCTACATCCTTCTGGACGTTCAAGGAAAGAGTCCAGAATTTCACAACTGGGTGTCTAGACAAGAAAAAGCCATTTGTTCAATGCCAGTGTATGCTTATAGAGTGCCAAACTGAGACCTTCTTTTCTGCCTGCATGGAGGGACAGAGGCCGCATTTCACAACTCCAGGCAATGCTAGCGTAATTCAAGATTTTTGACAGTTAAATCTTTCCCTTTTTTAAAGGGCAGTTTTAGCTGAAGTGATGGTTTGTTCTTGTGACACTTTTTTTCAACCATTACTGGAAACTAATACTTGAAGAATAAGCTCTGCTCTCGTATAGAAACTGTTCTGAGAAAGAACTATATAAACTTCATTTCAGTTCAACTCAGTGACATGTAATTCAATTCAGTTCAGTTCTGGTTAGAGCAATTCAATTCAATTCACTTCCATGCAGTGCAATAGATTTAGGTTCAGTTTGGTTCAGTTCTGTTCTCTATAGCTCATTTCAAATTTTTTTTTCAATTTCATTAAAATCAGATCAGTTTAATTTAATTCTATTAAATTTATATATTTTCCATCCCATCCCATCCCATTCCATCCCATCCCATCCCATCCCATCCCGTCCCATCCCATCCCATCCTGTCCCATCCCATCCTATCTTATCCCTTCCCGTTTCACATAACTCAGTTCTGTTCCATTCCATTCCATTGAATTAGGTTCAGTTGAATTCAATTTAAATGGAACTGAAACTTCATGCTTGATAATGTGTTAAAGTACAATATTCCTTGATATTGTACCAAGTAAGAGTAGAGAGGAGGAGAAAAGAAAAAGGGAGGATGATATAGTAGAAGCAACATTATGAAGAAGACCTGGGTTCATGTTAGAGGCAGATAGGTGGTTCAGGGGGGTAGAGCACTAGGCTTGGAGTAAGGACGTTCAAATGAATGAGTTAGTAATTTCTGGTATTTCCCATAATTATAAACATTGATTGCTTCTGTAAAGAACAGGCCTCAATTTATTTCAATCCAATTAATATTTATGGTGGGCCTACTATGTGCAAAGCACTATGGTAGGTCCTGGATATAGTTTCAAAGGAAAATAAAACAAAATTGTTTTTGCTTACAAGAAGCTTACATTTTATTGGTAGGAAGCTAACATGCATACCGACAGCACTAGGTGGAATTGTGAACTAATGATCTGGCCAACCAAGGTCTCATAAAGGAGATAGTACCTGAACTGCCCCTTGGAAAAAGGGTTGACCACAAATTGATAATGATAGTAAATAAGAGATTAAGGAATAGCTTAAATAAAGCTTATTGAACTGTCTCTTTGATCATGTCAGAGTAGATAGTCTATCCTCTTCTGTTCTGCTTTATCTGGCTTCCCTATTTGACTTTTTTTAATGACTCTACAAAACAAATCAGAAAAGTTTATTTGTTTTTGGTGGTGGTGGAAGGTGAGAAGGGGGTATTGTTTTAGGCCCCATGGAGAAAGTCTGGATTCAATCATGCACCCATAGCCCCAGTGTCCTAAGAGGCATAGCATGGAGTGGTGAAAACGAGACTCGAGTCCTGACATTGCTACTTAGTAGATAGGTAATCTTGGGCATCTCTCTTGGCCTCAGATTCCTCATCTGGAGAACGGGCCAGCTGGGCTAAATGATTTCTACTTGTAATATTCTGTAGCTTCGAGTAGGAGGTAGGGGTGGTAGTGGAACATAACACACGAAATAAATAGGTGACTAAAAATACATAGCAAGGAGTGGAAAGGGGGGAGCATGCTTACTTTTTCCTCTCCTTCACTTTATCCTCCAAGCTGAGGGGTCCCTGGGGCTGTTTGTCAAAAGGTTCTCAGCCCTTTGGTTGGGTGGGAGAAAGGTTAAGGAGCAATGAGAGCTTCTGTAGGTGATAGCATATATGAATGTTGGTCTTCAAGATGAGAGCAACAAAACCTCTTTCAGTAATGCTCTGGAATAAATGCCGAATTTTTGTTCTGCTTTTTCTCATCTGCCCCTGCTGTTGCACCTTCTGAAGACACGTTAGTACAGACGTACTTCCTCTCACTGCCCCGTAGCCAGCCTGTTCTGGCTGTGCTCATTCATTCATTCATTCATTCATTTGCTTTTGGGAGGGGGAAAGGTAGGGCAGTTGGGGTTAAGTGACTTGCCCAAGGTTACACAGCTAGTAAGTACTAAGTGTCTGAGGCCGGATTCGAACTCAGGTCCTTCTGACCCCAGGGCCAGTGCTCCCTAGCCACCCTTCTGTCTGTGCTTCTAAGAGACATCTCTATGCTGCTGATAAAGGCACTGCAGGAAGAGGAGCAGGAGGACAGGGTTTGAGCCCTGCCTCTGATATTTCATGGCTGTGACCTTGGCCACAGTGTGCCTGGGTCTGGCAGGATGGAGTGTTCTTTCCCCACCCCCTGGTCCCATAAGCAGATGGAACCTAGCAGCATAACCAGCACTCTCCTGGAAGCGCAAGTTTTCCCTCTACTGCCTTCCCACCAAATACAAGGAATAGTGCTCCAGGGTGAGGGTCTCATATTCTGGTATTCCTGAGATCCTCTATAACATCGCAACTGCATTGGGGGTAGGGAGCCTTTTCATGCTGCTCCCCCCTATTCCATCCCTCCCAATTCATCCCCTCTATCTTTTGTGAATTTTGTCTAGAAGACATAAAGAGCTGTACTATTTGTTGTACATTGATAACCTTTGAACTCTTTGGAAGACCCCAAACATGAGCCAAAACCTAAACTTTACATACTTTTCTCCTAGGTCTAGGGAATGGGACTGTAAAGAGCCAAAAAGTGAGAGGATATGGAGCCTGGCCCTTCATTTAGGTGGACAAAGCTCCCTCAGGACTGAATCCAGATGGAATCCTTGGGCAGAGAGCAGAGAGGAGCTCATTAGCAGAGGAGGGGCGCAGCACCATTCTGCATTAGTGTAGATATGCTTAATAAACTCAACCACAGTTCTTGGGATTATCTAAGTTAGGACTCTGCGTGGGCACGCCATTTCTCTTTCTGTACCTCAGTTTCCCTGATTATAAAATAAAGTTAATAATGCTTCTTATCTTACAGGATTGCTGTGAGGAAAGAGTTTTCCAAACCTTAAAGTGATTGAGAAACAGGAGATGTTTTGATATCACATGCTTTTTAGACTACGATCTGATTCTTTCTTGAACAATACCCTCATCTCTCAGAAATGATCACAGGAAAGGTAGCCCCATGATAGCACCTGGCTTTCCTGGAGGGAGGTCCCCAAACTAAACATAGGACCCATGTTCACTTTCCTGCCCAGTCCTGGACCTGGCAGAGAAGGAAAGGGATGAAAAATATTCCCCATTTTATCCTTCCCTGAGCATTTAAAAAGCAGTAATAAATAGATGATAGCCTTGGAGGTGTGATTTATTTGTTTTATGAATCACAGAAGAGCCCATAACTCATGGGAGATTAAGGCTGAAGTAAGTTGTATGACTCTTGCATTACAAGTTGAGATTAATGTCTTATCACAGGAGGCACCATCATTAACCCATCCCTCCTGCAGTTAGTTTAATGTCAGTGACAGAAGAATTGACTTTTAACGTTAAAAAAAATGTTCTTGGTTTCTCTTTGGCTCCGATTCTAGCCAAATAAATGCTTGCATGGTTATGATAGCTGGGCCAGGGGTTTTGAGTGGGCAGTGTTGCGTAGGCCCTGGGGTGAAATAGTTTGGTCAGTTTATTTAATTGATGGGGGGGAGGGGCATTATGTGGAACCCTCTGGCTTCCTTCATCTGATCTAAACTGAGAGGAGACCCCCGGGAAAGCAGAATCTCTCTTTCTGCTCTCAGTGAAAACTCTCTTTTTAAACTAAGTTTTATTAATGCCTTTATTTTTAAATTTCAATCATTTCTGAAAATCGTTTCCCAATCTATTCACAATTAAACTCTAACTTGTGATAAAGGAAAAAGAGTTAAGGAAAAATGGGTAAGTGGTTTGATAGTCACTTTGATATAAGTGTGCAGCATTCTATCACAGTAACCCCTACCTTCCCTTTGGAGAGGGAGGAGGCATATTTCATTATTTGTTCTCAAGGACCATTATTGGGTTTTTAATTTCTCAGCATTTGACCTTTCTATGCTCTTTTTAATTTATACTTATGTAGTCATAATGTTTGTTATCCTTTCGGATACTTCTGAGAGAAACGACCGCTCAAGGCACTATGGTGTGGAACTCTCAAACCAGAGTTTCCTTGGGAAGCTTAGAATTTAGGGTAGACCGTCCCCCAAGTCTTCAGTTTAATGTGTTGCTGGGACCTGAAGGCCCGTTCAGTGTTGGACGCTGCCATGAAGGGAAGTGGAAACAAAACGAGATATATGATCCATTCCCCTCCTGAAATCCTAACACAACCACAGTGAGGATGGGCCCACCTGGGAATCCTGTGGGCAACTCTGGTCCCTATACCTGAGGTGTCATAGAACAGAGAGAAACAGAGGGATGTCGTAGTGCAAGCCTGTAGTCTCTGCTTTTGGAAAGGCTGAGACTGAGGCTGGTGGATCACTTGAGTTCTGGAATTCTGAACTATAGTATGGCTAAAACGAATTGGGAGTCTATACTAAATAGGGTAGCTAAGTGGCAAGGGTGATAGAGTGCTCACTTGAAGGTCAGGAAGAGCTGAGTATAAATTCAGCCTCAGATCATTAATTGTGTGACTCTGGGCAAGTCATTTAACCCTATTTTTTCATCTGTAAAAAGGAGCTGGAGATGGAAATGGCAAACCATTCTTTGCCAAGAAAACTGTAATTGGAGTTAAAAAAAACTGGACATGATTGAAATGACTGAACAACAGCAATACACCAAATCTAGCACCAATAGAGTAAACCCCTAGAAGAAGAGGACCACCAGACTGACTGAGGAGAGACAAGTTGGCCTAGTTCAGAAGAACAGAGTTGATCAATACTGATCAATATTGGGATTGGGTCTGTGAGTGGGCACTATATTTCCCGTTTGGGTGAGATAGGGATAGCCAGACTCAGGAAGAAAAAAAATCAAATAAATCTGTCAAAGTAAGATGGTGCCAGTTTGTGGAAGGCCTTGAATGACAGGTAGAATTCTGTGGGCTTTGCTCAGTATACAATAGGGAGCCACTAGCTTTTTGAACTGAAGAGTAATATGATTTGTATTTGGAATAAAAAAAACCTACAGAATTCTATCCTAATTCTGTTAATTAGTACTTCATGAACTTTAGTAAGTTACTTTTCTTAAATCCTAAGCTTCCAAATTTGTAAAACGATGGGGTTGGATTAAATATTCTCCAAGGTCCTTCCCAGCTTTAAATCCTAAAACAAAGACGGGAGCATAGAGAGGAGGAGGAATGAGGAAGAAGTGAAGAAGGCACAGAAAATCCACTTCGATCAGATCCATGGGGTCCACACATCTAGTTTACTTCTGGAGCCATCTGGTCTAGTTGTTTACATGACTCAACTTGACCAGATCTTCAACAGAGGGGAAATCAACAGCCCTTGAACCAAACAGAGTCAGAAGTACAGTAGATGCTTTGGGTATGTCCCCTTCCCCCCATTCCACCATGACCACATCAACTGTAAGGGTTCCTAGATATCCTTTGTCAATAAGTTTTGTGTTTCTGGATGTGAATCTCTAATTTTTGTTTTCCCTCCATTGGATGGTTTGACCAACCTTTCTCAACAACCCGGGTAAGGTGAGCAAGCATATGTTTGCTGAAAGTCTATGATTTTTGAGTCTCTGTGATAAGCTCTGGGGACACATGGATGCATTGGACACACAGCTCTTGCCATCTATGTCTTCACAGAACAAGGAGAGATACAACACACACAAAAATAGATAACTAGTGATACATAATGAGTAGAAGGTGCCAAAGAAGGAATACGAGTAGACGTACCATCAGAGAGGCAGTTCAAATCTAGCCTCAGCCACTTACTAGCTGTGTGACCCTGGGCAAGTCACTGCATTTCTGTTTGCCTCAGTTTCTTCATCTGTAAAATGGGATAATAATATCACCTACCTCCCAGGGTTGTTGTCAGGATCAAACGAGATCATTGTAAGGTGCTTATCATAATATCTGTCACGCAGTAAGTACTCTATTAGTATTAGGAGTAGGAGTAGGAGTAGGAATAGCAGTACCAGTATCATCATTATCATCATCAGTAGTAGTAGTAATAGTAGCAGTAGTAGTAGCAGCAGCAGTAATGGTAGTAGTAGTAGTGATGGTGGTGGTGGTGATGGTGGTAGTAGAAGAATCAAAAGAATTGGCGTCAGAAGTCCAAGTTCTGCCTTGGCCAAGGCACTTACATCATCTTTGTTAATGCTTACATAACATTTTACTCCTTACAAAGCTGTCCGTGTAGACTATTGCATTTAATCTTTGCAAGAACCCTGGAAGCTAAGTGCTATTATCACCCCAATTTTGTAGATGAGGAAACTGAGACTTTGTAGATGAGGAAACAGATGAGAAACTGTAGATAAGGAAACTTAAAAGATTAAGTGACTTTCTCAGCATCACAAAGTTACTATCTGAAGCAAAATTTGAACACAGGTTTTCCTGACTCTCTGAGTCTCTGTTTCTTCAACTGTAAAAAGGGAATAGTCAGTCAATAGTCAATGAGCATTAATTACGAACTTAGTGTATGCCAAATACTGTGCAAAATGCTGGGGATATAAAGAAATGCAAAAACACTCTTTGCTCTCAGGAAGCTTACAATCTAACAGGGGAGACAAACGTGAAAATAATTAAGAACTATACAGAGATATGTTCAAAAGGAAGCCGCAGTAGCTAGGTGAACCAGGAAATGCCTGCTGCAGCAGGGAAGATTTGAGCTGTGGCTTACAGGAAGCCAGAGAAGTCAAGATGTAGGAACAAAGAGGGATGGAGGCATCTGGGCACTAGGGGCAGCAGTCACAAAGGTGTGGAGACCAGAGATGGTGTGTTATAAGAAGAACAGCAAGGAAGCCACTAAAGTCAGATTATAAAGTTCATGGAAGGGAATAAAGTGTAAGAACACAGGAAAGGTAAAAAGCGGGCACGTTGTAAATAGGTTTAAATGCCTCAAAGAGAACTTTATATTTTATCCTGAAGGGAATAAGAATTTATTAAGTGGGATGGAGGTGGGGGGGGTGAGTCAACACAGATAGACCTGGCAGGCTAGTAGAAAATAGATAACCATGAGTGGGAAGTGCCAAATAAGGGATATGGCAGGAATGTCAACCTGGTATTAGTAGAGGGACTGTAGGACTTGATGTCAGAAGATTGGGATTCATATCCTAGTCCTACCTTTCCCTAACTTGATGACCTTAGGCAAGTCATTTAACATTATCATCATCACTAACATAGAAGCAATCCCACCCTCCAAGCTTTACAAGGCTCTTTAAAATTTGTTATTATATTTAATCTTCTCAACAATCCCAGGAGACATGAAGCAGGGCAGTCAATTGCAAATCTATTGCAATTGTTCAGGTGTTGTTCATCCTTGGTTTTCAAAGAAGACCAATGACATCACAGGGTGATGTCTTGACTTGCACATGAATTGGATTTAAGTGAGGCAGAGCGGCACAAAGTCGTCAACCTCACTCTCTCCCAGAGTCATCTAAGTCCAATGGCAAGACAAAAGTCAGGATGACTGGCGATGGCCTGGGATGCAGTGGATGACCTTGGAGTCCTCAATATCTGACCATACTCTGAACCCTCCACAGATGCCTTTATGACCATTGGAATGAATTGTTCTCATCTTCCCCTCTAAGGGAAGTTTTCCCATGCTTGGAATAGATACCCCCAAACTCACTGACGGGTGTGAGGCCTGTCAAGTTACCCTCAACTTGGCTTAGCCTGTCTACCAAGACAGCGTACTGTAGTGTGGCCGCTGTGAACACTACAGCTTCTTGGAGCCACAGGTGAGTGTTGGGTGAAGGTGGACCCCAAAGGCAGATGAGCAGCCCTGAGAAGGGATTGGCAAACCCTCACACCAGAGGTACTAGTCCTCCCTGAACACCCCATGGCACTAGGTGACAGGTGATAAGGACCTGAAGTAAGGAGGTAGATGTGTGAGTGGAAAGAAAGGGACATATATGTAAGACGTAAAGACAGGTGCCCCAGAGATTGCATGTGAATGTGATATTTTGAGGATGACAATGAAGTTTCCAGCTTAAGTAACCTTTTCAACAGTAATAGAAAAGTTCAGAAAAAAGGAGGATTTGGGGTGAGAGAATGAATCTGTTTTGGATATGCTGAATTTGAGATGACTATGTGACAAGAGATAGGTCAGAGGCAATTGTTGATGAAGGAACTGGAACTCAGGACAGAGTCTAGGACTAGATATAGAAATCTAGAACTATAGAAAAGATAAATTAACCCACGGGAACTGGAGAGGACATCAGATAAGGTGGAATGGAGGGAATAGAGAAGAGAGCCTGGGATAGAACCTTGGGCAAGCCCATTGTTAGTGGGCATGACACTGATGAAGATACAGCAGAAGAGTCTGAAATGGAATCATCATTTAGGTGGGAGGAGATCAGCTTTATGGAAAACCAAGAAAGGATCAATTATTTAGGAGAAGGTTATGGATATTATTAAATGCCACAGAGAGCTCAAGAAAAATAAATATTGGGGAAAAGCCATTAGAGTTGTTAAGTAAGAAGTCACTGGTAGGTTTTTTTCTCTGAGGGGGAAGGTGAGGCAATTGGGGTTAAGTGACTTGTCCAAGGTCACACAGCTAGTAAGTGTCAAGTGTCTGAGGAGGTCAGATTTGAACTCAAGTCCTCCTAACTCCGGGGCCAGTGTTCTATTTACGGCTCCACCTAGTTGTCCCTCATTGGTAGTTTTAAAGAGAGTAATTCCAGTTCAATAAAAGAGATAAAAAACCAGATGGCAGAGAGTGATACAAGTAGAGGCTTCTAGTATAGATGACTTTTTCAAAGAAAGGGAGAAGAAACTAGGACAATACAGTCATTGGGAATAGTCAGATAAAATGAAGGGTTTTTTTAAGTACTGAGGAGACATAGAGATATTTATAGGCAGCAGAGCAAGAGCCTGCAGATAAGTAGAAATTGAATGTGTGTGTGCGTGTGTGTGTGTGTGAGAGTGAGAGACAGAGACAGAGACAAAGACAGAGACAGAGAGAGAGACAGAGAGAGACAGAGAGAAAGCGAGAGAGACAGAGAGACAGAGAGAGAGACAGAGAGAGACAGAGAGAGAGAGAGAGAGAGAGAGACAGAGACAGAGAGAGACAGAGACAGAGACAGAGACAGAGAGGAGATAATAGTGGAGGCGATTTGCTAGACAAGATGGGAGGGAATGGGATCAAGGGTGCATGTCAAAGGATTGACATTGGCATGGAGAAGGACCACTGCTTCCTCCAAGACAGAGATAAAGGAGGAGGCAGTAGGGGAAGCCATCTGAGTCATGTGAGATGACCATGAAGACAGGAAGGAGCTCTTGGTGAATGTCCTTGATATTTTTTAAGGTAAGGTTCCTAGTCAAGGGCTTGGGGGTGGGGTGGCTTGAGGATAAATGAGAAGATTTGGAACAACTCTTGTAGGGAGCAAATTATTGAATCCATATATTAGCATTTATTCTAACTTTTTTATAGATTTGTGATTAGAGAAATGTGTTACCTTACTATTGAGGGTTTCCTTACTTATCTACTTCCACCAGCCCCATCTCTAGTAGACTAAGAATGAAGACAATCAAGCCACAGGGAATCAGGGAATAGGTGGAAAGTCTTAACTCAGAGTTTAGGCTGAAGAACTCTGAAGCCCATTGACACACAGGCTCATAAAGTTTTAGGTGAAAGGGACCTTAGAGGCCATCAAGACTAATCCCTACTCCCATCCCCATTTTGCAGGTGAGGAAACTGAGGCAAAGAAAGGTTAAAGAACTTGATCAGCATTACCCAATGTGCAATCTGCTTCAAATATTCTCACCTGGTCTCAAATCTCCCATACCATTCCTTGCTCCAACCCACTGTACTCAGGACCTCCTCTCACATTTTTTTTTTTTTGCTTTTTTGGAGGGCAGTTGGGGTTAAGTGACTTGCCCAAGGTCACACGGCTAGTTTTTTGTGTTAAGTGTCTGAGGCTGGATTTGAACTCAGGTACTCCTGACTCCAGGGCCAGTGCTCTACTCACTGCGCCACCTAGCCGCCCCCTCCTCTCACATTTTATCAAAAAAAAAGATTATTCATTAGGAGCTCCTTCCTATTTCTTCATCACTATCTCACATGATTCCGAAGCAGAATTTCAATTCAATTCATCCTGACTTTAAGCCCAGTCTCATAATCCACACAGACTTGCTGTCTCTCCAACCTAACTACCTTCCAAATATCTATCAGTCACCCATTCAATTATCATTAATTAACGAAATGCAAAAGAAGGACTCACTCTCCTTTGTTATTCACCCATGTCTTTCATTCCCTCCCAGACTTCTTTTCTGTAACTTCTTTTGAATTTTGAGACTGCTTTAGAGAGTCAGCAATCATTTCCAATACAATCTCATAGGATGACAGATGAACCATGAAGGACCATGAAGGCAAATGCTTTAACTTTAATATGAGAAAACTGAGGCCTCTTCCCCCCAAAATATTAGGTGAATTGCCCAGAGTCATACAGCTAGTATATATCTAAATTGGGCTTTAACCACAGATTAAGTCCAATTCTCTATCTAGTACACTATGGTGTTCTTCACTCTCATTAAGGGGAAGATTTATGATCCTATAATCCCCTATTACCTCTTAGGGATCATAGGGTTACAGATTTGGGGATACTCTCTCAACCCTCACTATGCCCCAACAGGAGGAGTGTACTGGAGTGTTCTCAAATGACTCATGAGAGTCAATTGTTAAATTTTCAGTATGAACATTTCCATGTTGGAAGTTGGTAAACACTACAAATCAGGGAAGCTAGGTGGAGCAGTGGATAGAATATTGAGCTTGGAGTCAGAAAGAATCATCTTTCTGAGTTCAAATCTGGCCTCAGACACTTAGTAGCTATGTTATTCTGGACAAGTCACTTAACCCTGTTTACTTCAGTTTACTCATCTGTAAAATGGGTTGCGAAGGAGTTGGCAAATGACTCTAGTGTCTTTGCCAAGAAAATCCCAAATGAAGTCACAAAGAGTCTGACACGACTGAACAACAACAAATTGGGGCTTGATTTATTATTTGTTGATTGCCTGAATTTAAGAAAGCCATGGAGAAAATGTTTATAATGTAGATTAAACTTAAAAGTGTGTTGTATGTTTTCAGCAAGCCAGTTGTTAAGCATTTAGTGGCATACTTCTGCTCCATACCTTATACTTAGGAGTACATGGCCTTACTCCCAATTTCACTTTGAAAATTTCAGCCAACTCTCTTGAATTTCTCAAGATCTTCTTTTCTATGTCTTAAACTTTTTCATCATGATCACTTTCTCGTCAAAAAAGGATAGTCTTGATCCTCCCACCTCTACCCTTGATCCCCCCACCTCTACCCTTGATCCCATTCCCTATGACCTCTAGGACCTACTTCCAACAATCATCCTCTTTGTCTTAGGAAACTTCAATATCTCCCTTGTCAGAGATTACTTTCCATATCCTTACACATGTATTCAGACTTTTCCTTGACCACCCAGTTACTACTCCAGATTTCTGCTTCACTTCATCAGTACATTTGAGAAATGTTGCATACATTCAATGATTCCAGTTTCTCAATAGCCAATATCTTCTTAACCATGGCTTGTCAGGCTTTAACCCCCATTACTCTACTGAAACTTTTCTCTCTAAGCTAACAATGACTTCTTCATTGTGAAAAGGGGAAATAGATCATAGGATCATAGATTTAGAGCTGAAAGAAACTTCAGAGCTCTGAACACAGAATTTAAAAACACAGAATAGGAAAAAATGAATATACACTGGGCTATTTTTCCAAAGATGTAGAAGCTCTGAGAAAGAGAATAACAACTTTGGAACACAGAAACTGAAGGGGAAGGAAATTTGCCAGAAGTAAATGGCAATAATGTTTATAAAAATGAATTCTCTACGAGTCAAAGAAAAAATGTTTTTATTTTTTAAAAACATTTTCACCAATTACATATTAAACCAATTTTTAACATTTTTTTGAGTTCCGAATTCTCTCCCTCCCCCCTTCCCCTTCTCTGAGATAGTAAGCAATCTGATACAGGTTGTACATGTATAATCATGCAAAACGTATTTCCATATTAGTCATTTTGTTGGAAGAATAGTAAAGCCATAAAGAAAGAAAGAAAGAGAAAGAGAAAGAATGAAAGAAAGGAAGGGGGAAAAATGAAAGAAGGATGGAATAAAGGAAAAAAGGAGAAAAATAATATGCTTCCATCTGTATTCAGATGCCATCAGATTTTTCTCCAGAGCACTTTTCATCATGAGTCTTTTGAGAATATTTTGCATCATTGTATTGCTGAGAATAGCTAAGTCATTTACAGTTGATCATTGCATAGCATTGCTGTTACTATATACAACATTCTCCTGGTTCTGCTCATTTCACTCTGCATCAGTTCCATGTAAGTCTTTCCAGGTTAGAAAAAAAGATTTTTAAAGACCTGCAAGCTCATAAAAATCATTTGAAAACATTCCTCAAATCACCAGAGGTAAGAGAAAACAACTGAGACTATTTTATACCATGACAATTGGTAAGGATGATTTTAAAAGGGGAGAAATAAGTATTGGAGAGGCTGTGAGAAGACTAGTATAGTAATGTACTCTTGGTAGATTTGCCAATTGGTCCAAATGTTCTGGATATCAATTTGTAATTAGTCAAGAAAACTTTTGACAGTTATTCCACTACTCTTTATATAACTTAAGTGGACCTGAATTTGAATCATGGGCACATGAGGATAGTAAGAAAAATAAAATAGTAGTTAAAAAATAATATTTTATTCAATGGGAATAAGTTATTTCAGTGCAGGGAGAAACCCTGGCAACGATCCTGCCAAATTGCTGCCTGTAGCGTAACCTTCTGTCATTACTGGTCTTATTCGAATAGAGGTTTCAAAAAGTCTAATGAAGACAGTTCCCTAAAGTTTCCCTAAGTCTGCAACCTAGAGAGTCAGTCAAAGTAATTTTCTACTCACTTAATGCAGGTTAAGGGGCTCCACTGTCCAGCCAGGTTCAAGTTGTGATCACTAGCTGCCTTCAGAGGTTGTTGCGTATCATTCTGCCGATTGGGTTCAGACAGTGGTTAACACTATAGCTAAAGCCTAGAGTCTTGGTATTCACCCCCGTCTTTCCATAGAACATCTACAAATCCACTGTCTTCTATGCTAAGGAGGTAAAAAAACAGAAATAGAAATCTAATGGACACCCATGTTCTTAGTAGTGTTCTTCATGGTGACAAACATATAGAAACAAAATAGTTGCCCATCTATCAGGGAATGTCTAAAAAAGACAAACAAAAAGACAACCAAAATTACAATATTTGAACGTAATGAAATATTTTTTGTACAGCAAGAAATGATGACTATGAGAATTTCGGAGAAACACAAGAAAATATGTACAAATTGATGCAGAATGACATAAATAGGAGCTAAAAACAGCATAGTAATAACAAACTAAATGGAAATATACAAGAAATCTGAACTTTGGGTAACTGGAATACTATATAAGAGTATAGAAAAGCGGCAGAAAATAGAAATTGAACACAGTTCCTTTCTCACAGTTGAGAGGTAGGGGCCTACCAGGGTAGAACGATGTTTATGTTGTCATATATGATCATTGTACGGGGTATTTCAGCTTAATTATAACATAGATGCTTCTGCCTCTTTTTCTTCCAATCTCTTTAACTTGACTTCTGACCTGGTCATTCAACCAAAACTACTCTCTCCAAAGTTACCAGTGATCTCTTAATTGCCAAGTCTAATGGCCTTTTCTCAATTCTTATCCTTCTTGACCTAAGTTCAGCCTTCAGTCACTCTCTTCTCTTTGATACCCTCTTCCTTCTAAGGTTTCCACATCACTACTTTATCTCAGTCCTTCTCTTATTTGTCTGACCATTCATTTTCTGTGTCCTTTGATGAATCCAGGTCATACCTACTAAAGGTGAGGCTCTGGTCTGTGCCTTCTTCTTTTCTCTTTCTATACTGTTTTCTTGGTAATCTCATCAACTTCTATGGATTCAATTATCATCTCTATGCTAATTATTTTCAGATCTACTTATCTCACCTTAGTCTCTCTTCTGGACTCCAGTCCCATATCTCCAATTATATATTAGACATTTCAAACTTGATAGTATATAGACATCTTATATTCTCCATGTCAAAAACTAAACTTATCATCTTTCCATGAAAACTCTCTCCCCTTCTGAACTTCCAAATTACTGTTGAAGACACCACCCTACTTCCAGTTACCCAATCTTTCACCCTTGATTCCTCACTCCTTTTCAAACACTCCCTCCCACCCCCTCCTCACATACACAATCTGTTGTCGAGGACTATCAATTTGACCTTAATCTCTCTTATATGCCCCTTTATCTCCTTTGACTCTACAACCAGGTACAGGATCTCATCAACTTATGCCTGGAATCTTCCTACACCTTGTTGGTTAATCTCAAGTCTCTTCACATTCCAGGGAAGGGAATATATATATGTATGTATATTTTTTTTCAGAATTTATTTATTTATTTTTAGTTTTCAACATTCATTTTCACAAGATTTTAAGTTCCATATTTTCTCCCCATCTCTCCCCTACACCCTACTCTAAGCATACTGGCCCTTCCCCCAGTCTGCCCTCTGACATGTCCCCTTTATTCTCCCCTTTCCCCTTACTTTCTTATAGGGCAAGGTGGATTTCTATACCCCTATATATCTTATTTCCCAGTTGCATGCAAAAACAATTTTTTTCAACATTTGTTTTTAAAACTTTGAGTTCCAGATTCTCTTCCTTCTTCCCTTCGCACCCACCCCCATTGAGAAGACAAGCAATTCAATATAGGTTATACATGTGTAGTTATTCAAAACATTTCCATGATAGTCCTATTGTGAAAGACTATATTTCCCTCCATCCTATCCCGCCCCCCCATTTATTCTGTTTTCTCCTTTGATCCTGTCTCTTTTCAATTGTTTGCTTTTGACTGCTCCCTCCCCCAATCTGCCCTCACTTCTATCATCTCCCACCTCTTATCCACTTTCCCCCTACTTTCCTATAGGGTAAGATACCCAAATGAATGTGTATGTTATTCACTCCTTAAGCCAAACTCAATGAGAGTAAGGTTTATTCCCTTTCACCTCCCTGCCCTTCCCCTCCATTGTAACAGTTTTCTCTTGCCTCTTTTATGTGAGACAATTTAGTCTATTCTATCTCTCCCTTTCTCCTCCCAAAAAAATCCTCTCTCACTTCTTAATTTTATTTTTTAGATATCATCCCTTCATATTCAACTCACCCTGTGCCCTCTGTATATGTATACATGTACACAGGGAATACATATTTTTAAAGCACCTACTACACTCCAGGCACTGTGCTAAGACCTTTGCCAATATTATCTTGTTCATCTTCCACTTAGCTGTTAAGTAAATTTTATTAAAGTGTAGCTCTAATCATGTTACCCTACTTCTTCCCCCCATTTAGTAAATTCCAGTGACTCCCTGTCATCTCTAGGATCAAATATAAAGTCCTATGTTTGGCATTCAAAGCCCTTTACCATCTTTCCAGTTTTCTTATACCTTACTCCATGTACCCTGCAGTTCAATGACGCTGGCCTCCCTCCTTACCATTTCTAGACTCCAGGAATTTTAACGGCTATTTCTGGCTTCCTTACCTTCTTCCATGTCCCGGGCAAAATCCCTTCTGCTTTGAGAAACCTTTCCTAAATCATCTTAATGCTAATGCCTTCCTTCTATTATTTCTCTCCAATTGATCATATATAAATTTTAATAACAGTGATAGCATTTATATGGTGTCTACTATGTGACAGGCAGAGCTGGGGCTAAGGATTAAGGTCTCTTGGTCTTAGCATCATCCCATGACATTCTCTGATTAGAAGACAAAAGAACTGTAGCAGTAAGTGGTGGAAAAAAAGGAAGGAAGCATTTGTGAAATGCCTACTGTGTGCCGGGCACTGCGCTAAGTGCTTTTACAAATATTGTCTCATCTGATCCTCATAACAACCCTGGACAGGTGGGTAGGTGGGTGGGTGCTATTATTATCCCCATTTCACAGATTAGGAAGCTTGAGTCAAACAGAGGTCAAATGACTTGCCCAAGGTCAAACAGTTAGAAAGTATCTGAGAACAGATTTGAACTCAGGTCCTCCTGACATTGGGGTCATTGCTCTATCTGCTGTTGTGTGTGAGCTCCTTGAAAGTAGGCACTTTTGTCCTTTATTTGTATCCTCAGTCCTCAGCACAATGCCTGGCACATGGTAGAGGCTTAATAAGTGCTTACTGACTGCTTTCTAATGAGAGAGTTCAGTAGGTGGTTGGAATGGAGGGTAGAAGGGAAGAAAGAATATTTTAAAATCTAGAAATGACTGTGAGATAAAGGCAAATAGCATCAATAAAATGCTTTTCAGTTGTTTTTCAGTCATGTCCAAATCTTCACTACCCCATTTGGGATTTTCATGAGAAAGATATTAGAGCGATTTGCCATATTCTTCTCCAGTTCATTTTACAGATGAGGAAACTGAGGCAAACAGGGTTAAGTGACCCAGGGTCAAACAGCTAGTAAGTATTTGAGGCCAGATTAGAATTCAGGAAGATAAATCTTTCTGAGTCCAAGCCTAGCTTTGTATTCACTAATTCACCTGAGTGCCATCAATAAAATATATACAGCTTTAAAAAAAATTACTTTGAAAGATCTATGATTGCATGTGTGTGCATGTATGTGTGTGCAGAAGCATGCTTCTTCCCCAACCACCTGAATATAGATGAAAACCCCTTCACATTTTAGTAGATGGGTCAATGTTCCCACGACAATGACATACAAAAGATCCCAGGGAACATGGACTTTTCCCAGGCTCTGTAAATCTGGGAGGAGGGTTGAAAGTTGAAGGTCAGAGCATAGAATCATGGGATCATAGATTTAGAGGTGGGATGTATCTTAAAGGTCATCTAGTTCAGCCTCCTTCTTCTATAGAAGAGGAAGTCAAGGTCCTCAGCTTTCAGGGAAAAATAATTAAATAAACTAAAAAATACTCATCTCTAGGGCAACCTTCTAGTGAGTGATTTCTTTGAATGGAACTAGTTGTTCTTGGAAAACAAACACATATGCAGCCATTGGGCTAGGGTTCTAAGTCTTTCCAAATCACTAGGACCTGCTGGAGTTTGTATCTTACTGACAGCTCTCTAGAAAGCAGGATTAAGTGCACAACATGGTCAGGCACAGGAGTAGGATTTGTGATTTTTTTTAAGTTTATTGAGTCTTTTGCTTTAAATCATATATAGAATATGTCTCTTCCTCCATTACCTTACTCAGCCTTCCCTTGTAGCAAAGAAAAATAGGTAAGAAAAAATCAACAACATAGGGACCAAGTCTGACACTGTACAAAATATTCCACACCCATAGTCCTTCCCAGCCTTCCAAAGAAAGGAGATGCATTTACTCATTTTTTTCCTGAGGCCAAGATTGGTAACTATAATTATAATATTGCATAATATTTGGCTTTGTTTGATCATTCTTTCCAAATGTATTGTTATTGTCTACTGTTTCTCTGGTTCTGCTTCCTTCACTCTGTATCAGTCTATAAGAGTCTTCCCATGTTCCTTTGAATTCTTTGTATTTGCTATGTTTTTTATGGTGTTTTTAATGCTGTTTTTTAAAATATGAAGACACCTTTCAAAATGTATATTATATTTTGTTTTCCCCCAATTAGATGTTAAAACAATTTTTTTAACATTGTTTTTTTTTGTTTTAAGTTCCAAATTATATCCCTCTTTCTCTCCTCTCTCCCTTACCTGAGACATTAAGCAATCAGATATAGGTTATACATGTGTAATCATGTAAAACATTTACATTTTACATTACATGTAAAACATTTCCTTATTAGTCATTTTACACAAGAAGACATGAACAAAACATGAAAGAAAAAAGTGAAAAATAGCATGCTTCGGTCTGTGTTCAGACAACAGTAGATTTTTCTCTGGAGATAGATAGTATGCTTCATTATTAGACCTTTGGTTTATCTTGGGTCATTGTACTGCTGAGAATAGCTAAGTCATTCACAGTTCTTCACTGTATAATAGTGTGCAATGTTTTCCTGGTTCTTCTCCCTTCACTTTGCGTCAGTTCATGTAAGGCTTTCCAGATTTTTCTGAAATCTACTGGCTCATCATTTCTCATAGCGCAATAGTATTCCATGACAATCATATACCACAACTTGTTCAGTCATTCCCCAATTGATGGGTATCCTCTCAATTTACAATTCTTAGCCATCATAAAAAGAACTGATAGAAATATTTTTGTACAAATAGGTTCTTCCTTCCCCTGATCCTTTTTGTATGTCTTTGGGATATAGGTTATTGTTGTATTTGTCCTTGGTTTGCAAAGAGGATGATGGGGTTGGGGAAATAATGACATGACTTACAGTTGATTTTGATTTGAGTGAGGGAGGGCTGTGCAAGGTCACTGGCCTCACTTTCTCTTCCAGACCCCTCTGGGTCCAGTGATCAGATTTGCATCAGGATGACTGGAGATGACCCAGCATGCAATGGGAGACCTGACCCTTTTAGGCTAAGGCCTTTTTCAGATACTCACTTAGAGTGAGGTAACACCCATTCAGTAAATAGAATACTTTAAAGAAATACTTACTTTAGAATACTTTAAAGAAATAATCTTTAAGAAGTGAGTCAAAGGATGGCCCCTCTAATTAAAAAAGAAAAAAAAATCTAGCTGGGAGGGGAAGACCATCAGGCTTGCTGTTCCAAAGAGAAACCACTGACCTTCACTCAAAGCCAGGAGGGCCCAAAATACATCCATTAAGTGAAGCATGGGCAGGGACCTATTGTGGTCCAATGAGCTTCAGAGTGAACTGGGTTTAAGGTTTTGGAAAGAAGGAAAAGAAAGAAAGAAAGAAAGAAAGAAAGAAAGAAAGGAAGGAAGGAAGGAAGGAAGGAAGGAAGGAAGGAAGGAAGAAAGAAAGAAAGGAAGGAAGGAAGGGAGGGAGGGAGGAAGAAAGGAAGGAATTTATCTAGTAAATTCCAAGTTAAGTGGGCAGCTTCTGGCCATCAAAATTTACCTTCCTTTGGAGAAGATAAGGAGAGGGAGAGGGAAAGGACCCGTTGAGTTACCAACTAGTTGGATCCCCATTCAGGCATCATGTTTTATAGCCCTTTGGGCACTTGATGTGGTTATTAATGTTTTTTTAATTCCATTACATTTGTATATCACAATTTGTTTGGCGGTGCCCCAGTCATTGAATGCCCACTAGTTCTTTACTAGTATAAAAGGTGCTGCTATGTACATTTTAGCATACAAGGCTTTTCTCTCTGTCCTTGACTTCCTCAGGATGTGAATGTGTCCAACACTGGGATCTCTGAATCAAGAGAAATGATCACTCTTTTTCTATCATTCTAGGTTGTTTTTCAGGATGGCTATGCCATTTCCTAGCTCCACAGACAGTTTCACTTTGTGCCTGTTTTTCTACAGTCTCTATGATAATAATATCATATGACATAATCTCATAATATTGACATATATCATAATATATTATGATATATGACATAATAATAGTAACAAGAACAGCAATGACAATAATGATTTATATAATAATATTTCTATAGCACACTAAGGTTAGCAAAGCTTTTTACACGTCACCTCACTTGAGCCTTACAAAAATCCCATGAGTTAGGGACTACTATTATTTCCATTTTATTGATGGGGAAACTGAGACTGAGAAAAGTCAAGTCAATTGCCAGGGCCACATAACTAAGAAGTGCCCAAGGCAAGACTTGCACTCAGGTCTTTCTGACTCATGTCCCATGCTCTGTCCACTGCACCACTCCAAGGGCACGCTTTCCTGGGGGACCCTCAGAAAGAGCATTTTCCGCTAAGAAGGACACCTTTCAATCTCCTGCACAGGGAGTGGTACAAATTTCCAAATGATAAACTTTTGCTTATGCCCTTTATTACTTCCCAGTGTCAGTGGAAAGAGTTCTGAACCTGGTACTCTTATAGAATGCTCTCATTGTATGATGCGAGGGATTCAGATTCATTTGATGCTGAGTGGTGTCTTCCTCCCTCCCCCCATCTCCCCTGTTACCTTGATTATCCAACATATCTTTTGTCAGAATGGCTCTACTCATTCTCAGTTGTGGTCAGTGATTTTTTTTGGTGGATTAAAACAAACTCTAGGAAAAAAAGGGAGGGAGAGGGAGGAAGAGAAGAAAAGAAGTTTTTCCTGGGGAGATCAAAGAGCCAGCCTAACATGAAAGCGATCTTATAAAACTATATATTAGAAGCAAAACAACAAAGGCCCAGCCCTTGAGCAATATCCATATGGGAGAGTCATTTGAGCCAAGCCTCAGGGGTGCTGGACTGTAAAGTTGCCAAAGGAGGTAGGAATTTGGTGACATTGTGCATTAAAGGCAGACTGAAGAAAAGTGGGGCCTTGCTCTGGAATGCTGTGTGGAGACACAGGAGCCCTCTGGTGAAAAGAGCTGGGCCACATCTCTGTATGGCTGAGACAGACAGGGAGCCAGGGATGACCAGCATTCTGCTTCCAGGTGTACAGGCCTCAGAACACCTGTTGTAACCTTTTGCACCACAGTTATCATCGGGCTGTCAGATGTCACCCCATTTTCCCCTTTGCTTTTGGGCAAAGGCCTGACCTTGCGGTCTTCCAGATGTGTGAGAAATCCTTTCCTTCAGGACGAACTTTTGGGGGAGAAGAAGGAGAGGCATGGAGGTGGTAAAGCCTGGTGGAAAGAGCACTGGATTTAGGGTACGTGGAATAGGATCTCTGCTATGTATTTACTGCTTATCTATATCAACCTTAACCAAGTAACTTAAGCAGCCAGGTAACACAGTGGATGCAGTGTCAGGCCTGGAGTCAGGAAGACCTGAGCTTCAATCCAGCCTCAGATATCACCTACTAACTGTGTGGCCTTGAGCAAGTCACCTAACCTGTTTGCCTCAGCTTCCTCATCTATAAAATGGGACAACAATAGCACCTACCCCACAGGGCTGTTGTGAGAATCAAATAAAGACACTAATGAGACAGCACTTAGCACGGTGCCTGGCACATAGTAGGCGTAATGTAAAAGTTAACCATTATCTTCCCTTCGTCCTTCTGCTTCCTCATCTATCTAAGGAGGGAGGGTTGAGCTAGATGATCTTCAAAGCCCATTTCTGCTCTAAATCTACGGGCCCATGATCCTTATGCTTCAGTCTCCAACTTTCAGCCTTAGTCCTAGATTTGACTAGACTGGGAAAAGTCCATGTTCCCTGGGATCTTATGTATGTCATTGTTGCTGCGGGGATACTGAACTGCTGTATGTGACCCACAGCAATGCTCTGAGGCCAGTCAAGAACCCCGGGTGGCCCCTGTGGCAGGCTTGTTCCTATCCTTTCCTCAATATTGGCCTTAGGGCAGTGACTAGATAAGTGCTTATATGAGGTGCTCCTAGGAGACTTCTCTTTCTAAAATTCATTTAAAGGGCTAGGACATTTTGTTCTGTGATAAGAGATCTAGCTGGAAATATAATATCTGTTGGGAGAGGGAATAGTGACTCAAACTCACGCTAAGGTGCAATTGACTAATCCTTGAATTAGTCATGGGTTTGGAATCACAAAATCTCAGAAATGAAAAGAAACAACAATGAAAAAAATTGAACCTGATCTGGAAATTCTCTACCACGAAAAAGAGTGGTCATTCAGCTTTTGTGTGGAGACTTCTAGTGGTGGGCAGGTGGGACAATGAGAAGCACAATGAATTTAAAACCAGAGGGCTATGGTACAAATCCAAGTTCCTTGACTTGTTCCCTGTATGATCTTGGGTGCATCAACTCTTTGGGTCTCAGATCCCTTATCTGTAAAATGGACAGATTAGACTCACTGGCCTGTAAGGCATTTTCCAGTTTTAAGTTGAAGACCTTTCAGTCTCTAACATAGTATGATTCAGCTGTACTTATAGACACGGTTTTGGAGGTGGTGTAGACAACCAAATATCCTCCAGAGGAACAAGATAAGTGGGAAAATTCATTTTATCAAAGTAAAACAGCCTGATAGTCTGGACCCTCAAATACATACTTTCCCCCCTCCTGATTTAATTGACTCATTGCCACTATTGATTATCAGTTATAAGCAAGGGAAGAACAGACCTTCACATCTGCTAGTTCTGTTAGTTACAAAATGGAAATGGACATTAGAAAAATGTGGATAAACTTGCAAGAAAAAATGAAGAGTGAAAAGATCAGAACTAAGAGAACGCTGTAAACAGTAACAATTGTTTTAAGAACAACTTTGAGTGAATAAGTCATTTTGACTAATATAAATACCCAAATTAGCTACAAAGGACCTATGAAGGAAGATACTATCTGCATCCAGAGAAAGAATTGATAAAACAGAAGGACCTAGTGAAGGATTTTGCATACACACACATACATACATACATACATGTATGTGACTAATAGTAGCCATCTCTAGAATGGGGTGATGGGTGGAGAAGGAAGAAAAAAATTTACATGATAAAGTTATTACATATTTGAAAGAAATTTCAAGTTGTAGATAATAGATTTACATGCATAATCATCTTTTAAAAAATGATACTATGTTATGGAAATGTTTGTCTTGTTCTATACTTTAAAAATGAAATAAAGTTTAAAAAATGACAATGGGCAAAACCAAAAACAATAAAGAAATTAAATCAGTTTAAATAAATTAATATTATTAATTAATTAATAATAGTAAAATAAATTTAATTCAAATAGCAAATTTGCAAAGCACTTTACATCCATGGTCCTGTGGTACAGTGAAAAGAGAGTCAGCTGGAAAATCAGGCAGACTTGGGTAAGAGTCCTGCCTCTGATACATACTGGTTGTGTGGCCCTGGGCAAGTCACTTATCTCAGTGTTCTAGGAAACTCTCTAATACTGTAAGTTGCAGAGAAGATGCCAAATTTGCATTGGGAGACGACATTTGCCCATCCATGAGTTTCCTATACCAATGAAATCACAGGTCCCATCTCTATTCTGGTCCTTCTCTCATCTGAACCTCAAAACAACCATGCGATATAAATGATAGAATATTATTGCCCCCATTTGATAGATGGGGAACTGAAACTCAGAGAGGTTAATTATTGGTCCATAGTTCAATGGACGTAGTCAAAGGTAAGATCTGAACCCAGATCTCCTTGATTCCAGGTTCAGCCTTCTATCTGCCACATTAAGCCGCCACCTTTCCAACAATTAGTACAAGAGCTCATAAGCAATAGAACTCTAAAAGGAACACAGTGGGATCAGATCAGTGACCCTGTATCCTCTCTTCTTTTAGTCTATGTACAGAACATCTCCTGGCCTCACATTTCAAAGGAACAGAGGCAGGGCAGATATTCTTATCCACATTTTATAGAAGACAATGAGGATCAGAGAAGCTGAGTGACTTGCCACAAGCTAGTAAGTGTCTGAGCCAAAATCCAACCCCCTGTCTCCACATTGCCTCTCTCTACCTAAGAGAGATACCATGTAATTCAGTGCTGAAGGGATGCTAGAGGTCGTCATCTCTTTCAACCTCATATTACTTTAAAGAACAAAAGTGAGGTCCTGAGAAATGGAATAATTTTTCTAGGGGAATACAGCTAGTAAAGAACAGAGAGGAAAGTTCTAGAATAAGAGGGTAATGTAGAAATAGAAAAAAAAATATGGTGGAGTGTGGCTGTGCTATAAGGAATGAGGAGCTCAATGATCTTTGAAAAACATGGGGTGGTGGTGGTGGCTAGGTGGCACAGTGAGTAGAGCACCAGACCTGGAGTCCGGAGGATCTGAGTTCAAATCCAGCCTTAGATACTTGATGCACTTACTAGCTGTGTGACCTTGGACGAGTCACTTAACCCCAATTGTCCTCCAAAAAGCAAAAAAAAATTAATAAAAAGGAGAAAAAAAGAAAAACATGGGTAGGCTTGCATGAAATAGTGAAAGGCAAAATGAACAGAACCAAGAGAGCATGGTATACAGGAACAGCAGTATTGTTTTAGTAAAGACTCAGTGACTAAGTCATTTTGACTATTATAAATATCCCCAAATTAACTGTAATGAATACAAGAAGAAAGATGCTATCTGCATCCAGAGAAAGAACTTATAAATATGATGGTTTTATAGCTATGTCTATTTGTGTCTGATGGTGGCCATTTCCAGGGCAGGGGTGGGGAGGGAAGAAAAGAAGGAAAAAGAATTATATGATAACTTTATTATATATTTAAAGTGAACAGCAAAGTTGTACATAATAGATCTGTAGCTTCATGTGCAATCATCTTCTTTTTAAAAATTTTACTATGTTATGGAAATGCTTGTTTTATTCCATAAATTAAAAAGAAAAAAAAGAGAGGAGATAGAAACTGTTCCCCTTATTCCAAATAGAGTACTTTTCCCATTACACCAAACCATACTTCTTTCAAATCTGTCTCTCTGTCTGTCTATCCATTATCTATCTATTTATCTTGTACATATGGACCTGCTTACTACTTGTAATTATTATTACTATTCACATATACAGAAGCGCCATAAACGGAGAAGAAAAAGTTGGAGGAGACCCCAGTCAATCATTTGTTATTTTTTCTTTATGATATACATCATGCACACACTTGGCAATAACTAAATATTTGGTCTTCTAAATCTAGTTTTTAAGGGTGGCTGGTTCCCAGCCTGTTGTCTCTCCACCTCCCGGTAATTATATTTTTAAAGGTCTCATTATTCTCTCTGGAGTCCTAAGGACAGAATTCCCTGCCTGGGCCTGCAGTCCTGAGCAGAACTCTGTGAATGTGAGGACGCACCAATCCTGGAGCTTAAAGCTGCCTGCAGACGTCCCACGGCCACACACCTTTCTCTATACTGCCTTCAAGTGCAGCTCTTGAAATAAAGTAGGACCTCAGTAGGCTTTGCTGTTCCTACCGGGGTCCATTTCTCCTTCCAGTTCTCCAGAGTGGAAGGCAAAGAGCAAATGATGATGTATCCATTTGGAAGAATGGTTTTGCCAACACATGTGAAGTTTGTTCCTAATTCATGTTAGTCACAGGAAGTAAAAAAAAATATGACTTTAAGGAGGCAAAAGATAAATGGATGCAGGAGAGCAGGCTCTGGAACTTTTATGTAAACATTTTTGCTTTGTTTCTAATGATCAAAACCAGTCTTTCCACAGAACCACATTAAAACAACAGCACACAAAAATCACTGTTTGTATCTGTGCCAAAGGTAGAAAAGTCTGTAGACAAGCAAGACAAAAGATGAGGGTGAGCTGAGGAGTGGTGATTCCCAGCCCTGCGTGTCAGCTTCAGGCCCCAGACCTGCCCCTTTCTGAATGAGCCTTCATGGGTTCAACAAGGGAGCTCTGGGAGGATAACACACATTTTTGGAGGGCTTACATCTGATGAAGCTCAGTCCTCACAAACTTCCGCAGTATTCTCCTCATTTAACAAGTAAAGAAACTGAGACTCAGAGATCTGAAGTAACTAATAAGATAATACACATTTGAGTGGGAATTCAAACCCAGGATTCTCGAAACAAAATGACTAAGATTTTTGCCTGCGAATAGAGCCTAGTGGAGCAAGGTGAGGGGAATGAATGAAATGGTTAGAACATAGACCTGGAAATTAGATAAAAAATCACAGGGTCATAGATTTAGAGCTGGAAGAGACCTTACAGTCTCTGCCTAGTCCATTCCCTCTTTTTACAAATAAAGAAACTGAGGCTCAAAGAGGCAGAGGGATTTGCCCAAGGTTGAACATACAAATGGCAGGACCAGGATTTGAATGCAGGTCAGCTGAATATCAATTTAACACTCTTTCCATGAGACCATGTGACTTTAGTTAACAGGTTGCATCTGTCTCTGAAATCTTGGCCAAGTTTCTTACCCTTTCTGTGCCTTAGTTTCCCTATCTGAGATAATACCATTCTATGTTACAAGGTACTATGGAGAACAAATTAAGTGATAGTTATATAATTCTTTGAAAATATAAATCTCTAAGTAATAATACTTAATTATTTATAATATATGTTGAGATCTTCAGATGAAAGGCTACCCAACTATAGTACACTATTAACCAGTCATCAGGAACCTTTGTTTGGGTAATAGACTTAATTATCTACACTAATTGAATACAATTCTGTAGATGAATAATTTAATTCTCATCCCTATTTCTCTTCTTTTCCTATCCTGGGTCATGCTGCCACTGGATCTTACCAACATGTGGTAATAACTATCAAATCCATTGCTTCTCTTGAGACCTCTGGTTTGTTATCATGATTTTTTTGTGAAAAGATCCAAGGCACTTCTTTTGTGTCCCTGCATATCAGCCATCAACACTAATTAGACTGGAAGCATCCATTTTTTTTTAATAAGCCTGTTGCAAGTTTGCATGGGCTGTATGTAAATCATGGCTCCCATAGCAATTTAATAACTACGGTGACCAGTATGCAGTAACTCAAGCTTTCCCCATAAATGAGGCAGGGAGGACCAAGCATCAATTAGAGATCATGGCAGATTTGTTCATTTCAAGTTAAACTTCATAAATATCAACTACTGGTGCTAGACCCAGTCTAGCCCATGACTGGTAAGAGGGTTGAGAGGTAGCTGGATGGGGAAAGTTCCAGGGCAAATTCCAGGTAGCTATTTCCGAGGCCCCAGGTACTCTTCCATGTCTATTCTCCTAGCAGGTAATTCCATTGTAGCCCTTGGGAAAGCTCTCTCTAAGCCATCCAACTTCATCTCTTCTGTGCTCTCTTATATGGGGAAAACCCAAACCAAGTGGAACTTCCTGGAGAGCTGAAATTCCTTCTTAGGATTCAGACAGGCTGGGGAGGTAGTGGCTGCTATTCTTTGTTTTTTTTTTTTTGTTGTTGTTGCTTTTTGGAGAGGGGAAGGTAGGGCAATTGGGGATAAGTGACTTGCCCAAGGTCACACAACTAGTTTTGTGTTAAGTGTCTGAGGTCCGATTTGAACTCAGGTCCTCCTGACTCCAGGGCCAGTGCTCTACTCACTGTACCACCTAGCCTCCCCCATGTGACTTCTATTCTTTAGTTTAAATAACTTCCTTCCTTACCCTGAGCATAGGTTTCTTCATCTTGCCTTCCCTGAACCGGTTTCTCCATCTTCCAAATGAGAAAGTTCTTTCCAATTCCACCACAAAATTTTGTTCCAGTGGTTCACAGACTTGCAAAAGTAAGCTTGGATTATTTCTTTTTTTACAAAAATTTTTTTTTTATTGACTTATTTGTTTACTTTTAGTTTACAAGATTCAGTTCCAGAATTACTTGAGTTTCAGATTTTTCTCCCCTTCCTCCCTACCTTCCATCCCCACCATGGTGGCATACAATCATGTATAAGATCTGCAGACTCTTTTACATTGTACAATAGTCTGGTTGTGTAGGCGTTGTAGCCAATGGAGTGAACAATGGATAAAGAGAAACAAAACCAAACATAGAAAAGAATGATAGCATGTGTTGCTTCAGTCTCGATTTAAACTCTGGTTTTTCTAGATCTTTCTCTGAACGTAGACATCTTTTTTTATCCTGAGACTTGTAGACTTGTCTTTTAACTGTCTGTTGCTGAGAAGAGTCCAGTTTTTCAAGGTTGGTCGTCACACATATGATGTATCTGTGACTGTGTACAAATTTTTCCTGGTTCTGTTCTCACTTAGCATCAATTCATATAAGCCTCTCCAGGTAATTATGAAGTCCATCTCCTTCCCATTTCTTATAGCACAATAGTATTCCATCACATTCATATACCATAACTTGTTCAGCCATTCCCCAATTGATGGGCATCCCCTAAATTTACAGTTTTTTGCCACAACAAAGAGAGCTGCAATAAATATTTTTGTACATATGGGACCTTTTCCCACTTCTATGATCTCTTTGGGATACAACCCCAGAAGTGGTATTACTGGGCCAAAGGGTATGCAATTATTTATAGCCCTTTGAGCATAGTTCCAGATTGCCCTCCAAATGGTTGTATCAGTTCACAACTCCACCAACAATGCATTAGACTTCCAATTTTCCACATCCTCTCCAGCACTTGTCATTTTCCTTTTTGGTCATCTTAGCTAATCTGACTGGTGAGATGTGGTACCTCAAAGTTGTTTTGATTTGCATTTCTCGAATCAGTAGTGATTTAGAGCATTTTTCCATATGCTTAAAGATATCTTCAGTTTCTACCTCTGTAAATTGCCTGTTCATATTCTTTGACCACTTATCAATTGGGGAATGACTTGCATTCTTGTAAATTTTACTTAATTCCCTGTATATTTTAGAAATGAGGCCTTTATCAGAGACACTGGTTGTAAATATTCTTTCCCAATTTCCCACTTCCCTCTTAATCTTGGTTACATTGGCTTTGTTTGTACAGAAACTTTTCAATTTGATGTAATCAAGATTATCCATTT
>CM053595.1:61253833-61301732 GCA_028646575.1 Pseudocheirus occidentalis
CCTGCTGCCACAGCCGCCTCCCGCTGCTTCCTTGCCCTGGGAGCTGTTTGGCCGGACCCGCTCTTCCCCAAATTTAGCAAAATCTACTCACCTTTCTCTTAGCCTTTTTTATTTCTGGCCTGATAAATGTGGTAACTGTGCCTCCAGTGCAGGTGATCTGCTCTCCCATAGACTGGGCTCTGCCTGATGCCCTGGGGCCTTGTCGGCCGGGATTTCGGCTGCAGCCACGACTCCCAGACTGCTGTGAAGAGCTACCTGTAGCAACAGAGCTACCTGTTGAGCTACCTGTAGCAACAGATGTGTCTTCTGTCTTTTGGGGAGTTTTGGAGCTTGAAAATCTGTTTTAGAGTCCCATTTTATGAGGTTTTAGCGTGTTTGTGTGGGAACTGCGGTGCTTTGCTGCTTCTACGTGGCCATCTTGGCTCCGCCCCCTTAACAGAGGAATTCTTGCTCAGGTAAGGGTTGGATAAGATATCCTCTGAAGTCTCTTTATGTTCAGATTCTGTACTTATGTAGTTGTTCATATTCAGAGAACTAGAATCTCAGAATTTCAGAGCTGGAAGAGGTGCTCAGTCTGCCTGCTGTCTGCATAGGAATGCAGCATCTCCAACAAGTAATCTCCCTATCTTTCTTTGGAGACCACTGTTTCCTGAAGCAGCCCTTTAGGGTGCTTCTAATTTTCAGGAAATTTTTCCTTATATGGAGCCTAAATCTGCTTTTCTACAACTTCTACCTACTGGCTGCCCAATGAAGCCAGGAAAGACAATTTTCTTCTGGCCACTTAGTTTGAGTCTATATAACACATAGTAATGATACTTGATGGATAACTTAATCAAAGGAGACAACCAACCTAAGTAATTCGGGTCACCCTTCCCTTTGAGTATCACAGACATGTCCAAGTTCCCACTATAATATAGGAGCTTCTGTGCCAGGTCCTTGGAGGGTGTGACATTGACTCAGAGGACCCCAACTAATCAGTCAATAAGTTTTCATTAAATAGCTCCTGAGTGCTAAGCATTAGGTATACAAAGAAAGGTTGAAAGAAAAATTGAACTAAACTAAATAATTCCTGCTATCAAGGAACTAACAATCTAATTTGGGAGAAAACATAAAAAAGAAAATTTAAGAAGAGAAAAAATTCAACAAAACTGATCAATATATTGAAAAGAAAATCTGACATTAATTCCAGTGCTTCTCACCCATGGACCTTCCATCTCTACAAACAAGTTAGGGGTGGGGTTTTTCCTCACATTTCTTCTTTGGGTCCAAGCTTGGTCTTTATAATATTGAATGTAATTCAACTCTTTACCCCCCATTCAGACTATGATTTGGGTAACTGTATTCAACCAATGTTTTCAAACAAGGACAAAGAGGATATATTCAGTAGAGGGAAGGTAGTAGCATTGGGGAGATTGGGAAAGGCTTTGTAGAACAGCGGTTCTCAACCTGTGGGTCGAGACCCGTTTGGGAGTCAAACAACCCTTTCACAGAAAACACATTTCCAATGGTCTTAGGAACCAAGGCACCGCTCCTCTATCCATCTCCAGGCAGGTCCACCCACATGTAGATACACCCACATATGAGTATTAAAGGTTCAAGGCATTAGGAGGGTTGAGAACCATTGGTGTAGAAGGTGAGATTTTAGCTGGTATTTGAAGGAAGCCAGAGAAACGAGGAGGCAGATATAAAGACGGAAAGAATTATGGACATAGGGAATAGCTAGGGAAAATGTTTGGAGTAGGAATATAGAGCGTCTTGTACGAGAAATAATAAGGAGCTAACAGCCCTGGATTTCAGAGTTTGTGGGGAGAAGTGGCCAGGAAGGTATAAGAAACCTGGTAAGGTGTGGGGGGGACTAAACAGTGGATTTAATATTTGATCCTGAGGGTGACTGGAAGACACTGGAATTGATTGAATGGGGAAATTGGGGAATGGTCAGACGTGTATTTTAGGAAAATCAGTTTGACATCTGACTGAAGTAGGGAGAAACTTGAGTTGGGGAAACCCACCAGCAGGCTATTGGAATAGTGCAGATGTTCAGGAGATGAGGTCCTGCACTGTGATGGCAGCAGTATTTGAGGAGAGAAGGAGGCATATATGAGAAATATTGCAAAGGTAAAATTTGGCAACAGATTGGATGGAAGAAAGATGTTGATATGAGAGAGAGAGAGAGAGAGACAGAGAGAGACCAGACAGAAACAGAGAGAAGAGCAATCGGACCTTACCTAGTTCTCCCCTAAGGGTCTATTGTGGCCTGGGCAGTAATAGAAATAACATCAGGGCACCTTGGGTCAGGGAACTCTAACTTAAGAAATTCTAAGAAGGAGAAAAAGGGTTCAGAATATGTCCTTCCCCTAACCATGGCCCCATAAATGGTACTGGGCATGGTACAGCTGTCTGAATGATAATCTGAATGAAAAAAAAGAAAGAAGAGTCAAAGTATGATGAATGTTTCAAAATTATAAAGAACAAGCTCAGACCCAAAGAAGAATTATTTGAAGATCCTCCTCTCCCAACTCCTTTGCAGTGGTGGAAGGTTCATGGGTGAAAAGCATTGGTTATAATGTTAGATTTTTTCAAAGTGTTGATTAGTTTTGCTGATTTTTTTTCTCTTCTTAAAAAAATTCTTCATTTTATAATAAATTCTCTGGGAGGGAGAAGAGGCGAAGATAGGGAAGAAAAATCTAGATTATCTAAAAATAAAAGATACCAATAACATACATTTCAAGTTAGAGAGGAAAAAAAATGTTAGCCTCTCAGCATGAGGCCAAGCAGCCTTCCCAGTATATGTTTTTACCATTAAAAAGAGGAAGCACTGTAGGAAAAAAAAAGATGCATCCAGGGCAACTTTTTTTATTACAGAAATAGTCAGGGAGTAAAGGCCTTTTCTGTTTACAGGAAACTCTCATAAATCCTCCAAAGGGGAGCTGGCTGAGCAATCCTCACCAGCTTAATGGGCTGGGTACACTGGGGCTTCCTAAGCTGTGGCTCGCTGGTCCCCCTCTCCTTGATTATGCCAGATGAGTAGCCAGTCCCAGGGTGGAGGGTAGGGTCTAGCTGGAAGGGAAGGGTCTCCTCAGTATGGGAGGTGTGGAGCCACCAGACTTCCTCCCTGGTAACATCAGCTGCCCTCTCCCCTAAGGGCTCCTCCACTTAACTCTGTGCCTCCTACACTAATGATATTTACTCTTCCCTCCTTTGCAAGGTGTTAGGCGGGCTAATTAATGTTTTGAAACCTCCTGAAGGCAGAAAACATAGTGTAAGTGCTTAATAGTTGCAAGAGTCATGTCATGCCTAGAGCACAGTGGGAGGATGGGATGATTCTGTTGGCAGAGGAAGAGGAATGACCAATATGGTAAGTCATATTTTGAGGTAGTAGCAGCATCATTAAGAGAAAGGATTGTATGAGATACCGTGGTAGCCTCTACATGACTGTCAACTGAAGTATTTTTAATTAGATGGCATCAATAAAAGTCTTGGTGCATGACTATGAGTAGCATTGTTTTAATGGGTAAATTTTTTCCTCCAACTTAATAAGCTTTTACTAAGCTCCTACTATGTGCCACACACTGAGCTTCATTCTAGAAGTATAAAGACAACAACAAAACAGTTTCTGTCTTCAAGGACCTCATTCTATTAGCAGTAATTAAGCTCCTAAAATTGTGTCAATCATGGGTAAAATCTTAATATTCTTCCTTCCCTTCCTTGAGCTCCAAGGATTTAGTGTGGGGAAAATCCCTTCAAAGGTACATGAATAAGGTCTCTTGACTGAGCATTAATATATCATTCCTCCTGGAGGAAGTCACCAATTCATTCATCACATTGAGTTGAACCCACTCAGGCTTGAGGGTTTTAGCTTCCATTCCAGTCCATTCCATTCTACAAACATTTATTAAGTGCTTCTTGTATACACCAGGCTAGATTCTCAGGATAACAAGACAAAATAGGAAAAGCCTCAGCCCTGAAGGACCTTACATGCCACTGCAGCTACTGTAGGGATGCAGCGGGAGCATAGAAAACCAAAAATGAGCTCATTTGAGGAGGAAGAGAATGTTAACCACTGGTGTGCCCAGGAAAGGCTCCACAGAGGGGGTGACTATTATGTCCAGAGTAGCTGTGACAGGTAATGTCCTAGCCTACACTCTCAAAGACCCTGTAATCAAATAGGAAGACAAAACAGATGCTTACTCAGCAACAGGTCAATCAGCAAGCATTTATTAAGTGTCTACTGTACACTAGGTTTAAATCCCATCCTCTGCAGGAGTCTTTCCTGAAATGTTCCTTTGCTCTCCCCAATTGCTGGTGTCTTTCTGTGATTCCGTATGTATCTTATATGTTCTCGGTTACCTACAACTTGTCTTCCACATTAGAATGTGGACTCTCTGAGGGTAGGGACTATGGTTTTGCTTTTCTTTGCCTCACTGGTGTTTAGCATAGTTCCCAGCACATTGCTTAATAAATGATCATTGACTGACTGACCACTATATGCTGGTGATGCAAAGAATGACAGAAATAACTATAAATTATACTAACATGTTATGTGTGTAACAATAAATAGAGAGGTTCTGTGAGGTAGCCATGATTCAGGGAGAGATGGAGTGAATAGTAAAGCTGTGAGCGCTGAGATGGGTGGGCTTTGAAAGGAGAGACTATTCCAGGTAAGGGAAACAGGGTGTATGAAGACATAGAGAAGAATGGATGGTATGAACTACTGGTAAGAAGGCACCGAAGATAAGAGAATTAGAGAATTAGGCAGACCTGAGTTCAAATCCTCCCTCAGATACTAGCTGGGTAACGCTGGGCAAACCACTTAATGGCTCTCAACCTTGGGTTCCTCATCTATAATTTGTGGATTGTAATAGCACCTATACAATAACACGGTTATTGTAAAGTTCAGATGAGATGATATGCGAAAAGTGCTTTGTAAACCTTCAAGTATTCTATGTTGTTACTGTTGTGAAGTTGTTTTTCAGTCATGTCTGATTCCTCATGACCCTTTTATGGGTTTTCCTGACAAAGATACTGTAGTGGTTTGCCATTTCCTTCTCCAGCTCACTTTACAGATGAGGAAACTGAGGCAAACGAGGTTAAGTTACTTGCCCAGGGTCACACAGCTAGTAAGTATCTGAAGCCAAATTTGAATTCTGGTCTTCCTGACTCCAGGCCTGGCACTCTATTCATCATGCCAGCTAGTTCCCTCCTTAAGTACTAAATTAATGTTAGCTATTGTTACTGTCATTATTATTATTAAGAGCTTGGTGACATAAAGGGAATATGATTGAAAGATAGGTTGGGGTTGGCTTATGGAGGGCCTTGAGTGTCAGACTAGGAATTTTTTCTTTTTCCACGAGGTGGTAGAAATTGGAAATTTTGGGGGGCAGAGGGATAACGTAGTCAAATCTGTACATTACAAGGACACACGGCAAGGGGTATGTGTGTGAAGGGAACAAGGATCATAAAATCTAGGTTTTAGAACTGGACAGAAACCCAGAGGCCATTTGATCCAACCCTTTCATTTCATAGATGAGGGAACAAGAGGCCCAGAGAAGGTAATTTGCATGCCCAAGGTCACACAGGTAGTCAGTGGCAGAACCAGGCTAACACTCAGGGTCTGGTTCCCCAAATCCAGTGCTCCTTCCCTTCACTGTACCATGTTGTCCTCCTTAAAGACAACCAGAAATTTTGACCTTTGACTGGTAGCTATGACTGATTGACCCATTTGGGAAGTGCTAGGATTATTCTGGAGAGAGGGAGAAGAACTGAAAGACTTGAGAGAGTGAGAGGAGAGAAAAGGGAAAGTTGTGACTTTCCTTTCAATAATGATAATAGTTTACTTTTCTTTAGAATAATAAGGCCTATAAAGTGATTTACCTACAATAATCATGTGAAATAATATATCGATCATTCAGTCAACTAATATGCATTTATTTAGTGCCAGATACTGATCTAAGTGCTGGAAACACAAAAACAGAAGGTGTGAATAGTCTTATTTTACTTATTATACAACTGAGGATCAGAGGGCTTAAGTGATTGGCCATCTAATTAGCAAGTATTGGAGTCAGTATTATAACTCAGGGGTTTTTACCATAAATAATGGGTAGGAGTTATAAGGAAGCAACTTTGACTCAGTGTATAGAATATGTATACATACATACATACATACATCTATACACATAGATGTATATATACATATATGTACATGTGTAGATGTCTGTCTTTCTATGTGTATATCTATAGCTATGTGGATGTGCAGGTATGTGTGTATATGAGTGTGTATTATGTGTGTGTAATATGGTTCCAACCTATCAGTCCAGACTCATCTCCTACATTCTACTCTCCTCATATATTTTGCATTCCAACCAATCTGGATGCCTCTAGCCTTAGCTCACATTGTTCCCTATGCCTATAATGGTTTCTATTCTCATCTCCATCTATAATGTGTTACCTGATTTTAAAGCCTGATTTAGATGCTCTTACTTCTGTGGATTCTTAGCTGATGAAATCTATTTTCTTAAACTGGATTGGAGAGATAATCCAGCATAGGGAGATGACCAGAAATTCAGAAAGACTCGAGTTGAGGTCCTGCTTCTGCTACTTAAACCACTCAGTGTCTCAGACAACTCTAAGCTGTCTTTATTAACTCTAAGTGGAACTTTATTCAATAGGCCATGAGAATCTCCTATGGATTTTTGGATGGAGGGAGTGATATTTCACTCAGCCAGGTAGATCATTGATTGGAGAAAGGATAGACTGTAGGAAGGATAGACAGTTAGGAAACTTGTACAGTAGTTTGGGTGAGAAGAGATGACGGTTGAACTGGAAACTGAGGAAATGTTCATCAATTGGGGGATGGCTGAACAAGTGTTATATGAATGTAATAGAATACTATTGTGGTATGAGAAATTAGCAGATGGATTTCAGAAAAACCTAGAAACGTTTACATGAATTGATGCAAAGTAAGTGAACAGAACCAGGAGAACATTGTACATAGTAAGAGCAATGAGGTGTGATGATCAACTATGAATGACTTAGCTCTTTTCAGCAATACAATGATCCAAGACAATTTCAAAGGACTCAAGGTGAAAAATACTATTCACTTACAGAGAAGGAACTGATGGAGCCTGAATGTAGGTTGAAGTGTACTATTTTCACTATCTATATTTTTTATTTTTTTCTGTTTCTTCTTTTACAACATGACTAATATGGAAATATGTTTTACATGATTGTATACATATAATCTATATCAAATTGTTTGCTGTCTTTAGGAGAGAGGAAAGGAAGGAGGGAGAAAATTTGGAACTCAAAATTAAAAAAAAAGTTTAAAATTGTCTTTATATGTAATTGGAAAAAATAATATAAAATACATACAATTCTATTTTAAAAAGAAGAGTTGGAGGGCTGAACTTGAGTAGAGGCAGAGGGAATGCATTTATTTAGATACTATTTTTAAAAAGGCAGGAATAAAGACCCAAGAAAAGCCCAAATTCAGATACAAGAAAACATGCCATTGTGGCTGTCAAAAGCCTATAGAGATGCCAGACTGAAGCTAATGTACATCACCAAGGGGGTGGGAAAAGAAATAGAGAGGGGTGGTTAATGGCTACATTCTCATCGGGGCAGCCCAGATTGGTATGTTTATGATAATGATGATAATGATAATAAGGCCATTACTCTAATTGCCATTAATAACATTAATTTCATTTATTTATCAACCATCTGCTTTCTCTCCTCATCTCCTGATACTTGCTGAGAGCAAACTGGACCTAGCTCGATGGCCAAACTCATAGGACTAAATAAGCTTCATCTCTCCTAGAGAGGCAAATGTGGACGTAATGAAAGGGAAGGGAAGGAGGTGGAGGAGGATTGGAAAGGTTAGGACAGGGAAGGTAGGGAGGGGAAAAAAGGGTAAAAAAGGAAGGCAGGGAGGGGAGGAAAGAAGTAGCTGCATTTGAGGAGGAAGGGAGAAAGGAAGGGTACAAGTATTTATTGAATGCTTGCTATATGCCCGAGTCCAGGGGTGGGGAACCTATGGCCTGAAAGCTCGCAATGGAAGGTCTACAGGAACAGAGTTTTCCATTGATCAGTATTCATGTGTTGTGAAATCTGCCAGCCAAATCCAGCTGAATATTAATCTCTTGCCCACACTGGCTGAGTTGTAGCTAGTAGTATTTTTACCAATATCTGGGGTGACTAAGGAGACAGAGAAATGATAAAATGATAGACTCAGTGATAAAAAGAAAGAATCTGCACATACATACACACACAACTATACTCTGTAATAGTGAAGAATTAGAAATAGTAGATGTCCATCGACTGTATGAAAGGATGACTATCATGAATACAGGGAAGTATGTGAAGAAATATATGAATTGATGGAGAATGAAGTGAGCAGAATGAGGAAACAATCTACATAATGACTACAAAACCAGGAAAACAACAAATTTTGATGATCTAGTTTGGCTCCAAAGAAGAGATTTCAGAAAGCACCTGCTTTATTGCTTTGAAATGTGGGGGACCATGGTTATGGAACACTGCACATATATAATATTAGACTTTTTTTCTATATTTTGGTTAGCCTTGTTGAACTATCCCCCTTCTCTCTTTTTGTTCTTTATGTGAAATATCTTTCTGGTAGAGGGCATTGGGAGGCACATATTGGAAAATGAAAGCGATGTAAAAACAAGAGGTGCCTATAAAAAAAGTTATTCAAAAAACAATTGGGTTGGGAACCAGCACGTAAAATTGTGCTAAGAGAAGGAGATCCAGTCCTCATTCTTGTGTTTTGGGGGGTGATCCAGGCCTTGAGAGAGAGTTACCACAATGAAGGGCTCACTGCACTGCACTGTGGCAGAACCCACTGGAGGGCTGCTAATTGAATGATGACTACTGTGAGAAGGAAGCACATCCCCAGCATTGACACCTGTAGAAAAGCCCCATTTACTCAATATTAGCTATAAAAGACTTTAAAAGCTAAAGGAGTTTATCCTAGAAACAATAAGAAGCCACTGGTGTTGATTGAATGGGGAGATTTGAAGCACTCTGGCAGCAGGGTGTAGGATGAATTAGAGTAATGAGAGCCTTGAGGCAGGAAGACAAACCAAGAAAGTAGGAGAGAGGTGAGCAAGATCTGTACTAAGGCCATGCTTACGTATTTTTATGGGCAGAATGGTTTATATCTGAGAGATATAAAATGTAAAAATGGCAGGATTTGGCAATGGATTGGCTATGTGGGCTGAAGGATAATGGGGAGTCTAGGATAATGCTGAGATTGTTAAGCTAGGAATCTGGAAAGATGGTGAAGTCTTTAACAAAAATTAGGAATTTCAGAAGAGGGGAAGGATTTGAGGGAAAGGTTTAATGTGTCTCTGGGACATCCAATTTGAAGTGTTCAGTAGGCAGGAGAGTCTACACATGTTACATGCATGCATACATTCACACAAGCATAGATAGATATAGGGACATACACACATAACATATGTGTATATACCCTTCTGTCACACATATGCATGTACATATGTTCTATGTCTATATACATATATGTATTTGTGTTTTAAATATTCATATAACATATATATGCATGTATACAAACAGATCCTATATATGGATATGCACATAGAAATATATGTATACAATGTGTATTTATTATATCATATATCTATCTCTAGCTAATTGTTTGTCTATCTATCTAGCTATCTACTTATCTATCTATAGTAAATAAATCCATGGTAGCTGATTGGGTTACCAAGAGACTATAGAGAGGGAAGAGATCCTAAGATAGAACTTTGGTGAAAGCCCATAGTTAAAGAGGATGATGTGGATGCCAATCCGATAAAGAAAACAGAGTAAGTGGTCAGACAAGTAGGAAGAGAACTGGGAAAGAGGAATTTCATTTAAAAAAAGAGAGAAGAGACTATATGGGAAGAAAGCATGGGTGCTCCAGAGTGTCAAGTGTTAAGTGTTAACAGAGAAGTTAAGACAAATGATTGGGAAAAGGCCATTCTATTTGGTAATTAAGAAATCATTGACAACTTTAAAGAGGAGTTTCAGTTGAGGGATAAGGTAAAAAATCAGATTAAATGGGTTGAGGAGAAAGAAGAGAAGTGGTGACAATGCATATAGAAATTTTTTTTTTAAGATTTGGCTGGGAAAAAAGGAGAGTTATAACATGATAGGTTGAAGGAGAAATGGTAGGATCTACTGAAGTTCTTTTTTTTTTTTAAGAGTGGGAAGACTTGAGCATGTTTGAAGTTACTAGGGAAGGAACCAGTAGATATGTAGAGGTTGAAAGTGTGTGTGTGTGTGTGTGTGTGTGTGTGTGTGCGCGTGTGTGTGTGCGTGCACGAGCACATGTGTGGGAGAGAAAGAAAGAGAGAGGAGGGAGGGAAAGAAGGAGAGAGAGAGAGAGAGAGAGAGAGAGAGAGAGAGAGAGAGAGAGAGAGAGAGAATTATTGAGACTATAATCTATGTGATCTTGAGAACATGGGATCTAATGAAAGTGTAAATGGATTGGCCTTGGCAAAGAGAAGGACTGCCTTCTTATCAAAGACTAAGATAAGAAAAAGAGAAAGAGAGATGATGGCAAAAAATATTGAGATAAAGAAAATGGGAGAAGGAGCTCATGTTTAATGATTTCAATTTTCTTAGTATAGTAAGAGGCAGAGTCCTCAGCTGAGAGAAAGGGAGCAGAAGTTGTAGGAGGCTTGAGGAAGGAAGAAAAGGTTTAGAATGACTTCTGTGGGTAGTAATTAGGCAATTAGGGAAAAGAGCTAACTAAAAGTTGGTTGAGCAGTCCCTGTCCCAAATTGAGAAGTTGAGAGGGGGGGCCAGTGTATCTCCTGAAATGGGTAGGAGATAGGTCATGCCTCCCCAAATGGTAGAGAACACTGGGAAAGATCCCGGAATGTGGCCAAAATAAAACTCATAAAAAGTAAGGCCCTGGAAGAAAAAGAACCAAGTGGAAAGATGTCATCAAAAAGGTAATTACTCAAGGCCTAGGAGAGAAACCAAATCTTCTCAAATGGGACAAAGGAAAATGATATAATTTTCCCTTGCCACTAGCCCCTCCTTCCAACTTTCCTGTTAGCCCAGTACAGAGTCCAGTTCAACTCAGAGTCCAGCCCATCCTAGTCCAGAGACAACTTGACCCCAATTCAAAGTCAAGGCCAGACTAGCCCAACCCAGAGCTAGCAGAGAGTTCACCCAACCCATTCAGTTTCAAAGCCAATTCCAGCACAAATCAGAGCCCGGACCAATCCTGACTACACAACATAGTATGGGTGGAGACCAAAGAAGATTGATTACTGAACCAGACTGACTACTGCATCTGTGCTTTTTTTTTTTCTCCTTTTTGCTGAAGCCACCTTCAAAAGTCAAGTGAAACTATCCTTTCGTGGAAAGACTTCACACCATTACAGATTTTTCACCCTCTCTTCCCAGAACCAGGTTTCCCCCTCTAAGTAGAACTCAAAGTTATTTTGAGGATCCCAAACTTACACTTGAGACAAAAGCCCATCTTTTCTTAAAATGCACTTTTATTATATATATATTTTAATGTAACCTACGATTTCTGTTCTGTTGTACCTCCTAATAGCCCCAGAGAATTCTCTCTTTTAATGAAGAACACTTAAAAGGGAAAGAACAAAAAACACCCAAACTAACAAGAATATTGAAAAAATCTCTAACATGATATAGAGTATTCCACACTGATAGTTCCCCACATTGGCGAAGAAGTGGGGAAGAGGTTTAGCTTCTTGTCTCTCTTCTTTGAAGCCAAGCTTGTTCATAATCATTTCCAGTAATAAATTTTGATTGTTTAATATCATTTTCCATTTGCATTGTTATATTAATTATATATATATGTGTGTGTGTGTGTGTGTGTGTGTTTTTTTCCTGATTCTTCCTGCTTTACTTGGATTCAATGAATATTGTCTTTCTATGCTTCTCTTTATCATATTCATCATGTCATCACAAGTCATATTCCCTAACATTCATGGACCACAATTTGTTTAGATATTCCCTAGTCTAGGGTCTTCTTTTTAAGTCATATTTTATATATATATATATATATATATATATATATATATATATATAAGCATAATTCTATGACTGTGAGTGATGTAATACTGCCATGTCCAAAGAACTGAAAATTCATGTCATCCAGAGGGCAGTGGAGAGGTGAGTAGTGAGTGTGAGTAGTAAAACATTGCAAACAAGGAATTAAGAAAATCTGGAATAAAGGAATTGGAATTACCAAAGGTATGTGAGATTGATGAAGATGATGAGCTGGACTTCCACTCCACTGGTATTTTCATGATGCCAAGAGAAAGCAAGCAGGATTTCCTAGTACAATGGCTGGGCCTTTTGAGGCAAATTTGTGGACAAACAAGAATGAGAGTTAGATGGGATGGATAGACATGAATGAGTTATTATCTGTATTTTGGAGTGAATATCTCCAACCTCCATTAATGAGTTCATAGACTGACTACAATATTTCAGTGAAGATCGCTATGTTGTTCTTCCCCATAATTAATCCCCAAGAACTGCCTACAGGATGTGGGGATTCTGATGCTGGGGTTCCAGGCTGTCTCTGGGGCTTGTTCCACCATCTTATCCTGGAGGTTGCAATGATCCAGGAAGGCTATGGGACCAAAGCATCATTGGATTATAAATTCAGACCTGGGGAGGACCTTAGAGAGTCTTAAGTTCAACTCCCTTTTTTTACAGATTAAGAAACTGAGACCTGGAGAAGTTGAATGATTTGTTTAGGGTCTTATAGCTATTAAGTCAATAAGGCTGGATTTAAGCTCACATATTGCTGACTTCAAGTTTAGCCTTCTGTTTACTATAAAATGTCTCTTGAGGCCAAGTTTGTACTCAGTCATCCTGTATACTTCAAGCCTTTAGTAAAACCCAGAGGTAACCCTTGAAGTTGATCCTGGCAGAATCTGGCCCTCCCAGGCCAACACAAATGGTCACCAGAAGAATCTCCCATGACTAGGCCAATTTTTGAGGGAAAAAGCCCAGAGACCCCAAAGCTGTGATCTCCTGGGTTGGTCCAGTCTGTGAAAGGCAGATTTTTTTTCTCCTTTGGTTTAGTTCCATTGAATATTGGCCAGTAGATCAGGAAATATACTCCCTCTTAATTTAATGGCTCCACTGTTGTCGATGGGCCAGGTATTAATTGTGTTAATGGTGATCATTCTGAATTCATTTGGTGTTTGTGGGGAGGCCACCTGCATGTCCATATGGTTCCCATCATTACTGAGGGGTAGGGAATGGGCCCACTAGGAGTTTGCAGAGGGGAGGTTGGGCTGGCAGTGAATGCTGGGATCCAAGAAGGGGGAGGATGCTGGTGGAACCCTGCTGAGGTTTGAAATTATTCCAAAGCGCTCTCCACCTCCCCCTTCTAATCCCCCTTTTTCTTAACCATGGACACTTCTTTTCAAAATAATAATTTCACTTGAATGTTTGAACACTTCAGAAAGTAAACAATATTGAGCTTCACTGCTCCCACACAGTCAGGTTGCAAAGACAATCTACTGCTTGCCTTCTAATTTTAACAGGACGACTAGCATTTCATATTCTAACTGTGCAACTCTCCAGAGGAAACATCCAAGGTTTCCAGCAAAGTTGTGAACTAGATTTGTGTGTGAGAGAGTAAGTGTATGTGAGCATTTTTGTATATAAGAATTGTGTGTGTGTGTGTGTAAAAGAGAGATTTTTCATTTGTATATGTATAAGTATAAAAATCATATCTGCATGACTGTGAGTTCCTATGTTTCTATGAATGTGTGAGGATGTGTGCTTGTATGTGAGAAGTATATGAGTATGAAAATGTGCTTACATGAATTTGAATGTATACATATTTGTGTGCATAGGAACTGTGTGTTTTGATGTGTTTATGCATGTATTTTGTGCATATATGAAAATGAGCATCTATGTATGAGAACTACGTATAAGAGTATGTGTGTGAAAGTATCTATAAGAATAACGTGAATGTAAGAATCTGCATGTGAACGTATTTAGATGTGTATGAGTATCTGACAGTGAGTAAGTTTATGCATGGGTGTGAGAGAGGGTGGTAGTTTATACATGTGTCTGTACTAAAGATTTGTGTGTCTATGTTGGTACAGGAAGTCATTCAAGTCATTCAAGAGTGTTTCTGTATTTGTGAGATAGTGTGTGTTTATACATGACCTGTGTGTACAAATGTGTATAAGAGTGTGAGTTTGTAAATAATATATGCATATACATGCATGTGCATATGGATTATGGATGATGCCTACACATATATATGTGTGTACACACACACACACACACACACACACACATATATATATATATATATATGTATATATGTATATATGTGTGGTGTAATGGAGGAAGGAGATGGAGAAAAGGGGAAATTTTGAATCAGAGGGAGATAGCCCAAAAATGGAAGAATGGCCATTTTAGAGTTTTGATTGTGACATCTCTAAAGCATGATGAGGTGGGAAGGATGAATAACATGAAGCTTGCAGTGTCAGAAGGGGTGAAATGTCCCCAGGGAATGGGGAAGGGACGGGTGAGGGGAGCCTGGTAGCTCTGAGGCTGGGGAAGAGAGGGATAGGGGATGGGGGGAGGGTTCTGATCCTGGTCCTGACCATATCGCCCTCCTCACTGGCTGTGCGGATCTGATACATGGCCAGGTACAGCTTCTCCACCTGCTCCTTCATTTCAAACAAGAAGGATTTCATACAGTTCCACAGGTCACAGATTGTAAGAACTATAAGAGTCTCACACATCACCTTATCCCAAGTTCCCTCATTTTATAGGGAAGTTCTTAATTTAAAAATCTATATCTATATATCTATATCTATATCTATATATTTAGTTCTCAATGTTCATTTCCACAAGATTTTGAATTATATTTTTTTCTCCACATCTTTCCCCTACCTCCACCCCAAAATAGCAAGCCCACTGAATTCCCCAATCCATTCTCCCCATATCCTCTCCCATCAGCCCCCTAACTTTCTAGCAGGGCAAGACAGACCTCTTTTCTCCAGTGCCTGTACATCTTATTTCCCAGTTGTATGTAAAAAAACACATTTTTAAACATTTGTTTTTAAAACTTTGGGTTCCAGATTTTTTCCCTTCCTCCCTCCTCACCCTCCTCCACTGGGAAGACAAGCAATTCAATATAAGCTGTACATGTGCAATTATGCAAAATGTTTACACAGTGATTATATTGTGAAAGACTAACTATATTTCCCTCCATCCTATCCAGCCCCTCGCTTATTCTATCTTCTCCTTTGACCTTATCCCTTTTCAAAAATGTTTGCTTCTAACTACTCCCTCCCCCAATCTGCCCTCCCTTCTATCATCCCCCCTCCTATCCCCTATCCTGCTATTTTCCTGTAGGGTAAGATACACAATTGAGTGTGTATGTTATTTCCTCCTTAAGCCAAATTCAATGAGAATAAGGTTGTTCCATTCCCTTTCACCTTCCTGTTCTTCTCCTCCATTGTAACAGTTTTCTCTTGCCTCTTTTATATGAGATAATATACCCTGATCTATCTCCTACTTTCTCCTTCTCTCAATAAATTTCTCTCTTGCATCTTAATTTTATTTTTTAGATCTCATCCCTTCATATTCAACTCATCCTGTTCCCTCTTTGTATACATGAACATACATATGCCCACACTCATGTGCATGTAATAGGATACTATTGTGCTATAAGAAATGATGAGCAGGTGTATTTCAGAAAAAAACCTTGGAAAGATTTACATGAACTGATGCTGAGTGAAGTGAACAGAACCAGGACAACACTGTACACAGTAACATCAACATTGTGCAATGACCAACTGTGAGATATAGCTTTTCTCAGCAACACAACTATCCAAGATAATTCCAAAAAAAGACTTGTGGGAAAAATGCTATCTGCATCCAAAGAAAGAACTGATGGAGTCTGAATACAGATTAAAACATACTATTTTCACTTTTTTGTTTTTTATTCATGTTTTCCCCTTTGTTCTGTTTTTTTTTCTTTTTCAACATGACAAATGTGAAATTGTTTTACATGATTGCCCATCTATAACCTATATCAGATTGCTTGCTGTCTTGGGGAGGAGAAGGGAGAAAAAATTGGAACTCAAAAACCATTCCAAAATTGAATGTTGACAATTATCTTTATGTGTAATTGGAAAAATTAAATACTATTGATTTTTTTTAAAGTAGAAATAGTAACTTTGGCCTCAGAGCCAGGATGAATATTCAATGTCGATTAGTCCAATCCTTTTACTTTTCAGTTGAGTAAACTGAAGCCAAGAGAGATGAAATGATTTAACCAAGTTCCCATTAACAGCAATAGGGAGCCACAGAAAATTTCTGAGTTTAGAGATTGTTCTGCAAATAATGCAAAAGGTGGATTGAATCTGAGAGCAATAGTGAACTGACAGCCCCAAACCACTGAGAGACTAAAAAAATGAGGAAAATATGCTTGGAAAGTAGCTTCAGGGGGGCGGCTAGGTGGTGCAGTGAATAGAGCACCGGCCCTGGAGTCAGGAGGACTTGAGTTCAAATCTTAACAGAAAAAAACCCCAAACCTAGCCGTGTGACCTTGTGCAAGTCACTTAACCCCAACTGCTCTCCAAAAAGCAAAAAGCAAAAAAAAAAAAGTAGCTTCAGAAAAAATAGTGACATTTCTTAGAAATCAGAATTTCTTTGGCCTTGAAGATATCTTTTGCTGTGAATTTTCATGGGATCTCAGGAGACAGAGGAGACCCCAGAAAGCCACAGAGATAGCAGGCTATCTTGAGCAAATCCTTGTCCCACCTTTGTTCTTCTACTGCTATCATGTCTCAGGCAGAAGGAGAGCACTTTTTTGGGCATAATTCTCTTTCTTCAAAAGGTAAGAGGACAGTGATCTTAGACTGAGCCCAGGTCCGTGCCTCCACAACTCACTGTTATCTAAGGTCCCAGTGAATCTCATCAGTTCATGGGAGTACATATTTAGACCTGAGAGATCATCTTGTCCACCACTCTAATTTCACATACGAGCCGCCTCATGTCCATGATTTGCCAAATTAGTGAATGGAAGAGCTGGAATTTGAACCAAGACCATGGTATCATAGGATCATAGATCTATAGTTGGAAGTTACTTCAGAGGCCATCCTGTCTCACCCAGACATTTTGGACTGAGAAAATTGAGATTTAGGGAGACTGAGACAAGTGATTTGACTCAGGTCACACGGAGTAAACAGCAGGGGTCTTCTGATTCCCAATCCATCTTTCTTTTCCAGATGATCAAAGGCAGTTAGGTGACTCAGTGGGGTTTCTATCTGGCCTCAGACAGATTAATGAACTGTGTGATCCTGGACAAGTCACTTAATTGTTATCTGCTTCAGTTTCAACTTTAAAATGAGGCTAATGATGACACCTACTTCCCAAGGTTGTTGTGAGAATCAGATGATATATTTGTGGGGGCAGCTAGGTGGTGCAGTGAATAGAGCACCGGCCCTGGAGTCAGGAGGACCTGAGTTCAAATCCGGCCTCAGACACTTAACACAAAAACTAGCCGTGTGACCTTGGGCAAGTCACTTAACCCCAACTGCCCTCCAAAAAGCAAAAAAACAAAAACAAAAACAAAAAAACCAGATGATATATTTGTAAAGTTCTCAGCATAGATCTTGGCACATTGTAGAAATTTAGTCAATGCTTGCTTGTTTGCTTCCTTTGTTCCTTTATTCTTTCCTTTCCTCCCTCCTTCTTTCCCTCCCTCCTTCCTTCCTTTTCCCCCTCTCTTATTCCCTTCTCCCTCCTTCCTTCCCTCTTTCCTTTCTTTTTCTTGCTTTTCTTTCCTGCCTCTCATTCCCTTCTCCCTCCCCTTCTTCATTTTCTTCATTCCTTCCTCCTGTTCTTCCTTCCCTCCTTCCTTCCTTCCCTCTGTCCTTTCCCCTTCCCCTTCCCTTTCCTTTTCCCCTTTCTCTTCCTACTATATCATGCTACAATTATTTTATCTTCTAATTCACTAGTATCATGAGATGATGGAAAGATCTGTAGATCCTGGTTCTTAGCTCAAACTGTGCCACTAAATCACAATGTGCCTTTAATGAACCCTTGTCTCCTGGAGCATCTTTTGCTGGTCTGTACATGTCCTGTATGAGCTACAAGAGTCCTTGCAGCTCTGGTCTGACACTGGATCATCTAATTTCCCTTTTCCTAAGTCAAATTGCCCTTCCTTCCAGTTAGTCTGGATTAATGAAAAATGTCCTCAAATTTCAGTGGTTCTCAACCTGTGGGTTGCGAACTCTTTGGGGTCTAATGATCTTTTTGCAGGGGTCACAGGGGTTGCCTAAAACCATCGGAAAACACAGATTTCTGATGGTCTTAGGAACCTCCTCTATCCATCTCCAGGCAGGTCTGCCCACATGCAGACACACCTACATATGACTATTAAAGGGTCGTGGCATTAGGAAGGTCTCGTGAGAACCACTGTCATATTTCTTCCCATGGGGCTTGTATTTCATTTCCTAAGTGATTCAGTGCAGACTCAATCTGGGGTAATAGTAAAGTACTTCAGAGTCAGAGTAATAGAGGCACATGGGTGAAGGTAATAGAAGCACATGGCTAAAGTATTTTTTTAATCTACTAATTCTGTGATTTTTCAAAGTACACAAGGTTCCTGTGCCCTCATGCTCCTGTGTGCTGATGTCCTTCTGTGCTATTGAATGTTCCTTCTGTGTTCTAGAACATTTGATGGGGGTGAGCCTAGAGGAAAATTGGACTTGGGCTCAGAGAACCCGGGTCTGCCTCCCTAGTCTGCTACCCATTTGTGTCACCTTAGGGAACTCACCCAGTCTATTTAGACCTTAATTTCCTCAACTGGCAAATGCCATCCACGGCTCCTTTCCGCTTTAAATCTGTGATCCTATCTCTTTGTTCCATCTGGGCTTGTGCTGTTCAGTACTCTTTAGCAGTTGACTTTTTGTATGTTAGTCAGCAAGGCAGGACACATAACCTTGCTCCTTCTATCCCCAGACTGACTCCTCCCTCTGTGCTCATGCCTGACCTCAGAAGACAAGTATTTTTGTCACTCTTCAGGAGACAGGGCTCCCTTCACCCACCTCTTCCCAGGCTAGAGATGAAGCCACAGACGCTGTCACTGTCACATGAGAGGGGAAAGTCGAAAACAGCATGTTCTTTGGAGAGAAGAGACGTAGGGGTGGCCTCACTGAGCACGCGCACACACACACACACACACACACACACACACACAATCCCAATTCCAGCTCCTACCACAGAGAAGAGGAACTCAGTGGTAGGACCCAGTTCTGGCCCCCAGAAGGCCCACCCATGTATTACACTGGGGAGCATTTTCCAGACATGAATAGCTAAGCCTTACATTAGGGCAATCATAAAGCCTCCTGTATGGGCTATTTATCTTGTCATTTATTCATCTATGTAACTCTTCTAACTTCCATAGCAAAGAGAGCCACAGCCATTGCAACTTGACTGACTGAGTTAGCTGCACGTTATCCCCTGATGCCAAGAGGCCAGAGATGGCTCATAAAAATCACTTATGTTTATAATGCGCTTTAAGGTTTGCAGAGCATCTTACATCCTTTATCTCATTTGCTCTTTACCATAATCTCATCCCATTTTTATGGTTTAAGAAACTGAGGCTCACAGAGCCCATGGTCACATGGGCTAGTCAGTGTCTAAGGCAGGATTAAAACTAAGGTCCAATACATGGTAGATGCTTATTACCAGCATTCCCTCTGGCTGTCTCCCATGCCTGGAATACTTTTCCTTCTTTATCCTGACTACTGACCTTGGCCTCCTTTAAGTCTCAAGTAAAACCCTACCTTTGACAGGAATTCTTCCCTAACCCCACTTACTTCCAGTACTTTTAATTATTTCTCATTCATACCTTGTTTCACTGGGCTTTGTTTTATTGTGCTTAGCAGATTTTTAAAAATGCAAATTAATACACAAACCTTTCAAACAAATTGAAGGTTTGTGGCAAAGCTTCTCTGAACAGGTCTATGGACACCAGTTTTTCCACCATCATGTTCACATCCTATCTCCTTGTTACATTTTGGTAATTCTCACAATATTTCAAACTTTTTCAGTATTATTATATCTGTTATGGTGATCTGTGATAAGTGATCTTTGATATTATTGTTGTGATTGTTTGGGGGCACCCTGAATCACATTTATACAAGATTGGCCAAACTTAATGGATGAATGTTGTGTGTTCTGACCACTCTACCAACAGCCTGTTCTTCTGTTCTCTCTTCTTCTCCTCAAGCCTCCCTATTTCCTGATATACAACAATATTAAAATTAGGTCAATTAATAGCCCTACAATGGCTTCTAAGTGTTCAAGAGAGAGTCAATTGATGGGGCAAATGTCACTGTTATCTTATTTTAAGAAATTGCCACAGCCACCTCAACCTTCAGTGAGCACTGTCCTGATCAGTTAGCAGCATTGAGGCAAGACTGTCCACTGGAAAAAAGATCACGGCTTGCTGAAGACTCAGATTGTAGTTATCATTTTAACAATAAGGTATTTTTAATTAAGGTATGTACATTTTTTAGACATAATGCAACTGCAAACTTAATAGACTACAGTATAGTTTAAACATAACTTATATATTCATTGGGAAACCAAAAAATTTCTAAGATTCACTTTATTGTAAGATTCCCTTTCCCGTGGTGGTCTGGCACTGAGCCCACGATATCTCCAAGGTATGTCTGCATATAACTTGCTTTGTATATATTTGTTTGCATATTATCTCCCTTATTAGACTGTAAGCAACTTGAAGACAGGGACTGTCTTTTGTATCTTTTTGTATCTCTAGCATGTAACAGTGTCCCTGGCACTTGGTAGGTGCTTAATAAGAATTTATAGATTGATTGACCATTTACCATCCATAGTTCTTGCTTCTAGGTCCTGGGAGGTCTTTCTATTGTCTCTTATTATGCCTCTTACCATTCTTTCAGGGGCATCATAATTCCACACAATATAGAGCTTGTAAAAGGCTTTAGAGAGACTAGTTCACTCTTGCTGATAAGAAAAGTGAGGTCCATAGTGGACCACCTAAGCAAGATTTGAACTCAGGTTTTCTGACTCTGAATCCAGTGCTTTTTATTTATGTTGTGGCAATGATGATGAAAATAACTGTGCCTTTCACATATTTGTAAAGTTCCTTATGTAGCACTTTTTCACAGGATCTCTGTGCTATTGTTATCGTCATTTCAAAGAGGAAGGCACACTCAGGTCCTTTCTGGTTCTAAATCTATGATGTTATGAGGTCCAGAGAAATTAAGTGACATGCTGAAGACCCATATGAATGACCAGTTATGAAGCTGGGACTCAATCCTCAAATGTCCTCTCCATGTCCCACGTTTTGTTGGTGGTTCCGTGTTTTCAGCTTCTCACTTCTAATCAGTAGTCAATAAATGTTTGCTAAGCACCTACTGTATGCCAAAAATTGTGCTAAGTGCTTTCTGGCAAAAGGAGTAGTCCATGTACTGAACTCTGTCACATGGTTGCTTCTCCTTTGCTGAGACTGTCTTACTCCCTTACATTCCCAGCAACACCTTTTCCCTCAAAACTTTCCTGGAATGAGGAGACATGGTATATTGCTGGTATCAGTCCTCAGAAGCTTCTAGTCCTGCATTCACTCTGCTCCTGACTTGCTAGATGCCTTTCAGCAAGTCTCTTCCCCAACTAGACTTCCAGTTTCTGAGGCTGATGGAATCTTTTGACTTGCCTTGTTCCTCTTTGTTAGGAAGGCTGTCTGAAGAAGTGAGTTTGACCTTTATGGCTGCAGGGCTATGGGCCTTCTGGTCGGGTGGTATTTGAGGCCTCTGAGTGTGTCTACATCAACATGACCACAGATGGCCCAGCAGCCATTGCTCTTTGCAATTACTACCTTTGGGCAACACCCATGATGGGTAGCAACACAGATTCTCAGGGGTAGAAGGGACCATGGAGTCCATCTAGTCCAAAGTGTATTGGAATAAGAATCCCCTCTACAATCTACCCAAGTCATTTAGCTTCCTGCTTGAAGAACTTCAGGGAGGGGCAACCTACTGTCTTCTGAGGCAACTCATTCCACTTTTGTGCAGCTTTAATTATTAGGACATTTTTCCTCACATCAAATCTAAATTTGGCTCTTGGCAACATTTATACATGACTTTGGTTTCTGGCCTCTAGGGCCAGGCAATTTAATTCTTCTTCTATAAGAAAATCCTTTAATTACTTGAACACTTGAACACCCACACTCTCTTCTCTTCTTTAGACCAACCAGCTCTAGTTCCTTAAAATAGTCAATTGGATTTATCCTGAAACCCATTACTGTCCTGATTGTCCTTGTCTGGACATTTTCTAGTAGCTTATTCCTGTCTTTCCTAAAAGGCAGTATCCCAAACCAAGGACAATAATCTAGATGAGCTCTGACTGGAGTGAGGAAGGTCCTGATGAAATCAACTGGCCTTGTCATTTCCTTTCTACTACTACTTTTGAGTTCATTAGTAAGACCCACCCAAGGACCTAGTTTAGCCATCCACTAATAACACTTTCTGGGTTATCTAATTCAATTAGATTCAGTTAATTTCAATTCAGGTGAATTTATTGAGTGCCTACTATACTCATGACTTTGGGTTAAGTTGCAGATGGAAGAAGATAACTACTGGGAGATAGAAAATGTGAGCCCTACCTTTAGGAACTTTGAGAAATTTAAAGTCAAATTTTGGAGAAGGGAAGGAGGCAGTAAGAAATGTCAATGATTCTTGCTTAATTTTATCTCTGAAAATCCTAGGATCCCAGATCTGGAGCTGGTAGGGACTCCTTTGAGGTCATCTAAACTAACCACTTCATTTTACAGGTGAGGAAACTGAGGCCCAGAGCAGTAAAGTTACTTCCCCAAGGGTGGAAATGTCCAGGTCTTCTGAATCCAAATCCCATGGTCTTTCTCTTCCATAGGTCCAACACACTTTAGGTCTTCCATTAGCTTGTTTTAATCTTTTTGTAGCTAGGGATGTAGGGTTTGGACTGTTATCTTGCTCTTTCTATATTATTGGCCCACCTCTTTCTGATCATACACGTTCCTGATGAGGCCTTGCATCTAGTAAGTTCTTAAATATTGGGAATCAGCAACCCTAGGCTCAAATCTTGCCTCACACACTTAACAGCTAGGCCATGTCAAGAACTCTGTTTATTCTTTCAGGGCTTTGGTCTCCTCATCTGAGAAATGGGGATAATAATCCTCTTACTACCTCCTTCACAGAGTTGTTGTGAGGAAAGCTTTCATCAAACCTAAAGAGTAATAGGAATGTGATTCTATTAGTTAAGTTGCATTAAATTATTCATCTTTATATCACCCACATTATCTAGCATAGGGACTTACATGGAGTAGGTGCTCCATAAAAGCTTAGTGAATGAATGAACCATAATGAATTTTAGTGGTGATCAGAAGAACATTAACTTTCAATTAAGACTTGGGAATAGAAGTGAGGTGTCAGCAAATAATGAGAAAAGCACCCCCCCCATATTCCCATATATTCAACTTCATACACTCACCCTGTCCCCATTTGGATCTGAGCACGGTCCAGTGAGAACAGTAAGAGAGAAGGAAACTGCTGGCCTGTGGAGGGGGAGAAGGAACTAGCTGTTCCTGCCAGAAGGGAGCAAGAGGTTCAGTGGGGGAAGTTACCAGGAAGTCTTGATTTTTCTTTGTTTCTTCTCTCCCCCTGCCTCTTCTAGAAGCAAGAAATGTTGATCTTCCCTGAGGTTTTTCTATTCAATTCAACAAATATTTAGCAAGCTCTTGCTATATATAAGAAAAGTCTTGGGCTAGGCACTTGGAGGGGATAAAGGAAAAGAATCAATCCAAAATAGGAACTTAGGAATAAGGAAACTGAATTTAAGAGAAGTTAAGTCTCTTGCCTGAGGTCACTCTGGTAGTAATTAATAGAATCCAAGATATGCACTTAGATCCTCTGAACTCCAATCCAAATCCAATGCTTTTTCCTCTACACAATGGCCCCTGCCCTCATGGAGTTTATAATCCATGACATATATAATCATAATGCTACACACATACACACATATATATATATATATATGCATACATACACATGTACATATAAAAATATATGTATATAATGATAATAGTTTGGAGATTTCTCTATTGGTACTTTATCTTTTTTGTTCTATTTCCCCAGAAATGTACCCTTTGGTATGACTCTTAAATATGTAGGCATACTGTGCCAAATGCAGAGGTGGGAAAACTGGGGTGCAGACAAGAGAAGTAACTTGCCCAAAGACAAGTGATGAGTCATTTTAGCATATGCAGAAAAGAGCTGCCACTTTGCCTTTGGGAATCACGTGCAATTATGATAGAGCAAGCTGGCTTCTTTCGCAACCAAAGGCAAGACTCTTTAACCACAGCTCTGTTCATGGCCCTTTCATTCATGTGAGTCACATCTGCTCCTCCTCCTAACCCCCTCACTCTTTTTCTCCTTCTCCTACCACCAAAGACTACTGAGAGTATGTGAAGAAAAAAACAGTCCTGGGGAGTAAGTACAGAGACTCTCTCAATAGTTAACAAGACCTAAGAACCTGATGGGCATGTCTCAGAATCACCGCAGTAAGCTTTAGTCCCAATATGCAAATTCAACGCTCCTTTGATTCTACCAAGGATGTTTGTAAAAAGTCTATAGACAGATGACAGACTAGTGATGAGCATTGAGTGCTTACAATGTCCCAAGCACTGTGCTAAGTGCTGAATATAAAAATGAAAGCAAAAAGAAAGGCAAACCCTGACCTCAAGGAGTTTACATTCTAACAGAGGAAAGTAACACATAAAAGGGGTCGTTTATAGCTTTCATAATCTAGATTTCATAATCTTGTCCCAGTCAAAATTCCTCTTCCTCCAGGGAGATTTGTCTCACCGCTTCAGCCCTTCAGATCTCTAGCTCCTAAACTAATCTAACCACTCATTAATTGCCTATCACTCTCTCTTTGGACTCTAGGCATTGACAGACTGCCTTCTACATTCTCTTTTTATATGTTTATCTTCCCAGCTACATTGTACTCTCTGAGGACAGGGACCATAAGATGGAAAGATTGAATTTACAATCCAAATATCTGGTTTCCAATCAGGGCTCACCTATTTTTTATCTGGGTGACTTTGAGCAACTCACTTCTTGCTTCTGGGCCCCTGTTTTCTCCCCCTGGTGAAATGAGAGGCTTGGATTAGGCAATCTCCAAGGTCCTTTCCAACTCAAAATCCTTTACTTCTGTGTCTTATTCACATTTGTTTCTCCAAAATCTAGAGTAGGGTCTTATATAAAGCACATCCTTAATAAATATCTATTGGTCAACTGATTAATTGATTGGTAATTGAACATTCCTTTCTTAGCTTGGTTATTTATACCCCATCATAAGATTCCTGGCTTTCTCTTAATTTGGGGGGGGACTTTATGCCACATGACATGATACTCCTTGAATATTTCCCTTAAAGTGGGAAATGGGTCTTAGATGTGATTTGCATAGACTTGTCTGTCATTCCTGGAAGCTGTGAAATACTTTCTCCCTCCTCCCCTCTACCTCTTAAAATCCCCGATTTCCTTTAAACTTCATCTACCTGAGCCCATTCCTGATTCCTTTCAATGTTAGTGCCCTTGATCTTTTGTTCAAATGACTTTCTGTTTATAGGATAGCATCCCAAGAGAAAATAATCTCCTTGAGGACAGGTACTGCTTTTTGTTATGTCTTTGTGCTCCTGGTGTCTAGCACAGTGGTTAGACCATAGTAAGTAGGTACTTAAAAATACATATTTCAACAGAAAGGCCTGAGACACTGGTTACACAATGAAAGGGAAATGGGAATACCATCCAACCTCTCCACTTTATTCTCAATGCACCTTTCACTAGCCAATGTTAGTGAAATAGTCTAGGCCTGTGTCTCAGGCAGTATGGCCTCATGAGCAACTCCCCAAACACTGCTTCTGTGCAGGCCTATAAATACTAATACAGCCATAAGCAATTATCTATCTGGGTCTACAGAGCTTCTCTGAATTATAATGCATTTTCCCTCATTCTTTAGAAGATACCAAGAACCGTTCCCCTGTGGCGGGGAGTGCTTGATATCTCCAAAGAGCTCATGAGAGCACTTTATAATGCAGGAAAGAGACACACAGGGGAGACTCCATTCAACTCTGCAGACGGACATAAGTGGGGCCCAGGCTAGCTCTGACTGTCCAAGGAATACAAGTAGGAGTCCTCTCAGTCTGCTGTAGAAATGTTTATTTTTTAACTTTGGAGAAAGTGCTAGCGGGAAGTCCACTGATGAAGCTTCATAGATGAAAAGAGCTTAGAAGTTGCCCCCTGGAAGCAGGGCTGATCATTCTACTGGCGTTGTCTGTTTACTTCAAGCCTTTTGACTCCAGCAGATGCCACAATACAAGCAAAATGTTCACCAGCCATTTCTGTTTTGTCCCCCAGATGTTTCACTGCCTCAAGGCCTGTGCCTCCAAGAAAACAGCTGTTCAGAACACGTGTGCATTTTCCACTCAACAAACCATGAGGATATGACAATAGAATCACAGCTTCTGAATCCTGGGCCTAAAATGTCAGAATAGAAAGGGGTTTCTTGGGGAAATCTTTTCGTGCTGCTTTAGTTTCATCCCCCCTTTCCCCGGTTCCTATCATTTCTCTCTGTCTCTCTCTGTGTCTCTCTGTCTCTGTCTTTCTCTCTCTGTCTCTGTCTCTCTCTCATTGTCTCTATTGTTGTCTGACTGGCTAGCTCTGGTTCTGTCTCTGTCTATCTCTGTTTCTCTTTATATCTCTCTCTTATAACAACAGACAAGTAAAGCGTATGGATCATTCCACAGTTAGGCCTACATTTTGTCTAAGCTGGAGAAAGAGAGAATTTTAGAAGATACATCTTTCCAGAAGTTCAAGGCATTGCAGCGTTTCGTTGATCGACTGTGACTTCAAGCAAGTACAAATCTACCCTGATGCATTTGAGGAAAAATTACAAAATTTGTGGAAAACTCTGGAGTATAATCAACCTGGTTCTTTGGTCAAGACGCTTGCTTGAGCTCCTCAGAGGACAAAGCCACAACTTAGGTTCTTAAGGAAGCAAAGAGGGAGGCCTTAGCGAAAGCCTCCTCTGAGTTTGGGCCTTAGTTTTACTCTCATTTGAGCTAGATGATCTCTAAGGCTCCTTCTAACCTTAAAAGCCTTCTTCCCAAGAAATTTTGCATCTTGTCAGCACAGGAGCTTTTAAAAATTAAGGAAAATAAGTATTTTACTGAAGATATTTATTAACACAATTGTCACTTTTCAGTAACAACTCACCTCTGCTGCCCACCACCATGGACCTTTCCCTGTAGCAAAGAAACAGACAAAGCAAGATAAACCAACACACTGGACATATGTGCCAATGTATGCCCCATTCTGGAAAGCAGCTAGATGACTCAGTAGATATAGTGCTGGGCCTGAAGTCAGGAAGATCTGAGTTTAAATCTAGCCTTAGACACTAGCTATGTGACCCTGGTCAAGTCACTTAACCTCTGTTTGCCTCAATCCACTGGAGATGGAAATGACAAACCATTCTAGTGTCTTTGCAAAGAAAATTCCATGGACAGTACTGGTGTGTTATGGTCCACAGGGTCACAAAGAGTTGGACACAACTGACCAACAAATGCCTCATACTATATCTATAGTTCATCACTCCTCTAATGAAAAGAGAGAGACATTTTTCTTTCATATACATATGTATATCCCAATTACATATAAAAAAAGTTTTTAACATTTTTTAAAAATCTGAGTCATGAATTCTATTCTTTCCTTTTGTCCCTGCCCCCGCCTTGAGAAGGCAAAAAAACTTGATATTGATTGTAAATATGAAGTCATGCAAAACATATTTCCATATTAGTTATGTTGCAAAAGAAAAGAGATGAGAAACTAAAGAAAAATAAAATTAAAAAATAGTCTGCTCCAATCTGCATTCAGAGTTTATCTGTTCTCTCTCTGGAGGTAGACAGCATTTTTCGTCACAAGTCCATTGGAATTGTCTTGTACTGTTGTCTTGTTCAGAATAGCTAAGTCTTTTACAGTTGATCATTCTTACAATATTGCTGTCACTATGTACAATGTTCTCCTGGTTCTGCTCACTTCACTTTTCACCAGTTCACATAAGTCCTCCCAGTCTTTTCTGAAACAACCCTTTTCAACCCTTCTTATAACAATAGTCTTCCATCACAACCATATATCACAACTGGTTCAGCCTTTCCCCAATTGATGGACATCCCATTGATTTCCAATTCTCTTTAAAATTTTTTTTGCTTTTTTTTTTGGAGGGCAGTTGGGGTTAAGTGACTTGCCCAAGGTCACACAGCTAGATTTTTGTGTTAAGTGTCTGAGGCCAGATTTGAACTCAGGTCCTCCTGACTCCAGGGCCGGTGCTCTATTCACTGCGCCACCTAGCCGCCCCTCTCTTTAAAATTTTTAATAGTATTTTACTTTTTAATTACTCATAAAGACAATTTTCAATTTATTTATTTACTTTTAATTTGCAGCATTCAGTTCCACCATCCCTTGAGTTTCAATTTTTCTCCCCCTCCGTCTCCTTCCCCCTTACCCCCTATGGTGGCATTCAATCAAATATAGGTTCTACAAATACCTTCACATTAAACATTAATCAAGTCGTAGAGAAGAATTCTAATCAATGGAGTGAAGAATGAGAAAGAAGGGACAAAACAAAACAAAACACATAAGAAAGAGAGCAAGTAGTTTGTTTCAATCTGCATTCAGACTCTGTAGTTCTTTCTCTGGATGAGGATATCCCTTTGCATCATGAGTCTTTTATAGTTGTCTTCTAACCCTGTATTGCTGAGAGGAGCCCAGACTATCAAAGTCATCACAGATATGATGTGTCTGTAATTGTGTACAAAGTTCTCCTGGTTCTGCTCTCCTCACTCAGCATCAGTTTATATAAGTCTCTCCAGGTTATTATGAAGTCCATCTGCTCCTCATTTCCTATAGCACAATAGTATTCCATTACATTCATATACCACAACTTGTTTAGCCATTCCCCAATTCATGGGCATCCCCTTAATTTCCAATTCTTTGCCATCTCAAAAAGAGCTGCCATAAATATTTTCATATATGCCGTCCTTTTGTTCCTTTCTTTGATTTTTTTGAGATACAGAGATACTAGTAGAGACATTCCTGGGTCTAAGGATATGCACAATTTTATAACCCTTTAGGCAGATCATTCTCTAGAATGGATGGATCAGTCCACAACTCCAATAGTGCATTAGTGTCTCAATTTTTCCACATTTCTACCAGCATTTGTCACGTGAGAGATCTCTCACTATCAGTCCTCTGAAGTCGGGTTAGGTCCCTACATTGATTGATGTCCTGAAATCTTTTCAGTGCTGTTCTTTATATTATTATGGTCTCTGTATATATTATTTTCTTGTATTTTCTTTCTTTACTTTTTTCAGCTCATGAAGATCTTTTCAAGTTTCACTGAATTCTTCATATTCATCATTTCTTATACTATGATCCTATTCCATTAAATTCACAAACACTGTTTGTTCATTCCATAAACACTTGTTGAAATCGAATTAAGAGCTCAATAAATGCTTGATCTAAGTGCCTCCTTTTTGCCAGGAACTGTGCAACACAGCAAAGCTACAGATGCAGATATGAGATGGTTCCTGGCCTCTAGGAGCTCCCATCCCCCAACTGATGGGCTCCCATTTTCAGTTCAGGCCTTCTAGGTTTCATATAGACTTTCCTGGCTAAAAAGCAGTTGCCTCAGCTCTACTATTTTGTACCAGAGGAAGAATCTCAAAATATGTAATCCGGATAATAGTTTTCCCTCACCTTTCTTCCCATACTCCCACCCTTGCATTGTACAGGGATCCAGACAACTGGACTCCAATCTTGAGATACCTTTCTTTTTGAAATCCAGGGCACTTATTCCCAGTGGTTCTTCTTGTGGAGCAAAGATGGAAAAAAGCATGAGTTGAGGCATTTGCAGAATCTCCTTGGAGAGTTTAGGGCCACGGAGGTCCAGGTCCTTGAAATAATGAAGTGGTCCTAGGGGCAGCTGGGTGGAGCAGTGAATAGAGCACCAGCTTTGGAGTCAGGAGGACCTGAGTTCAAATCTACCCTCAAACACTTGACATACTTACTAGCTATATGACCTTGGACAAGTCACTTAACCCTAATTGCCTTGCCTTCCCCCCCTCCAAAAAAAAAAAGCAGTGGTCTTTTTCTTCTGGGACCTGACTGCAGAGCCTGCTTTCTGGATGTTTGTTTCTGTCTTTTGAGATCAGGGTTGAAGGAAAGGGAAGACCAGGAGCATGAATAGATTTAAAATTTTCAACTCTGTTGAGCCCTTTCATGTAGGCTGATATTTTGCATGCATAGTCTGGAGACACAGAGACTTTGGGGGACCAAAGAGCAGAGAGATTTGGTGGACTGAAGTGCAGGGGAAAGATGTGTATTGACTACCCAGAGTTCCCCAGGTTTCTAGGACTTTTGGCCTTGGGGAAGGGCAGAGATTTCTGTTGAGAAGCCACATAGAGACTAGAGAAATAAGACTATGAACTGGATTGGTCTCCATGCTTCTTCTGAGCCTGCAAGGAATAAGGGACAAACTGTTGCCTTTGTCACTGAAGCCAGGGGAAACAGGCAGATTTCAAGGGGGTGGATAGAGAAGAGAATGAAGGTGGAAATGAGATGCATGTAGAGCCAACCACAGGGGCAGAAAGTAGATCAGCAGGAACCAGCTCCTGTAATGGTGGGTAAGAACAAAGTCTAGGCAAGGCTGAGAAACCTGCAACCTCGAAGACACATGTGACCTTCTAGGTCCTCAAGTTCAGCCCTTTGACTGATTCAGTCAAAGACTGCAGGCTCATCACCCCTGGTCTGGGCCAAGCTCCTTTTTGTCCCTTGCCTTCCCAGCACTCTATTCTGGGCATAAAACTAAAGGAAGTGACCAGGTAGCCAGGATCCATTCATTGACAGTGGCTGCCATGTGTTTGTAGCTGCCAGTATTGCTAGAGTACAGAGAAAGAGCAGTCCCTTTGCCTTCTCCTTTTGGTGAAAAGAAAGCAAATTATTACCTCCTCCAAATTTGATTTTCATTCATGAGTGAGAATGGCAATAGTTGCATATCCTAGTTCATAAAGCACAAGGCTCCAATTAGATAATGGATATAAAGAGCTTAGCAAACTGTAAAGCACTGTGTAAATGTTAGTTAGTATTGTTATTATTATTTTCCCACCATGTGGGTCTAGTCCCACTTACTGCCCAGGAGTGTGAAATACTTCAAGCAGCTAATGCCTTTTAAATAAGTGACAATCTTTTAACCACAGATAGTAGTTGTGCTTTTGAACAGATGTGTTTCTTTATTAACATAAATACTACCTTTTAAACTCTCCTTCACAGGACTGTTGCAGTCGATAAGTTCTAAACCTATGTTTGACCTGTGAAAGCCTCTTTCCACCTGCCCCCTTTTTTCATACAGCATTAAAGTTAAAATCCTTTGAGAAAGCAGGGCTCATCATTTCTCCCACTAGAATTTGGCTCTCTTCTTTCCATAGATTCAATCAAACGTTGGAGGTTGCCATTTTCATTATTGTAATGGGTGCCTTTATATCTGCCCAACAGACCAGCCAACATCTGATGGCAGAGACCAAGCTCTTAAGAAGCCTGGGCTACGGTGTTATTTGACTGTAGAAAAGGTTCAGGCCTAAAGAATATTCACTTATATTGAGAGCACCCAGGGTAATGAATTTTGAAGGACCAATTTGCCAAGGTAGTCCATTGGTACCATCAAACAGCACATACCCTCATAAGAAGAGTCCTTCTTAACTCATGAACTGAGGAACCTGAGTATCTGAGCAGCAAATAAACCACATTGGGCACCTGGGGAATTTATTATTTTAATTGTTAGACTTCATCACTGGCTATTTGAATTTTTTTTTCCAGGATGGTTTATCACTTGTAAATTATTTGCCACAACGTTGTAATTCTATCCAGATCCTTAACTTTCTAATCATGCATCTTTTATGGGGTCTCTTTTAAAGAAGCACTATAATTACGTGCCAAGGGTCCCTGTAAATTTTATCAGGCCATAAAATATTATACTTTAATTATTTGGAAGGAAAAAAAGAAAATGTTCTCTCTGCAAGATGGACGATCAATACTGCTGGAATCACTATGTCATTGGCAGTTTCCTATGTTCCACTTGAACGATCCCTCCCAAGGCCATAAGGCTCTTTTCTTTCACTCAGACTCTGACTACATAAGGAATGAAGAAGAGGATCCAATCGTAGGATCATGTGCCTACAAATATCTTTGTCTAACTCTGTGATAATTGTCTATACAGGGAGTAGAGAAGACCTCCAAGGAGATGGCAGTCACATTGATGGGAGAGACCGCTTTGTGTGGGATGATGGAGGATGTGACTTGTAGTCAGGAAGTCTTGAGAGATCATAACCCCCCTATGAGACTTACATGAGTATGACCGAGGGTCAACTTACACAACCTCTCTGAGACTCAGTGTCCTTATTTGTAAGACAAGTGTAATACATGCAGGAGCTACCTCATAGGTTGGCTCTGGGGATCAAGTGAATTAATGAATATAAAGTGCTTTAAAATACCTGACCCATGAATGTCGGGTATCATGGTAGTTTCTAGATATCTGAAAGACCGTCATGTGATAAAGAGCTTGTTCTCAGAGTCTTCTACTTTCTTGAAGATGCAAATCAAATACTTCCTTCTGTGTGAAGGCTTTCCATAAGAAGATAAGGATAAGAAGAGGCACTAGACCTGGAATTTCATTGGTACAGGGAGTTTCCAGTAATGAAGTTTCTTCTACTACAGCAGATCAGTTATTTATAGTCTGAGAGATCTGTCTAGAGCAATAAAGGGTCAAATGACTTGCCCAGCGCCATAGTGACAGTATGTGTCAGAGGTATAACTTATCTTCCTGGCTTTGAGGCTGGTTGACTATCCAATACACTTCAGTGCCCCTCACATTGAAGGTACTTACTAAATGATTATTTACTGATTGACTGATTCTTCTTCTTCCCAAAGGGTAGAACTAGGACCAGTAAGTGGAAGTTGCAAGGAGTGAGGTTTCAGCGCGGGCATCCTTAGGTGGCACAGTAGATAGAGCCCTGGGCTTAGAATCTACCCTGCCCTCTAGCTGCCTTTAATGAAAAATAATCTCAGAGTGGGATACCTAGGTGGAGAAAGTGGATAGAATTCTGGGTCTTGAGTCAGGAAGACCTAAATTCAAATCTGGCCTCAAATCAGCTGTGTGACCCTGGGTACGTCACTCAGCCTGTTTGCCTCAGTTTTGTTATCTGTAAAATGAGCTGGAAAAGGAAATCATAAACCACTCCACTATCTTTGCCAAGAAAACCCTAAATGGAACCACCAAGAGTCAGACATGATTGAACAAAATTTCAGAGGGAAGGCACTAGGAAAGCTTGGAATTTGAGGTGAGGGGAGAAGGAGGAAGAAAGCAGGAAAGCCCAATTTGTGGAAGGTAGGACTTGAACTGAGTTTTAAAGATAGCCAGGGAAGCCAGGAGGCAGAGATAAGGAGGAAGATGGCAAGTCTGGGGTCCAATCAATGCAAAGATGTGGAATCAGGAAATGGAACAGTAAGAAGGCTATGACTGATGGATTGCAGGGTATGTGGAGGGGGGTGGGTAAAGCATAAGACTGGAAAACTAGGAAGCCAGGTTGTGACAGGCTTTAAAAATCACACAGAGGATTTTATATTTGATCCAGAAGGTAATAGGGAGCCATCGGAGTTTATTGAGTAAGGAAGCAACATGATCAGACCTGTTTTTTGGGAAGATCACTTTACAGATGCCATTACAGAAAGATTATTTACCTTGGTGTTAGACATAATTCCAGCAATCTTATCCAAATGGTTTCCCAGGTTTCAGCAGATGGGATGTAACAAGTAAATGGGGAGGAGAGGAAAGAGAATACAGTGCTATAAGTAGGCACACTAGTAGCACCAATAAGGGAGGAGAAAACTCTGGCAGCAAAGGGACTAGAGCTGGAGTCCTCTGAGTCCTTGGTTTAAATCATGACTTTGAAACTTACCAGCTGTGTGACCTTGTACTAGTCACTTCCTATCTCTGACTCTCAGTTTTCCTCTTTTGTAAAGTGGACAAAATATTTATACACTACCTACCTCATAGGATTCCAATAAGGAAAATTCTTTGTAAACTAAATTAAATCTAAATTTGTAAATCTAAATTTATGTCATTTATTTTAGTAAGAAGTAGACATGGAATATTAAATAGCACAATAGTCAGGGGCCAATCAATATAGAGAAAAATAGCTCTATCAATCTCAGTATTGCCTGGGATTTGTTGTATAGTAACACAGTATATATTCTTTTGTAGGAAATAGAGCATAACTGGGTTGCTGTGGAAAAGCAGTCAGTTAGTTAATCAACAAGCGCACACTCATATTTTAGTCCATTTCCCTTATTTTATTTTAATTACTTATTTTCCTTCTTTACATTAATTTTTAAATTCTGACTTGCAAAATTCTCTCCTTTTATCCCTTCCATCCCCCACCAACTGGGAAGGCAAGCAATATGATACCCATTATATATGTGAAGTCATGCAAAACCCATTTCCTATTAGCCATGTTGCAAAAAAGAAAAAGCAAGAAAAATACAGATAATTAAAAAATGAGAAAAGCGAAACATGATTTAATCTCTACTCAGAGTCTATCAGTTCTCTCTCTGGAAGTGGAAAGCATTTTTCATCATGAGTTTTTTGCAATTGTCATGGATCAATATCTTGATGAAAGTAGCTAAGTCTTTCACAGTTGCTTATTGTTACAATATTGCTATTATGGTAAATGATGTTCTCCTAGTTCTGCTCACTTCACTTTGCTTTAGTTCATATATGTCTTCCTAAGTTTTTCTGAAACCCTCTCCTTCATCATTTATTATAGCACAATAGTGTTCCATCACAATAATATAACACATCTTGTTCAGACCCAATTGATGGGCACCTATTTAATTTCCATTTCTTTCAATAAGCATTCATTAGATGACTATTATGTGACAAGTACTATGCTAAGTGCTGAGGATTCAAAGAAAGGCAAGAATGACCCCTGCTCTCAAGGAGTGTACAGTTTAATAAAGTCAACATGAAAATAACTAGGTATGTACAAGCTTTATTCAGAACAGATGGACAATAATCTGAGAGGAGAAAACACGAGTAGGTGAAGAAATGGGAAAGATCTACAGAAGATAAGATTTTATTTGTGTCTTGAAAGACAGAAAAACTAAAAAACAAAGATGGGAACAAAGGTCATCATCTGAATTCTTTTATACACATATATTATATATTATATGGTATATGTATTTTATACATATAAATATATGGTATATGTATTTTATATATGTGTGCATATATGCATATACACATATACATATGTATGTGTGTATGTATGTGCATGTGCATGTATATGTATATGTGCATGTTTATGTATGTGTATGTGTATGTGTATGTGTATGTGTATGTGTATATGGATATGGATATGGATATGGATATGGATATGGATATGGATATGGATATACATTTTATACTGAATTCAGTCCTGTTCCAGAGTTTATTTGCATAGTAACCAGGGGCATTTTGTGGATTGGAAAGAATCTCCTCCCCTGAACTATACCCATATTTTGCAGTTTTGCTATGTGTAATTTCCTGGGATAATTTGTAGGAGAAATGGGCTCTTGACCAAGGAATGTGATAGGAGTTTAAGGGAATTTTATACCATAACCCAAAGAGATTAGACTGAGGGACCTCCAAGCAGTAACAGAAAAGTGTTCAAAAGAAAAAACTGAAACTCCTAAGGATTGTTCTTAGGAAGTGTCTGGGGTGAGTGAATAAAAATAGCCTGAGGCCCTGAGCTTTTCAGAGGTAGAATCCATCTGCTATATTAGTAGTTCAGAAAAGTCAATCCAGCTGAAGCTATAAAATTTCAGTGGTTCTCAACCTTCCTAATTCCTTGACCCTTTAATACTTGTATGTGGGTGTATCTGTATGTGGACGGACCTGCCTGAAGATGGATAGAGGAGCGGTGTCTCGGTTCCTAAGACCATTGGGAAAATGTGTTTTTCCAATGGTCTTAGATGACCCTTGTGACCCCTGTGAAAGGGTCATTCAAACCCAAAGGGTCATGACCCACAGGTTGAGAACTGGTGCTATAGATGGCGGAAAGAGTAGCTCATAGGACATGCTCAGCAGAGAGCAAACCAATGGAGACTCAGGGGGGACCCAGCAGAGAATGGAGATGGCCAGTGAAAAGCAGCAGAGAGCTGTGTGATGACATCACCAGGGAATGATGGCGGTTGTGCAATGTTGGCAGCCCACATTGCCTATGGTCATGAGTGTTTCTTGGTCAGTCAAGTTCCCTATGTGTTCCCATTATTCACATGTGTTCCCAACAGGTGTGCTCCTTTGTGCATATTTCCTGGTCATATGTATTTTTTGCATGTGCCTCCTTACCTGCTGGTGGTATGGCAGCCTGTAGGTGAAAATATCCTTATTTGTACCAGAATAACCTTCCTTTTCACTTTTTTTGTTTGATGTATGATTAAGTGTCTGTTACTTTGAACTTATGTGGTTGATTTCTGGTTGATCTGGTGAATGGATGGAGGTCTGTGAGATGTGTTTTTAAGTGGATGCTAAACTATACAATACCTCTAACTTCAGGTAGCTTCCAGGGGCCCCTATGTCATGGGGCTCCTGGTCCTACATTTAGAATGTTCAAGTAAGAAGGAAGCCCAGAGATCTTCTAGAATCCATTCATAAAGCACAGATCACTTTCTACAACGATAAAATATACTGATATTTAGTCCCAGGTAATTTTCTTTATCACTTGAGGTTAAAGGTTAAATTATGTTCATCATACTAAGTTGAAAAGGTAAGGGTATAATGAATTTTAGGTATTAAAACTGGTAAATTTTTACACTTGTCAAAAATGTAAACCTCTCAAGGGTATTCTAATTTTATTTTAGTTTAATTGACATGTTTGAGGAATAGAATGGGTAAACGACTCATACAGAACACCTGAAAATGCCAGATAAATGGTTGTTCGCTGTGCAATTATTATTACCTTTACAATATGTTTAATTAAAAATTCCTGTTTACACAACTTCTTGAGGGTAAGGAATATGTCATGTTTCATCTTTGCATCCTCAACATCAAGCATATTGGCTTGAAGGTAGTAAGTGCTAAATAAAATTTTATGGAATTGATCCGGTGTTTCAGAAATAAACTGATAAAATTGTGTTTGTACTAATAAGGACACCATTTCCCCTGCTTCAATAAGGTCATTTACTTAAAGATCAGTAACATTTAATAAATGTTCAAGCCACAGTTATCTTGACAGGCACTAAAATATGGTCAAATAGAGTATTTTCCTGTGATACTGGAAAACTACAATCGAGCCGCAGGTTGGCTACCAAGTTGTCTGTAACCTTGGGCACGTCTAGTCTCACTTTGTGCCTCAGTTTCCCCATTTGTAAAGTGAAAAATTGGTACCAGATGATCTTCAAGATTCCTTCCAGTTTCGTCCCATTCCTGTGTAGCCTAGGGATCAAGGTGGCCAGGAACAGGCAAATGATAGCAAAACCAGCCAACCCTGAGCTCTGACACGAAGGACTCCAATGGAGATAACTTAATATTGTATTTACTTACAGTAAAGATTTCCTATCAGTGGTTTCCAGTTGCATATAACTTACAAATAATTTGCAAAACATTCTCCAGGATGCCAGAGGTCAGACACATCAATAAGTGCTGCAAACCCACTGACTTTATTTTTCTATTGCTGGCTGAGTGACTGGAGTTTGGTCTCCCACAGTCTACAGGGGAGGGGCCAGGGCGCCAAGCCCATCTCCCTGCTGGTCCTGCTGAGGTTGTAGCAGCTGAAACAACAGCACCAGTAGTAATGGTGATGGTGATAATAATACCTTACATTTATAGATTCGTTTACAGTTTATAAAATTATATATATATATATATATATATATATACATATACATATGTGTATACACGCACACACACACACACACACACACACACACACACACATATATATAATCTCAAACTAGCTTGAATGGAGCCTTACAGGGACTGGAAGTCCTGGACACTCTAGAACCCTCTCATGAGCTGCTTGGCAGGCACTTGGAACATAGCAGATGTCTAAAATGCCTTGAGTTTGGTGTTATTGGAATATTAGAGGAGACCTCAGTAAAGGCTGGGCATGAACCTTTCAGCTTCCCTTTAATCCTCTGCCAACATGTGTTCTTTAGCTTGAGATTTCCTGCCTGCAAAGACTGATTTGGAAGTAATGGAGAAAGGACTTGGGCAGATCACACCAACTAAAGAAGTTTAAACTTTGGGAACTAGTGTTATGTTTTCTGCCTGCCCGCTTCGCACCTCTACCAGTGTCTGTAATATACTTCCCCCTATAATAATCTGCTCAACCAGTGGCAGTAAATATTTACTTCAAGTCCTATTGTGTTCTTAACCTTGCTCTTTGTTTTTGTTGTTCAGGCTTGACTATATTTTGGGCCCTCCTGGCTCAGAGTGAATGTCAATAGTAACTGTTTCTCTTTTGACCAGTAACCCTGAGGATCTTCCCTTCCCAGTTTGTTGTATATATATATATATATATAAATCAAAGAAGCCATCCCTTGACTCACTTCTTAAAGAGGCCTTTTCACTGAATGAGCGTTACCTCACTCTAAGTGAGCATCTGAAAAGGCCTTAGCCTAAAAGGGCCAAGGTCTCTCAGTGCATCCTGGGAGAGCTCCAGTCTTCCTGATGAATATCTGGCCGCTGGACTCAGATGGCTCAGGAGGAAAAAGTGAGGTCAGTGACCTTGCACAGCCCTTCCTCACTCAAATCAAAGTCAACGACAAGTCTGGTTATCATTTCTCTCATGTCATGGTTCTCTTCCAAAATGAATGACAAATGCAACTTGGTGTTGGGTTGTTTCAGTAACATCATAGTCTTCCTGACCCATTTGGAGTTTCTTGACAGAGATACTGGAATGCTTTGCCATTTCCTTCTCCTGCTCATTTTTCAGATGAAGAAACTGAGTCAAACAGAGTTAAGTTGATTTGCCCAGTGTAGCACAGACAGTAAGTGTCTGAGGTCAGATTTGTACTCAGGAAGGTGAGTCTTCCTGACTCTATTTCTGGAACTCTATCAGCTGGTCTACCTAGCTGTCCTAGCCTTGTTTGAGCCATGACAAACTCATTTACATTAAGGTTTAAATGATCTATAAGGCTTAATGACCCCTTACATGTAACATTTGCTTTTTAACAGAGGACAGATGCTCAACAACAAACTTTTAAAGCATACACTAAATGCAAAGTTCTATGTTAAAACTGAGGAGATACAATTCAGGAATTAAAACCAGAATTGAGTGCTCCCAAAGGCATAGGATGTGGGAGGGGGCTAAGACCAATATAAATAGCAAGACTTAAAACAGAAGATAAGCATGTTAGACTGGTATCAAACAAAGGAGTTACGGGGATTAGGAGGAGGGAGTGAGGACTTCCCTCTTATGGAATTCAGGGAAGGATCCATAGGAAATATTTCATTGGGACTCCCTGAAATTTTAATAAACAGAGATTGAGGGTTTAGAAGTGAGAAAGGGAGCAGAATATTCACGGGAAAAGAAAAGCCTGGAACTCAGACACAGGCTGAGTTTGTCCCTGTGGAATGGTAGGTATCAATGAGAAAAGAGGAAAATTAGGGCTTCATCAGGGCCCTAGTCTAGGTCTGTTTTCTAGACAACTCTCTAAGTTTAGGTGCCAACCTGCATTTGGACAGGGAGTTCTCTTATCTGGGAGCTCCTTAAGCAAATAATATCACCAGTTCATTCTCTGTTCTGATCACCTCCTAGGTCTTTATGGTGACTTTCCCAATGTCTATGAAATCATTCTGCTGTAACTGGCTTCAGTTGTATGGGAGGTTCACCTCTTCTGCTTTGGTAAATGAGTCTATAATTCTGATTCTACTGGAAAATGAGGTCTAAATTTCAGAACCCCCACTCCCTGACACTCTTCTATCTATATTTTCTCTCTTTTCTGAGTGGGCACTTTACATATGGGGTGATTTACCAGGGATTTCAAATTCCGAGGGGCTGAACAGACAGGCCTGATACATCTCTAAATCATTAGTATGGAAAGGCCCTCTCAGGCATCATTATAGAAATGGAATTTTGTGAACATTTATAAACTGTTAGAGCTGGAAGAACTGTTAGAGATAATATAGTTCAACCCTCTCATTTTACAGATGGGGAAATTGAGGTCCAGGGAAATTACTACCAAAATGATATTTGCAATGCTAGGGCAGTTTTACATCACTTAAAAGAAATAATTGGCCTAAATGTTTTCTACTTAGCATGCCTCAGTTTCCTTTTCTGAAAAATTAGATAGATTAGATGAGCTCTAAGGTCCCTTCTAATTCTAAACCTAATATTCCTATGTAGCAATTCAAGATACAATATGATAAAAAGTTGTTAAGCACCTACTATGAGCCTGGAACTGTCCTAAGCACTGGGGGTTCAGAGAAGAATAAAACAAGATCATCCCTGCCCTCAAGGAGCTTACAATATGACAGAACACAAACAGAAGCTGATAAGAGAGAGGGAATCATGGGGCATGATGAAGATGACTGTGGAGCTGAAACCAAGCAGATCAGCTGATGGCAAATGGAGAGACGTCTGGGCTTTGAACTCAATCTATAACGAGAGATTATGGGAAACATATTTTGAAGTCTCCCAGTCAGAGAAGTAGAAGCAACAGAGGGGACTGATGAAGTGTGAGTAGCAAAGCTGAAGGAGTCATCCTGATGATGAGTTTCCTCCCAATCAAGTCTGTGAGCTTCTTGAAGACAGTCATTGACGTCTTCTTCTACCGTCTCCCTCACAGCACCTGGCACCTGGCTGGGTGCACAGAAGGGCTCAGGAAAGTTGTGACTACTGACTAAATAGGCATCTGGAGCCTCCCAAGGCTCAAGGAGAGGGCAGAGTAAAGATGCAATCTTGTTTTCAAGCTTCCTGTCTTGCCCTTGACGAGATATCTGTGAATACTGTGCCAGATATCTGTGAATACTTTGAGGCAAAAACATACTAGTTGGGATTTAGCAGGCCTTCTGCAATGAATTGTCACACTTTCCATCACTTCAAGAAGGATTTGGATGTGCCTCATTCTGTATTGCCTTGGGAGAGATCTCCCTCTGTGAATCCCTTATCACTTTGCCAAGTTCAGAGCACCTAATGTGCCCATTCTAGTTCAAATACTCAATAACAATGTCTGTATTTCCAATGGCCTAAAAGGTCAAAGGTTTCAAATCTCCCACTAAACTGTGCACTATAAATGCATTTAGACAGAATCGTTTAGAATTAGAAGAGACCTGGGAGTTATAGGGTCATAGAGTTAGAACAAATAAATGAATGAAAAACAGTTATTAAGCACTTAATGTGTGCAAATCACTGTACTAATTGTTGGAGACATAAATAGAGCTAGGACGTGAGAGGCCATCTAGTCTAATCCTGCAGCGGATCGTTTGGTCCTAGCCTTTCATTTTACCAGTGAGAAAATTGAAGTCTAGTGAGTGCAAATGACTTGATATTGAACAAGAACTTGACATTGAAGAGAACTAATAAATGGCAGAACCAAAATCCATGCTCATGCCTGTATGAAATCTTCCTCTAGCCCTTGATCAGGAAGGACTTTCCTCCTCCAATCCCATCTAGCACCTTGCCTTGCAACTCTGTAACATGCTAAGTATGTGATCCTGTGGGTTCTAGTTATTTCTGTATGTGCTTCATCCTTTTGCTAGACTATAAACTCGATGAAGGTAGGGACCTGTCTTACATAAAAGTTGTCTCTCCTCATGTCCCAGACACAGCATTCTACACCCAGTAGGTGCTTAATAAGTTATTGTTGTTGTTGTTGTTGTTGTGTTTGGATCTTCCTCACGACTTAAAACAGGGCCCTAAATAGGGTAAATGTTCTAATAGTGCCTCTGAACTGAAATTAGTTTGCTATAGATTTTTCTAGATATTATTATACAGTTGGTGATATGGCTCTCTCCTTAATTAAGGTAATTTAATTAGTTAATGATTAAAAACAAACAAAATAATGTCATGACTTTAGCAGTGACATCAGGAAATAAGCCTGTAGTAATTTTCTACCAATGAGGACGAAGTTGTGTAAGTGCCTCTGGGTTCCCCTCGTCCTCCTCCTCGTCCTCCTCCTCTTCCTCCTCCTCCCCCACTTCCTCTTCCTCCTCCTCCTCCTCCATTAATAATCCCAGTGCCATTACAATAAGCAGTCAGAAGGGAGCTAGATAACACAGTGAACAGAGCACCAACCCTAGAGTCAGGAGAATCTGAGTTTCAAATCCGGCTTCATACACTTAACACTTACTAGCTGTGTGACCTTGGGCAAATCACTTAACCCCAATTGCTTTGCCTTCCCCTCTCCAAAAAGAAAAAAAAAGCAGTCACCATATGCACCTTTATAACCTGCAAAATAATAACTACAAAGGAATAATAGCTGGATAGAAACTTGTCCCTAGGGCCTCTGAATTTCTTTGAAAAAGATGGGAACAAGCTGGGAACAACAGCAATAATAACTACCCCTTAGTAGAACCAAAAGACCTGCCCTGGGTGACATCCACACAAATGCAACTATACCATGTAGCAACAAAGAAGCATTGAATCGATAGTTTAATTGAGTGCATCTGTTTGCAGAAAGTAGAATGAATCCTGACGGCCAATGAGGTTCTCAGCTATTCATAAGGCGGCTTTTTCTATGCCTCAGTACAAGAGAAGGTCATTGGAACCATACATTACAGCAAGTTAACTCTTAAGGAATTTGAACTTAATAACTGATATAAACTTTGTAAAGAAATGGTCGAAATTGCCCAACCTGCACTAGATGTCCTTCCTGGTTCCCTTTTAGCGCTAGATTGATTATCACATGCTTGTATTAGATTCTTAAAAGAACCCCATGAAGTTGGCACACCAAGTATTCCTATTCTAATTTTATAAGTGTGAAATTGAGCATCATTCTTAATGATCCTAAGCTAACTATGAACATTTTAACACTATTCTTTTCTCAGTGAAACTTTATCTTTGCATGTCTTAGAGTACTATTATCTTTGCAGGAATAAGGTTGTACAAGAACCAAAAGACAATAGAGAAACAAATAGACTGTGCTGTGAAGATATATATCATACAGGGTGTCCCAAAAGTCTTAGTGCAGTTTAAATCTTTAAATAGTTTAAATATGTGCACACGAAATAACTTTAATATGCACACTCGCATACGTGTACATCTATGCATACACACCATGTGCACATATATTATACACACACACACATATATATATACACACACACACATATAGATCATACTGCACAAGTACTATATACAAAGGTATTCAAGGGCATTCCAAAAGTCACAGTGCAGTTTAAATCTTTAAATAGCTTAAATATGTGCACACAAAATAACTTTAATATGCACACTCACATACAGGTACATCTATGCATACACACCATGTGCACATGTATTATATATACATATATATACATATAGATCATACTGCACAAGTACTATATAAAAAGGTATTCAAGGGTATTCCAAAAGTCACAGTGCAATTTTAATCTTTAAATAGCTTAAATATGTGCACACAAAATAACTTTAATATGCACACAAGCATACATGTACATCTGTGCATACACACCATGTGTGCATATATATTAGACACACACACATATATACATATATATACATACATACATACACACACATGCATACATATAGATCATACTGCACAAGTACTATATACAAAGATATTCAAGGGTATTCCAAAAGTCATAGTGCAATTTTAAGTCTACACACATATACCCACAATAGCTTGGATACATTCGTGTTTCTATATACAACACTATATATGTGCCTGTATCAGATACACAGATATGCATTTCTTATATGTATCATGCAGGCATTGCATATATATCAGGGTGCTCCAAAAATAGTGCAGTTTGAAGTCATTAAGCTAAAAATTGCATAAAGACTTTTGGGAGAATCTGTATACACAATGTACATGCACCACATACATGGAGCATGTGTGAAATATGTTTAGGTATATATAAATATATTATAATGATCCTTTTCCTCTTTACATCGCAGTTATCTGTAGACTATTTTCAGTGATACCCTTCAGGTGCAGAGGTTGATTGTGTGTGTGTAAAGGATGTGGGTGGAAGATGTATTAAGAAGCTGAGATACCAGAGAACTAGCTTCTGTGTTGTGCTGATACCCTAAAATATACGAAGGCCTGGAAATAAGGCTCTGGGACATGGACTGTATTATCTATGGGGGAATTCTCTAAGAGAACATAGACAAGAAGCACAAAGGCCTAGAAGGAGTGAATTAGCTATGGTTGACCCTGGGAAAAGAACACCCATAGAAATGAAAATTATGAATTCATTGCTGTAGATAGATGAGAAACTATAGCTTATGAAGGTAAAATGCCTTGTCCAAGATCACTTGACTGAGAGGTGTCAGAGGCAGGATTTGGACCTCAATTTCTCTTTGCTCTGGCTACCATGCTTTTCATGGCACCTCATGGCTTCACTTAGCTTTAAATTTCAGAGTCACAGAATCTCATCATTGAAAGGAAGTTCAGAAATTTTCTTCTCCAACATGAAGCATAAATTGATCTGTTACAAACTTCAATAGTTATCCTTTGGATCTATTGAAATGAGTAAGTTACTGTGCACAATAAACTAAATTAAAAGTTTTTATTAAAAAAAGACAACATGTGAAATTTCCTTCTGTTCCTCCTATCTACCATGAAAGTGACCTTCCTGATGTGCTGTAAGCTCGTGCTACGTGGTGCCAGCTCTGAGTCAGCTAAAAGGTTCCTTACAAAGCATGTGGCCTTGTCTCCTTGATGGGAGGAAGGAAGTGGGCAGCTCTTACCACAGGACCCGCCAGCAGGGAGGTCTGGCTCTGGGACTGGAGGGTCAGATTTATGCAGATTGTCATAGGGTGTTGAGATGAATGCAAGAGAGAAAGTTCTAACGCCATCTCTTAGGCACATTCCCACAGGAAAGAAATAAGGAAAACAAGACCTAGGCCAAGCTGCTTTAGAACAAAGAGGAATCCATTGTGAAACAGGGGTTTTAGATGTGAACTGACAGAGCTCAGGGGAGATGGACCACTGGGGAAGTGATTTCAGAACCAATTGTTCCGGCTTCTCCACTAGCTTAGGATGGAATCCTGAAAACTGGGAAGAGAAATGTTGAAGTGATGGCCAGCAAGAGTCATCAGAATTGGATGGGATCAAACAGGCAGGCCTTCCTAGAAGAGGGAAGGGAAGGGATTCTGAAGGAGGTGAAAGGCATGGAATGGGAGGCCATTGAGAGGGAATTTCCAGAAGCATATTTCATATTGTACATGATATTCCAGGAGAGACATTGCCCATAAATCCCTTACTGAAAGGGCAACATCTTTGTTAAATAAATAGAACAGGGACGTGAAAACCCATCTGGCAATAAGGTGTATGCTACCCAGGTATTCGCAGAATTGTAAAGGCTATGGGATTTAGAATTGGGAAGGACCTCGGAGTCTCTCTAAACCAACCCATTTCAAGTCACAGAGATTTATTACATCAGGGCTTCTTAACTTTAAAAAAAAATGTTATTTGTCTCAAGGGGATGTTCCTACTCCTTGTTTTATCACAGAAATGCCATATGTACACTTCTCCCCACACACGTGCGTGCTTATGTGCAAAATACACACACACACACACATAAACACCATATTCCATGGCAAGATATGCAATTAGGAGACCTAGGTGTGAATCCTGACTTTAGGATTTACTAGCTGAGTGAGCACAGACAAATCACTTAAGTTCTCTTGAATCTCATTGCTTTTTATGTTAAAAAAAAAGTTGTTTGTGTGTGTGGGGGTGAAGATACTATTAATACCTACCTTACAAAGGTATTGTCAGAAAAATTCTTTGTAAAATTTAAAATGTTATGGAAATATGAGTTATTATTGTAGTTTTCGTCCTTTGTTCCCAAAGAGGACCATGGCATCAGGGAAATTATGACATGACCTGCAGTTGACTTTGATTTGAATGAGGGAGGGCTCTGCAAGGTCACCAGCCTCACTTTCTCCTCCAGAGCCATCTGGGTCCAGTGGCCGGATATTCATCAGGGTGATTAGACATGGCCCTGGATGCAGAGGGGGATCTTGTCATACTAATAACCTTGAGTATTATTGAATTACTGCTCCAAGTAAGGACTGTTAATAATAAAGAGATTATAATGATAATAATAAATAATGTCCCTACTCTCAAGAAACTCCAGCTGTTACAAAGGAGACTGCCCCCTCTGATTGTCCTTCCTTCACACCTGAAGTCAGACCCAGGACAAGAGAAATGAAGCTGTCCACAGAGCAATGCAAACAGCATGCCTCTGAGATGTTTTCAGGTGCCCTGCAGTGTCTATTAGGGAGAGCTTGCTCTGATCAGTGCACCAGGAGCAGCTAAGGCTCTCCGTCTTATGGGAACTGAGTTGGTGGTAGTTTTGACCGGCTTCCTGTTGGCCCCAAGGATGAGATCCCACCTCATTTGTGGCCAGGTTTGGCTGCCCCTGGTGAACACAGCGATGTGCTGAGCAGCAGGGATTAGGAAATGGAGGTTAGTAAATGGGGAGGAGGGCAGTGGGAGCCCAGACTGAGTACTGAATTCCAGTCTGGCTTTGTGCCTGCCTCCCTGGGTGGTCTCTTGGCAGGTTGTCTGATCGCGCAGTGATTCTGTTACTCCTTTGTACACATTTCAGCCCCTGCCTGGGAAGTGTGCTTGGATTAACAGAGTTAAAACACAGCTCAGAAATCTCAGTTGCATCGCCCTTAATATTGTGACATGAGGTTGTGCTCTCCCCCGCCTCCTTTCTTTAGATTTACTTATTAATTGAGACACATCAGCAGGGAGCAAAGGGGAAAGTGTACTTCCTGGATTTTTTTTAATTCAAGTGAACAAGCATTTTAACTGTAAGTACCTACTCTGCCAGGCATTGTGCTAGATTCTATGATTGAAAACATAAAAGTTAAATTGAGTCTGCCTTCAAAAGTTATATTTTATTGGGGGTGAAATGGTATATGAATAGATACAAAGTATATTCAAATTAAATCGAAAGTGATTTTCACTGGATGAGAGTTGGAGGTCCGCTAACAATGAAGGGGATCAGGAAAGGCTTTATATATGTGGTGGTGCTTAGGCTGGGTCTTAAAGGGATTGGGGGGACTAGGGATTCTAAGGGGATGAGATGCATCACAGGTGTGGGCAAGAACCTGTGCAAAGTTATGGAAATGGGGGATGGAATGGCATACACAGGGTACAGGAAATAAGCTAGTTTAGCTAGAATCCAGTTGGTAATTGACATCAGCATATGCCTTCTCTAAAGTCTTCTTTATCATGGAGAAATGGAAGAAGCCATTCTTGAAGGAAATACCAGCAGGGGTTGAGCCCTTCAAATTTTGCCAGGGTATAGCAGGAAGACTTTAAGCATGGAACCTGTGGATCTCTTATCCAAGGCCAAGTTCAGGGACATTTTTCATCAGTCTAGTTTCAGAATGATTCCTTCCTTCCTCCCTCCCTCCCTCCCTCCCTCCCTCCCTTCTTCCTTCCTTCCTTCCTTCCTTCCTTCCTCCTTCCTTCCTTCCTTCCTTCCTTCTTCCTTCCTTTCTTCTTCCTTCCTTCCTTCCTTCCTTCCTTCCTTCTTCCTTCCT
>CM053595.1:61302232-61319172 GCA_028646575.1 Pseudocheirus occidentalis
TTTCTTTCCTTCTTTCTTTTCTTTCTTTCTCTTTTGGTGGGGGAGGGGCACAGTAATGAATTCAGGACCATCTACCAAGTCACAGAGAAGTTGTGCTCCATGTTGGTGGATCAAGAAATAGCACTCAGGGAACCCCAGACCTCTGAAGTATCAGAATAAAAGAGTGGGAAATAGTCTGTCAGCCTCACCATGCAGTCATGTCATGTATGCTCCAATGGAAAGAATATAGAGTCTTAGGAGCTGAGTTCAAATCCTACCACTGCCATGTACTGTGTAAATGTGGGTAAGTCATTTAACATTTATGGTTCTCAATGAAGACATTATACTAGATGACCTCTAAGGTTGTTGACCTCTGATCTATAACTTCTAAACTCTGTGACTTATGTGTAGAGCACTGTGCTGGGCACTGGAGGAGTGGGGCATAGAAACTGTATAAAACAGTAGAAGATAAGGATTCTACTTGCAAATTTTACAGATTTTTCTCTGGTGAAAGACAAGCTGAGGCTAAAGCTTTCCTATATTCACTACATTTCTAGAATTTCTGTTTAGTGTGAATTATCTGAATGTTTGCATCTTTATCCAAAATGTGATTTATTAAAAAAATAAAACCTTCTTAGTGACATTTCTCCCAAGCCCCTACCAAATCTCTATGGACTGTTAGACAGAGACTTTGTTCTGAGGGCTTTATAGCTAACTCCCCTCTAGTATTTTCCACCATAGTGCCTTCAGGGATTGAAATGACCTGGCCATTTTGTGAGTATCCCATAAAAATCCCATAAATTCCCATAATATAACCTTGCTGATTCATTTTTATTTTTTCTAATAAATACACTAGTTCTGATTTCTTAATATTCACATCCTTGGCTGACTGCCCACTCACTGCACATTTGAATGGGGGCAGCAATGTAAATAGTCATGTGCCTTTTAAGAGGGGCTTGTCCGCCTTGATCTAAGGACAGACACGTTTTTTGCTTTTTCAGGGCTTATGAGATATAAGACTATCAGTTGGGCTAGGGTTGAAAAGGAGGTGGGGAATGGGGAGGTGGAGAAAGTGACAGCCCTGGTTGATGCCCAATCCAATGAGTATGTATTGAGTCAACTTTCCCCAGTGAGTCTGTTCCCAACTTCCCACTTATTTCCCTCCTCATTCTAGCTAGAATCTACTCAGAGACAATTCAATTCAAAAAGTATTTATTAAAGGCCTATTATATGTTGGGCATTGTGCTAAGCATCAGATATGCAAAGATAGCAAAAACAAATTGTCCTCTGCCCTCATGGAGCTTACATTCTACAGGAAAATAAAAGAATAACAATTAATATTTGTATAATGATTTTTATATCCATTATCCCATTTCAACTTTGCAACTGCTCTGTGAAGGCTACAAGAATGAATATCCCTGTTTTACAGATGAGGAATCTGAAACTGAATTTAAATGACTGGCTGATGGTCACACAGCTAGTAACTCTCTGAGGCGTTATTTGAAGTCAGATATTCCTGACAGCAGGTCTAGGACACTATTCTCCCTGCTGAGTACTTTACCTGCGTACCTGGCCCTGTGTCATGGTGGAGGTGTGACAACCTGCTCAGTTCTCACCCATGCCCAGGTTTTCAATAATTCAATATTTTACTGTTGAAAGGTTTGGAAAGACAGATGGCTATCACTCTTTTCTCTCTGTCCCTGGCATAGAATTAAATGAGCAATTCTGGAATTCTTTTTAAAGGGGGTGTTTTAGTTGCATTTAATTATTTTCAAATTTATTTTTATATTTTGAGTTTTGAATTTTCTCCCTCCCTCCCTCCAGCCTCTCTCTCACCTATTGAGAAGGCAAGCTGTTGACATGGGTGAAGTGGATTGAAGGGAGGCAGAGTTACACAAGGTCTCAAGTCTCACTCTCTTTTCCATGAGTCATCAAAGCCCAGTGGCAAGACAAAAGTCAAGGCCACTGGCAATGGTCTGGGATATAATGGATGACCTTGGTGTCTTTGGTCTCTGACCAAGCTCCAAGTGCTCCAGCTGTCGTCACAGCCATTGGAACAAATTGTTCTCATCTTCCCATTCTACCAGATGTCTTCACACGCTTGGGGTAGACACTCCAAGAGAAGGCAAGCAACATGATACCCATTGTACATGTGAATTCATACAAAACATATTTCCGTATTTGTCATGTTATTTTAAAAAAAGCTAGAAAAAGAAAGTGAAAAGTCACATGTCTCAATCTGTACTTAGAGCTAGCTTATCACTTCTTTCTCTGGAGGTAGGTGGCATTTTTAATCATGATTTCTCCAAAATTGACAAATTCATTTAAATTTAATAATCAATTCATTCCACTTCAACAATCATTTATTAAGAAACTACTATGTGCCAGTCCTTGGAGAGCACTGGAAATAGACAAAAAATGGCATGGTTATGGGGAGTGGGCCTGGCTTTTAAGAAACTTGCATCCTAATGGAACTCAAACAATGCTGTGACAGCTAAAAAAATGAATGACATTTCATAAATAGAAGCATAGTTTCCAGAATGAGGAAGGGAAGACACTGTGCCCTGCCCTGGTCAGGCCACATGTGGAATATTTAACAAGATTCTAGTTGCCTCATTTTAGAAAGGATATAAATAAACCAAAGTTTCCAGGGATGGACCACCAAGAAGGGTCATTCAGTCAGTCAATAAGCATTTATTAAGTCCCTACTATGTGTCAGACATTGTGCTAAGTGCTGGGGATACAAAAAGAGGCAAATGACAGTCCCTGTCTTCAAGGAACTTACAGTCTAATGGGGGAGAAAATATGTAAAAAATATGCAAACAAGCCATATATAACATAAATAGGAATTAATTAAGAGAAGAATTTGAAAAGGCTTCCTGAAGATGAAATTTTAGTTGGGACTTAAAGGAAGTCAGAAAGGTGGAGTTGAGATGCTAAAACATTAGGCATGGGGAACAGCCACATGGGGAACAGTCATATGCCCGGGGTGACAGAGCTAGTGAGTGTCTTGTGCTGGATTTGAATTCAGTTTTTCTGACTCCAGACCCAGATCTCTATCCACTGAGTCACCTGGAATATCTTAGGTGCTAAATAAGTCTTGTTGACTGATTGATTGATATGTGTTGATCTGAAGGACAGAAGCAGGGCCAAACGGCAGAAATTTTGGGGACTGAGATTTCATTCTATTTCAGATTTTCTAATAATTAAAAGTATTGAAAAAAGAAATGAGTTGCCTTTTTAGGTATTGAGCTACTCATCACTAAAAATATTCAAGAAGAAGCTGTACAACCATCTGGTAGGGATACTATACAACCAGGGAATTAAATAGCCCAGTAGAGTAGAAGGAAGACTGTGCTGAGATGGAGAAGACCAAGGTTCTCTATGGCATAGGTACAGAAAAACTGAAGAGCATTGGGAAAATCCATTCCTTCCATATAAAATGAGGGATATGGACAAAATTATCTATAAGATCTATCCCACATACAATATTCTTTGTTCTACAGTCGCTTCCAGTGCTAAAATGCTGTGTACCTGGGATCTTCGGGGCAGGGGAGGACAGAGCATTGGGTTTGGAGTCAGAGGAGTTCAGATAGAATCCCATTCTTGCCCTTGCCCTGCCTCTGTCCTCCAGATCAATGCATATCAATCAATCAATCAATCAATCAACAGTATTTCTTCAGCACTTAATATATTACAGGCACTGTGCTAGGCTGGAAATACAAAGGCCATAGTAAAACAGTCCTTACTCTCAAGGAGCTAACATTATATTGAAGTGGCCATACATACATACATACATACATACATACATACATATGCATTCACACACCTGTAAAATAAATACAAATATATGCCCACATGTATGTGTACATAAAAATATAAATGCACCCATGTCAGTATGCACATGTGTGTACACGTGAGGTTTATGTGCATATACATATATGGTATGTGTGCATGTGTATAAATATATGTATGCACAGATAGAGAGATAGATGATAGATGGATAGATAGAAAGAAAGACAGACAGACAGAAAGAAAGAAAGGTAGATAGATAGATAGATAGATAGATAGATAGATAGATGACAGATAGATGTATAGATGGATAGATAGATGATAGATGGATGATAGGTAGATGATAGACAGACAGACAGACAGATAGATAGATGATAGATAGATAGATAGATAGATAGACAGACAGATAGAAAGAAAGATACTATACTTTCCTGGAGTTAGTATTCACATCATTGAAATTCTCCATCCATTGGAGCATGGAGGTAAGGCATATCCATAGTGCCCAGCAGTGCCTTGCATATAATGTAGGCACAGAACACGTGTATGCAGAATATAATTTGGGGAATTCTAACCAGATCTCTCTTTCCCTGTCACCATGTAGGCTGTCCTCTACCAAGATTTTTGACTCTGGCTCCTCAAGGTGTTGAGAAGTCCGTGCCTTTCTTTTCTCTCTTTCCTTCTCTCTCACTGCTCCCTTGTGTGCAGCCTTTGAGGTCAGGGCTGTAGTTCATTTATCTTGGAATCCTCACACACAAAGGGCACTCACAAATGCTGGCTGTTTGGTGTGGCCTTGGCCAAGCCTTTGCAGGATCAGGAGGGCATTAGTCTTACTTCCTCCTTGACTGCACATGTAATTAAGTCTGGCTCGAGTTTTGTTTCCTGCAACAGCTCAAATCTAGCATAGATCTGGCCTTAACCCTTGTGATTAACCTCAAGACTAGAAGTACAGTGGAAATAACTCTGAATATGGAGTCAGAGGACCTAGGTTCAAATCCCCTCCTCCTCATTATTTACTACCTGTGTAACCCTGGGCAAAGAATTTTATTGTTCAGGTGTTTTTCAGCCAAGTCTAGCTCTTCATGACCATATTTGGGGTTTTCTTGGCAAAGATACCATTGTGGTTTGCCATTTCCTTCTTAAGCTCATTTTACAGATGAGAATTCTCAGGCAAACATGGTTAAATGACCTGCCTAGGATCACACAGTAAGCATCTGAAGCTGGATTTGAACTCAGGTCTTCTTCCAGGTCTGGAACTCTATCCACTATGCCACTTAACCTCTTCTATTTCTTTATCTGTAAAATAAGGGGCATGAGGAGTAGACTAAGAAAGCCTGTGAGTTTATTTCCAGTTGTAAATCTATGATCTAAAGACCCGATGGTTCTATTTACTGGGATATAGACATAGCATCCACAAAGAATTCTAATGGCATTAACTCACAACTTGTTAGTAGAGCATAAAAATGTGTGTGTTTTTTTCCCTAAAAAGAAGATCTGGTGGCTAACCTCTACAAGTCATTCTGAGGCAGGAAATCCTGAGACTGGCTGGTAACTGGTTTCAGAAGTGAAAGTCTGTCTACCCTTTTATTCAAGGGTAAGGAGAAGCTGCCATCCTACCGGGACACCCTTCTTAACCCTGGGAGTGGGTTTTCTTTTTATAGTTATGAAGTGGAACAGAAACCTTTTGTTCCTAAAAAAAATCTGGAGGAGAAGGAACTATCCCAAATTCAGCATAAAAGAACCAAGGAAAGGAACGTCTTAACTTGAGAAGACTTTCAGGAGGTGTACAGCCATGGGAAGATACTGCTGCTTCATGATCAGTAATAGCTATTGAAAGATGCTTTGGAATGGAAGACATATTTGGAATTTAAACACTGGAAACACTCCACTGGTCAGAGCAAAAGGAGCCTAGGAGTTAGTGCATAGGCTCCCACTCCTTCCTCACTGAGCTCTATCACGAAAGCATTGGGGGGGGGGTCCTCTGAGCCACTTGCTCTTCCTCAGGTTTAGTTTCCTCTTCTGGTTAATGGGGATAATAGTAACAATGCCTTCCTTGCTTCCTTTCCAGGGGCGGTGGTGGGATCAAATGCAATAACAGATGTGAAAACACTGTGAAAAAACACTGAATTTTAAATAGGTATAAGATATTATTATCTTCTCCCCCCCAAAGTCTTCCTCTCAGTGACCCACAGTGCTTACGCCAACAGTTAACCATACTAAACTCATGGCTTTGCTTGTGTATTGGGGATAGACCACTAGACTCTGTGTTACTGAGCCAGGTAGGTAGCACAGCGGACAGAGAGCTACACTTAGAGTCAGGAAGACCTGAGTTTGAATCCTTCCTCAGACACTAGGTGTGTGACCCTAGGTAAGTCACTTAACCTTTCTCCACCCCAATTTTCTTATTGTTTGTGACTAGAGCATTGGACTTGGAATTAGGATGACTTGAGCTCAAATCCTAGTTTGGACACTTGCTAACTTTTTGTAACCTCTCTCAACCTGTTTCCTCAACGGTAAAATGTACATAATAACACCTACTTCCCAGGGCAAGTAGATGACACAGTATAGTGCCAGGCCTGCAGTCCCAAAGACTCCTCTTCCTGAATTCAAATCTAGCCTCAGAAAATTACTAGTTGGGTGACCCTGGGCAATTCACTTAAATCTGTTTGCCTCAGTTTCCTCATATGTAAAATGATTTGGAGAAGGAAATTCAGCATCTTTGCTAAGAACACCCTAAATGGGGTCATGAAGCAAGGTATATGACTGAACAGCAAAACAAAACCTCTCAGGCTTGTTGTGAGGATCAAATGAGTAAAAAAGTGTAAGGCCACTATCTAGTTATTGGGGAACTTTTGTACAGGGCCATCATGGTCAAGTTGGGAGAAGCAGGCTCAACACCACCAGAACTTTTAATGTTTGAATCATAGCAACAAACTCACAAAAACCATTCGTGAGAAGGGCATAGAAGCCTTAGTTTCCTAATAGATGAAATCAAGCTTAATTTTAAACTCTGAAGAAGAAAGTATCCTTTATTCAGAAATCCTGCTCTGAAATGCAGATACCCCTGGAAATAAGACTTAAAGTCATTAACTTAACAGGCATTAACTAAAATTGGATTAGTTTCTGAGATAACTAGCTAGGTGTCAGTGAAGGCTGAGTCTTGAACAGAAGGCAAGACGGTGTAGAGCACAAGTCCTGTCTAAGCTCTGCAGTAAAAGTCTCAAATCTCAGGCATAGAAGGGAACAGCATGACAAAGGGGAGTTGGGAAAGATGTTCTGGGACCACCAAGACAAGGGAGAAGGACATTCAAAGTTGATAGGGAGGAGTGGGAGTTTGTGATAGACTGTTTTAGTTTATTTCCCAGATTTTACCTGGGACCAGTCCCATCCAATATAATCCAATAAGCATTTATTGAGTTCCAGCTGTATGCAAAAACACTGTTGTAGGCATTGGAGATAGAAAGACAATACACAAAAATCAATCTTTGTCTTCAAGGAGCTAATATTTTACTAGTCCAGCAGTTCTCAAATGCTTTTGATCTTGAGATTCCTTTACACTCTTTTAAAGACTTTTTATTAAAAAAAAAATTATGGAGTGTCAGTTTCAAATTCTTTCCTTCCCTCTGCCTCCTCCCCACCAATTCAAAAGGCAAGAGATAGGATATCCATTATGCATATGAATTTATGCAAAATATATTTCAGCATTAGTCACATTCAGGGGAGGGCAGCTGAGAGAAACAAGAAAAATTAAGGAAGGAAAAATTTGTTTCAATCTATTTCTCTATCTGGAGGTGAAAAGCATTGTTCACCATGAGTACTTTGGAGTTGTAGTGGTTGATGCAATGATAAGAGTTACTAAATTCTTCAGCTGATTATCATTATAATATAGCTCTTACTGTGTACATTTTTCTTCCGGTTTCTTTCAGTTCACTTTGTATCAATTCATACAAATCTTCCCAGGTTTTTCTGAAACCGTCTTCTTCACCATTTTTTATAACACAATAGTATTCTATCATAATCACATGCCACAATTTGTTTAGCCCCTCCCCAATTGATGAGCATCCCCTCAATTTCACATTCTTGGCAACTATAAAAAAAGAATTGCTATACATATTTTTGGGTCCTTATGGGTCCTTTTCCTCTTCTTCTTAATCTCTTTGGGGTAAAGAACTAATAACAAAAAATGCTAGGTCAAAGGATGTAGCCCTTTGGAAATAGTTCCAAATTGTTCTTTAGAAAGGTTAAACTAACTCATAGCTCCACCAACAATGCATTATTGTACCTATTTTCTCACATCTCCTCTAACATTTGTAATTTTTCTTTTATGTAATCTTAACCAATGTGATGGGTATATTTTAATTTCCATGCCTTTAATTATTACTGATTTAAAGCATTTAGTTGGTAACTTTTATTTCTTACTCTGAAAACTGCCCGGTAATAACTTTTGATCATTTAACAATTGGGGAATGGCTCTTATTTTTTTTTATTAATTTGGCGGTTCCATATATATATATATATATATATATATATATATATATATATACATATAAATTTTTTTTTGGTCAGGTTGTTCTTGCCTCAATAACTGGGATCTTTGGATTTATCAAACATTAGGTTACTGTGCTCATTTACTTCTGCATGTTGCACACCTAATCTCTTCCATTAATCAAACACTCTCTCATTCAGTACCAAATTGTTCTGATGATTATCACTTTGCAATACAGTTTGAGCACTAGTGTTGCTAGGTCTCCTTAATTCACATTTTCCTTTTCATTGATTCTCTTTATAGTCTTGACCTTTTGTTCCTCCAGATGAATTTTATTATTTTTTCTAACTCTGCAAAGTAATGCTTTGATAATTTGATTGACTTGGCACTGAACAGGTAAATTAATTTAAGTCGTATTTTTTATTTTTTTGTTATATTGACTCAGGCTATCCACAAGCAATGAATATTTCTCTAATTATTTAGATCTGTCTTTATTTTGTAAAGATTATTTTGTAATTTTGTTCATATATTTCCTGTGTATCTTGGAAAGTAGACTCCCAAGTATTTCATACTATTTGCAATTATTTTTAATGGAATTTCCCTTTCTCTTTCTGTTGCATGTTGTTGGTAATATATAGAAATGCAAGATCCTACTCCAGCAATCCCACCCCTCAGCACAAGGAGTTCTTGACCCCATTGTTGACCAGTAGTGAAGCCCTGTCTCAGACCTGACCAACAGTGAGACCCTGCCCCAGGAGCCTATCAGCAGAGAGAGACCCTATTTCTAAAGCAATCTAGTAGCAGGGCCCTAACCGTGGGACAGAGAAGCAAGAGATCTCTCTTCCAAAGTCAATCTCAAGAAAGACTCTGTTACCATAGCAACCCAGCAGCAAGGCCCCACCCCTTGGAGTAGGCCAGTAGCTAAATACCACAAGGCCAAGGAGGAGGCCCTTTCCGCCCCCTCTCCCCGACTACAAGCCAGAAGGGAAGTCCATCCTCCAGAGAAAGCAAGCAGCTAAACCCTGAAGCCCAGTGAAAGCCAGCAGTAAGACCCAGAAGCTTGGGACGTTGCAGGATCAGAGCCCAACTCTCACATAAAAATGCCAAATCACAAAATAAGGCAGGAAAAAAATTAGCAAAAACAACAACAAAAAGAGCTCAATTATAGAAAGTTACTATGGTGATAGGGAGGATCAATCCATAAACTTAGAAAAGGACAATAGTGTACAAATGGCTAGAAGTGAAGTTGTCCCCCCAAAATGTTCTGAGGCCTCAAAATAATTTTTGGAAGAGATTAAAAAAGATTTTAAAAAGCAAAGTAGAGAAGTCCAAGAAAAATTTGGGAAAAATGAGAGTAATGCAAGAGAATCATAAAAAAGGAATCAATAGAATGGCAAAAGATAGACAAAAATTTACTGAGGAAAATAACTCCCTAAAAAATGGAGTTGGTCAAATGAAAAAGGAAACCCAAAAGCTCACTAAAGAAAATAAATCCTTAAAAAGTAGAATTGAACAAGTAGAAACTAATCACTCTATGAGATATCAAAAATACCATAAGACACAGTCAAAAAAGTAAAAATAAAAAGAAGCAAAGTGAAGTTCTTCATTGAAAAATGACTGACATAGAAAATAGGTTCAGGAGAGATTATATAAGAATTATTGGACTATATAAAGTCCGTGATTTTTACAAAAAAAAAAGCCTGGACAACATCTTTCAAGAAATTATCAAAGAAAATTGCCCTAATTGCCCTAATAGAGCCAAATGGCAAAATAGAAATTGAAAGAATCTACCAATCACCTCTGGAAAGAGATCCCCAAATGAAAACTCTCAGGAATATCATAGCCAAATTCCAGAGCTCACAGATCAAGGAAAAATATTGCAAACAACAAAAAAAGAAACAATTCAAATATTGTGTAACTACAGTCAGTATTACATATGATTTGGCATCTTCCATGTTAAAGAACCAGAGGGCTTGGGATATGATATACTGGAAGTCAAAGGAGTCACCTGCCCAACAAAACTGAACATACTCTTTCAAGGGAAGATGGATATTTAATGAAATAGAGGACTTTCAAGCATTTATAGTTAGAAGGTGAGAACTGATTTAAAAATTTGGCCTCCAAATATAAGACTCAAAGGGAACATAAAAAGGTAAAAAAAAAAAAGAGAAAACATAAGAAATTCAATAAGGTTAAATGTTTATATTTCTATGTGGCAAAATAACATTTGTAACTCTTAACAGTTTTAGTAGTATAAAAGCAATTAGAAGGAGTATATATAGACAGAAGGTATAGATATAAAGTGATTTTGATGGGATGATGCCCCCAAAACAAAATAAAGTTGTGAGAAAGAAAATTACACTGAAAGAAGAAAGAAGTGTGTGTGGGGGGGTTGAATGGGGGTAAATCATCCCACATAAAAGAGGTATGAAAGAGCTATTGTAATGGAGTAGAAGATTGGGGTGATGGTGGGCAAATCTTAAACCTTATTTTCATCTAAATTGACTCAAAGAGGAAGTAATTACACATTCAGTTGGATATAAAAATCTATCTTACCCTATAAGGAAGTAAAAAGGGATAGGGATGAGTTATAACTATAAATGTGAATGGGATGAACTCACCTATAAAATAGAAGTGAATAGCAGGATGGATTAAAAACAAGAAGTCTACAATATGTTATTTATAAAAAACATATTTGAAGCAAAGGGATACACACAAGGTAAAGGTAAGGGACTGGGGCAGAATCTATTATACTTCAGTTGAAGCAAAGAAAGCAGGATAGCAATCATGATCCAAGACAAAGCAAAAGCAAAAACAGATCTAATGAAAAGAAGGAAACTATATCTTGCTGAAAGGACCATAGATAGTGAAGTTATATCAGTACTAAACATGTATGCACCAAATAGTATAGCATCTAAACTTTTGAAGAAGTTGAATGAGTTACAGGAGGAAATAGGTAATAATGCTATATTAGTGGCCCTCTCTCTGTCTCTTCTGCTCTACTGGCAGCTCTTCAACTTTGCTGCTCACCCCCTGAGAATGTATGCCTATGCCAAGTTCATCTCTACTCCTGCCCTTGTGAGGAGCAGCTCTCAGCGGCTGAGTAGATTCTTATCTGCAGTGGTGCTAAAACAAAATGCTGAGACCTCATCATTTTGAAAGCATCAGTTCCCTTGACCTCACTTTCCCCCAGATGTGGATTCCAAACTAGTGCTATCTCAAGGAACATTGACACAGCAGCCGACTTCATTGGAACTGGGCTACCACTGTGGGGTTCGCCGGCTCTGGAGCTGGGATTAGGACTGTGTTTGGAAGTCTCATCATCAGTTATGCAAGGAATCACTGCATGATGCAGCAGCTCTTTTCCTATGCCATCCTGGGCTTTGCCCTGAGTGAGGCCATGGGGTTCTTTTGCTTGATGGTGGCTTTCCTCATCCTCTTTGCCATGTAATGGAGTCATTTCTATCCCCCAATGTTTCTGAATGTTCCTCCTTGTCCTCCTGGTCCTTCCATGTCTCTTCCAGCCTGTGTATACCTCCCCTTCCATCTTATCAGACAGCCCTGGGGAAAGCCATGGGCTCATGATTTGACAGAGGGAAGACAAATACTGTATTAATAACCTGAAAAAAAAGCAATATTAATGGGGGCACCTCAACTTTCCCCTCTCAGAACTAGATGAACCTAAAAAAATAAAAAAGAAAGCAATCAAGGAGGTGATTAAAAATTCTGGAGAAGTTGGATGTGATAGTTATCTGGTGAAAATGGAATGGGAATAGAAAGGAATATATCTTTTTTTATCAGGAGTACATGGTACCTATGCAAAAACTGATCATGTATTGGGACATAAAAACCTCACAACCAAGTGCAGGGAAGCAGAAATAGTAAAAACACCCTTTTCAGATCATAATGTGATAAAAATTATATTCAGCAATGGACAATGGAGAGGTGAAAAATTAATTGGAAATTAAATAATTTAATCCTAAAAAAACCAAGTAGGTGAAAGAACAAATCACAGAAACAATTGATAATTTCAATAAAGAAAATGACAACAGTGAGACAACATACCCAAATCTATGGGATGCAGCCAAAGCAATACTTAAGGGAAAATATATAGCTCTAATTACTTATATCAGTGCCATAGAGGGAAAAAAGCAGATCAATGAATTGGACATTCACCTAAAAAAAAGTAGAAAAAAAATCCTCAATTAAACATCAAATTGGAAATTCTGAAAATCAAAGGGGAAATTAGTAAGATTGGAAATAAGAAAACCAATGAAATAATAAAAAATCTAGAAACTGGTTTTATGGAAAAAACCAATAAAATAGATAAACCTTTGGGTGATTTTAATGAAAAAAAAGGAAAAACCAAATTGCTAGTATCAAAAATGAAAGGAGTGAACTCACCACCAATGAAGAGGAAATTAAAATAATTGTTAGGAGTTATTTTGTCCAATTATATGCCAATAAATTTGACAATATAAATGAAAGGGATAAATATCTACAAAAATATAAATTATTCAGGTTAACAGAAAAAGAAATAAAATACCTCAATAATGCAATCTTATAAGAAGAAATTGAATAAGGCATCAATTAACTTCTAAGAAAAAATTCCCAGAACCAGATGTATTCACAAGCTAATTCTACCAAATATTTAAAGAACAATTAATCTCAATATAATATAAGCTATTTGGAAAAATAGGTGAAGAACTCCTACCAAATTCCTTTAATGACACAGATATGGTGCTGATATCCAAACTAGGAAGAGCCAAAACAGAGAAAGAAAATTATAGACCAATTTCCCTAATCAATATTGATGCAAAAAATTAAATATAATACTAATAATAGCAAAGAGATCACAGCAATATGTCACAAGGATAATACACTATAACAATGGAGGATTTATTCCAGGAATGAAGGACTGGTTCATTATTAGGAGAACTATTGGCATAATTGACCATACCAAAAACAAGGACAACAGAAATTATGTGATTATCTCAATAGATGCAGAAAAAGCCTTTGACTAAATGTAGCATGTTTTCCTGTTAAATACACTAGAGAGCATAGGAATAAATGGAACTCACCTTAAAACGATAACTAATATATAACTAAAGCCATCAGCAAGTATTATCTGCAATGGGGATAATCTAGAAGCCTCCTGGTACAGTCAGAGGTGAGGCAAGGATGACCATTCTCAAATCTGTTACTAAATATCACACTACAAATATTAGCTATAGCAATGAGAAAAAAAATTAAAGGAATTATAAAAGGTAATAAGGAAACAAAATTATCACCCTTTGCAGATGATATGGTGTTAAACTTAGAGAATCACCTAAAAAACTGCTCGAAATTATTAAAAGCTTTAGCAAAGTTGCAGGATACAAAATAAACCCACATAAATCATCAGCATTATGTGTGTGTGTGTGTGTTTGTGTGAGTGTGTGAGTACGTATATATTACCAATAATGTCAAGCAGCAAGAAATAGAAGGAGAAATTCCATTTAAAATAACTGGAGACAATATAAAATACTTGGGAGTCTACCTGCCAAGACAAAGCCAAGAACATATGAACACAACTATAAAACACTTTTCATACAAAGTAAAATCTAAACAATTGGAAAATATTAATTTCTCATGGGCAGACCAAACCAGTATAATAAAAAGGGCAATCATACCAAAATTAATCCACTTATTCAGTTTCATACCAATCAAACTTTCAAAAACTTATTTTATAGAACTAGAAAACATAATAATAAAATTCAGCTGGAAGAACAAAAACTCAATGATATCAAGGGAATCTATCAATAAAAATATGAAAGAAGGTAGTCTATCCATACAAGATATCAAATTGTATTGCAAAGTGGTAATTATCAAAACAATCTGATTCTGGCTAAAAAATAGAGTGCTAGATCAGTGAAACAGATTAAGTTCAAATTACATTATACTAAATGATGATAGTAATCTGATAAACAGAAAGATCCAAGCTTTTGGAACAAAATCTCATTATTTGACAAAATCTTCTGGGAAAACTGGAAAACAGTGGGATAGAAACTAGGTGTAGACCAACATCTCACACCTTATACCAAGATAAGCTCAAAATGGGTACATGATTTACACATAAAGGGTGTTACCATAAGTAAGTTAAGAGAGCATGGAATAATTTATCTGTCAGATTTATGACTAAGGGAAGAATTTAGTACCAAAGAAGGTATAGAGAGCATTACAAAATATAAAATAGATAATTTTTATTATATAAAATTAAAAAGTTTTGTACAAACAAAACCACTGCAACCAAAATTATAAGAGAAGCAAAAAACTAGGGATATAGATAGATAGATAGATAGATAGATAGATAGATAGATAGATAGATAGATAGATAAACCGACAAACAGATAGATAGGGAGATAGCCTCATTTCTCATGTATATAGACAAATGATAAATGTTCAAAATATATGAACTGGCAGTTTCCAGAGAAAAATAAATCAAAGCTATAGTCATACAAAAATGCTCTAAACTGATCATAAATACAAATTAAAACAACTTGAGGTACAAGCTCATACGTTCTCAGGGTGGCTAATATGATGAAAAAAGGAAATATTGTATTGGAGGAGATGTTGGAAAAACTGTGACACTAATACGCTATTGGTGGAATTGTGAAGTGATCCAAGCATTCTGGAGAACCATTTGGAACTATGCCTGAAGAACTACAAAACTCCATACCCTTTGATCCAGCAATACTACATCTAGGTCTAGATCCTAAAGACATCCCTCCCCAAAAGGGAAAGGGACCTATTTGTACAAAAGTATTTACAGCTGCTCTTTTTTGTGGTGACTAAGAATTGGAAATCAAAGGGATATCCATCAATTGGGAAAAGGATAAAAAGCTATGGTGCATGATTGTAAAGGAATATTATTGTGCTATAAGAAATAACAAGCAGGAAGATTTCAGGAAAACTTAGACTTACATGAACTGATACTTAGTGAAAGGAACAGAACCAGGAGAATGTTGTACACAGTAATAACAATATTGTTTGATGAAGAATTGTGAATGACAGCTATTTTTATCAATACAATGATCCAAGACCATCCCAAAGGATTAATAATGAAGCATGCTATCTGCCTCCAGAGAAAGAACAGATATTGATTGAATATAGACTGAAGTGTGCTATTTTTCATTTTGTTTCTTAAATTTTTTTCTTTTATTCAAACTGACTAATATAACTGAGCATATATAACCTATATTTGATTGCTTACTGTCTCAGAGAGGCAGAAAGGGAAGAAAGGATAAAATTTGGAACTCAAAACTTTAAATATAATGTTAAAAATTTTAAAAAGAAATTAATCTAAGTAAAAAGAAAAGCTTCATTCATTTCTGTCCCTTTTAATGTTTTTAATAGGAATGGGTGCTGTATTTGCCAAAAAGTTTTTCTTTGTCTACTGATATAAGGGAAAAGATATTTTTATTATTGACATAGCTAATTATACTTATAGTTTACTTCTTATTAACTAGTTCCGCATTCATGGCATGAATTTAGCCTGATATGACTTTTGCAATAGTAACAATTATTATAAAGTAATACATAATGGTATATAATATGTAATGATATATTATAATTAATAATAATTGTGATAATAAAACAATCCCATTGTTAGTATTTTATTAAAATATTTTGCATCAATATTCATTAGAGAGATTGGTCTATAATTTTCTTTTTCTGCTTTCTATGCTCTAGGTATCATAACCATATTTCTATCATAGAAGGAATTTAGAATATTTCTATCATAGAAGCTCATTCTTTACCCAAATTTTCAAATAATTTAAATGGCATTTGTTTTAATTGTTTTTCAAATGTTTGGTAGAAATTGCTTGCAAATCAGTCTGGTCCTGTTTTTTCCCCTTTAAGGAGATGATTTATGACTTGTTCATTTTCTTTTTCCAATATAATTTTATTTAAATATTATATTTTCTGTTCTGTTAATCTGGACAACTAATATTTTGTAAATATCCATTTCATTTAGATTGCAGTTTTATTGGCTTATAATTAAGCCAAATAGCTCCTAATAAATGCTTTAATTTCATCTTTATTAGTTGTGCATTCACACTTTGCATTTTTGGTACAAGTAATTTAGTTTCTTCTTTCTTTTTGTAAAATGAAATTAACCAAAACTTTGCCTATTTTATTGTTTATCCCCCATAAAATATACTCATATTTTTATTTATTAATTTTTAAACTTTCAATTTAATTAATCTCTCCTTTGATTTTAAGGATTTCTATTTTGGTATTTAATTGTGGATTTAAAATTTGGGTTTTGGGGGAGTTATTTGTAAATTGAAGGAATAATTCCTTAATCTATTCTTTTTTTTTAACGCTTTAAACTTGTTTTCTTGTTTACATCATTCATTTTCATGACACTTTTGAATTACAAATTTTCTCCCCATCTTTCCCCTACCCCAACCCTAAAACAGCAATCCCACTGTAAAGCCCATCCCCTGCTCTGCTCTCTTACTTTCTGATAGGGCAGGGAGGGTCTCCCTATCCCAGCCCCTGTATATCTTAATTCCTAGTTGTAGGTATTGCAGAACTTTAAATTCTACATTCTTTCGATTCCTCCCTTGTCACCCACCCCCACTGGAAGGAAAATCAATGTAACACAGGCTGTGAATGTGTGATTACACAGGACATCTTC
>CM053595.1:61319672-61341028 GCA_028646575.1 Pseudocheirus occidentalis
CTGCCCTACTAGAAAGTTAGAGGGGCATTGGAGGAGGATATAAAAGGGAACAGATTGTGGGAGGGGCTTTACGTTGGGATCACTGTTTTGGGCTTGGGGTAGGGGAAAGAAGGGGAGAAAATTTGTAACTCAAAACTGGAAAAAATGATGTAATCAAGAAAATGAATTAAAATTAAGAAAAAAAAGAAATCCCTAAAATAAACAAATAAATAAATAAACAAACAAACAAATAAATAAATAAACAAAAAATTTAAAAAATTAAAAAAACAAAACAAAACAAACAAACAAAAACTTCCTCTCCCTTCCCCATTCCCATTCTTCCTTCTCATTTGCAGGTTTGTGAGGAAATTCATCCCCCTGAAGAGAAGTGTTGAAGGTGTTAACTGAATAAAAAGTAACATCTAAATCAAGGTACTCAGAGCAAATGGAATCACCAAAAAGAGGACAGTCCGGACAGGAGAAAAAAAACAACTAGGTCTTCTCCTAAGCCAAACAAAAACCCCCCTCTGGTATTAGAAAGGACTTAGAGGCTGCTGGTGACATAGTGGATAGAGTGCTGAACCTGGGCTCAGGAAGACCTAAGCCTGAATCTGGGCTCAGACACGTACTGGCTGTGTGACCTTGGGCGAGTCACTTAACCCCCTTTTGTCTTAATTTTCTCATCTGTAAGATGAGAGTAATAATAGCACCTACCTTTTAGGTATATTACCAGGCTTGTTGTGAGAATTAAATGAGATATTTGTAAAGTGCTTAGCACAGTGCCTGATACAGAGTCAATGCTTCATAAATTCTTATTTCTTTCCAGCTCTAACTCCTCCTCCTTTCCCAAGTATGGAAAAGACCTTAGAGGCCAAATAGTTCAACCCCCTCATGTTACAAAAGAGAGAACAGAATCTGAGATATTACGTGACCTGTCTAATGTCACACAGGTGGAATCAGACTTGAGATTAGAACTGAGATCCTTTGGTTAAAAATCTAGTGATTTTATTTTTTCTTGTCCCATTGTAACATGCATCTTATACAAAGAGGAGGTTTGAACTTGACTTTCCTTAAAACCTCTTTCAGCTCTAAATCCTGTTATCCTATGAAACATGATTTTAAAACAATTATTCATTTGAGAAATCATCAAGCCTTCATACTTAAATTGCAATAGAGTAATAGTGGTCCATGTGCACAACACTGATTTTTAACATGCTCTATGGTGGGGAAAGTTCTTCCTGTTTTATGAATAGTTAGCACCAATATTCTAATGAGTTCCAAGAGCTTTGAAAAATTTTTATTTCTCCCCTTCCTCTTAGTAAGTGACTGGTTGTGCAATCTCTACTTCAGAGCTCAAGCTCTGAGAATCTGCCAGAAGAGAAATCATGACTTCCTCTCTCAGTAAGTCACTGTGGGGGCAAATAATAAAAAGGAGGGGAGGGTGGGGGGGTCAATTTCACTGATAGGATTTCCCCCAGAAAATCTTCTTAAAGTTTCCATTTATAGCTTAAAGGAATCTCTAAAGACTCTTGGTTGAACACCTCACACCATGTACCAAGACTAGGTCAAAATGGGTACATGATTTAGACATAAAGGGTGACACCATAAACAAATTAGAAGATCAAGGAATAATCTACCTGTAAGATCTATGGAGAGGGGAGGAATTTATGACTAAACAAGAGATTGAGAGCATTACAAAATATAAAACAGGTAATTTTGATTATATTAAATTTAAAAGCTTTTGTACAAGCAAAACTATACAACCAAGATTAGAAGGAAAGCAGAAAGCTGGAAAACAATCTTTATAGCAAATGTCTCTGATAAAGACCAAATTTCTCAAGCACATAGAGGATGGAGTCAAATTGATAAGAATATAAGCCTTCCTTCAATTAACAAATGTTCAAAGGATATGAACAGGCAGTTTTCAGATGAAGAAATCAAAGCTATCTATAGGCATATGAAGAAGTGTTCTAAATCACTTTTTATTAGAAAAATGAAGATTAAAACAATTCTAGGATACCTCACATCTATCAGTTTGGCTAATAAGACAAAAAAGGAAAATGATAAATGTTGGAAAGGATGTGGTAAAATTGGGATACTGATGCATTGTTGGTAGAGTTGTGAACTGATAACTGATCCAACCATTCTGGAGAGCAATTTGGAACTGTGCCCAAAGGGCAACCAAACTATGCAAACCTTTTGATCCAGCAGTACCAGTATTAGGTCTGTATCCCTAGATCATTAAGGAGACCATTGAAAAAGGGAAAGGGGCCTACTCATGCAAAAATATTCATAGCAGCCCTTTTCCTGGTGACAAAATATAGGAAATTGAAGGGATGCCCATCAATTGGGGAACAACTAAACAAGCTGTGGTATATGAATGAAATGGAATACTATTATGCAATAAGAAATGAGGAACAGGCCAATTTCAGAAAAACCTGGAAAAACTTATATGAACTGATGCAAAGTAAAATGAGTAGAACCAGGAAAACATTGTACACAGTATTAGCAACACTGTGTGAGGATCAACTATGAATGACTCAGTTCTTCTCAGCAACACAATGATCCAAGACAAGTACAAAGGTCTCATGAAGAAAAATGCTACCCACAGTCAGATAAAGAACTGATGGACTCTGAATATAGGTCAAAGTATAATTTTTTTCACTTACTTTATTCTTTCTCACATTTTTTCCCTTTGATGTGTTTCTTCTTTTACAACTGTGACTAATATGGAAATATTTTTTACATGATAGCACATATATAAACTTTATGAAATTATCATTTTTAGAAGAAGGAGGGGATGGAGTGAGAAAAAGAGTAAAATGCGGAACTCAAAATCTTATAAAAAGAATGCTAAATTTTTTCTTGACATGTAACTGGGGAAAAAATAAAAGGCTATTAGACGTTAAAAAAAAGAAAGCAAGAGTCTTAGTCAGTCTTATCCAACTTCCCCATATCTCAAGTATCTACATATATGGACTAGTCTACACATTAAAATCTTTTTGTGAAGTTTGTCAGACAAATTGCAATTCCTTTTCTTTTGCCATTATTAGTAGAATGGTCTCCACTGAATTGAATGAACTCAATTGAATGTTATATTCGATTCCACAAAGTATTTATTTCGTGGCTACACAAGCACCAAGAAATGTATTGGACACTGGAATATATACAGTGATGAAAAATAAAACAGTAATCTGTCCTTAAGGAGGGTAGTATATTGGAAAAGATAAAAATACACACATTAAAAAAGGATGTGAAATGCAAAGTAAGAGGCAACTTGACATTGTGGATACAGAGCTAGCTTACAGGTCAAAAAGAACTAGGTTCAAATGCTACATTGGACACATTCTGGATTTAGACCCATAGGCAGCACAATTAAATCTTGGTGCCCCCAAACTAGTCTCTGAGACTACAAGATGCTGAAGAACATTGACTATATTCCCTGGTAAGAGGGAGCTTTCTCCCTGTAAGTTCTCTCCATAATGAAATCCCAAATTCAAAAAGTATTTGGCAGCCAGATAGCACACTGGATAGAGCACCAGACCTGGAAGCCAGGAAGACTTGAAATCAAGTCCAATCTCACACATTTACTAGCTTTGTGACCTTGAGCAAGTCAGTTAACCTCTCTTTGCCTCAGTTTCCTCAATTGTTAAGTGAGGGTAATAATAGCACCTTTCTTGCAGGGTTGTTGTGAGGATAAAGTAATATTTGTAAAGCAGGTAGCACAGGCCTTATTTCAATCCCTCCTCTCCCCCAACTGATTTGTCCTGGTCATGTGCATATAATCCTCAGTACCTCAAGAGACTGAGGCTGGTGTATCTCTTGTCACTGTGCACTAAGTCAATTGGTTTTCCATACTGAATCTTTCGTCAATATGGTGAATGCCCAGAAACAGAGAGTAATCAGGTTGTCTAAGCAGGGATAGAGCAGTCCACATTGGAAATGGACCAGGTCAAAGATTCTGCCCCAATCAATGGTGGGATAGGTCCTATGATCACTTCCAGCCTGGTCAAGATAGGATAACTCAGTCTTAAGAGAGAAAAAAAAATTGGGAGAGAAAGGAGCAGAGAGCACCAACATTGGGACAGATCAGGAAGGAGGTGGCATTAGATCCAGGAAATGTTCTAGTCTAGACAATCTTTATTAGTATTTTGTCAAGTAATGACATCTCTTATGGACAGGATCTAAAGATGTAGACTAGGGGTGACAGTAGAGTTAGGTTAATTTGGAACTGGGTTATTAATAACTGTACCTGAAGAGCAATGATTAATGGATTGAGGTTGACCTCTGCTCCCTGCAGAGCAAAGCAGAGGACTTAGTCCTTGTTTCTGTTCTGATCAACATTTTTATTAATGACATTATTAATTATTAATGACTTTTATTAATGAAGACAGAGATTACATTCTTATCAACTTCATGAATAACATGAAGCCTGGAAGGTCGTTTGCTACTCCTCACATACAATTTTCCATTTGCTTCTGTTCATTTGTATAAGATGTCTCCCGTGCCTGGAATTCTTCCTCTTAGAATTCCCAGCCCCCTTCAGAGTTCAACTTAAGTGTCACCTTTCTGGCTCCTCCTTAGGATCAAGTGTCCCTCCCTCTGAATTACTTTATACTAACCTTGTCTCTCTATTGACTTTTCTGATGACATGACAGAATGTAAACTCATTGAGAAGAGGGACAGTTTCATTTTGGTTTTTGCATCCTTAGCTCCTAGAATAGTGGTCCCAGTACACAGTAGGTAAAATGATGAATAGGAAGATTAGAATTCAAAAGGATCTTGATAGGGTAAAAAGATTGTCCAACAAAAGGATTAAATTTGATGAAATACATGTCAAGGCATACATTTGAGTTTAAAAATCACTTCCATTAATCATTGTTCTTCAGGTAGAGTTATTAGTAACCCAGTTTTAAATTAACCTACCTCTACTCTCAGATTTAAAGGTAGAAGTTAACTATTTGGTTCACACCCGTCATTTTGTAGATGAGGAAATTGAGGACTGGTGAGGTTAAGATATTTGCCCAAGATAACCCAGGTAGGAAGTAGCAGAACAGAGATTCACACCCAAGTCCCCCCCAAATCCATGCTATTCCCTCCAAACTACACTGCCTTGATTTAAAAAAAATACAGAACCAGAGACCCCCACCCCCTCCCCGGCTTAACAGGAGTTCAGGTGAAAAATATCTGGAGGTCTTAATTAATTTCAATATGAGTCAATAGAGTGAAGATCTACTCTCCACCTCCCCCCACATAAAAACACAATGAAACAATGAAGCTAATGTCATTTAAAGTTCAGGATTATGCTTAGAATTATAGTGTGGAGAACAGAGGGGGTGACCTTTCTATGGTTTTCTGACCTGGGCAGTCCACATGTGGGTACTACATTTAAAGAGGAATACTGAGAAAATGCAGAGCACCCAGAGGAGTCTGAGTGGGATGGAGAAGGGACTGCAAAACCATGTTCTGTGAAGGCTACTTGATGGAATTGAAGATTTTTCTCTGGAAAAGAAGAGATTGGGGTGACAGAATGGAGATCCACCCACTACATGTTTTAAAATTTCAGTCTGGTGGAATGGAAGACAGGAGACCAGAGTTCTAGGCTCAAACTTTGCTCTTTTTTTGCTCTTTCTTGCGTAAACCACCTTCCTGCTTTGGGACTCAGTTTTCTCATATACAAAATGCAGTTGTCCAGCTAGGTGACCTTTAAGGACTCTTTCTGTTCCAGCATTCTGTGGTCCTATGAATATTTGAATGGCATTGAAGTCCTACTCCAGAACCAACTTGTTCCTTAGAGGAGACACTTTTGACTCTGCTTTCTCAAAAACTATACCAAATGGAGTCCAGACTCTGGTACATGCTACCACATGGTAAAATCTTTGATTATGAGCCTGGAAATTGACTTTATATGTGTTGTCTAAAGATGAATCAAGGTCAGTTTGGATAGGCTTACCACCAATAGGTTACCCATCAGACAGGGATATATGAGGTGTTCATAGAGGATCAGCACCTATGGTGTGAGGGCTTGCTAAGCCCTTTTCAGGGCTGCTCTTTTACCTTTGGTGTCCACCTGACACTCAGCTCTCACTTGTGACTCCAAAAACCTGTAATATGAGTAGCAGTCACACCGTAATAAAACCATCTCAGAAGACAAGCTAAACCAGGTTGAGAATAATCAATGCGCCTCAAACCCACTGGTGAATTGGGGGACGTCTGCCCCAAGCAAGTGAAGACTTTCTCCAGTGGAATGAGGGGTTGAGAGCAATTTGTTCCAGTGGCCATGAAATTTGCTGAAGCGGCCACTGTGGAGTGCTTAAAGCTTACTCGGCATCCTGAGTCATCACCAGTCTTCTGGATTTTTGTCCTGCCACTGGACTTTCATGACTTCGGAAGAGAGAATGAGGCTGATGACTGTGTACTCTGCCTCACTTAAATTCAGTTAATGCACAAATCAAGACATTATCCCATCATGTCATTGGTCCTCTTCAGAAATGAAGGAGACATAACAACAACCCATTAGACAATATGGCATAGAGAATAGAGCACCGAACATAGAGTCAGAAATATCTACATTTCACTCCTGCCTGAGTCTAGCTGTGTGAACCTGGACAAATTGCTGGACTTCAGTTTAGATATCAGTTTTTAAATTTAATAGCATTTTCTAGTTACATGTAAAGACAAGTTTCAACATTCATTTTTGGAAAGATTTTGAGTTCCAAACTATTTTTTTTTGCTCAGTCCCTTCCTTCCCTCCTTTCCAAGACAGCGAGCAATCTGATATAGATTATACAGGTGCAATCATGTAAAACATATTTCCACATTAGTCATATTGTGAAGGAAAAACAGAACAAAAGGGGAGAAACATAAAAAGTGAAATTAATATTACACATCTACTAAAGAAGGGAAATGATACCTCTAGTGCTAACCTTGTATCATTTTCAGGATCAAAAGAGTATAATATCACAGGCAGAGAATGGGAAGTAACCTTAGAGGTTATCTGGTTCAGTTCTTCCCTTTTACAGATACGGATACTAAGGGTCAAGGAAATTAAGTGACTTATCCAGTGTCATAGAGGTAGAGTCAGAGATGGGATCTGAACTCAGGTCCTCTGACTCCTCAGTCAATTACTTTCACCAACATGCCATGCATTCAAAGCACTTTGTAAACTTTTATGCACTGTCAGATATTATTTGGGCATAGTAAATAGAAAGCTGGCTTTGGAGTTAGGAAGGCATGGGTTCGAGTCCTACTGCTGACACATGCTGGTTATGTGACTGTGGGCCAATCATTTATCCTTTCAGTGCCTCCCCTAGAGTCTGAGCCATGGATGGACAGTTACTTCTCTGTTCTGACTGAAGAAATTTCCCCCCTGAATGTTCCTTACTGGGGAATGGTATTTATTAAGTTGCCATTGCCAGGTATGGGAAAGAGAACCTCTACTAAGACTTAGAAAGGTTATGATCTGTATCAGTGTAGGGTGGATCCACACTGGTGAAATCATAGATCCCTGAAATGTTAAAGTATGAAGTATGTGAAGGACTGACATGTGGAAGATAGATCAGGTTTGTTTTTCTTGGCCCCAGAAGGCTGGTGGGTAGAGGTTGCAGAGAGACAGATTTCAGCTCTATATAAGGAGAATGGTGAGGAGAAGATGGGTGCAGCACATAAGTAATGATGAAGACTGCACAAAAAAAATGATCTAGGAAAAGTATGATTGGAGAAGAGATATAGAAAGATTACTTGTAAGAGCAAAGTCTTGTAATGAACAGCACATGGGCTACCCTCTGAACATAAGGCATGGAAAGACCCAGAGGAAGGGTTTTAGCACATGGGCTCCCCCAATTTCCAATAGGTGGTTTGGGGGAGGATGTGTCTGAAAGGATCTGTTTAGAATAAGAAATAGACGAGTTGGATACTCCACTCCAAGGTGATCCCACCTCTGCTGAAGTATTGATATGCTGATAATGGCTTCCCAGTAATGAGAATGGCCTTAAATTGTAATGGACCCCTTTCAAAAGTAATGAGCTTTGTTCTGTTGAACATTTTCAAGTAGAAGTTGGGTAACCAGTCATCAGAGATTGTAGAATTATAGATTTAGAGCTGGGGAAGACATCAGAGATCACCTAGTCTAGCTCCCTGATTTTACAAATGGAGAAATGAATCCCAGGGAAGTTGTGACTTGTCCAAGGTCACTCAGGTGGTAAGCGTTAGGTGTAGAGTTGAACCCAAGGCCTCTTCCTCCTGAACCAGGGCTCTGTCTGCTCTACCATCTTGCTACGGTAAAGTATATTTATGCTATGTGCTGCTCCTGGTGAAACTGTGAAGCTCCTTCTACCACTAACATTCTATGATTTCATCATTCTAGGGCAGTGACAGTGGGAATAGAGATGAAGGGGACAAACCCAAGAGATATTTCAAAGCAACAACTGACAAGTGGATGACAGCTAGAATATATCAGAGGGTAGAGTCAGACAGCTTAGTTGACAGAACTCTTGATCTCACTGATTAGAAGTATGGAAGTTAGGAAGGGGGTGCAGTTACCTTAGGAAAATAGATGACAACCTCAATTTTGACCAACTGGAGCTTAAGGTAATGATGGAATAGTTAGGTGGGGATCATCTATACTCTATAGGAAGGTGGGAAAGAGGTCAGAGTAGAAGTGGGGGATCAGGAAGACATTCACACTGAGGTGGTAGTGGAGGCTATGAATACTTGGAAGTGTCTGATCTCTTGTACCCTGAGGGTGCAATCTGTGTAGAAAGATAGGGGTCCAAATCTCATTTATAAGGTGGTACTTTCAGTTTCCTTGTCAAATAGTGGAGTTCTGTTCCTGGAAGTATTCAAATGGAAAATGAAAAACCATGTGTCCAGGATATGTCCAAGAAATCCTTTCATGAAGTGGGATAAGGAGGTTCAGGTTCAGGTGAGCCTATCCCCTTAGTGACAGGCCAGAAAGTTGAATTTAATGTCAGTGCAAATGACTTTTCATATTCATGAACTTTTATTTTGTATGGTGAAAAGACCACTAAACTCAGATGACCTAGGCTTATCCTAACTCTGTTATTGGCTCACTGTGTGACCTTGGATACGATGTGTAATTTCTCTCTACTTGTTACATTTATTTTGAGGAGTGAATGAAAGAGACCTGAACGGTAAAGTAGATAGAGAGCTAGATTTGCAGTCAGAATGATTTGAGTTCAAATCCTGCCTTAGACACTCAATAAGTGTGCAACCCTGGGCAAATTTTGCGATCTGTACCTCAGTTTCTTCATCTGAAAAAAATAAGAGGATTGATTTGTTGGCTTCTTGAGTCCCTGCAAGCTCTAAAGCTATAATCCTATGAAATGTGCATTCAGTTGTTAATATCTTTTACAGTAATCCATTCCTGTATTGACCACCTTATACATAAGCTACCAAGGAGTAAGAATCCAGGAACATTGATTCATTTTCCACGGAGGCCGACACATGTGTGTTGTTGATGACGGCAATGATAACTAACATTTATGAGGCACTTTAAATTCTGTAAAGTATATATTATGTTCTTTGGGTTTCACAACAATGCTGAAGTGGGTAGTATAGACATTGCTATCCCCACTTTACAGATGGGAAACAGAGGGTCAGAAATGTTAAGTGACTTGTCTATGGTCACATAGTGTGATATGTGAAGCTCCTTCTACCACTAACATTCTATGATTTCATCATTCTAGGGCAGTGACAGTGGGAATAGAGATAAAGGGGACAAACCCTTGATTTGAAAACAGATTTTCCAGATTCAAAATCAAGCCCTCTGTCCACCAAGACATGATGACTAATAATGGGAATGGAGACAATGAGGGAAGACTGTGGCAGAGGTGAGTTCATCTTGCTGGAAGTCACAGAATCATATAAAAGTCCCAGTTGCCCTGAGGCTGGTACTGGGCCAAGATGAAGTTGCTGCCCCCACTCTGGGAGAGGCATGTTTTCCTGTGGTTCTTTGTGCTTTGGGGCTGAAAGTGCTGAAAGATTCACTTGGAAGAAGTTCAAACAAGCCCCAGATCAGCCAAACTCCCTCCCGTGCTTGTGAGATCAGATGGCAAAGTATCGCCAGAAACTTACCTTCAGTGATGTTTGCAAAAAACACACATACAGAGGGAAACTTCAGAACCCATGACCAGAGAAAGTGGTGAGCGGTCTATGTGCAGCCCAGGGAGGTAAGGCCTAAGATGAAAGGTCATTGGCTTTCATTAACCAAGTAATCCCTAAACTGCTGATTTTGAGCAGAAGGAAACACCACCCTGGGAGACATTCTATTACACTGAGAAAACGCCCGATCTCGTCCTTAATATTAAAAAAAAAATTACCAAACACTTTGATTTTCTTAAAGAAAAAAAAAGGCAAGAATTCCAGCCAAGAGAAAAAGCCACAAGATGTGTAAATGTGTGTGTCTGACCTAACTCCCTAAGCCTGGTGTGAGTGTCTGAACAGTGCTTGGCAAACAAATACTTTATTCTGTAAAAACTATTTCAGGAACACTTTGAAATGGCTGCCCAATGATGGTTAGTTCATTTGGGATTTATTATAACATCATTAGGCCAGATTATATCATTTGGGGGTAATGTCAGACACATTGCATCCTGTGGTTTTATGATGTGGACAAATATCACACTCAGGAATAGGATGAGCCTGCACAAATTGTTTCTTTTCGTTTTCTACTGTAAATAGAGCTCTCCTTCCCTCTGCCTGAGACACGAGACTTTCGTCAACATCTGGCCCCTTGGCTCTACTCATTTCAGCTTCTTCTCCCTTCTAGATCCCTCCCAAGTCTATCTTTGGAGCCCATCTCTAGCCCTAGACACAGAAACATGGCCACAAGGAATCAATGGGCTGCTTATCCATCCCTTGGAGGCTCTGTCTATGTGCAGGCACTTGAAGGTACATCAACATGAGTTGAATTTAGCCGAATAATGGATTGTTTTTGAAAATAAATAGAAAGTGAATTTCATCAAACTGGTCACAACTAATTGTTTTGGGAGTTAACAAGTTATTTGACTATCTATATTCAGCTGTGTTCTTTCTCTTTCAGACTATGTGTATTTAAACAGAGTCTACAATCTTCTTTCATGAAATGATTTCAAATGCTTGTGTGGAACATTGCAGGATTGTCCAGAAATTATTAGTTTCTCCCTAAACCTGCACCCCTTCTGACTTCTGGATTTCTGCCAATGGTACCATTGTTCATCCAGTCTCTGAAGTTTGAGCCCTTTGGATTACTTTTGACCTTTCCCCCTCTCTCACCTCTCATATTAACATAGCTACTAGGACTAGTGGTTTCTATGTAATGTTTCCTTCTCCCATTTGTCCATTCCTCTATTCTCACAACCATCGCCCTAATATCCTGAATTATTTAACTAGCCTCCTAACTTGTCTCCCATCTTCTACCCTCTTCTGTGTTCAGATCATGCTTTTCACTGCTGTCAGATTAAATATCTAAGTTATACTAACTGTAACTTAGTGATGGAAGTAAAAATGGTGTAAAAATTAATATAAATTGGGAAGACCAAGGAACTGGGAGCCTAGGATATTAAAAGATCATATAGTCATAGCCTTAGAGCTGAAGGGATGTTAGTGATGGCCAAAGTTAACTCCCTCATAGTACTGATGAGGAAACCAAGGCAGAGAAAAGTTAAGGGACTTGTCGAGGTCAAACATCTAAGAAGCGTCTGAGGCACAATTTGGTCACGGGCCTTTCTGATTTCAAATGGGTACTTTATACAACTGGGAGATACAGTGAAGAGTGTCAGGAAGACCTTAATTCCAATCTGGCCTCAGACACTTCCCAGCTATGTCACCTGAGGCAAGTCACTTAATCTCTCTCTGACTTAGTCTCCTCATCTATAAAATAGGGATTATAATATCACTTCTCTTCCAGGGTTGTTGTAAGGATCAAATGAGGGAATATTTGTAAAGCCCTTAGCACAGTGTAGGTGCTTAATGATTGTCTATTCCCTTTCCTTTTCTCTTTCCCCATGCATTTTATTTCCTAGTTGCTTAGAAGCTAAGGGTTGGGGAGCAGAATATGATTTTGAGGCAGATGTTGGACTCACTAGGGCTGGAGGAGAGTCCATGGATGATAGTAAAACGTATTTTACAATACAGAGTAAACCTTAAAGGAGGAGAGGTGATGGCAGAAGGAGAGTCTGAACATGTCACAGGGGAGCAAGGAGTGACGGAGTTACATTTAAACCCAGACTCTCTGCCTGGGGATTTAATGCTTCTTCCATTACGTTAAATAGCCTGTCTTTCCTCTTCCACCTCCTCCCATTCCCCTGCCCCTTACAAAGTCAGTCAAAACGCATTTATTAAACAATTACTTTGTTCTAGTCACTCATAAATTTGGGGATACACAGAAAGACAAAACAGGCCCTACCTGCAAGCTCACATTCTATTAGTGGAGACAACTTGTAAATAACCAGGCTTTAATAAGATAAATCCAGAAAAAATGAAAAATCGCCTGAATGGAGAGGTGCTAGCTGCTGAGACAGCTAGGAAAGAAAGAGCTCTTGTAGAAGGCAGCCTTCAAAGTGAGTCTTGAAGGAAGCCAGAAACTTAGGAGACATAGGTGAGGAAGCATCGCCCTCTGTTATCATGACCTGAATGTCTCCCTTGAACGTCTATTAGACTGTACACTCCAGGAGGGGAAGGGTTTATCTTTTGTTTAGGAAACAGATATAGTATAATAGAATGTACATTAGACCTGGAGTTGGGGGTGACCTGTAACCAAATTTTTCCCTTAAAAATTCAGAGTTTCATGAACATCACCTAATTGCATTACCCCTCTGAGTGTCAAATTTCCTCATCTGTAAAATGGAGATGATGATAGGCAGGTTTCTGTAGCCCCTCGGCCATAGATTGTCAGAATGCGCTAGGGTAATGTCTTTAAGTTGCTCTGCAAACCTCAAAGCCTTGTAGAAATGCCGGCTGTCACCACTTGCTGTGGGTCTCCCTGCCAGCACCTAGAATCATGCACGGCACACAGTAGTGCCCAATAAATGTTTGTTGAATGAATGGTTAGCTGATTTATTTAGTATCTGAGGGAAACACTGTGAGAATACCCATTTCTCCACAAACAACATGAGTAATGTTTCTGTAGGAGGCTTTGTATTCACAACAGTATGAGTATACTGGGTCTCCAGAGCCCTAGTGAAGGGGAGGGTGGGCTGTCCATCTGGTAAATGTGGGCTGCATTGCTAATAGTCTGAATAATTTACGACTGTCTACACAGCTTAGACTCATTGGATAATTGCTTGATCCTTTGCTTCTCTTTGACACTTTAGACAGCCAAACTATTGAAAGTAGTGGTTTCTTTTACCCAGATTCACTGGACAGTTAATGAACCCTTTTCTTCTCTTTGATTGACAGAGATGTAATGTGCTACAGTAGAGATAGCATTGGATTTTGAGTCAGAGGACTTGGGTTCAAATTCTACCCTTCTTTATTTTCTCCTTGTGCATCTTTGGTCAAATCACTTAACATCTTTAGGTCTCAGATCCCACATCGAGAAGAGACTGGAATTCATGGACTCTAAAGTCCCCTCCAGTCCTAAATCTGTGGCCACTGTGATTGCCTAGGCACTGTCTAAGGCTCTGTTGAAGTCAGAAGGGCAGTCACTTTGACAATTCTTGTAGACTGTGGGATTCACTCTGGCATTGAAGTTCTGGGCACAGCCTAAAAAAAAAAATGCTTCAGTGACCCCTGTTCTTATCTAGACGCATCTTTATGCTTTGTAAATCTAGTGTTTTCAGATCGAGTTTGTTTTGCTAATGTTTTAACCTTCAGGCTTCCAAATCCCAGATCTTTAAATCCTTTCTTACTGAATGGCTCCTTCTGGTTAAATATATCTTCAAATTAGGAATCTCTTCAATAGCATTCCTGACTTTTGCTTGATGCCTCTTCATTGTGAGGGAGGGGGGGAGCTTTCTAAAAGCCTCAAGAGATAGCTCATTCTGTTGAGATGTTTTCCCCCATGTTGAACTGAAATGTTTCTCTCAGCAACTTCCATTCATTACTTCCAATCCCAATTTCCAGAGTCAAGCAAAACAAGTCTGATCTTTCTTCCTCATGACACCCTTTCAAATATTTGAGGACAACTGTCTTTCTCCCACCAAATATTCCACACTCCAATCCCTGAATGCTCCCTACAGTACTACAATACTATAGCTCTGAGCCCCCTCATCACACTAGTCACTTTGTTAATGACAGAAATTGCTATTTTCTATTATATTAATAACCAGTTGTTAAGTTAGGGTTGAGGTTTTTCATTTCTATTTCCTCATTCAGCAATCAGCCCTTTCAGATCAGTCAGTCTCTGATGGACATTGCTGATAGAGGAGATCGCCCAAATCCTCCAGGTACATGCTCTTCAATCTAGAAAATCTTACAAACAGAATCTAATCTAGGTGAATTCTTGCCCTTAGGAAATGAGCCCCTGTCCTTGGAATTCTCCAATTGAATTTAGGGTGATCCAGCTTATGGAGGAGAAAACCAACTGAAGTCTGGGTAGAAATGAATTCCTTTGTTCAGATTGCTGTAGGCAGCTGAACCTCATGGTCAAGTGACATTCTCAGCAGGAGGAGTTGAAGTTTTTTGGCCCACTTCCTCATTAATATGTCCTTTCTCTCATTAACTGTCCACCAATCAGGGTTGATTTTCATCTATCAGGAGTACCTCCTTTTCCAAAGATATTTAAGCATTCAGAGAATCTTCATCATTCTGTCTCTGGTTACCGAAAGAGACTACTGACCATCAATTTATTGATTGTTTGCTTGCCTAATTGATAAATCGATTATTAATTACCCAGAAATTCTGTCTCTTGGACTTTTTATTTGTCTCACTGGAACTTGCTCCCTGTTGCTCTTAAAAACATGGCTTTCAGAACTGGACACAGAGAATCACATGGTATCCGATGAGAAGCAAATGTTCATGGCATTATGACCTTTTTCATGTTTAACTTTAGACTTGTGTTAATCCACCTCTTCTCTTCCTCTACCCTGCCCCTAGTCTTTTACTGGTTATTCCAGTGTGGAATGTTCACTTCTCATCATTTCACACCTAATATAGAAGTTATGAGGAGAAAAGCTTCAGAAAGGTAACTCATCCTTTTGTGTCATGTAGGACACTGACATATCAGTCCCAAGCAGATAGAATGCTTTCCTACTGATAAATCATCCCCTAATTCAAGAGGTTCTTGTTGAAGGGGTTTCTGTGGTTCATGAGAAGCTAGGCTAATAGCCCTCCATCTCTAAGATGCTATGACTCCCAAATTCAAAACTTCCTTCATAAGTCATAAAGTAAATAGTAGACTCCAAAATGCCTAGCGTTTCCAGTCACGAATGTCATGTTGTGGACTGGCATCCTCTTGTGTTGCTGCCATAGACTGGGAAGTGAGTTCAATAATCGCCAATTGTAATAGTAAGGGGTATTTATTTAACACTTTGAAATTTGTAAAGTATTTTTCATAGAATCACTGGATCATATATTTGAAACTAGGAGGGACCTTGGAGGTTGTGTAGGTTAACCCCCTGCATTTTATAGATGGGGATACTGAGGCCTAGATTATTTAAGTGACTTGTCCAAGATCACACAGGTAGAAATTTACAGAGGCAGGTGGGATTTGAACCCAAGCCCTCCGACTCCAAAGCCAGGGATCTTTCAACTGTACCACATAGCCTTTCCATTAGTTTTACTTGAGATAACTGCCAAGAATGTAGTTAAGATACCAGGCTCAATACCAAAATGAAGTAAAGATGAGGACAGAGGATAGCAAGGACAATTATTTTCAAAGGTGAACGTGGAGTGTCCAGGGTCAATGATGCTGATTTTCACAGTGTACCCATTACTTGTGCCAAGCATCACTTCCCCAAGAAAGGAGGCACTCTGTGTTTCACAGTGATGTCTTCATTCATCTCCATGGGATGTCCATCTCAGGTTAGATCTAGAGTAGATTCACCCATAGTGTTACATGGTCTCAACATTCTCTCAATCTTCTGCCTCGTTAGCAGGGAGCAAAATAACCAAACAAGAGAAAAACCTAAAGAGCCCAAAAGACAGAGGTCTCTAATTCGTAGTGGACAGTGTGCTTTGCTAGTGATAGGGCATATCAGAAGGGCATATCACTAACAGCTGGTGTGAGAGTAGATTGTTAAGAGCTTCAGTAAATGAGTCATACCGTTAACCAGGGCAATTTAGTCCCATTCAAAGACACAGTCAGCCTTTCCAGAATCTAGGACCAGTCTTAGCCTCAGGCCTAGGCTAGAATAAAATAAACCCTGGGTGACCTGAGTTAGTTTTGCTAGGGTGGGTGGGGGTCAGCTCTATCATTAGGAATAAAAAATCTCCTAGAAACTTTGGAAGCTTGAGGACTCTACTTTTGTCCCTTGAAATTCTCTCTCCTTGCTCTACAGATACTTGGGTTATGAGGGGAGCTCAGAACTCAGTGATGGCTAAGAAGAACTTTCCTCAATTCAATTCTTGCTGGTTTGTTTCTACTTTGACTTTCATAATCATGCATTTGGGTTGTTGTTGTTATTGTTATAATAATAATGATAATCATAATAATTTCATATTATTTTGTGAAATATAAAATGGGATATCACATTTCAGTCATTTTATATCAGGCATTTCCAAGCATGGCCTTCTTTTGAATGCAGTGAACCTTGTGACAGAGAAAAAACAAAGCTAACCAAAGCCAACCCATAAAGCAACCAAATGTCTGTTAGCTTTTGAAATGTTTCACAAGCACAGGCCCCCATCTCTCTAAGGAAAGGAGTATGGTGAATTTCCTTATAGCTCCTTGGGGTTGAGAGTGGTTAGAATAATCATACACTGATCCTCTATTTTACTCTTCTTTAATTTTGTAGTCACGGAATAGAATTTTCTCAATTTTGCTTGCTTCATTATCCATCAGTTCATGTAACTCTTTGGGTTTCTTTTGTTTTTCTAAATACCCTCTCTATGGAGCCACTCAAGAGATCTCTGAGAGGAGCAGTGGATTCAGAGAGTAGATATATAGCTTTTATTCCCAAGGAAATAATTCGAATTTAGAGACTCTCGTAGTCTGAAGTCTTTTTTTCTTTTTTCCTGAGTGACACCACTCTCCCTGTGCTCTTCAGGCCACTGGGGGAAGCCCAATTGTGCCTGCTAACAGTTCCAAAACTCCAGGAAATTCAAGACCATGGTATGGTGACTTTCCTGGGATTTTTGGACTGTTACTGACCAGGGCGCAATGAAAGAGCCATGCTTTTTTAGATTCCTGTATCATTGAACTTTCTTTCAAACTGCCGGCCATCAGCTCTCTGTTTTATGTATTTTAATTAATTGTTACTCTTTTTGTATTTGTGCCCTGAGGTGATTTTATCACAAACCGCACAGTTTTAAAAAAATCAAATAAATAACCCCTAATGAAGGGCAAAGCAGAGGCATTGTGAGGTTAATTGAGTTTCTGGTGACTCCAACAACAGTGGGCTGGAGCCAGAGCAGAGATACCACAGGAGCCCGGCTTCTAGCCTGGCCAATTCTTCTCTTTACTGCCTGCATGAATGTACCTACTTAGTTACAAAGATATAAATGGAAGGAACTTTTCCAGCAACTTATTAGGTCCTTTTCCACTTATAAATATTGATTTTCCTTTTCACTTGGGCCTTGGGGGGGGGGGAGGTTGAACTGAAATAGATGTGGCTCTTTGGGCCTTATGGTGGCATAGGTCCCGGCATTGCCAGAATGCATTTGCTGTCCCTCCTCCCCCATCTCTTTCTCTATCATCGCTGACTTCGCACTGTGCCTGGCCCCAGACGGGATAGCCTGGTTATGTAAAATCTATGTGACGCTATAAAAACATGACCCGGTTTCTACTGGGGAGGAAGGTATGTGGTGCACATTATATTGTCCTAACCGTACTACTTATTTTAATGAGATATGAAATTGTGCCAGTTTTATAGTCATATAATATATTAGGGATTAATTACATGTATAGTGTAGTATATGTGATTAAGTACATAAGAAATGAAGATAGACCCCCAACCCCTGTAAACCTCCCTTCCTCCATTTCCTCTCCCCCAGTAGAAAAACTTTTGGTGCCTTTTTGGCTTAGAAGGCTGATGGAGCAAGGGAAAAGACCACACGCCAACATCTCCTGGCTTCTGAGACTGACAGGGAAGGGCTTGTAACATAACACTAGGTGAGTGCAAAGGAGAGTGGGTAAGTTTAAAAAAATGATAAAAAACATCACTTGTTTTTTTAATGGATCATACAAACATGCCTGGCTTTAATTTGTAAGGATTTTCTCATTTGTAAAGCAAAACAACCAAAGGAAAAAAAGGAAGAAGAAAAGAAAAGAAAGAACCAGCTAATAAAAAATTCTGTGGTTAGAGGTCTTTTTTTTAATTCGAGGAAAGCAAGTTCAGGGCAGTCAACATTTGTTCCTGATTATACCAAAAAAAATGTAGAAAAAATATTGTGAAGTATGACTTGGTTATGGAGTGCTGATGTAGCTCATGTCAGCTCAGGCTGCATTACTTGTTTCCATGATTTAGGACCTTTTGGTAGAGACAGGAGCTCAGCACAGAGGCTGCCCTTCCGGGGCCATTGTCCCCTTTTGATGTCCACTTTCAAATAATCCTGTGAAAGCAGAGGCTTCTTGTTTTCTTTTCTTTCCTGGAAGGAAATAGGGTAATCACAACCATAGGCTTTCCAAGCATAGCCCTGAAGGGCCCAAGATTTCTATACTGGGTAGGGTGGCGAGAGAGAACATGAAGGAGGAAGGAGGGGTTAAGGCTGCCAGAGTAGAAATAGGCCTGGCAAGGAAGGTCAGTCTAGGTTTCCTGAGGCCAATCCTGAAAGTGAAGATCTGATATAGGAATTGCAGGTCCCCAACCTTCTCCTGACCCCAGTGCTTACCACACACACTGCAGACTGGCTGCCATCCAGATTTCTTTTGCTATTCTTCCTATCATCAATAATCTCAACTCCCATTTTTTTCCTACACTTGAAGCTTTACAAAGCACTTTCTTCAACAACTATATGAGATTACTGAGAAATAAATGACATGCCAATGGGTCATAGAGCTAGCAGATGTTTGAGTTAGGACTGGAACTCAGGTTTCCTGACCCCAAAGTCAGTGATCTTTTCCATAGAATATTATCAATTCAATATGAGACTAAAAAAAAAAGATAGAAAAAAGCAAACAATTAAACCATAATCCCTGCCCTCAAGGAGTTTATAGTCACCAATTTAGTGGCGATCATGAGGAAAGCACTAAGTAAATGGTAAAATGCCATAGAAATGTGGGTGATTATCACCTTCATCTACCATGTAGCTGTAGTCCTATAGCAAAGTGCTTTTCTCAAGCAGGTAGCTAGTACACTAGTAGATGTTATCATCCTATTTTTACAGAAGAGGAAACCAAGTTCATAGAGGCAGAATCATTTGCCAGGGCATAGTCTGGATTGAAATCCAGATGTTGTGACTGTATCATTACTTTTTTTTTTTTTTGCTTTTTTTTGGAGGGGGGAAAACAGCACAATTGGGGTTAAGTGATTTGCCCAAGGTCACACAGCTAGTAAGTGTTAAGTGTCTGAGGCCAAATTTGAACTCGGGTCCTCCTGACTTGAGGGCTGGTGCTCTATTCACTGCACCACCTGGCCTCCCCCTGTCTCATTACTTATGCAAGAAACCATGTTAGTTCTCCTGCATGGAGATTCTGAATATTTGACAGAGTGACACTATTGAAACATCTTTCTAAAACTGATTTTAGTGTTATCTTCTGCCATGGGAGAATGGTGATTGATGCAATATATTTCTCCACAGGTCTGAGAGGAGAGGAGTGGAGGGAATATGGGGGCAGGGGGTTGGGTCACTTTGGGAAATATACTATGCTCTGGAAGGAAAAGATGCAGGGTCTGTCCACAGCACTTGGAGCAAGGGTTCTTAACCCTTTTTGTACCATAAATTCCTTTGACTGTCCTGTAAAGACTATGAATCCCTTTTTAGAATAATGTTTTAAAATGCATACATTATAAAGCACAAACTTAAAAGGAAACTTTTTTAAACTTATATTAAAATACAGTTATCAAGATGTGTTACAAAATGTTCATGGATCCCAGCCTTAGAATGCCTGACCTAGGGTAATGCTTTTAATTCAATTCAATTCAACAAGCAGGTCCTGCTTGGGTTTGCCTCCAGTATCCAGGGATATAGCACTTATTCCTTAGTTTTCTGGGGTTCCCTGGACCACAATCCTTTCAGACTCTGTTCTATCCACTACCACTTTCTGGTCTCTTTGATATGTTTTCAGATATGCCCGACCTCTAAACCACTAGGTTTTTGCAAGTGTTTGCTATGGGGGAACTTTGGATATAACACATCTTATTTATACTTACTATGAGATGGGTTTTACTTTTTTAAAAAAAATAATTAATTTTCTCGTTTACATCATTTCCACAAGATTTTGAGTTACAAATTTTCTCCCCATCTTTTCCCAGCCACCACCCCAAAACAGCTATACCACTGTATAACCCCTCCCCCAATCTGCTCCTTCCTATGTCCTCCCTCATCACCCATCTGACTTTCTGGTAGGGCAAGATGGATCTCCCTACCCCAGTGCCTGAATATCTTAATTCTTAGTTGCATGTAGTTAATAATAATAATAATTATTATTATTATTATGATAAAAGTAATAATTATTGTCATATATATTTAACATTTAATTATAGAACTTTAAGTTCTAGATTCTTTCCCTTCCTCCCTTATCACCCACCCCCACTGGAAGGACAAGCAATTCAATACAAGCTGTACTTGTGTAGTTATGCAGAACATCTCCACAATGGACATATTCTGAGAGACTGATTATATGTCCTTCCTTCCTATCCTGCCTCCTCCTTGTTCTGTTCTCTATCTTGTCCCTGTCCCTTTACAGAAGTGTGTGCTTCCCCCCCCAACTGTCCCCTCCCCTCCATCATCCCACCTCTCATCCCCATCCCCCTACTCTCCTGTATGGCAAGATATTCAGTTTAGAGTTTATGTCATTCCTTCCCTAAGCCAAATTCAATGAGAGTAAGGTTGACCCTTTCCCTTTTGCCTTCCTGTTCTTCCCCTCCATTGTAACAGTTGTCCCTTGCCTCTTCTATATGAGATGAGTAACCCCATTCTGTCTCTCCCTGTCTCCTCTCATTCTATTCCTCTCCCACCTCTTATTTTCACCTTTTAAAGTATTGTTTCTTCCTATTCAATTGATCCTGTGACTTCTATGTATACTCACATATGTATTCACATGCATACAAATACCCTCCTATATAGGCATGTGTATGTATATGTATATATACATTTGTATTCCCTTCTCCTATCCT
>CM053595.1:61341128-61403103 GCA_028646575.1 Pseudocheirus occidentalis
CTCCACCTCATTGAATGACCATATTTTCCCCTGGCACATTATACTCAGTTTTGCTGGGTAGGTGATTCTTGGTTTTAATCTTAGCTCCCTTGATCTCCAGAATATCATATTCCAGGCCCTTCAATCCCTCAGTGTAGAAGCTGCCAGATCTTGGGTTATCCTAATTGTGTTTCCACAGTATTCAAATAGTTTCTTCTTGGCAGTCTGTAATATTTTCTCCTTGATCTGGGAACTCCACAACCTGGCTATAACATTCCTAGGAGTTTTCTTTTGGGGATCTTTTTAAAGAGGTGATCCGTGAATTCTTTCAATGTCTATTTTGCCCTCTGGTTCTAAAATATCAGGGCAATTTTCCTTGAGGATTTCTTGAAGAATGCTTTCTTTTTTTGATCATGGCTTTCAAGTAGTCCAATAATTGTTAAATTGTCTCTCCTGGATCTATTTTCCAGGTCAGTGGTTTTTTCAACGAGATATTTCACATTTTCTTTCTATTTTTTCATTTGTTTGAATCCATTTAATAGTGTCTTTATTTCTCATAAAGTCATTTGCTTCCATTTGCTCCACTCTCATTCTGAATGAATTATTCTGTTCAGAAAGCTTTTGAGATTCTTTTTCTGTCTGGCAAATTTAACTTTTTAAGGCATTCTTCTCTTCATTGGCTTTTTGGGCGTCTTTTTCCATTTGAGTTAATCTATTTTTAAGGTATTCTTTTCTTCAATCAGGTTGTTGACTCTCTTTTCATGATTTCCTTGCATCGTTCTCATTTCTCTTCCCAATTTTTCCTCCACTTCTCTTATTTGGTTTTCAAAATCCTTCTTAAGCTGCTCTATGGCTTGTAACAAGTCTACATTTTTCTTTTTTTTTCTTTTTTTTTGGAGGGCAGTTGGGGTTAAGTGACTTGCCCAAGGTCACACAGCTAGTTTTTTGTGTTAAGTGTCTGAGGCCGGATTTGAACTCAGGTACTCCTGACTCCAGGGCCGGTGCTCTATGTACTGCGCCACCTAGCCATCCCAAGTCTACATTTTTCTTGGAAGCTTTTGGTGTGGGAGTTCTGACTGTGTTGTCTTCCTTCCATTTAATGCTTTGATCCTTTTTGTCCCCAAAAAGGAATCTAAAGTTGGATTGCTGTTCTTCCTTTGCTTCCTTTGCCTGCTCATGTTTTCAGTCAATTAGTTGACTTTGTAGCTCTGTGGAACTCTACTTCCAGAGGGGAGAGCTTTGTCCCAAATTCCTGGCATTTTCTCAGCTGCTGGAGCTATTAGGAGGCTGCTGCAGCCCCCACCAGCTTTGGTTCACTGAAGACGCACCCCAGGACCACCACCCAAGACCCTGATCTGGATCCAGGAAGCTCAAGGCAAGAGCACTTAGCTTCTGAATGATTGCTTGGCCCCCCTGCAGTCTTCATGCTGGGAGCTTCTAAAGCAGCCACGTGGAAGCAACTGCTGGGCCACTGCTTCTGCTGCTTCCTTGCCCTGGAGGCAGTTTGGCCAGACCTTCTCCCTTGAATTTAGCCAAATTCCACTAACCTTTCACTTAGTCTTTATTTCTTATGGCTTGATAATTTTGGAAATCTCCACAGCTGCCACTGATCCACTCTCCTAAAGCCTCCAACTGCAGCTTGTCCTTGTGGCCCCAAGGCCAAGCTGTAGTTTCAGGCTGGGCTGGTTTAGGCTCCCAGAGTTCTGCCATCAGTCCTTCCTGTCGCGCCTAATGAGATGCCTTCAGTGAGAGATGTGTTTTTTTGTAATTTTGTGAGTTCTGGAGCCCTAAAATTTGTTTTGAGTCATATTTTATGGGTATTTGAGGTGGTTATGTGGGAGTTTTCCTGCTTCTATGCTGCCCTCTTGGCTCTGTCCCCCAGGTATCCAGATGGGCTTTCCAATGAAGTCTGCATGGACACAGCAACACCACCTGTCATGAAGCCAGCACTTGAGGACAATGACAAGATGTTGGGGGATGACACTGAACCATCTAATCACCTACCTTTGTCAGAACCTCTCCCCATCCACTGATACTTTGCCTGGGCTCAATGACCAATTCTCAGAATATTTTCATCCTTTTTTTTTACCGTCACCATCTCCTCTGACTACTAACAAACAACTCTCCTCCAGTGCCACTTGCCTGTTTCCTCATTCCCATTCACCTCAGTCCTACTTAACCCATGCCCCACTTAAGATCTGCCCACCCTTTCTACTACATTCTCCTGAATTTTGTTTTTGTTGTTGTTCAGTCATTTCAGTTGTATCTGACTCTTTGTCAGATACAACCCCTATTTGGGGTTTTCTTGGCAAGAATACTGGAGTGATTTACCATTTCCTTCTCCAACTCATTTTATAGATAAGGAAACTAAGGCAACCAAGGTCATGCCGATAGTAAGCGTATAAGGCCAGATTTGAATTCAGGAAGATGAGTCTTTTTGACTTTAGACTCCCCACTCCATCCTCTGTGCCACCTAGCTACCCTCCCCTCTTGAATATCCACTCCAAAGTTACCAAACTTTCTTTAATGTTAAGCCTCTTCTTCTCTTGTTCTCTCCATCTTCTACTCCTCGCTGAGATTTAGCTCAAGGCTTATAACTCTTGGCAGCAGAAACATATAAGTGGTTACCGGAGCCTGGAACCTGAGTTAGTTGGCCCAAGTCATATAATCTGCCTTATAGCCTGCTCCTTATTGGAGAGCCTTCCACATGTTCTTAACTGGCCTATGCTTGAGCTTGTAGGCAAAGAAACGTGTATTGGCTAGAGGATCCAAACTGTCCACAGCAGTGCATTACTAACAATGAATGAACGAGTTGTAAAAATCATTTGTCATTTATTAAAAACACCAAACCTACAGCAAAATTGAAAACAACAAAAGAAAAATTATCAACAACACAGAAAAGTTTTAAAATACAAATCACAAATTGAATGCTTCTGATAGAGATGTTAATCTTTCTGAAGAATAGAACATCTGCTTTTAGGTTCTCTAGATAAAGCTGATGCAGGTCTGTTTTACTTTAAGGGCAGGACAATTTTTTCCTCTTATGTAACTATTCCCAAAAGTCAGTCCCTTTGCAGACCAGCATCCCTTCATGATGTCAACTAAGGCAGAAGAATCAGCTTTATTTAACATGTGGGGTTGAGCCAAGACCAGGCGCACCCACTTATCCTCCCAAAGATCCACCCACTTCACCACGTCAGACCTCACACAAATAGGTCTGTGTTTAATATTGGGGATAGTGAACTAGAGGGGTTTCCTTAAAGTTTGGAGACAAGAAATACTTTTAGCAAGAAAAATCCAAATGCGTTTCTTCAGCTAATTAAAGCACATTTGAAATATGACATAGTGTGAGTATATATGTGCATATATAATGCATACTTATATACACATGCACATACATGTAGATATATGTGTATTTTGTATGTGAAAGCATGTATCTGCAGGAATGTGTATATTTGGTCCAACCTATGTTGCCTTCACTCCCTAAGTCCAATTATGGCCTCAGTGAGTCAGTCCTGGGGTAACCTAGGCCCATAGGCTCTTTTCAAATTTTCTAGCTCTTTATACTCCCATCTCAGAGCTTCAGAGATTCTCTCTCAAAGTTTTGGCTTGGCTTCTGTCTGTGGTCTCTCCTAAAAAGGATTAACAGGACTTTTATTTATTTCCTCCTCCACAAAATAAATGTTTAAAATACACTCACACTCACATGCACACACACATATACACACAGACACTTCATAAGCATGCATTGATGAAGTACTTAAAAGATGAACTAATAATGCATAATTTCTATTATACTCTCCTGGGTGCTTGGGACTTAACACATGACGACAAAGAACCTTGTGTGAGGTTGATGAACAGGCATTTCACTTCACCTTGGATCTGCACTGTCCACACAGTTCAATAAGGGCCCGTGTCTTCTTCCCACAAGTCAGGCACATATGACTCATCATCTTCTCGTGGTTATTCTCTCCTTAGAGAAGTGTTTTAGTAACAGAAAACACCTCCTGATGCCAAGAAGCATCCAGATGCAGGAACTCCTGACCTTTTGAACACATGAGGTTGATCCTGAGACTTGGAATACCTGCTCAGGATAACTCTTTGATCAACTGAGCCCAGGGGGGCAGCCAGACACCTGAATTCTAGTTCTAGGATTGCTCAGCCAGTACATGTTATTGCTACCATGTGAACTTGTTTGCCATTTCTTCAGAGTGGGTGAGGGAGGGAAGACATATCCTTCCCCCCGTATATGGACATTTGAAGGAAAGGCTTGAAGACACCCAACACACTTTTTTTCACACTGAAAGAAAGAAATCTCAAAGTTGTTTCTTCTTGTAAGTTGTTGAATCAGTGACTCTTTTTGCTTCATAATCATCAATCCTCCCTTGTCCCAACCTGGAACAGAAACACACACACACACACACACACACACACAGAAACACACATAGTTGCCATCAAAAAGACCAAGGGATCAACTCAAGGTTGCATATGTCTTTCAGTAATAAGCCAGGGCATATGTATCATGAAGTGGCCTAATCGTGGGGGGCAGGGAAGGTTCCATAACTTACCTCCCAAACAAGTTCAAATAAATTCACCCGAGGTACAGTTTTGACTAGCTAGAGCTCTGATCAAATCATATATGCTTGTCTCTCATCTATCCACCTCCCCTGCCATTTTTTTTATTTTCACTACTGCCATCACAGTTCAAATTTCCATTACCTCTCACTGTGACTATGATAAAAGCCCACTGACTCACTCCCTTCCTCCAATATCTCTCCCTGGAATCCACTTTGCATAGCCTGCCAGATTAATCTTCCTAAAGCAAAGCTCTGGTTACTTTACTACCCTTCTCAAAACCCTTCAATGCCCACCCCCACTGCCTTCCAATTAAAATCCAGATTCCTTAGTTTGATATTCAAAGCTGTTTATGATCTGGCCCCAGCCTTCCAGTCTTCCTTCTTACTTCTCACCTTGATTCAGTTTAGATTCCAGCCAACTTACTTATTTCCCTTTATAGGATTATAACTATAGAGCTTGAAAAGACCTTAGGGGTGAGAGTCCAATGCCTTCATTTTAAAGAAGAGAAAATTGAGACTCAGAGAAATTCAATGTCTTGCTCAAAGTCATAAAGACGGGGGTATAAGGGGTGTTCAAGGATGACTGGCTCCTCTGGTGTGAGGGCTTGCAGAACCCTTTTCAAGGCTGCTCATCCACTTTGGGTGTCTACCTGGCACTCAACTCTTACCTGTGGCTCCAAGAAACTGCAAGTCTAGCAGTGGTCAAACCTGGTAAAACCATCTCAGCAGATGGAGGGTAACTGATAGGTCCCAAAACCCATCAGTGAGTTAGGGGAATGTCTACCCCAGGTATGTGAAGAGTTCCCGTGGTGGAACGGGTGGAGGAGAACTATTTATTCTAATGGCGATGAAAGTAACTGAAGCAACTGTTGTGGAGTGATTGAAGTTTGGTCATACTTCTAAGATGTCAAGGTCATCCACTGTGTCCCAGGACACTATTGGACATCTTGTCCTTTTTCTTGCCACTGAACTTTGATGAATCTGAAAGAAACAGTGAGGCTGAGGACTTTGTACAACTCTGCCTCACTTAAATCCACATCAAGACATCATCCTCATCATGGCACTGGTCCTCTGAGAATGAAGCATGCATAATGACAGCAACCACCACCACCACAACAACAAATCAGTAGAAATTTTCTCTGTATTCCCTCTATGTCACCTTCTCCCTCCCCAGAGCTAGAAGTAATTCTCCCTCTCTAGTTTCCCTGAACATTTTTGCTCATACATAACTTATTCCAATCCCGACATTCTGAAGCTTATTAGCTGTTGTAGAATCATCAGTTTACTTATAAATGTTTAACAACAAGCTCTCTGGTTAGAAGGAGGTGGCATAAGTGGACATACTTTAAGTATAATCTTCATTATCAACATTTCCCCTTCTACTTCCTGGGGTCTAGATAACAAGGAAATGATAAATCAATAAATCAAGCCATCCTCTCTGACTTCCAAGGAATACATGTTCACACTGAAAATTTAACCATCAGCCCGTGCAAGCTACTTTCAGCGCACCCTAGACTTCCTTTACATAGGAGTTTTTGTCTTCTGTCTCTAGAACGAACACAGATTCCTGCAAGTAGTAAATGCTTCATAAAAATGGAGCTGTCTGTGTACTATTCAATTAGACTATGAGTTTCCTGATCTTACTCACTGCTGCCTTTATTATAGTGCATCCCACGAGGTCTTCCTGGATGTAAAAAACTGAGAAGCTCGTCAAAGGAATGTGTGAATTAAACACTCCTATGACAATAAGATTAAAACCTATTCAGACTTTTTTTTTTGGAGGGCAGTTGGGGTTAAGTGACTTGCCCAAGGTCACATGGCTAGTTTTTGTGTTAAGTGTCTGAGGTCGGATTTGAACTCAGGTACTCCTGACTCCGGGGCTGGTGCTCTATTCACTGCACCACCTAGCTGCCCCTAAAACCTATTCAGCATGGTGTAGTAGATAGGGTGCTGGACTTGGGATTGAAAGACCTGGGTTCAAATCCTGCCTCTGGGATCTGCTATGTAAGCAAGTTCCTCAACCTCTATAGGGCTTTTTAAAAAAATCTGTAAAATGGATATAAAAATAGGATCATGCTCACATAAATAAGTCTTATTGTGGTTAGCACTGGGAATGATGAACTGGATGAGTTACTTAGGAGATAAATGCTATAAGCAAGATGAATCCCAATGAACTTCATCTCATACATACATGAGATAACATATGTTAAGTCCCTTCCTAACCTTAACTAAAGTCATCTGGTTGATAAATGTTAACTGACCTGCAACAGCTAGATATTGGATAGAGCACCAGTCCTGGAGTCAGGAGGACCTGAGTTCAAATCTGACCCCATACACTTTGACACTTGCTAGCTGTATGACCCTGGACAAGTCATTTAATCCTGATTGCTTTATACATACTCCAAAAGTGTTAGCTGACCTCCAAGGCCCCTTCTAGGCCAGCTAGGGCACAGTGGATAGAGTGAGTTCAAATGTGGCCTCAGACACTTAGTAATCCTGTGACCTGTGCATCCTTAATCCTGTGCAAATCACTTAATCCTGTTTGCCTTGGTTTCCTCATCTGTAAAATGAGTTGGAGAAGGAAGTGGCAAACTACCTCAGTATCTTTGTCGTGCAAACCCCAAATATGGTCACAAGTTGTTGAGCATGTTGAGCAATGACTGAACAACAGCAAGGGCCCCTTCTAGCTCAAAAATCTAGGATTCTATGGCCAGAGTGGGTCAGTGGCATTGAACAATCCATTGTCCCTTATATCCTTTTGAGGGGACATAGAGAGAGGGGAGAGATAAGATTAGGTTTGCTGACACTGTTTCAGGAATTTGGGATTCATTTTTTCAGACATGACATACTGCAGAATGGTTAGTATCTGCCTCTCAAGATTGAGTAACCCTTGCACATGAAACATGTCAAACACACCCAGTTACCATTGTATGCAGCCCATCAGTCCCTGAGTATGACATAAGGCAGCTTCTTTGGATCAGACCCACTATGGTTTTCCCAGAGGTGGGCGGTCGAGTAATATACACACATCTCCAGGCTGGAAGTCTGAAGCTGGTGGGTGGGGGATGAGGGACTGGACTCCCGGCAGTGTCATTGTGAATTATCTGCAAAACTCCACAGCGATGATTCAGGCATCTCAGTGGCCTTGCTAGGAGGATATTTGGGAAAGGACGGTGTTAGGGCTTAGGAATGTCTTCATTCTCCTGAGTGCCCTCTCTTAGGGGGGAAGAGTGGCTGGGGTTAGGGGAGGGGAGACCCTGACCTGTCTCACAATGACAGGATCATAGAGATTATAGCTCAAAGAAACCTCAGAAACTGCCCTAAAAGGGACCTTAGAGAATCAGTGCATTCTATAGATGAAGAAACAGAGAACCAGGTTTAAGATAACCTTCCAAAGGCCATATAATGGCAGAGCTGAGGTTTGTACTGAAGGTCTCCGGAGGCAGAGCAATACAGCATAAAGAACACTGTGTGTGAGAATCAGAAGCCTGGATTTCAATACTGCTTTGGCCACTTACCATGAGTACCCACAGTGGGTAAGTCACTTCTCTGGATTTCATTTTTCCTATACATAAATTAAGGGGAATGGACTAACTCATCCTGAAGCTCCCTTGCAAATCACAGCCCACAATCCTGTGATTCTAGAACCAGGTTTGTTGTCTCCTCCCCTTTTGGGAATTACTCATGTTCTCCATGCTTCTTCTCACTCACTGAATCCTATGATATCTGTTCCAGGATAGGGCAAAGGATTTCCAAACTCTATTTTAATTGAATCTGCTGAATTTGAAAGGGTTACATTATTTTCTTGATACTAATTGCCAGTGAAGGTCAGTGAGCAAAGAGCCTTTATCTCAGTGGAAGTGTAAATGTGCACAGTAGAAGTTACTGGTTTTCCATGTTCTTTTTCTTTTTGGAAGTGGGTGTAGGAGACTTCTTTTGTATATAGATTTTAAATGTCCTTGCCATTTCTTAAATTGCCTTCCAAAAGGGATTTGAACAGAATCTCTTCACTTCAGCATGATTTGAGAAAAAGAGCATTGCTCATGTAATCAGAGAACTCAATTTTAGAGTCCTGGCTCTAACTCTTGCCAGCTCATCTCTTCCAGGCCTCAGTTTCCTCATCTGTAAAATGGCAGTAATAATATCGGCATTATCTGCCTCCCTGGTTTTGTTGTAAGGTAAGTGATAATAGAATGGAAACTACAGTTACTATTGATTACTTCACTCATTAGGAGACCAAGAACATATTAAACGGATTTATTGATTTCTGCAGAATGAAATAGAAAAGGTTTCCTGAAAGCTGGAAAATGTTTCTATTAGAGCTTCCTTTTTTTCATTTTTCATGTGCCAGTTTTAAATACCTTTCATGGAGCTGATATTAATCTGATGAAATTCACAGTTAAGCTATTTGTTGTACATTGGATAAACAGTAGGTAAAAATCACTTCTCTAAGTCTCATTTTCTCTATCCATAAAATGAAGAGTGTAGGCTAGACGATCTTGAAGGTCCTTCTAGTTTACAATTTATAACTCTGTAACTCTTGTACCAGATTCATTGTATTCTGCCCTTTCAGGATTATGCATACCTTCTATGCTGTTCCTGACCCATTGAAACCTTGGGCTGTCAGTACAAGGAGAAGGGATAGGGTTAGAAATAACCTGATGAGTCTGGCCATGGTGAGAGGAGTCTGTCACTTATTTCCCCACATCTACACAAGGCCAGTGTTGGTTCTGCTCAGGGACCCAGATAGCAACAGTGCTCTAAGTTTGCTATATAGTTCATAAATTTAGAACTAGAAGAGACCGTAGAAATCATCAAGCACCCCCTTTTACAGATGAGGAAGCTGTGGCCCAAAGAGAAAAAATTATTTGCACAGAGATAGTAAGTGGGAGGCATGAGATTTAGATGGGACATTAATTCTCTAAGTATAAAAATATAAACATATATACACACATACATACTATGTGAATGTGTATATATGTCTGTATTCTCTAGGTATAAATTCCTTGTATAAAGAGTGGGAATTTTTTGGCTGTGTCTCCAATGAGATATTTTCTCTGTGCTGACCTGGCTTTTAAATAAACCTTTTCAAGATGGTTCAAGATGGGACTCATAGACTCCCCTATAGTGTGTGATGCAGCTAATCCTTTGACATCAAAGTATCATCTTTTTTTTCTGTTGTGGACCCTTTTGGTTTTGGTAAAAGTTTATGAATCTCTTCTAGAAGAATGGTTTTTAAAATACATTAAAATGCATAGAATTACAAAGGAAGCTAGTTATATTGAAATATGGTTGTCAAAATAATAATTAAAAGAGTTATCTAGACCTGCTGAACTCTTGCTCTGAGGTCAATAACATTCCTGTTTTAAGGTGAATCCACTCAGAGCCTTTGCGCTAATCACTAGGCCATGGTGATCACTAGCGGGCTATTACTCTTTCTTACTTCCACTTCTTGTTCAGAGAAAGCCCACATAGAGAGGTAGTGAGCCAACTGGTCATAGTTTTCCTGCTATTCTATTGAGAATAAAGCAGGGCTCTTCTGTGTAGAATCAACCTAACGTTCCCTCCAGCTCAGTATTCATTCTGGTAATGTGACCAAGGTAGATGTTAACAGCATCACCAAATTGTAGAATAAGAGAGATTGATGGGACCACAGAGTCCACCCAGTCCAACCTGTGCCTGATTGAAACTTCCCTGGCAAGTGACTGACCAGCCGTCCTCTGCTCAAGGACCCCTAATGAAGGGGAGTCCTTTAATAAATAAATGCCAATAGCTGGAATTTATATGGTATTTTTTAAAGTTTGTAAAGTACTTGGCAGATATCTCATTTAATACCTGCAATAACAGGCAAGTAGGTGCTATTATTATCCTAACTTCACAGGTGATAGGAAACTCAGGCAGACAGGGGGTTAAATGACTTGTTCAGGCCTTGGTCCAAGACTTGTCAAACAGCTAGAAGTTCTTGGTGCTAAATTTGAACTCAGGTCTCCTGACTCCAGATCCAACACCATCCATTGTGCTGCCTAGCTTCCTAGTTGGCGTTACTTCCTAAGGCAGCTCATTGTGGCTTTCAGCAGCTCTAATGGTTATTACATCAAACCTAAATTTCCTTCACTTTAATTTCTCCTCCTTATCCCTAGTTCAATCCTCCATGGCTGAATAGAACAAATTTACTTGGTCTTCTGTGTAAGAGGCCTACAGATATTTGCAGACAGCTGCCTTATTTTCTCTTCTCCTTGCCAAATATCCATAGGTCCTTCAATAAATCTGTTTCTAGTATGTGATTCAGGCCATTCATTACTTTGGTCACTTTCTTCTGAGTGAGCTCCAGTTTCTCTATATCCTATTAAAGGAGGTTTCTAGAACTTAACGCATAAGCCTGAGTACAGTGGGGCTGCTCCCTCCCATGTAAAGGATACTAGGCCTCAGCCTTCCTGCTCATCTTGCCCAACTGACTCAGATTGAACTTTTAGCCATTAAGACTTCCAGATGTTCACACCTATCAGATTGGCTAACATGATAAAACAGGAAAATTATAAATGCTGGAGAAGGTGTGGGGAAATTGGAACACTAATGTATTGGTGGAGTTGTGAACTGATCCAACCATTTTGGAGAGCAATTTGGAACTGTGTCCAAAGGGCTATAAAATGTGCATATCCTTTGACTCAGCAATATCACTTCTAGATCTGTATTCCAAAGAGATCATAAAAATGGGAAAAGGTCTCAAATGTACAAAATTATTTATAGTAGCTCTCTTTGTGGTGGCCAAGAAATGGGAAATGAGGGAATTACCATGAATTGGGGAATTACTGCACAAGTTGTGGTATATGAATGTAATGAAATATCATTGTGCTGGAAGAAATGATGAACAGGTGGACTTCAGAAAAACCTGGAAAAACTTATATGAACTGATGCTAAGTGAGGGGAGCAGAACCAGGAGAACGTTGTACACAGTAACAGCCACATTATGTGATGACTAACGTTGATAGACTTAACTCTTCTCAGAAATGCAAGATTCTAAGACAACTCCAAAAGGTTAATAATGGAAAATGCCATTCACTTCCAGAGAAAGAAATATGAAGTCTGAATGTAGATCAAAGCATATGATTTGCTCTCTTTCTTTTTTGTTTTGCTTCTTCTTTCTTGTGGTTCATTCCATTGGTTATAATTCTTCTTTACAACATGATTAATGTGAAAATATACTTAATATGAAAGTATATATAAAACCTATATCAGATTGCATTCTGTCTTGGAGAGGGGAGGGGCTGGGAGGGAAGGGGAAAATGTAAAACTCAAAAGCTTGTAGAACTGAATGTTGAAAACCAAAAATAAATTAACTGAAAAAAAGATTACAGATGTTTTACATAGAAATCATTATCTAAACATGCTTCACCCATCCTGGAATTGTGAAGCTGGTTTTTTAAGATCCAAGTAGAGAACTTTGTATTTATCCTGAACAAAATTATAAAATCCATCTTTTTACTTCTCCTCCTCCTCCTCCTCCTCCTCCTCCTCCTCCTCCTCCTCCTCCTCCTCCTTCTTCTTCTTCTTCTTCTTCTTCTTCTTCTTCTTCTTCTCCTCCTTCTGCCTCTTCTGTTTCTGCCTCTCCTCCTCCTCCTCTTATTTTTCCTCCTCCTCCTCTTCTTCCTCCTCCTCCTCCTCTTCCTCCTCCTCCCCTTCCTTCTTCTCCTTTGAAAATTTTTTTTACCAGGCACTGGTTGCCTTGCCTGTGTCTGCCTCAGAGAGCTTCCTGACTTCCCTGAATATCCCTTCCATTGAACGTTCTCTCTGGGCACCTATAATTTCACTGTAGTTGCTTTTCTTTAACCCATACATTCTCTATTTTCATAACTCTCAATCCAGCTACATGCAGCTACTGATGCTCTGGGATAATACCTATAGACAATTATAAACTACCTGAATTCATTCCTTAGAAGTTAATATATTCACATCTCATCATTCCCTATCCCAGTCATTTTGAACCTTAGTCACCACTGTACAAACTCTATTTTTTGTCCCCCACTGAATGCTCCCTCATTCACATATACCTCTCCTAATGTTCCATTCTAAAGATACCTATCCCATTTACTATGTTTTCTGGACTGCCTGGTCCATAGATAACAAGCTAGTTTTTGTGCCAAGCAGTTGTGGGATTGGTCTGTCCTGTGAGTGGCTGATGCACTTCCAGCCAAGTGAAATAGGGAGATTGAATCTCAAAACAAAAACAAAAACAATTTACATATTCAGCCTATACCCTGATGATTCTTCTAAGTAATATGAGAAAATTACCCATGCTTCAAGCTGAGAAGATAGGTGCAAACTCCTCAATGTAGCATCTTGACAGCATGGGAATGAAGTCTCTAGGAGGGAACTACCATAGGGATGTAGCCTAGAGAAGACAAATTCTCTCATTTCAGAGGATGTGATTATCCTTTTTTATTGAAGTGATCAATTTGACTGCCTTTCAAAAAGATAATAGCTGATACTTGAAATGTCAACTCTCGGAGGGTAAGGTACAGGCTAGAATAAAGTATCATAGTCGAGAAAGAAGTAAACTACCTCCTCCCACCCACAGAATGACACCTGAATATACTTTCTCATGGAGGAAGAAGGAAGAGGAGGAGGAGGAGAAGCAGAAGCAGAAGAAGAAGAAGAAAAAGAAGAAGAAGAAGCAGAAGCAGAAGAAGAAGAAGCAGAAGAAGAAGAAAAAGAAGAAGGAAAAGAAGAAGAAGAAAGAAAGAAAGAAAGAAAGAAAGAAAGAAAGAAAGAAAGAAAGGAAGGAAGGAAGGAAGAAAGAAAGGAAGAAAGGAAGAAAGAAAGAAAGAAAGAAAGAAGAAAAGAAAGAAAGAAGGAAAGAAAGAAAGAAAGAGAAAAGATGATGAGAGGAGAATGAGAACAAGAAGAAAGGAAAGGTGGAGGGAAAGGAGGAGTGGGAGGGGAGAAAGGAAGAAGAGAAGGAGAGGAAGGAGGAGGAGAAGAATAATGAGAATGAGAAGAATGAGAACAGAAGAAAGGAAAAGAGGGAAAAGAGGAGAGGGGAAGAGAAAAGGAAGGGGAGGAGAAGGAGGAGGAGAAGGAAGTCAGAAGTGGAGAAGAAACAAAGGAAGAGGAAGAAGAAATCAAAAGAAAGAGAAAAGAAAGTAGGAGAGGAAAAAAGAGATACTGATGCTATGATTTTGATTGGAAGAGAAAATCAAACCCCTCTTTTTGGTATGCAAAGATTAGCCTTCTGTCCCGGTTTTTTCCCCCCAATAATATCATCTTTCCTTAAATTTATGATCTTCCCCAAAGTGAATTGGGCTATCTTGAGAGCCAGTAAATATAATGAGAATCCCAATCAGTTCAGAATGCTATCCCTTTTAGGGCTTAATATGTAGGTTAATATTTACATTACTTTCTCTTGTAGTACCTTCTCTATCCATAAACCAACAAGAACATTAAATTAAACAGTAAGGAATTCAATTGAAGAGCAAAATAAACAAAAAAGCAAAATGAAACAATGGAATCATCCTTAGCATCCCCCAATACACAAATGGGTACAATCTTGTACAGAACCAGAGAGGAACATGCCAGTGGGAAAGGGGGTATGGAGCAGAAGGACTCTTTGGAATGGGGAAAGGTTTCAACAATATATCTTGTCCTGTAAGTGGAAAAACCCTCCCACCTGAATCTGTATGGATGCATTCATTGCAGTTCCTTTGGTTGATTCAGACAGCCTACTGATTTCCTATTCCAAACCACATCCCCTCCAGTTGCTTCTTGAAAGCTCTCCCTATGCTGTTGCTCCTCGGTCTTCTCTGATGGTCTCTCACTGCTCTTCAGGCTTCTTAAGCTACTGTGGACTACTCTTGATTTGGGGAACTGTTATGGCACCTTAGAGTGAGTCTTTTGGGGTCATATGCTATCAGTTAGCAAACCCACCTTAGATCTGTCATTTAACTGTCCTTTATTCTCCTCCCAGATGGAACTTGAAGGACCACACATGTAGTCTCTAATTTGTCACCATTGCTGAAGAAGGTACTTAGACTTTATTTCTTCTTCAAAAGTTAGGTTTTTAAAAAAATTATCAAACATTTATTTTTCTCCCTTCTGCCCCCACTGAAGAAAGAAAGAGAAAAACCCTTGTAACAATTAAGCTTTACTCAAGTAAAACAAATTCCATATTATCCATGGGCAAAGCTGTGTCTTCATTCTCAACATCCATCACTCCTCTGTCAGGAGATTGGCAGCATACATTATCACTAATACTCTGAAATAATGACTAATCATTGCATTGATTGGAATTCTTGCATCCTTCAAAAGAGATCATTTTTACAATGATGTACTATAAATTGTTGTCCTGGTTCTTCTCTTTTTATTCTACATCAGTCCATAAAAATCTTCCTAATTTTCTCTGTTGCTATCACTTTATTCATTTCATACAGAACCTTCACATTCATATACCATTATTTGTTCAGCAATTCCCCTACTGATGGACATCTCCTTAGTTTCTAGTTCTTTGCCACCACAAAAAAAGCTGCTATAATGTTTTTGTATAATTAGGACTTTTTTTTTCTTTCCTTCCATCTCTTTGGGGCTGTATCAATAATGCAATATTCACAACACCCATGGTGGTTATGAATATGCTGGTATAGTTATGAATCACAAAATGTAGCAAACTCTCCACATGGAGAGCAGAACCAAGGTCTTTATTCAGAAACCAGAACACCGAGTCCCAAAACCAGAAGGATAAGTCCCAGAACCAGAAAGCCACAGTCATTATAGTGGTCACAAAGTTGATACACATGGTTAATGCAGTGAACACCCACATTCCCAAGCCTTCACAAATAGAACAGGCTCCTTCAAGCAGGGATCCCTCTCAGACTCACGATAGTTCCGCAGCTTGGTTCTTGGAAGTTCTCGGTAGAAGCTGCAGAAGGAGGATCTCAGCAAAAGGTGTAGTCTCCAGGTGGTGACTGAGAGAAAATCTGAAAGTCCTCCTGGTTCTCTTCCTTATATACAGTATAGCTCCTCCCTGTTCAGCCCCTTCCTGTTAAGGTGTTAACTACTCCCAAGGAGTTAACTTGAAGTAAGGAGCTAAGTGCCTTTACTAGGTGCCAACAGAAAGGGGCATGGAAGATCTTCTGATTCCATTAACGTTACAGGGGCATAGGCCTAAAAGTGGGTCAGAGGTACATACAACTTAGCAAAATTTGGGGATTGATTTCTAGGGTGGTTATATCAATTTAAAGCTCTGAAAACAGTACATCAATGTGCCTGTTTTCCCAAAGATCTTCCTGCTTTTATTATTTTTCCTTTTGGGGAAAATTTCGCTAATCTGACATGTTTAATATGAAAGTTGTTTTACTTTTCAGAGTTGCTTTAATGGGTACTTCTCTAACTTTATGATTTGGAGCACTGGATCTTTTAAAATGACTACAAATAGCTTAGATTTCTTTTCTTGAGAAATGTCTGTTCATATCCTTTGACCATTTACTTTGGGTTGAGTTAGAAGGATTGGATTCCACTTACCTCTTCCCTGCTTTAGGGTACAGGCTGCATGGAGCATCTCACAATCAAACATTTCTTGCTGAATCTGAGGTTGAGGATAAACCATTCATACCCTTTCCAGTTCCCTTATTAACTCTTGTCATGTCCTCATGTAAATAGCCCCAAACTTCTTAGAAAACAGCAAAAAGTATTAGAAACCCTGGAGGGGAAGTAGCCTCTTTCTGGCATTCTTGCTGTCACAGCAAAGAACTCTGTTTCACTTACAGGAAGTTTTCCATCAGTAAACGTCTCCAAATAAATACTAAATGTTCACTTGTTGGGAATACAGTAGAGGGGATTCAGATTTTAGGTAGGTTCTAGATTGAGTAGCATAGCAGGTATCCTTAAATTCTAAGAGATTTCCAAAGATTGTCGATGAAACAGGCATTGAAATTCTTCCTTTTATGCTAATTGCTAGAAATAGAAAGAAAGTTAGAAACAGTCCCTGCTCTCAAGTTGCTCACAGTCTTATTAGGGGGGACATAGCATTCAAACAACTATGATATACACACATATGTATATGTGTATATGTGTGTACATATGTGTATGTATATATGTATGTATGTGTATGCATATACATACACACACTAAATTAGTGATAATAATAAAGGGAAGGCACTAGGAATAAGGGGGTTTAGGAAAAGCTTCCTATAGAGGGTAGGCTTTTGTATGGGTCTTGGAAAAAGCCAGGGAAGATGAGGATAATGAAAATTCTAGGCGTGGAGGCCAAGCAATGAAAATGCCCAGTGTTGGGGGATAGAGAATCTCATCCACGGAACAGCAAGGAACCAATGACATTGGATCACAGAGTATATGAAGTAGGTGTAAAAAGATTGGAAAGGTAGGAAGGGGCCAGGTTATGAAGTTAAGTGGACAGTTTTACATTTGATCCTGGAGATGATATGGTGCCATTGTAATTTATTGAATGATATTGTTAGACCTATACTTTAGGAAGGTTAATTTGAGAGCTAAATGGAGGATGGGCTACAGTGGAAAGAGGCTTGGGGGCAGGAAAACCAACCAGGAGGCTACTGCAAGACTATATGGATGAAGTGAGAAGAACTGAACCCAGGTGGTGTCAATGTCAAAAGAGAGAGGTTCTGGACTTCCCTGACTGGACATCTTCAAGCAAAGTCTGGATGAACCCTTTTTTGGGGGGAAGTTGTAGGGGAAATTATGGGCCAGGTATGTGGATAGATGATAATTATCTGAGCCACCCAATTCTGAAATATTGTAATTCCATGAATGAGGTCTGAGGGGAATGAGGAACATGTATTAAAACAATGTAAAGTTTGCTTGTATTGACTGGAGACTGAAGGCAATGGGTTGGTCTGAAGTACATATTCAAAGGGACAAATTCCGTCCTGGCTTGATCATTTTCCCTTTTTCCTTGAAGAATGAGTGTACAGGAAATAAAAACAATTGTGTCACTTCTCCCCGGAAAAAGTCACATTTAGTGGCATGGCCTAAACAAACTCAAATATCTGTAGAAGATGCATTATTCTGTCCTTTAGTTTTTTATGGCAATCACAATAGTACTTTAAAGTTTATGAAGTACTTTCTTTTGTGTCACCCTGTGAGACCAGTAGGAGAAGTATTATTATAACTGCTCTTTTGAGTAACTGGTGCTCATCGGGGTTAAGTGACCTGCTAGGGATCATACAGATAGTAAGAGTATGAGATAAGACTCAGACCCAGGTCTTTGAACCCTAAGTCCCATACAGAATAACTGCCTCTCATGGCAGAACCAGCAACATTAGCAAGTTGAAAAGTTTCTTTTTCAAGTCTCTGACATTTGTTTTCCTGGTCCATCATTCTATGAATGAAATAATTTTCAGACAGTCCTCAAAATCCTTGGTGCCACACTTTTCCTGTTCATATAGTTATTCATGAATTTATCAAAGTTAAGTCCTTTATATTTCCATATGCCCCAATACCTTCTGCCTGGTGGTGTTGCTGGCAATGCTCATAGTGGAACATTTGCATTGGCTAACCTGTCTATGCATAAGGAGGTGGTACCTCTGGAGATACTTAAGGCCTGGGGTCAGTATTACCTGTCAATAGAAATAGGTGAATACTTAGAGAGAACCATGAAAATTGTAGGGATTCATTGAAAATTGGTTTAAGTGAATTGAATTAGATATTTATTAGTCATATTTTTTCCTTATAGAAAAGACCTGGAGATCTTAGTGAACTAGAAAGTCAATGCTTTGTTAACACTGGGACACAGCAGCCAAAATACCAAATACAGTTTTAGTCAACTGTAGTGCCAAAATGATATTCACAGCACCTATGGTGGCTGTTAATATGCTGGCATAATTCTGAACCTCAAAATATAACAGACTCTTGACGTGTAAGAGAGAACCAAAACATTTATTCAAACACCAGAAAGCTGAATCTGAACATCAGAAAGCCAAATACATCATAGCAACAAAGACATTTATATACAATAACTATGCAGAGAGTACCACCATCCCCAAGACTTCCCCCTTCTAGGGCCTTCCCACAAACAAATACTCATAACCTGCTGCCTGCTTCCTTTCTCTTCCTCAGCTCAAACTACTCTGGCCAACTTCCTCTGGGCTCTGTTCCACTCTTCCTGCTCCATTCATTCAGCAAGCCCCTCCCACCACAGGCTTCATGTGACTCAAAATCATGTAACTTAGGTTTCTGTGTGACTTTAAGTAGGTCACACAGGGCTATTAGTGGAAGGGAAAGATCTTTCCATTTACATTACCACTACAGCAACATTAAGAGACACATAATGTTCAGTCCTTATCAGACCATATCTAGCGTATTTTATCTGGTCTTGAACACAGCATTTTAGTAAGAGTGTTGACATACTAGGTATGTATAGTAGTGGGTAATTAGGACAGTGAAAGACCTGGAGACAATGCTATCTGAAGAACAATTGAAGAGACTGGCTACCAATTATATAGCACTTTAGGGTTTATGAAATACTTTGTATATGTTCGCATATCCTTTGATATCCCGATGAGATAGGTGCTATAGAATTATCCCCATTTTTCAGATAAGTAAATTGAGAAGCATCAAAGAGGGTTAGGGTTATAAATACACTAAGTGGCAGAGGCATGATCACCAAATCCAGTTCTCTCATTTTGTTATTTATTCTGGAGAATAGATTTGTGGGAGATGTGTTAGCTGTCATCAAATATTCAAAATGTTGTCATGAAGAAGAAGGACTAAACTTAGGCCCAAGCAAGATAAACAAACATAGAAAGAAGTTGAATGAATTCAGATCCCAGTTCAATATGAAGAATGACTCATCAACATTTAAAGTTATCTGACAGTGGAATGGGCTGTTTGGGGAAGTAGTGCGGATGACCACATATCATGTAGGTGGTAGAGCAGATTCTACTTATAGGTTGGACTGATCAAGGGCCTTGGAAGTTCCTTCCAGTGCCCAAGTTCAGTGGTTGTAAGAAACTTCATGTAGTCATGATGGAAGTCCTAGGATATTTTTTTTAATACTGCAGAAAGAAATCAAGTTTGATACCTTGCTTTTCTGTTGTCACTATTATAGATGACATCTTGGGTGAGAGCATCAGAGGACTAGTGTGGTAGAGGCATTTTTGATTTCCAATTCTTCTTTGGAAGCATTGGTTCCTTGGTTAGAGCAACAGAGTTCAAATCCTACCTTTAAGGTTTACTACCATTGTGACTTTGGGCAAGTCATTTAACCTCTATAAGCTTAATTTCCTCATCTGTAAAATAAGGGCATTGGGCTAGATGACTTCTGAAATCCCTTACAGCTTTGGATCCCATGACCTGATGGCCTTTGAAGTTCCTTGGAACTCTATAATCCTATAATCCTATAATCCTTTTGTGCCCACAGATGGTACAAGCTAAACCTGGCTCTCCCCACTTTGGGAAAAGTCGATTTGTACTTCTGGGCTATTTCCAGTCTTCCCATTCTCCCTTTTCCCTACCAGCATAGGCCATGTCTTATCTTTTTGGTTAATTTGGTTAATTGACTTTGGCAGATTGTATACTAGCACCATCCTGTCCAGAGAGAGCCCACCAATGAATCAGTCCCCTAATCATGACACCCAGCTAATGAAAATGTATGTAATTGATATTTATAACTGCTTGGGAAGGGTTTCTTTTTAGGCTCTAATGGAATCGATTGAAAGAAGGAAGTTAGGGATGTGTCTGCCGCCTGTGTTTCCTCAGGATTATTGTGGCTCAGCTGAGGAAAATAGATCCTTGCTTTAAATTCACTTCCAATTTGCTCATCATTTGCAGATTTTAATACCATTTTGGAACTAGCCCAATTAGTCTTGTAGTCTTGTGTGGTCACCTGACTATCCATTGTCTGATCAGTTATCTAGATCTTCCACTCCCTGAATGCTGATCAGTTTCAACACCAAGGAAAGAGAACTGGCCTTTTCCAAAGAACCATCTAAGCCTTGAGGATTTTCTCCCAGGGAAAGTTTGGGATAATGATATGTATCACAATGAACTCTAGACTTATTACAGGGCCCTTGGGGCATTATAGGATCAAATATCTAGAGTAGGAAGGGTTCAAGAAAGCTATCTAGTTCAATCCCCTCATTTTGTAGATGAAGAAACTGAGGCACAGGCCCTGGGATTGATTAAGATCACATGAATAATCAATAGTAGTTAGTATTTGAACCCAGGTTCTCTGAGGTTTTGGTGAGTCCAAAGTTCAGAATATGATGGGAGAAGGAAGCAGTGTCGTGTAGGATAAAGTGGAATTCAACCATGTTCCTCCACACTCATCTCTCCTTCTGCCTCCCACCCAACTCAAGTAAATGAATCAAGGACAGGGTGGGACTACAAAGATGTAAGAACAGCTCTTTTGCATACATTAGGGAATCTAGTCCTGATTTCATAATCTTACTTCCTCCTTATAGGGAGCCTTTTTATGGCACTTTACGATTACAAAGTGCTTCTTATACTTAGAACCCCACAACAGTCTTAGAAGGTAGAGGGAATTATCATCACTGTATAGATCAGTAAATTATATTTCAAGCTAAGTGTGATCCGTGGTCACACAGCTAGTAAATGTCAGAGGCAGCACACAGAACTCCTACTATGTGCCATGCCACTATAAAGCGAGTATGTGGAATCCTAGGAGCAGGGATGGAGACCAAGAGTTATGAGAAGGCATCTATTCCAGTCCCTTCATTTCAAAGATGAGAAAACCAAGGCCTACGAAAGCTAAATGACTTTGTCTGGGGGTGCTGGGTTCTAATCCCTGATCTACCACTCTGCAAGTTGTATTATCTGGGCAAGTCACAGTCCAAAAAATCAAGAGCTAGAAGGGACCTTGGTGGCCATCGGGTTTGATCTCCTTGTCTTACAGAGGAGAAAACTGAGGTCCAAAGAATAATCATAAGGCTTTATTTTCTAGAGTATCTGTATTTTCGTATGAAACTCTTCAAGACAGAAAATAACGTATTGAATCCCCAAAGAGCGGTTGCGACTTTCAGATTCTGAGGGTGATCTGATGGGTGATTATTTATAACGCTAAAGTTCCCGGGTTTCTACCAATGTGCTTCCCAAGAACAATTAACAAAGCCTTTAGATTTAGTTATCTTTTAAGGAAATGTCCTTGATAAGATGATATAACAAGAACATTTGCCATGGATTTAGACATAAAAGGTAATATCAAACAAATTAGGGGAACTTGGAAAATTTTACCTGTCAGATCTATGGATAAGTTAATAATTTGTTATGAAAGATGAGATAAGAGAGCATTATGGGATATAAAATAGATAATTTTATTACGTTAAATGAAAAAAATTCACAAACAAAACCAATGCAGATAGGGTTAGAAGGAAATCAGGAAACTGAGGGAAAAATTTACAGCAAGTTTCTCTGATAAAGGCATCATTTCTTAAATACAGAGAGAGCTGAGTCAAATTTATAAGAATACAAGTCATTGCTCAATTGACAAATAGTCAAAGGTTATGAACAGGTAATTTTCAGGAGAAGAAATTGAAGCTATCTATAGTCATATTAAAAATGTTCTAAATCATTACTAATTAGAGAAATCCGAATTCAAACAACTCTGAGATACCACTTCATACCTATCAGATTGGCGAATAAGACAGAAAAGGAAAATGTCAGATTTTGGAAGGGATGTAGAAAAACTGGGACACTAATGCACTGCTAGTGGTGCTGGGAACTAATCCAACTGTTCTGGAGAGCAATTTGGAACCATATCCAAAGGGCTACAAAGCTGTGCATACCCTTTGACCCAGTAATACCACTTCTAGGTCTGTATCCCAAGGAGAATAAAGAAAAAGGAAAAGGATCTAAATGTACAAAAATATTTATAGCAGCTCTTTTGGACTTAGAAATTGAGGGGATGTCAATCAACTGAGTGATGACTTAACAGGTTGTGGCAGGTGATTGTGGATGGAATACTGTTGTGGTATAAGAAATGATGAGCAAGATGCTTTCAGAAAAACCTGGGAAGACTTATCTGAACTGATATAAAGTGATGTCAGAAAAGTAGGAAAGCATTGCACAGTAGCAATATTTGTATGATGATCAATTGCGAATGATTTAGCTGTTCTCAGCAATATGGTGATCCAAGACAATTCCAAAGGATTTACCATGAAGAAATACTATTTCCAGAGAGAGAACTGATGGAGTCTTAATGTGGATTGAAGTATACTTTTTAAACTTTTTTTCTTTTTTCTTTTCAGGCTGTTTTCTTTTGCAACATGGATGATACAAAAATGTTTTGCATTACTGCATATGTATCACTTATATCAAATTGTTTGCCTTCTCAAGGAGGGGGGGGAGAGGAGAGGGAGAGAAGAAAGGAGGGAATTTTGAATTCAAATCTAAAAAAGGGTATTTTTTTTTGCTTTTTTTTGGGGGAGGGCAGTTGGGGTTAAGTGACTTGCCCAAGGTCACACGGCCAGTTTTTGTGTTAAATGTCTGAGGCTGGATTTGAACTCAGGTCCTCCTGACTCCAGGGCCAGTGCTCTATTCACTGTGCCACCTACCCGTCCCATCAAATCTAAAAAAGGATGTTAAAATTTCTTCTTACATGTAATTGAGAAAAATAAAATAAAAACTGGTGTTAAAAAATGGATGCAAAATGTCCTCCTTGCTCCCGTCCTCCTTTCCCCAACATGAATATTCTCTCTCACACACACACATATAAAAAATTCTCTCATATATACATATATGCATATGTATGTATATATATAAATATAATATGTCCATAGGAGTAATGGGTTCAAATTTAAGGCATATATGTGGACATCTAACAGTTTCTGTCCTGGAAGTTCTTTCTTCCTTTATAAAATCCAATTTCAGGTCCCCTTGGCTCCAGGCTCTCTGATTAAGGAGTTGCTCTATGGACACCCCAATTATCTACTCCTTTCTTGAGTTGATTAACAACTCCTATTTTTGCCATAAGGGTTGACACTCCCTGAATCTGTCTCCTCCCTTGGGTGACTGTCTTTCTACCTCCATTTCTGTCTTCAGTACAACTTACTGCTCTCATGAAGACATTTCCCCTGTCATTAGTCACTGTTGCTCTGGGGGCACTTTGGTTTCTGTCTCACTGTTCTCCTAGCATCTTTGGACCTTTTATGACTTACCAGCTGACCATCTGTCTTAGAAGTATCCATGATGGGAAATTGATTTGCCTATGTAGATCCAGCCATGATGAAATATTTGTCTAAGAAAAGGAAATAACAGATACAAAAGAAAAAACGGTGACTCTGTGCTCATAGCCATGTGAAGGCTGAGTAGGAAACAGTACCCCTACCCCTGTCCCACCTAACTCTTTTGACTAGAATGAAATAGTCAATGGACTTCACAATGAGAGTGAATGAACAGATACACACACACACACACATAAACACACACACACACAGAAAGAGAGAGAGAGAGAGAGAGAGAGAGAGAGAGAGAGAGAGACAGTGGGAGAGAGAGAGAGAGAGGGAGGGAGGGAGAGACAGACAGAGAGACAGAGAGACAGAGACAGAGACAGAGACAGAGAGACAGAGACAGAGACAGAGAGAGAGGGAGAAATCAGGAAACTTGCTTTTATGTATTCCCTGAGTCATCAGTTCCTTTGGCTCAGGAGTCAATTAGATGATTCTTTGTTATCTAAAGGTGCAAGCTTCTCACCTCTACCTTCTAAGCTCCCAAGGGCTAACCTGGAATCATATTGGGAATATCTGCATATGTGCTAAGGAATGACCTCTACTTGCCAGATGTTTACATATAGATGAGGAAGAAATTAATTTCCAGAGAAGTAAAGCAATTTGACTACATAGAGAGTTAGGGGCACCTATAGAATTTGAACCCAGGTCCTCTGGGTTCAAATTCAGCCCTCTTTTCCACCCTACCCCACTTTCTCTTTTTCTCATGGGTCAGAAGTTGTACCTTGCCCTTTTGACCCTGCCAGCTAGCCTGGGATGTTCCCTCCTTGGCAGTGGAAATGGAGAGGATATAACAAGCTCTGGCCATGCCAACCACAAGAAAACACACCCTCCAGGAAGTCACACTTCCTCAGTGGTGATGTTGCATGTGCTCATCATTTCCAAAACCTACAAACAGAATAGCTCAGCTGAGGAGGTTTCCAGCTGCTTCTCTCCTGTGACTCGATTTCTGTTTTCCTGCTCTCCCCTCCCTTATTTTTACTCAAATGCAACGTTGCATAACCTTTTAGCCACAAGCATCCCTGAACAACCAAGGAGATGTTAGTTCTTTGTGGCAGGCTGGCCAATGAGGCTTGGTCCAGAGGCACAGCTATTTGGGTGAATTTCAGCTTGTCATAAGATACTTTGGAGACACTTCTCCTTTTCCCACTCTTATTTCATAGGGACCCTATTTAAACGGTAAAATAGTGATAAGAAAAGCCTGCATGTGTGGTTGAGGAGGAAGAAAAACCTTAGGAAATGAAAGACAGTGAGTATCCACAAATGCTGCAAAGGGACGGCCCATGGCTCTCCTCCCCAGCCGTGAGAAAGCATCCTCTTTGTGCCAGGATTTCATTTTCAATCCCCAAGAAAGATCTTCCGTTTCTCTTAGCGGGAAGAAGGCTGGGGTGGACACATAAAGAAAGTCTAACCTCTCTTCTCTCTGTGGTCTATGTGTCATACTTTGGTCACCTCCATGGACTGTGTGCGGTTCTTTCTCTCTTCAGGCCACTCTGGGAAAGCAGGGGTGAAACCTGTGTTGGTGGGTTTGGGGCAACAATGATTTAAGTGTTTGCTTCGGGGAGGAAAATTAAGTGCCCACACAAACAAGGCGATGTGGTCAGGCCTTGAAAAGTTCCTGTAAATACCAGCCTGCAATTGCATATTTCTTCTCTCCCATGACTTCCTGATCCTTGGGTCCTCACCTCACAATCCAGGCAGTGATCTCTCAAGGAGCCTCTTACCATCAGCTCTAGGCAAAGAGCACACCTCAAGGGGCCTGTTTGCTGAAAACAGTCATCCAGGAGAGAAAAGCAGGCTCACCTGGGAGCCTGTTGGGCAGGAATTATTCTATCTAATGCCAAACCAAGAAGTCCAGGGTCTAGCAGGGGTGGAGAACCTGTGGCCTCAAGGCTTCTAGGTCCTCAAGTGCAGCCCTTTGACATAATCCAAACTTTACAGAACCAGTTCCCTCAATAAAAGGATTTGCCCTGTAAAACTTGGGCTCAGTCAAGAGGCTGCACAGGAGGACCTAGAAGGCCATGTGTGGCCTCAAGGCAGCAGATCCCCACCACTGGAGGGTCTAGCTCTTCTTCTTAGAGATACTTTACCTATTCCTTTCCCAAGTTTAAACAATGATCCTAATAGTTCCCATTCCTATAATGCTTTTTAAATAATGCTGCTGTATTAAGCATAGTATTTCTTTTTGTGGCAAATTGTTAGATTTTATTTACTTTCATTTTCCAGGGAGTTTAACCCATTTATACTAAAGGTTATAATTTTTAAGTTTGTATGCTTTTTTAGTTCATTTTTTTGCACTGATTTTATATCACCCCACTTTTGCTTTTTGTTTTTCCTACCTTCTGAGATCAGTACTTGGTCTCTGTGCTTAATTTTGTTTATGTTAATTTGATTCCAGTCTCCTCCCTAACCAGATTCTATTCCTCCCCTCTTGTTATATTGGCCTATTCCAGGCTCCCTGAGTTGAAAGTAATTGTGATATTCTCTTTCTTTTTTTGGAGGGGGGGAGGGAGGGAGGAATGCGTTTTTTTCTCAGTCCAAATAAGAGTACAGATGAGAATCCTGTCAACTCTTTTATATCCTCTCCACTTCTACTTCACATACTTAGATTGAGAAACATTCATTTGTTATGCCATTTTCTGGGAATTGTTTTATTTTTTTAATTAATTAATCAATTTTCTTGTTTACATTACTCATTTCCAGAAAGATTTCGAGTGGCAAATTTTCTCCCCATCTTTCCTCTACCCACCACCCCAAAATTGTGATCCCATTGTATACCCCCTCACCTAATCTGCTCTCTCCTATGCCCTCCCCCATTGCCCCTCTGACTTTCTAGAAGGACGGGATGGGTCTCCCTACCCCAGTGCCTGAATTTCTTAATTAACAATTGCATATAGTTAATAATAATATATTTTAAACATTTGATTATAGAACTTTAAATTCTACATTCTTTCCTTTCCTCCATTATCACCCACCCCCACTAGAAGGACAAGCAATTCAATACAGGCTGTACATGTGTAATTACACAGGACATCTCCATAGTGCACATATTGTAAGACACTGATTACATCCTTCCTATCCCGCCCTCCTCCCTTGTTCTATTCTCTACCCTGTCCCTGTCCCTTTATGGAAGTGTATACTTCCAGCAACCATCAACCTCAACCTTCCCTCCCCTCCCCTCCATCATACCCCCTCTCATGGCCATCCTCCCGACTCTCCTGTGTGGCAAGATACCCAGTTTAGAGTTTATGTCATTCCTTCCCTAACCCAAATTCAACGAGAGTAAGGTTAACACTTTCCCTTTTGCCTTCCTGTTCTTCCTCTGCATTGTAACAATTATCCCTAGCCTCTTCTATATGAGATGATTGACCCCATTCTATCTCTCCCTGTCTCCTCTCATTCTAATCCTCTTTCACCTCAGAATTCCACCTTTTAAAGTATCATCTCTTCCTATTCAATTGATCCTGTGCCCTCTATGTACACATATATACACATATTCATATATGTGTTCATAAGCATATATAAACCCTCCCATATAGACATATGTGCAAGTATAAGTATATATACATTTGTATTCCCTTCACCTATCCTCATACTGAGAAAAGTTTCATAAGTTACAATTATAGTTTTCCATGTTGGCATGTAAATAGTTCACCTTTGATAAGTTCCTTATGATTTCTTTTTCATGTTTATCTTCTCATGCTTCTTGTGTTTGAAAGTCAAATATTCTTTTCAGTTCTGGTTTTTTCAGCAAGAATGTTTGAAAGTCCTCTACCTCAATAAATGACCCCCCTGAAACATTATACTCAATTTTGCTGGGTAGGTGATTCTTGGTTTTAATCCTAGCTCCCTTGATCTCTGGAATATCACATTCCAGGTCCTTCAGTCCCTCAGTGTAGAAGCTGCTAGATCCTGGGTTATCTTAATTGTTTCCACAGTATTCAAATTGCTTCCTCTTGGAAGCCTGTAATATTTTCTCCTTGATCTGGGGACTCTGGAACCTGACTATAACATTGTTTTGGGGATCTTTTTTGAGAGGCGATCAGTGAATTCTTTCAGGTTCTATTTTGCCCTCTGGTTCTAAAATATCAGGGTAATTTTCCTTGAGAATTTCTTGAAGGGCAATTTTCTTTGAGGATCTCTTGAAGGATTCTTTCCAAGTTCTTTTTTAGATCATGGCTTTCAGGTAGGCCAATAATTTTAAAATTGTCTCTCCTGGGTCTAATTTCCAGGTCAGTGGTATTTTCCAAGGAGATATTTCACATTGCCTTCTATTTTTTCATTTGTTTGGATCTGTTTAATAGTATCTTGATTTCTCATAAAGTCATTTGCTTCCATTTGCTCCACTCTCATTCTGAAGGAATTATTCTCTTCAGAAAAGCTTTTGAGATTCTTTTTCCATCTGGCAAATTTGACATTTTAAAGCATTCTTCTCCTCATTGGCTTTTTGGGCCTCTTTTGTCATTTGAGTTAATCTATTTTTAAGGTGTTATTTTCTTCAGTCAGGTCGTTGACTCTTTTTTCATGATTTCCTTGCGTCGTTCTCCTTTCTCTTTCCAATTTTTCTTCCACTTCTCTTATTTGGTTTTCAAAATCCTTCTTAAGCTGATCTATGGCTTGTAGGCAGTCTTTATGTTTCTTGGAAGCTTTTGGTGTGGGAGTTCTGATTGTGTTGTGTTCCTCCCATTCAATGCTTTGATCCCTTTTGTCCCCCCAAAAGGATTCTAGAGTTCCATTGCTGTTCTTACTTTGCTTCCTTTGCCTGCTCATGTTGCCAGGGAATTACTTGACTTTTTAGCTTTGTGGAACTCTGCTTCCAGCAGGGAAAGCTCTGTCCCAAATCACTAGGGTTTTTGCAGCTGCTATTAGGAGTATTAGGAGGCTATTAGGAGGCTGTTGCAGCCCCCACCAGGTTTGGCTCACTGAAAACATACCCCAGGACCACCACCCAAGACTGCAGTCCTGATCTAGGCCGCTCAACACAACAGCACTTAGCCTCTGAATGATTGCTTGGCCCTCCTGCAGTGTGCCAGGAGCTCTGAAGCAGCCACATGGAGTTTGCTGTAGGGCTGCTTCTTCTGCTGCTTCCCTGCCCTGGAGGCAGTTTGGCTGGACTGATTTTCTCTCCCAAATTTAGCTGAGTTCCACTGACCTTTCACTTAGTCCTTGTTTCTTATGGCTTGGTAAGTCTGGAAACTGCCACAGCTGCCGATGATCCACTCTCCTGAAGGCTCTAGCTGTCGCTCGTCCTGGCCACCCTGGGGCCAAGCTGCTGTTTCAGGCTGGGCTGGTTTCAGCTCCCAGTGTGCTGTGATCAGCCCTTCCTGCTGAGCTGCCTTCAGTGGGACATTTGTTTTTCTATATGTTTGTGTGAGTTTTGGAGCCCTAAAATTTGTTTAGAGTCATATTTTATGGGTATTTGAGGGGGCTATACGTGAGCTGTGGCATTTTCCTGCTTCTATGCCACCATCTTGGCTTCTCCCTGGAACAAGTATAATGCTTCTGTATTGGATGTGTATTCTCTTCCTACTTCTTGTGTATCACGTGGAAACTTTGGTGCTGCTTCTAGCCATGTGGTGTCTCAATTCTAGAATGCTTTACAAAGCTCCATGAGATAACTGGCACAGGTGTTCTTACAAATTTTATACAATGGGAAAACTGAGGTCCAGAGAGGTTAAACATTTTGCCCTTCAGTTACATAGCTAATAAACATTGCTGCTGGAATTCAAGCCCAGTCCTCCCAACACAAAGTCCATTATTGTCACCACTATTGTTGACTCCCTGCGTTTGGCCTAGAGCGTCACATAGCTAGATCTGGGTAACTCATACTGTAGGGCTTTCCAACTCAATCTATTGTCTTATAGGTGACAATTCAATTCAACAAGCATTTATTAAGTGCTTATTGTATGCCAGGCACTCCAATAGGAGTTAAGGATAGGGATGGACCTGAGTTTTCATTGGCATATGGAATTCCTGAATGAGGAAAATACCTGTGCCAATGAAGTTTGGCACCTTTTCTGCAACTTAGAGTCTTGGAGAGATGCCTAGAGTGTTAAGAGTTTAATTCACTTCCTCGGGTCACACAGTAGGTATGTGTTATACCCAGGTTTTCCTATGGCTAAGATTCTATCTGCTTCACCATGTTGCTCTCTGAAGACACAAAATCTGGGTATAGATACAACAAAACACATACAAAAAACATTTCTTGCCTTCTAAGAACTTATATTCTTTAGGGAAGGGGTACATAATAGATAATTAAATATGAACTAAATAGCTATCTAACTATCAAACTATTTGGCATGTGGAAGGGTAACCCTAAAAACTGAAGGGATCAGAAAGGCCTTTTGTAGAAGTGGCATTTGATCTGAGTCTTTAATGAAGTTTCCAAGAGATGGAGAGGGTAGTGGTGTAATTTCAGGCATGAGACATAGCCTATTCAAGGGGAAGAGTAATCAATAGACACATTGTCAGAATTTTGTTTTTTAGGAGAAACAAAATCCCCCACGGGATCTATTGTGTTTGTTGTATCTTTAGCATTTGATGTTCGTGAAAATACTTAATAATTAGGTGGCCTTAAAGGTTATGGAAGTTATCCCTGGATCAATCGTCAATCATAAATTAGCAGATGGTTTTTCAAGTTCTCAGATTTTGCTATTGTCATTGGGGAATCGGGAGGTGCCAACTAAGACTATGAAAAGGCACTGGTCCAAGCTAGAATCTCCTGATTCTTAGTCCCCATTCCTGATTGGCCCTCTTATTCAGTAAGGTCAGCATGGAAATGACAAATGAGGAAAGATTCCCAATGGAAATGCAACCATACTTTTTCATGGAGCAGGCACATATATTCTTTGCCTATTTCTGATGTATTATGTGGAAGCTTTGGTGCTACTTTTGGCCGTGTGGGTGACTCATTGTTGAAAAGGTGTTTTAATATGATACAATAATAATTAAGATGCTTTAGAGGGGTTCCTTGGTTGTTCCTCTGCCCCATGACAGCAACAGGTTATAGGATGCTACATTTGTTAAAAGGACGGTTTATGGCTCCTTCTTTCTTGGGCTACATCTTGCAAGGTAGAATCATGTGATTCTAGTGAGAGGTAGGAAAGGACAGTCCTTCTCTACTTTGGTATTATTTAAACCCCTCCTACATCTGCTAAGTGGAGGATGAACTCAACTAGACAGACTTGAGCTGGGGGAATCTTGGCCATCTTTGTCCTTTTTGGGTTTACTCTTTGATCTTAGGTGAACCAATATCCTATGCTGAACATGTCCAGTGCTAGAGAAGATGTAGTGAATTCCAACATGTCCAAATGTCCTGCAACACCTCTGAGGCAGTGGCTATAGTAGCCTTGGAGTAGTAGTGACTAACAGCAGTAGAAGCTTCTACATCAGAGAGGTCAGCCTCCAGAAGGAAGATCAAGCCTGAATCTTGGATTGATCCCTATTCCAAAGGTGAAATACATAATTAGCACTATTGCAAAATCATTTTATGCTTCAATGAGGATTAAAATATGGACTTGCCAACTGATTATAAGTTTAACATACATTAAGTTACTGAATTATGTTCTAATCATTCTATTACTATTCACTGGAGTTCTTTTGGATTTAGTATTTCTCTCTGTATAGGAATTTGTGCTGTACCAAAGTCAAATTTGTACATTGAGTACTTTTTTTATTCTGTTCTTGTACTTTTTTAGGGAAATCCTGGACTTGTGAGTGGTAATTATTACTACAATTAGCATTGGTGTGCACAGTAAGGGGATTAAATGACCTGATGAATATGAAAAAAAGGAGTCGTTTTCACTAGGGATGGGCAGACCCAGAACTGAACCCAGTCTAAGAACTGAATGCCTAGAGAGAAAACAGAATTTTGCATGATTCCAGTCCCTCTGGGTCTTTAATTTCTGTATGTTAGAGAAGGAAAATATGTGAGATGCTAACTTTTGATAACTACTAACTATTAAATCCTTTGTACCTACTAAGTTTTCCTTGATAGAGAGAGCAGTTTGGTGATATAAATGTTACAGTTTCAACTGAACCTGTAGTTTGGTATTATGGGTAAAATCTAATATAATGAAATGTAATGTAGATAAGTATAAGGTTCTATATCTAGGTTCAAGGATTTAACCATATAAATAAGCATTAGGAAGGCATGGTTAGGCCATGTTTTTGTGGGGGAAAATGTTCTAGGACTGACACAAATCCAACATGAGACAACAGTGCAGCATTCAACTCAATATGAATCAACAAGCATTTATTAAGAGAGTGCCATGTGCAAGGAAGATATGAATCACATTCCTAGGAATGCAGTGTTTCTCAAAAGTCTTAGAAAAGTTTTATGTACTAAAGTGCTTAAAAAATTTAATAACTTTATTAAATTTTAGTAGCATAAAACTGCACTGAGACTTTTGGGACACCCTGTCTAGTGTCTGTGAAGAAAGGAGTAATGGTTCTATGAATTAACTATGCCCTAGTCAGCTCATGTCTGAAATACTATATTCAGTTCTGGATTTTCACATTAAGAAAGTCATTGACAAAGCAGACATCTAGGACATTGAGAGTCGATTCCATATAAAGGCAGATTGAAGGAAGTTGGGACACATAGAACAGGGAAGAGAAGACAAGGAAGAAGATATTCTTAACTTTAAGGATTTGAAAGGTAGAATGTCAAAATGATAATAGATTTACATGGCTTTGGCTGGGAGGGTAGAACTCTAAGTCATGCTTAGACATTGCAAAGAGGCAAATATAAATTCCGTGTCAGGGGGAAAACCTTACCAACAATTTGGCTTCTCTTTAAAAAAAAGTGTGAAGACATTCAGAGTTAAGTGACTTCTCCAAGGTCACACAGCACATGCATATCCGAGGACGGATTTGAATTCAGATCCTTCTGACTCCACAGCTGGTGCTCTATCCATTGTACCACCTAGTTGTCTATATTAGATGTCTTCCGAAGTGAAATGAGTTGCTTTAGAAGGTAGTAAGTTCCTATTTATTGAAGGTTTTCAAGAAGAGGCTGAATATACTTATTGAGTATATTATAGAGGGGATTCCTTTGGGGCATGAATTGGATTGAATGACCAATAAGGTCCCTCTTAACTATAAATTCTGTGGTTCTGTGACCCTCAGGTTGACAAACAAACAAAAACTAATTTGTTTCACAATAACTGTCTTAGAAAGCTACAAGTCCCTGTGGAACCAAAATTTTAGATGATCCAAAATGTAAGAAAGATGAAAAAGTATTGGACTTGAAATCAAAGGACCTGAGTTCATTTTTTTTTAAATGCCTCTGCTATTTTACTATAGGCAACTAGGTGGCACAGTGATTAGAGTGCTGGTCCTAGAGTCAGGAATACTCTTTCTGAGTTCAAATCTGGCCTCAGACACTTAATAACTGTGTGACCCTGGGGCAAATCACTCAATCCTGTTTGCCTCAGTTTCCTCATCTATCAAATGAGCTGGAGAAGGAAATGGCAAACCACTCCAGTGTCTGCCAAGAAAATCTCAAATGAAGTCATGAAGTGTAAGGGCCACTTTAAGCCTTGAATGACTAAAGGTCTAAACTCGGTCAGTGTGTCCTCGCAAACAGGAAGACTGGAGGCGGGTCTAAGAGGCATCTGTGCATTTTCCCCGCCCCTGTGACCATGCTCCCTGTTTACCAAGCACTCGCTGTCCTGTGTCCCACCGGTATGGGGGTCTTGGAGAATCAAGCGTCACGGGTGGCACAAAGCATGCACAAATAAGCGGAGGAGCACTCCCCCCTATCAGAATACTATTACTGAGGCACATGATGAGGGGAAGACAGACAGTCTATGTAAGGCAAAGGAGTGTGAGAGAGCGCAGGACATGGTGCACAAGGAGGCACGGCACACATGAGGATAGGGAACACAATAGGATAGAATAAAGAGATCTATACTACTCCATCAAGGTGTCTGACTAGTCTGTCTGTCTAATCTGGGAGTATCCCAAAGGGTCATGGAGGCAACCAGGTCATAGAGGTGACTGAGACTGTCCACGTGGACTGAGGTAGGTGACTCGGGGAGTTAACAGTCCGGCAGGCCTGGGCAATGAACAGTAAGAGATGATTGAATCTGTACAATAATAAGTCATTTGCTATATTTATATTCAAGCCCCTCTCTGTTATGTTTTGGATCATCCTCCATTTGGGTTCCTTTAAGGATTTCTAGTATTCCAAGAATATTTATCATTTACTGCTTATGATTGAGTTTTTCAACTGTAAAGTGAGTGGGTTGGATGACCTCTGGGTCCTTGATATCTGTATCTGCAATCCTATGACGTGATCCTCAGATCTATAATTTTAAATTGCAGAGAAGTAAATTTTTGTATAAAATAAGAAAAAACCTTAATGATAATTAAAATTTCCCACAGGTAGAATGGGATACCTCAGGAAGAAACGAGCTTCCCACTCCTGGAACTCTTTAAATGTGGATTGGATGGTCCTTTGTCAGGGATGCTGTCTCAAGGTTTTCTCTGTAGGTCAAGTACTTTACTTGCCCCAGAACACCATGCCAAAACTAAACAAAGGCTTCCAAAATACTTTACACCTTACAAAGTGCTTATGTACATTATTTTATTTGATATGTGATGCTCAGAACTGAACACTATCTTCCTAATATATGACTCTGGGAATACCTTTGCACTGGTCAAACACCTTTGAAGTCTCCCTCTTTGGGGCTGGCATTCAAGGCTCTCCATAATCACACTTCAACTTGATTTTCCAGGCTTATTTCTCATTATACCTGCTCACTGTGTGCTATAGCTGAACTAAAATTCTCAATATTTCTTCAACACGTCCTATACTCCCTGAGGGTAGGGTACATGGTTTACTTATTTTGCATTTCTTTTAGAGCTTACAACAATGCTATATACATATATGTATGCTATATACTATGTTATATACATAATATACATATATTTCTTAATATTTGTGTTTTTTGAATGAATGGTCAACGGACACTCATTTCCAGCCTAATATTCAATGAGCATTTAGCTTTTATGTTGCACCAAAACTTCTAGTATTTTTATTTTTTATATGCACTACTACTAATTCAAGTCTGTACATTTTTTGTATCTTTACAGTTTATTTTTTAACTCAATAACAGGAATTTGCGCATTTATCATTACTTGGTTTAATCCTCTTAATTTTGCCTGTCATTAGGTCCTTTTTGCAGCAGCTAGATAGTACAGTACATAGAACACCAGGCCTGCAGTCAAGAAGACCTGAATCCAACCCTGGCCTCAGACACCTATTTACAGACACGCCCAGGGTCACATGGCATCTAAAGTGAAGCTTCAGACCAAGCATTTATTCTTAACTTGAAGCCCAATCAATCAATTAATGAATCAATCAACACAGTTTTATTGAGTACTGTGCTAGACAATGAGTATGCTAATAAAACAGCAACCAGTCACTGCCCTCAAGGAAATTACATTCTCTGAGGGTGAGCCCAGGACTCTTAACTATGACAAACTGCCTCTCACACAACAGGCACTTAATACACATTTGGTGAAATAAATGTAATATATTACTGAATCAAAACGAAGTCCTTGCCTTTTCCCATTGGGACAGCTCCACAGAATGGAAAGTGACTAGGCTCTCCCATCCCCAGAGTTCCAAGGACATCCACAGACACCCAGATGCCTTCCTGAAAAGCCTTCAGTTGTTTCCCTTCACACAGCAGGGTGGACGGGAATCAGAGGGAGAAAAAGAGGACAGCACAGGAGGCGTTTATTCCTGAGGTTGCTTGTCAGAGTGCCACGGGTTTCACAGTCAACTTCCTACACAAAATTATTCTTACTGACCTCAATTTTGGAAGTCTGACTCAGTGGAGACGTAGAGCATTGTTACCACAGGCAAAGCACCAACTTTCTCAGTGCCTGCCTGCAGTCCCTGGTCCCCCTGACTTTTGTATAAATTACTTGGATGAAGATGCTGATGGAGTCTTAGCATATCTTCTGATAACACAAAAGCAGTAATGGAGAGCTCAAACGTCTGGGTGACAAACTAGAGTCCAAAAAAGAGCTGTTGTTGTTCAACTGTTTGACTCTTCGTGACCCCTTTATGGGTTTTCTTGGCAGAGATACTGGAGTTGTTTGCCATTTCCTTCTCCAGCTCATTTTACAGATGAGAAAACGGAGGCAAACAGGGTAAAGTGACTTGCCCAGGGTCATTCAGCTAAGTGTCTGAGGTCAGATTTGAACTCAGGAAGAGTCTTCCTGACTCTAAGCCTGGAGCTCTAACCGTTTTGCCACCTAGCTGCCCTGGCACCTCCTATGTGCCAGGCAGTATGCTAAATCTCAGAGGTAGAAAGAAGGTTAAATGACAGTGCCTGCTCTTGAAGAGCTCTGAGTCTAATGGGGAGATAGCAGACACATGGCTATTTAACAGCAAACTATCTACAGGACAACTTGGAAATAATAAAGAAAGGGAAGGCACTAAAAATAGGGGGACTGGGAAAGGCTTTCTATAGAAGGTTAGGTTTTAGGTGAGACTTGAAGAAGACGCAGAAGCCAGGAAGTAAAGATGAGGAGGGAGAGCATCCCAGGCATAGGGAACATACAGTAAAAATGCCTGAAGTTGAGAGATGGAGTGTCATGTTTGAGGAATAGCCAGGACACCAGTACCAGCTGACTACAGAGCACCTAATAGGAATAAGACTAGAATGGTGTGTGTGTGTGTGTGTGTGTGTGTGTGTGTGTGTGTGTGTGTGTGTGTGTGTGTGTGTGTGGTGGGGTAGGTTATAAAGTGATTCAAATACCAAACACAAAATTTTATATTTGATTTTGTGCACGGTGCTGGGGCTGCAAAAATAATGTGATAATGGCAGGCTCTGATCACAAGGAATCGAATTGGAAATACTGTCCAATCATCAGAGAAAGGAGAATGAGATAAGTGTAAAGGAGAAATGTGGGCCAAGCACTATGAAAAATTTGAGGGAGAGATTTATTTCCGTTGGTGGGGGTAGAAAGGTTTTGAAAGGCTTCATGGAGAAAGTGATTTCTGAATCAGGTCCTGAAGGAAGGCCGTGACTTCAATGTATGGATATGGAGTTAGGGAGAATCCAGCAGAAGCATGGACACAGGGATAGGAGAAAGGATGAAAATAGGGCCAAAGTCAACCCAGTGTGGCTCAGATGGAATATAGCCTCCATAAATGGGAGCAGCGTGAGATAAGCCTGGAGAGACAGGGTCTGGCTAGGCTAGCTTATGGAGGCCTTTGAATGCTGGAGTCTGGGCCTGGAGGGACACTGGGGAGCTGCTGCTGGTTTTGGTGGAGAGTTTAGGCATGACCAAAGCAGCAATACATCAGGAACATCACTGGTAAAACATAGGCTGGGGAAAGAAGAGACAGGTTGCAGGGGTGCCAAGCCTGGAGGCTTTCCTAATTGTTCAGTGAGAAGAAATGAGGACCTGAATTAGGAAGGCTGCAGGGGGTTCTGTGATAGATCTTGTAAGCTAGCTCCTGCTGTCCATCCTCGGCCTTGCTCAGCTCTCCACTTTCTCTGCCTTCAAGTGGCCCAGTTTTTCTAACTGGGAAAAGCTGTGGCCAATCAGAGAAGACAATGACCCAGCCGGGTTTTGAGAGGTAGGGATCAGAAGGATAAAAACAACAGTGACAACAATCAATACAAGAAACTTCAGAACTATCCTGCATCAGAGCTTCAGATGGGAACGTCTGTGACTTTCAAAGCAGCTTCATGTACCACGTTGCCAGTTGTAAAATGATGTGCCCATCTGACCTCGTGGAGAAAAGGAACGGGGGCACTATTTTAAAGAGAGATTCATGAGGAAATTTCAGGGTTCTGTCTCGTTTTACTTACAGAACCTTCTTTCCACCCCCACTTTACTGAATGAATGTGGTCCATGTTTATTTCACTTTCCCTTCCCTCTTAGCACTTCTCCCCCACCCAAGGATCACATCCTTTTTTAGAATTTTGTTTATCGATTGCAATAAGCACAGGGAACTAAGGGACTGGACCTTCCTATTGGGCAATGCATGACAAGGCTCACACTGCTAACTGGAAACCTGGGGTCCTGGGTTCTTTTTTTTCTTCTGTAAGTTTGGATGACCTTTGGGGAAATCACTGGGCCTCACTATGTCTCCATTTCTCTATTTATAAATGAGAAACTCAATTCATTCGAGAACCAACCTAACAATGAAAGAATATTTAGAAATCTCCAGGAACTCCCTGATTCTATTATGACTAATTTAAAATCATACCATTCTGCTACCAGATTATGCACTGTCAGATAATAAACTGAATTTTTTTTTTTTTTAGAGAGAAACCGAATGGCATAATGGCTAGTGTGGTCATTTGGGAATCAAACAACTTTGGGTCCAATCCTGCCTCTGGATTATACAATATGTGACTTGGCTTCTCAGATACAATAAGATTATAAATTATAAAGATTAAGATTATAAATTACAATAAGATTATAAATTACAAAGGAGCTGACAATCTTCATCAATGGAAAAATCAGAGGTTAGGGTAAAAAAATAGTATGATTATCTATGAAAATCTATTATTAATAATTTTATTATTAAGGGAGGCAACATAATGTAATAAAATGACCACTAAATAGAAACCAGTGCCTGTGAATCCTGGGTTATAGTCCCAATTTTGCTGCTAACAAGCTGTGTGACCTTAGACAAGTCATTTCCTCTAACTTACATTTGAGTTTCCTCATCTCTAAAATGAATGGTTTGTATTAGATGGTCTTTAAGGTTTTTTTTAAATTCTAGAGTCAGACTTAAGTTTGAATTCTGACTGAAGTATTTACTAATATGACTGAGTGAATAATGTAATAACTCATTGAGCCTCAGCTTCCTTATCTGTATAATGGGGGAGTTGAATTTCCAACTCTAAATCTATAATTCTATGGTGTTTTGAGCCTGGCAACAGAATGAGGAAGAGATCCTCATTCTACGTGGTTTGTTGCTTTGGGGGGAGCAGGGAGCAAGTTTGGAAATGATTATATTTCCATTCATGATGGGCTAGCATCAAGAATATCAGAGGGGAGCCTGGCCCCTCCAGATCCTCCATGTTCATAGAGTGAATCTATGACTGCATTTTTACAAGGGCTTCAGAATTTAGTTAAGCAAATCTTGGCTATTTGAGAGGTTGTGGGTAGTCCAGAAAAGGACAGTGCAGTTTTGAAAATGAAAACATTCCTTTGTTAATTGCTCCTGCCCTGGACCTCACCCAGAGCCAGATGTAAGTATGGTATGTCATTTATTGGTTCCAAACTCCCAGGTTTTCTGCAATCCACCTCATCCCCATGGACCACACCCATCCATCCCTTGCAAGTGTTCATAGGACTCCCACACAATTCCCCCACACTTGGTATGCCTGCCTGGTAGAGAGAAAGAAAAGCTGTTCCACAAGGCTAAGTTTTTTCCACATACCCCTCCACCCAACCGAGTTAAAGCAGCAGATTCTTGTTTATATTTCATTCCACTAACAAAGAACAAACATGACCCCAAACTCTCCCCACCACCTACCGTTCCGAAAACTTGCGAGTTAATTTTAGACATGGAGAATGGATCTGGCCATGGCTTCCCACACGTGGTTTGTTCCAAGCCAGGCTCTACTACCAACCCAACTTACCCGAAGCAGTCCCAGACTTCCCGAATCAAGAAAGGGGGGCAGGAGTGGCTGGAACTTGGCCAGGCCCATGGCTTCTCAGTCTCCCTTTGGAGGAGGAGGGGAGCCACCTTCATCTCCTGGGGATACAGAGTCCAGGGAGAGACCCTAGGCTCTCTCCTGCTGCCTGACAAGCAGATTTGACTACAATGTTTTCCTCACAACAGCCAGTGTCTACTTTTTCCATCCTCTGACTGCCATTGTTCTGTTGTTGTTGTTGTTGTTTTTTTAAGAACACTTGAAGAATGTCTGGCAGAAGGAACTCGAGTCCCAAACTCAGGGCAGGGGTCTGGGCCCACCACTTAACCTCTCAGATGTTGAGAGATTTCCTACCCACTGAGGTAATTCCTCCCATTATTCTGAAGTCATGAGGGAGGATGAAGGTTGGACAATAGGGGGGGGGGGGAAAGAAATATGCTTTTAGATGTAGGAAGCCAGTTTTCCATACAATTCAAGGAATAAGCAGATAGTGTGGGAAAGGAGTTTTATCTCTAAGGACGTGAGTATAGTGGAGGCCCTGAGTTGTCTAAGCTGGATATCTACATTAACAGCATATAAAGCAGTGGAATCCAGTTCTCCACCTACAAAGGAGTTGACAATATTCAACAATGAAAAAATCTAATTATAAATTACAATAAGATTATAAATTACAAAGGAGCTGACAGTCTTCATCAATGGAAAAATCAGAGGTTAGGGTAAAAAAATAGTATGATTATCTATAAAAAAATCTATTATTAATTTTTATTATTAAGGGAGGCAACATAATGTAATACAATGACCAGTAAACAGACACCAGTGCCTGTGACTCCTAGGTTATAGTTCCAACTTGTACAGATCAAATCAATCAATGAATTATTTATTAAACAGGAATGGACCAGGAGCCAGGCAGTCTAACCTAGGAATGCAAAGATTCAGAAAATGAAATGGTCCTAGCCCTCAAGAAGCTTGAGCTGAAAAGGGGTGTGTGCGTGTGTGTGTGTGTGTGTGTGTGTGTGTGTGTGTGTGTGTGTGTGTGTTGTGGGAGGATCAGTTGCTATAGATCTTTACCTGTAAGACCTTTCAATTAGATTATTTCCCTCCTTCTACTAAACAGTACCACCTCCTCCGTTACTCTTAGATACTTTCTGGTGGAGGTATATGCTTTTTTTTTCTTTTTGCTGTTTCACAACTTGTTCACTTTTAATCGTTTAGGTAGGAGGTTGTAATGAACATGGAGTCAGAAGTCTTGACTCTGATACATGGTGAGATCAGTGCACTTCTTTTATCCTTAGCTTTCCCATCTATAAAATGAAGACAATAATGGTCCAACCATTTGTGTACATTTCTGACTTTCAAAATGGTTAAGAGTGTTACAGAGATTTCAGATCTTATTATTAGAAAAGGGAAAGACTCTTTTTCTTCTTTCATGATTAATGCTTGTCAAGTTAGAAATTTTCTTTCTGAAGAAACTGGCCTTGCTTTCCATATCATTTAAAAATCCTCGTGCAAATGCTACGCTATTAACCATAATTTTCCAGATAGTAGCCAGTTTAGTTCAATCATTGTTTCCTCACCATTTGCCAAAGACCCTTCTAGGTTTCAAGGGCCTAGATCCAAATCCCAATTATGCTTTTTATTAAGAGACTTTGGATAAGGTAGAACTAGAACTAAATCTTCAAGGAAGCCAGAGATTTTAAGAGGCAGAGGTTAGGAGGGACAACATCACAAGCATGGCGGATGGCCATCACCAAGTTGGGAGATGGAGTCATGTGTGAAGTGCAGCAAGTAGGCCAGTGTGAGTGGACTTCATAGTGTGTGGAAGGGAGTAATATGCTATAAAATGAGAAAGGTAAGAAGGGGCCAGATTGCAAAGAGCTTCACTTGCCAAACAAAGAATTTACATTTGATCCTGGACATAATAAAGAGCCTTTGGGGTTTATAGAGTAGGGAGGTCAACGTGATCAGTGCTATGCTTTGGGAAAATTACTTTGGGATCTGAGGAGGATGGATTGGGTTGGGAAAAAAATTTGAAGCTGGGAATCTAATTAGAAGGCTGATCAGTTCCCCTCAACTGTACCTGGAAAACCCCTTCTCGGGGCTTAGTATAGGTATAAGCCCCACCTTGAAGTTTGCCCTGGGTCCTTCCCCCTTCCCTCCCACCTGATGTAATCTCCTTCCTTATTGTTGCTGTTGGCCTTTCATTCTCAAAGAGGACCAATGACATCATAACTCCCGGAATAGTGTCTTGCATACAGACATTTAACAAATCTTTGTTGAACAGAATTGGATTAGGCTGGCATAAGGGTTATTATTTCACAGTACCTTACACATTACAGAGACCTAGTAAGTATTTTGTTGAATTGAACTGAGGAGGCAGAAGTATGAGGTTTGATTTTTTTTTTATTGTTACTGAGGCTACCTCACAAGGGTTTGCTGGAGCCAGCTCAAAACAGCTTGAGAGCCATTTGTTAAATTTTCATGGGGAGCATTTATACTTTGGAAATCAGCAAATGCTACAAATCAGGGCTTGATTTATTGCTTTGTTGATTGTCTAGACTGAAGAAATGATGGAGAAAATGTTAATAATGAATGAAACTTAAAAGTGCATCATGCACACAATTATTTTTTTTCTGGAGAGCTAGTTGTTAAATACTTATTAGCACACTGCTACTATCTCCCTTCTTTTCCATGGATGACCTCTGTGCCACTGTATTATCAACTTTTATCAAATTTTTTGGTATTATCAATAATTATCAAATTATAGTGTGGACTAAGAAAATTTCTCTCTTTCCTGATGGAGACCTCCATGCCCTCCCAAACCCCAGATCAATGACTTTTGGAGGCTTAAGAGGTAGGGACCTTCTGGTGAAAAGGAGAGCATCCAGGGCTGAGAAAGAGGAGATGGCTGGTTTTTAAAGTTTGTTTTAAGAAGTAAAGCTGGCTTTTAAGAAAGCAAACCAAAACAAACATAAAAACTTTTGCAGAATTGTAAAAACCATGAAATGGTGTGATCCTTAAATTCTTTAGGTCATTTCAGCCCAGGGTGCAACCTGAACTGACCCCAGGAACAGAAAAAAGGCAGAGAAAAAATATGTTTTGAAGGAGACCAATCTTAAGGACCAAACATTAGTCTGGATTGTCTTTTGTATCTACCAATTTTCCCTTATGGAAGCTCTGGTCTTGTCCAGTTTCTCTCAACGTGTCTAACACATGTGATGCCAGAACTTGATCAGTAATGGCTGTAGCCAGGGGCCACATGAGGAAGGTAGGTGATTGGGTTCTAAGCTGTAGTCTCTGCTAGGGAGCTGAGTCTAGAATAATGGGGGATGGAGAGAAATTGTAGGGTGAGAGAAAAACTGAGCTAGGACCCAAGAGGACACAAGAAAATCATCATGGAGTTGATAAACAATGACTGCAAAGCAATTTGATTGTCCTTTGTTTAATAAGAATTAACACTATTATCAGTGTTAATATTATATGCCAGGCACTGTGCTAAGTGCTTTACAAATCTTATTTCATTTGATCATCACAACTCTGGGAGACAGGTGCTACTATCCAAACACCTGAAGTCATGGTCTCCTTATGATTCGTACAGAAGTAACTGAAGCTCAACTCTTTAGCTAAATTCAGCCAACATTTTTTATGCTACTACTCCATCTAAGACACTGTGCTAGGGTCTGAGGAAACAAAAAAAAAGATCAATATTTATCTTGTCTTCAAGGAGTTTATAATCTACTGGAATTATATGATATTTTTATAAAGAGCCAGATATTTGGTAATTTTTGGAGAAAGAGAGCTCTAAGAATGAGGGGGAGGGAACTGAAAAGAACTAAAAATACAACTTATTCCAAGTTATATCTGAGCTGACTCTTTAAGGAAACTGGAAATTAGACTGTTAGAAGCAGAGGTAAGGAGGGAGTGTGTTCCAAGCACTGGGACAGCCTGTGTGAAGACACAGAGGCGGGGCACGGAATGTTGACTTCTAAAAACAACAAGGCCACTTGGGCTGGAATGTAGAAAGCATCAGAGACAGAAATGTGAAATAAGGCCAGGAAGGTAGGTGGAAGTCAGATTGTAGAGGGCAAAGGAGTTTGGTATTTTATTGCAGAGGCAATAGGAACCCATTGACAATTTTTGAGTAGGGGAGTGGTATATACATTAGCAAGATTATTTTGGTGTCAATGTGGAGGATACAGTGAAAAGAGGAGAACCCAGAGGCAGGGAGACCAACTATGAGAATAGTGTCCAAGTGAGAAGGGAAAACCTGCTCTAGAGTAGCCATTGTACAAGTAGAGCAAAGGATATGGGGATGAAAGAAGTAGAATTGGAAAGATTTTACAACTTATTAGATATTGGGGTGAAGGAGAGAGAAGAGTCAGTGATGAGTCTCAAGCTGTAAACTTGGGTGACTGGAAAGTATAGGGTAGCCTCTGCAAGAGAGGTGAGTCTAGAAAAATGGGGGATGAAAGAAAGTTGTAGGGTGAGAGAAAAATCAAGCCATGATCCAGGAGCATGTGGGAAATCATCATGGTCCTAACAAAGAAGATTGGTCTCCTAAATTCTAAACAGGATTAGAAAAGTTCTCAGGAGGGGACAGGGAATTGGAAGGGAAAAATGGGTTCTATTTTGGACATATTCACTTTCAGAGCCTTATGGGTAGATGTAGGTAACTGTGAATTGGAAACTTGGGACCAGATTTGATGAAATACTGGGACTGGATATGCTATAGATTTTGGAGTTATCAGTGTTATACTGATTATAGAGTCCCTGAAAATATTCCATACCAGGGAAAAGTGGGAGAAGAAAGGACTTGAGATGAATACTGTAGAAGGGGGGAAAAAATCATGTCAGTGACCTGAAGGGGTGTAGACTAACTTAATGAAGCAGTTCAGATGTTAAACTTGGGGAGGGGAAATTAAGAAAAATTTGAAGGAGACCAATCTTTAGGTCCAGATACAAATCTAAATTCTCTTTCTGGACTGAAAGAGGAGAAAGTTCAAGGACAATTAAGAAACATATAAAAGAATTAAGGAGGATCAAGGAAAATTAGGGAGTAGATCTTGAAGGTGTAGACCAGAGACGAAAAAGAAGACAGTTAGCAAGACAAGGCAAATTAAGTATGGAAGAGAAAGTAGAATAACTGACAGTGAACCAAATTGATAGAGTGGATTGGTAGGTGGGGCAAATGAAAAAAAAAAGAAGGTTGGTACAAGGCTGAAAGAAGGTGAATGTGACTGGGGAAATTTGAAACTAAGGAAAATAAGTTCAGTGAGGCTATAAAGTTATTAACCTATGATGATTGTCAATAGAAAATAACCAGGTGAGGTGTAAACACCCTGGAATATTTTTTTATGAAGCAATGAGAGTTAAATGACTGGCCTGAGGTTAAATTGGCTTTCAGATTCTCCTGATTTCAGGGCTAGTGCTCTATCCACTGCACCACCTAGCTTCCTACTAGGATTTGCCCATTGCAAATCCCAAATATTATGGATAGGGAAATTATTCAATAATTTTCATTGAGCTTGTGGTGCTTGTATATCTGCCATGACAGATGGTTACTGTTTGTGATCCAAGTGTGGGCTGATCTCCCCTCTGGAGGAGAAGGTTTAGGGACTTGAGGAATGCCTCTCCTCATTTCACACTGCTACAGATAAGAAACAGAAGCAATGACTTCAATGGTCACCCAAAAAGAGGGGGGACTGAGTTGGAGGAGGGGACACCTGACTGGCTTGGGTGTTAGAGAGTAGAAGAGTGTTACACAAGAAAGAAAGGGAAGGAAAAAGGAAGCTGCATAATCATAGGCTAAAAACTCATTAGAGACTTTTAATGAAGAGGAGAGAGTAGATGTTCTCAAGGGGGAAAAATGACTTGTCCTCCAGAGCATGATATTGTTGAACCATAGAAGCTATTTATCCAGTAAAGGCCAGGAGAAGAAGACATTAGCAGGGGCTGATGATTTCCTGTTTAGAGTTACCAAGGCTTGATAACCACAATAGAGAGGTTTGTTGACTTCCTGGTCAGTACATGAATTAAATACAAAACCAAGAACATCTCAAGATTATGAAAATGGATGCCAGCTGCTTACCTCTGGGGATTCTCATGGATACAAATGGCACTCTTGGAAGGAACTTAAAAAGTATTGCCAACAATTATGAAGTATTGGTCAAAAAGCAGAAGACCATAGAGACATGATTTGTGTTTTCCTTGCTGTTGTCAGTTGAATACAAGGTATTCAGAAGAGAAAATTTAATTTGTGAAGTGAACAGCTGGCTAAGAAAACTGTGTTTGAAAATAGGAGTTGGATTTCTGGACCACAGCTTAAAATATAGGGATGATAGATTATTGGCCTGAGATAGAGAGCATTTGACAAAGTCTAGTAAGAATGCATTTCTCTAACTATTTGTAAATCTAATCAAAATGGCTTTAAACAAAAAAAGGATAGGAGAGGGAAAATACTAACCTCAAGTTAGATACCATAGAGAATGGGTACAAAGAAGGTATAAAATAGCAGAGGAGATAACAGAAGTTCAAAGGAGATAAAATCTCTAAACCCATGATCTTAAATGTCTATACCCAGATTCCCATAGTTTAGGCAACAAAAAGGAGGAACTGGAGGTCCCAATGCAAGGAGGCAAAGCTGATGCTGTGAATATCACCTATAAGTTTCACTTAAGGATACATTATAGGTATCACCAAGATGGAGGGATGAAACTGATGACTGTACCATGGCTTTAGATGGGCACATGTTATTCAAAATAAACATGACAGGTTAAAGGGAGTATGGGTAGCACTGTACGTTAAGAAAATACACTTATGTGAGAAAATTTAGGAAGAGAATGGGTAAAAAAGAGAGGTTGTGAAGGCCAATTGAGAGAAATAAAAGTGATTTGTCACAGATGACCAGAATACAGACCACCTGGACAGAATGAGTAAAAAGGTCAGGAATTTGGGAAATAAATCATAAAACTGGAACAGAAGCATGTTGTAGTAATTCTGGAGGGTTTCGGTTATCTAGACATCTGCTAGATTCTCTCGATGACAAAAGGAGAACAACCACTATGTTGTGTTTTACCTCATAGATCCTTTTATCCTCCAAAAGAGGCAGAGGAACAAATGCAATGAAATCATTCTGAATCTGATTGTTATTAAGAGAAAGCAATGAGTGACTGGGGTGGAAAAGATGGAACCCTAGAGCCAAGAGGGCACTCAATGACTTGGATAAAGCCAACGCTGGCATGCAAATCAAAATTACACATGACAATAAGCTGGAAGGGGTAATAACACAGTGGCTGGCAGAGCCAGGATTCAAAAGTCTATTGACAAGCAAGAACATTGGGCTGAACCAAATAATATAAAATTCAATAAGAATAAATGTAAAGTCTTGCACTTTGGTACAAAACATCAATTTCACAGGTACATGATGGGGAAAGCGTGGCTAGAAGGCAGGGAAGATGATGTGTACAATGCTCATCAGGAAGCTTACCCTCACTCTAAAGAAAGATTTGCAAATATAGTCTTCTCACTTCTGTCTCAAAGAACCTGTTCCTTCAAGATTTTACTCAAGTGGTGCATTTTCTATATGAAGTTTTTCTTAATCTTCCCAACTACTTGCACTCTTCTTCCCAAATTAATTTGTTTTGAACTACTTTGTTTTTGTTCTCTTTATATTATGTGTATACCTACCATATATATTGCATATGTGTATACCGTATGTATGTATGTACTTATATATTTGTTTGTTGTTCCCCCCATAAAAAGATAAAAGTCTTTGAGAATAGGAATGCTTTTATTCAATTGCATTTGTATCCTTAGTGCCTAACAAAGTGTCTGGCATTTTGTAAGTGTCTAAATGAATGCTTGCTGAGTTTTTGAAAATAAGATATATTAGAGAAATGAATGAGGGTGGTTGGATAGGAGAACTGATAGCATTTCATACTTCAGGGAATGTAGAAGTGGGGTAGTCCCTTCACCAGTGCAGATCACAACCAATTCATGTCCTCTCCTGTGCAGTGAAGTGTACTGGATTTGGCAAGAGAAGTCTTGGGTTTAAATCCCAACTCTGACACCTAATAGCTCTTGGACCTTGTGCAAATCACTTAATCTCTCTGGGGCTTTAGTTCCTTCCCAGGGTATTCTGGAGCCAGTTCTAAGACATTCATGAGAGCTGACAGTTGCTTTTTCAGGGTGAGCATTCACACCTCCAAAACTGACAATATTGTTTTGTTAATTGTCTAGACTTAAGAAAATGTTAATATTGCAGACTTAACTTAAAAGTATGTGCCTGCATTTATTCCTTCCTCTCTTCCTCGTTAAACATTTACTAGCACATGCTTGTAAGACTATAAATACTGCTGGACCTCATCAGGAGTGTAGTAGAAGGCTCAGAGATGGAAGCCATCAGACTGGAAACTAACTACTGGCTTTTATACAGCACTTTAAGGTTTGCAGAGTGCTTGAGCTTCATTGTCTCATTTGAACCTCACCACAATCTGAGTTCTCTTATCTGTAAACAAGAAGAGGGCTGGACTAGGTGACCTTGAAGATTTTAACCTAAGGTTCTCAATCTATGATCGAGAATCTTAGTCTTCCTGTGAGATTGGCTCATGTCTTTCTGTAAATCCTGGATGGAAGATCCCCTCTTTATGGTGGCAGCCTTCCTCTGAATCCTGTAATGTTTCACAGATAACAAGGCAGCTCAGGGTCTGTCTATCTGTCATCCTTCACAGTATCATAGGCTCTAGTGTTGAAGGTAACAAAGATTATCTTGGTCAACTCTTAGGCTTTACAGATAAGACCTGGAGATGTGTCAATGTCTTTCCTAATGTTATACAATTAGTACACATAAGAGGCAGGATTTGAATCCAGGCTTTCTGACCCAGAACCAAAATCCTCACTGTTATTTCCCTGTATTATGCCTCCTACTCATTTTCACTATAACTTATAATCACCTCTTCTTGAAGTGACATTTCCCCTTGATGATGTCCATATGCCTTTCAAATGTGCATCAAATCACCTGTAATTCTGAATACTGTGTCTTCTTTGCCACAGGCTAAAACCATTTGTTTAGTGTTGTGAGGCTGCTGAGAAGGAAGGGGTCAATGTGGTGGTGGTTGAAAAGGAAGTAAGAGGGAGGAGACTGGTCCTTGGGATCCTCGGAATCTCAATAACGTGCGATGTAGGTTGAGGAATGCCATCAGCTCCAGCTGGGTGCAGCAGCATTAGAAATTGAAGGCCAGAAGAATCCCCCTCCCTTCCCTGGGCCCAGACTTGTCCAGTATCACAGGATAATGGAATTAGAGCTGGAAGGGAACCTTAATGCCTTATTCTAAAATACTGCTTATTGTATATATGGAGAAACTAAGACTCAGAAAACTGAAGGGACTTACCCAAGGTCACCAGAATATGAATTCAGATAATCCATCATTTTGGTAGAGGAGAAAGAATGAAAAACCTGAAATCTGAGGCAGCATGCAATTGGGGAAAAATGTTAGATATAGAGGACCAAGATTTGAATTCTGACTCTATTACTGGTACCTACATGACTTTTGGTAAGTCATTTGACCTCCCTTGGCTTCATTTCCTCCCTTATAAAATGAAGGAGTTGAACCAGGTAACTTTTAAGATTCCCTTTTAGCTCTAAATAAATGATTCTATGAATTGGGTACGAATCTCAGCTCTTCCTCTTCTCTTGGTTCCTTGGGCAAGTCATCTTGTATCCCAGGATAGTCAGAGAATTTTCTTTTCTGGGAGCTACAAGGGAAGAGAAAGAGCTTTTTGACTCCAAGGCAACATGAGACTGGTGTGCCTCAGCATTTGTCTTTCCTTACTCTTAATCTGGAAATGTGAAATGACAGCAAGAATTCTTAACTCCAAAGACTAGAACAAAACCAGAATAAAGTCCTTCAGCAGATCCCCATGCTTCACTGTTCAATATTGCCTATCAAATGGCACAGTCGAAATATGCTTTTTCTTCCTGATTCCACAGACTCAAGTTTTATTGTGCCTTATTGTCTCTAGGATCAAACACAAAATGCTCTGTTGGACATTCAAAGCCATTCAAATAATCTAGTCCCCTCCTACCTTTCCAGTCTTCCTACACCTTACTCTCTGAAATAGTGTCACTGGCCTTGTGGCTGTTCCACAAACAAGACAGTCCATCTCTCAGCTCCTGATACTCTGTCTGATGCCTGGAATGTTTTCCCTCCTCCGCTGTGACTACTGGCTTCTCTGGCTTCCTTTATTTTATATATTTGTAGTAATTAATTAATTTTAAATTTTAAACATTTACTTTTATAAGATTTTGAGTCCTAATTCCCCCCCTTCCTCTACTCCCTTCTCCCCAAGACAGTATGCAATCTGATACAAGCTATACATGTATAATAATATTAAACATATTTCCACCTTAGTCATGTGAAAAAAGAATCAGAACAAAAGGGAAAAACCACGAGAAAGAAGAAAACAAATAAGAAAGAGAAAATAGTATGCTTTGATCTTCATTCAGCCTCTAGAGTTCTGTCTCTGGATGTGGATGTATTTTCCACCATGATTCTTTTGGAATTGTCTTAGATCATTGCATGACTGAGAAGAGCTAAATCTATTAAAGTTGGTCATCACACAATGTTGCTATTACTGTGTATAATGTTCTCTTGGTTCTGCTCATTTCATTCAGCATCAGTTCATGTCTCTCCAGGTTTTTCTGAAAACTGCCTGCCCATTATTTTTTATGGAACATTAGTATTCCATTACAGTCATATACCACAGCTTGTTCAACCATTCTCCAATTGATGGGTATCCCCTCAATTTACAATTCTTGGTCACCACAAAAAGAGCTATATAAATATTTTTGTATATGTGGGTCCTTTTCCCTTTTTGTGTCTCTTTGGGATACAGACCTAGTACTGGTATTGCTAGATCAAAGGGAATAAAAACTTTTATAGCCCTTTAGGCATAGTTCCAAATTGTTCTCCAGAGTGGTTGGATCAGTTCACAACTCCACCAACAATGTATTAGTGTTCCAATTTTCTCACATCTTCTCCAGTATTTATCATTTTCCTGTTTTTTATGTTAGCCAGTCTGAAAGGTGTAACATTGTACCTTAGAGTTTATTTGCATATCTCTTATCAATAGTGATTTAGAGCATTTTTTCATATGACTATAGATAGTTTTAATTTCTTCATCTGAAAACTGCCTGTTCATATCCTATGATCATTTATCCATTGGGGAATGACTTGTATTCTTATAAATTTGTATACTATAAGCCTCTCTACCTTGGATACCCCCTGAAAATTGAGAGAGAGGTTGCTGGGATGGTAGACACCAAAGGACTAGTACTTACGCAATTTAATTGCAACACAAAACTTGAGTTTTAGAGGCAAACAATGGGAATATGCAGAGAATGTACAAGGAACTCTTTACACCAGCAGGTCCCAGTGAAGGACCTAGCAGAATACCAGTCACTTTACAAACTTGTGAACTACTGTGCCTAGCTGTGAGTGTATGGGGTTGCCAACAGGAAAGTGAAAATAAGGTTACTAGTAAAATTACATGAATCATTCAAGTTGAGAAAGACTGAAGACTGACTGTATTTGTTTGTGTGTTGTTTCTCACATTAAGATGTAAGCTTTTTTTTACGGCAGGGACTGTCTTTTGTCACTTTTTGTATCTCCAGTGTTTAGGAGAGTGCTTAGGATATAATAAGTACTTAATAAATAATTATTAATTGATTGTCTCTGCTAACTAGATAATTAAATATGCATGTATCACATGTATGTACACATGTATATATTTACATATATACACACGAATATGTTTATGTGTATACATACACACCTATATAAAGCTTTGGCTCCCTGGGCCTCATTATCCTCAGCTGTAAAATGACAGGCTTAGATTAAATAATCTCTAAAGACCTCTCTAAACATAAATCCATGTTCTGCAGTGGAAAGAGCACTTAACTTGAAGTCAGAAGATTTGAGTACAAATCTACCCTTAGATACTTACTAACTGTGTGATCTTGGGCAAGTCATTTAACTGCTGTCTATATTCTTTTTCTCATATACAAAATGAAAATAATAATAGTACCTACTTCCCAGGGTTCTCATGAGAATAAAATGAGATAAGATATACATATATATGTGCTATTTAAATACCATCTATTATTATTGTCATCATCATCTGTAATGGTAATGGATTTTGGAGATCCCCCTGTGTTGTCTTGGTTTTTGGGTTGGGTGTTGAAACCAAGAGTTTGTGAATCTCACTTGTGGAATGGACTTGTTGATGTGAAGAGAGAGGGCTGAACTGGGAGGAGCTGTGGATTTAGAGAGAAAAGCCCAAGCAGAGAGAAAGCCCTAGCAGAGGAGGCCAGAGGGACTTTTGGAGAGCAGTGTTGTGGGCTGCTGAGGGCCAGTGAGAGCTGCCTAGGACTGTTGAGAACTGCCACCTGGAGCTGCCAAGAATTGAGGAGGCATGGCTGTGATGCTGGTATTTTGTCTGTCTGTTTTGATGTTGTTTTGCCAGATTCACCTGCCGGTGAAGGACAGTGCTGCTCTTGTAGAGGTCCTGGGACCTTGCTGTTGGTTTAGAAGTCCTGAAGAAGGATTTTCTTGTTGCATGTTCACAGAAATCCTGGAAGAAGGCCTTGCTGATGTTTTCAGGGATTCTGGGACTGTTCTGAAGGCAGAGAGTGACTTGATGGGGACACTGGCAATGTGTGTTGTGACTTTGTTAGGCTTTGCCTCCCCAGGAACCAAGTACTTGCCTCTGGTCAAGATGAAACAGGACCTCTCCTTGGGCACAACTGTAAAGACATCTTAACCTTGTTATAGCTTAAGAATGGATGGCCATTGTGCTCTCCTGCCCCTTTTGAGAAAGTGTTTGGTGTTAATGGATGGTATTGTAATTCAGTGGTGTCCGGGGGTGGGAAAATTTTGGCCTTTTTGTGCTCTGTGATTGACTAAATGAATGTACTTTGTTTGTGATTGGAAACTGTTCTCCATTTGAGAAGAGACTAAATGAATGTACTGCCCAGGAGTGGGCTATTTTGACTACTGATCCAGGGGTGGGATACTTGGACCTTGGTATTTTGCAACTGAATTGAGAATTTGCTTGCTAAATGAATGAGTTACACTGTGTTTTGAGTTTCTCTGTTTTGTGAATAAATGGAGTTTGCTGAATAAATGGGGTTTGTTATTCAGGTAATCGGAACCTTGGAAGTTGCCTTTGCTTGGCATTACATCATCTTTATATCTTGTGATCCAAATTCTGTACTATTTTACTATGCCATGCCACCTTAGTCCTGCTAAACCCGTGTGATCTTTGATGGAGAAAGATTCCAGGTTCTATGTTATGTTCCAATCCCTTTCTTACTTTTGTGACTGAGACAAACTCTATCCTTCAAGGATGGCAAATCCTTGTACATCATACACTGTATACAGCAATCAAATTGTGCCACTCTTTCTCCCCACCTTCCAAACACTCCCTGTGTTATTCTAGCTTAGTGTCTTTGTTCAGGTTGTTCCATAGGCCTAGAATATCTTCCCTCTTCCTTTTGTTTTACTGAATTTTTGCCATTCCTTAAAGATCTGCTTGAATTCCATCTCTTCCATGAAATCTCTATGATTTAGTGTCCATGTCCTTCCCAGACTGCAAGTTGGTAATAACTTCCCCTCTTCAAACTCACACGGCATTCTGTTTACCACTTTCTCATAATATTCTACACAGTGTCCCAAAAGTTTTAGAGCATGGTAAGCTGATAGTTTGTAGGCTATTATTTAATCTAATAAATGCAAATGTAGTAATTTAAATTTATTATTTAATTAAATTTCAATTTAATTTATTCAATTATTAATTGATTAAATAAATTTAATCCATAAGAGCCCCTCTTGTTTTTCAAATGGAACCTTTTCTTTCCAAGCTTATTTCATATTACTTTCTTCCACACACTCTACATTCTAGGCAACTGGACTCCCAGTTGACCCTGATCTTGCCATGATCTCTTTCATCTCCAGGCAGTGGCAGAGGACTTCACTTACTCTTCATCTCTAGCTATTGAAATCTTTTTGTGCCTCTGAGACTTAACTCAGGTGTTTTCTCCTTGAATTTATCTGTTCTGTCCAACTGAAAGTGTTCTCTTCCCTCTCAAATTTATTTGGATCTCCTTTACCCCTAACACATCTGCACTTTTCTTTTACTTGTTTTGATGCATGCCTTGTCCCCACAGCAGTTTCTTGAGGTCAAGGACCCTGATGTTTTTGATCCTCGAGAGGAAGCATAACACAATGGCAAGAGTTCTGGACCCAGAGTCAGGAAAAACTGGGCTCCAATCTTGCCTCTAGCCCTTATTAGTGGTGTGATCATAGGCAAAATTTTAGCCCTCTCTGAATTTCAGTTTTCCCATCTATAAAATAGGTTTTGTGATAATGTCCTCTTTGCAAGATTGTTGGGAGACTCCATTGAGATAATCTCGGTGAAATGTTTCACGATGCTTAAAGAACTAGGGCAGAGGTCAGCTAGTATTTTTTTTTTTAAGCAAAGTGCCTTATGTGCAGTTAGGACTTAATACATATTTGGTGAAATGTGGTATAGTGGCTCGAGTCAAAGACTCAAATTCCACCGGTGAAAATTCTTGTGTGGTCTAGGGCAAGTCACTGAGTATCTCCTGGACTCAATTTCCTCTTCTATTAAATATAGGCATTGAACTATAAAATAAAGGACCTCTGAGGTCCCTTCCAGTTCTAGTTCTGTGACCCTATGAGCACAGACTCCAGAAAAGGCTCCTTCCCTTTGTACATCCCACAGAGTTCTTATGATTTAATCATTACTTTTAATGTTTAAAATGGTGGCTCTTCCTACTGAAGCACTGTTTCTAGCTTTTCTGCCTTATGCTCTGTGTTTATATCACTATGCAAATTATTCCTGGTGGAGAGTTTACAAATTTCACTTTCATTATTAATAGTGTTATGATTCCCCCCTCCCCCATTCCACTCTTATCTCTATTGCTGGTGTAATACATAATTAATGCTAACTACCCTTCACTGGTCTCAGTGCCAGGACACAGCAGGATATTTTTCTGTGTCTTCTCTCTCCTGATGACAGGAATTGGTATTTAGAGAGAATGAAATGACCATGTCTCTGCTTGTAGACCCTTTAGTCCTTTCACCAGAAGGATCAGAAAGCTGGGTCTGTTCATTCTCTGGCCCATGTTCCAGCCACACATCCAAACCCCATCACTGGGTAGGTATCTATTCTAGGTTCCTGCTGACCCACATATGCTTGGCAAACAGAAAATAGTTGAGTGTCTTTGCTCAGAGGGCAAAGATAGATTTGGGGTGCTAATGAGAGGTGCTTATATAGCTTTTCTCTATGCCTTACCGTTGAGCTTAGACATTAATACAATGAGTCACTTTTTAACTTAGGAGACATGAATCAAAGAATGAATGAATGGAGGGAAAACATTTATTAACTATTTTGCTATGTACTAAGCATTAGAGACACAAGCAGACAAATTAGATAGTCATCACTTTCAAGGAGCTCACATTCTAATTTGGTGGCTCAACACATATGGGAAGGTTAAGCTATAGGATAAATGGAAAAGCCCAGTGGTCATAAAGATCCAGTTTCAGGGCAGATGGCAAGGTCCAGAGTTCTTTAGGATACATTGGCAAGGAAGGTGGCCAGGTCCAGGGGTCTGGAGGATATAATAGAAGGATATAAGCTAAGGCTTAAGGGTACATTGGCAAGGCAACGATGGTAAGGCCCAATGGTCCTCCATTTTACTGGAAGGGTTGTAATTGGTGACTCCTTGTTCACCCATGCAGTTTGGTAGTGTTACCAGGGAAGAAAGCAAGAAGAGACTGGCTTGTCACAATTAAGAAGTGGAGAATGGTTCTAAGGATTGGAGTGAGTTAAAGGATCTAGGTTCTGTTCCACATGAGAGTGGGGTGGGGATTCAGTGTTTAACTAGCAGGGGAAGGGAAAGGGAGCATTTGCAGGAAGGTTGAAGCATCTGTTTTGTTGTTCCTGTGAAAGAAGTTGCTTTTCTATGAAACAGGTGCCATTTGCTTTCCAGAGTAGAGTTACTAAAGCCATAGGAGACCAGAGAAAGAAGAACACAAGACTTCACTAATATCTCCTTAGAAATAAGAAAGAGATCCCAAAGGTAAAAGGAGATGGCAAATGGGAAAGTTTATGGGACAAATCTTGTGTTCGGGCCCTTTATTATCTGGCCTATCTCCCTATCCAGCTTATCTCCAAATACTTACCAACTGCCATATCATACTCGCCTCTTACAGGTCAGTTTTCTCATGTGACCACCCCACCTATCACATATATTCCTTTGTGCATTGTTCCTGTCCATTATAGCTGAGGATAGGAAGGCAGAGTTGGCAACACTGACCACATACATCTCATGGGTCTAGACTCTAGAGGTTCCCACAGGAACATGAAATGTGTTAATTTTCTTTCCACAATATGCAGTTTTATCTCTCTAAGAAACAGTGTGGCAAAATTTGCTTAAGTTCAATGTGTGAGAAATAAATTTTCTCTAGAACTTTGTTTATTGCTTATGCCGCATGTGGAATACTTTACCTTTATCTCTGTATTCAATTCATTTCCCCCCCATTAGACTGTAAATTTCCCAAGGACAGGCTTCTCAACTCATTTTTGCTGTTCCTCATAGTACCCTACACTTCTTGAATGCTCAATAAATATTTGTTTGATGAATAAATGGGCAGGTATATATTTATATACCTTATGTACATATATATTATGAATTAATGAAAAAGCTCCAATCATTCATTCTTTCAACAAATTGCCCACATATACAACTAACTTATAATAGTTAACAATTATAGAGTACTGTAAATATTTCAAAGGACTTTATGGAGGTTATTTCATTTGTTCCTCACAATAACCCCATAAAGTAGGTGCTACCAAGGAAACTGAGTCAAGTAGAGCTTAAATGACTGGCCCAGGGTGACACAGCTAGTAAGAATCAGAATTTGATTGTGGCAGAATTTGAACTCAGATCTTTCTGACTCCAGAGACAGTGTCCTATGCACTGTGCGAACCACTTCACTGAAAACAAAAACAAAACAAAACAAAAAAAAACAAGAAGAGGAAACAAGACCTGGGGGCATAGTTATTTATTTACACAGTCTAGCAAAACATTGAAAACTTACTAGTTGGTCCAATGAGTTCAACCTTATGGACTATGATACCCCTCAAAATTCATTTCCATCTTCCAAATGTCTTGGGGGGGGTCATTGCTCCTGCTATAGATGTGGACTCATAGTATTTTCCCCTGTTTGGCATGAAGTTTCTCCTCACTCACAAGTCTCACCTATTACTTCCAAAATGGATAAGAAAGTCAGAAAACAAGTCTTGCTTTAGCTTTCTGAATTTCTTAGTTTGCTTTTAGTTATTTTTAGTATTAGTTATAATAGTTATTTATAGCTAATAGTTATTTAACAAAAAAATAGTTATTTAACAATAAGCAATAATGACTATTTGCCAGGGAGCTGAGTAGCATGGTGGATATAGTACCAGGCCTAGTATCAGGAGAATGAGTCTTCCTGAGTTCAAATATTGCCTCGGACACTTACCAGCTGTGTGACCCTGGACAAATCTCTTAACCCTGTTTGCCTCAGTTTTTTCATCTGTAAAATGAGCTGGAAAAGGAAATGGGAAATCACTCTGGTGTTTTTGCCAAGAAAACCCCAAATGGGATGAAGAGTCAGACACATTGGAGACAACTGAATAACAACAAAATAATGGTTATTTAGTAATAAATTGATATTTATTTAATGCATATAATATTTGTTATAACAATATGGAATCATGAGTAATTTTTTGTTATTTTTCTTATTTCATTTTTAAAAGTAAGGTCATAGAATCCCAGAACCCCAGAGTCTATGGTGAACTGAGAATCTGTCCAGTCTGCCCCCTGCCTAAGCATGAATCCCCTGCTTCCTCAGAAGGGAAGTGAGGATTTTGTAATAGTAAAAGATGCTGACAGATGAGTGTCCAGGTTTGACCATCTTCTTCTAAAACCATTTCAAGAGCAACAACAAAAATTATATATACATATATATATATATATATATATATATATATTAAAAGGACAGCAACAAAAAACTTTCTTATGAGATAATTTCTAAGGTGGGGAAAATGAATTTACAAGGAAATTCACCAAAGGCTTTAAGCCAAGAAGACCACCATTGCCCTTACTTGACTTCTGTTCCATTGAGTACTGACAGTGGTAGCAGGCAGAAAACCAGGACATCAAAATATGCTTCCTGCTTGGCCCCCATCTTTTGTGGCACTAAAGAAGGGAAAAGGAAGATCATTAAATCACAAAGCTAGAATTAGAAGGGATATTAGAGGATGTGGAATCAGAGTCCCTCACCTCATTTTGTAGAAATGGAAACAACAGCACGTAGAACTTAAGTGACTTATCCAAGGTTACACAGAGAAGTATTTGAGGGCAAGATTGGAATCCAGGTTTTCTTGTCTCCAAGTTCAGTACCTGAGCATGTACTACATGTACTACACCATGCTCCCTTTCAAAAGCCAGGAGATAGACCAGTTCCAAGACTTCACTTCCACCCCATCCAAACTAGAGGAGAAAGTCACTTTTCACCATACCCAAACTCCACACTCTCCAGGACTGAGGATGAAAGGAAATGGTTTGGGGTAAACTTTCCCCCTACTGGTATCACACGGAAAGGGTGCCAGTGTTCAGAAGCTGCTATTATTAGATCTTGCCAATTGTACTATCTAAACCAGGTTCTAATCAGCTACTAAGATCCATTCAGTCCCACCTCAGACCCTGTGGACCAGGATCATTGTGATAATAATTTGAATAATTGCAAAGTCAAGGGAATCAATGAGGTATATAGAGGTGGAATGGAATTAGTGAAGATAGCAGAGGGGGCTATCACTCATCCCCTTAGACTACAGATTCAAGAAATGAGCAAACATAAGAAAATATATTATATACTGGAGAAATACTAAGTGTTAAAAGAACTCCAAGATAAAACTCTAGAAAAGTCACTATAATAATTACAAACAAGTTCCCAGAAAAGAGAACAGATTGACCACAAGTTCCCTGACAGTATTTGTCTCTCAGTTTTTAAAATTCATCTTCATGTGCTCTAAAGTTTCTATTTTAGAGGATTTATGTGGGGATTATCCATTTGTTGTTTTTTACTAGGATTTTGTTAGGTTTGTGCTCAACTCATTGCTCTCTCCTTTCTTTTGGTGATATGAAAGCATAGACATATAATTTTGTTGTAATGATTGTTTTAAAAAAATTTTTAATATTTGTAATAAATATAATGATTATTTTGGATGCATTTCAGAAGACTTAGTATATTTTGTCTTATTGCTATAATTTTTTAATTTAATTGTTTTCTATGATTACTTTTTTACTCATTAATTCTTTAAAATTGCATTATTTGAATGTTGGAGGGGATGCAAGAAAACTGGGATGCTAATGCATTGTTGGTAGAATTGTGAACTGATCCAACCATTCTGGAAAGAAATTAGAAACTATGCCCAAAGGCCTATAAAATTGTGGATACCCTTTGATGTAGCAATACTACCACGAGGTCTCCATCTCAAAGAGATTTTTTAAAGAGAGAAGAGAATCTATTTGTACAAAAATATTTTTAGCAGCTCTCTTTGTGGTGGTTAAGAAGTGGAAATTTAGGGGATGCCCAACAATTAGAAAATGAGTGAATAAGTTGTGGTATGTGATTGTAATAGAATATTGTTGTGCTATAAGCAATGTCAAGCAGGATGATTTAAAAAAACAGCTGAAAAGACTTACATGAACTGATGCAAAGTGAAGTGAGCAGAACCACAAGAACATGGTACACAGTTACAGCAATATTTGTATGACAATTGTGAATGATGTAGCTATTCTCAACAGTACAATGATCCAAGACAGTCCCAAAGGAGTCATGATGAAAAATGCTATCCACCTCCAGAGAAAGAACTGCTATTATCTGAATACAGACTGAAGTGTATTATTTTTCACTTTCTTTTCCTTCCTTCCTTCCTTCCTTCCTTCCTTCCTTCCTTCCTTCCTTCCTTCCTTCCTTCCTTCCTTCCTTCCATCCTTTCTCGTCATCCTCCTTGTTGTCCTCCTCCTCCTTGTCTTCTCCTTTCTTCTTCTTCTTCTTCTTCTTCTTCTTCTTCTTCTTCTTCTTCTTCTTCTTCTTCTTCTTCTTCTTCTTCTTTTCTCTCTCTCTCTCTCTCTTTTCTTTTCCCTCTCCCTCCCTCCCTCCCTCCCTCCCTCTCCCTCTCCCTCTTTCTCTTCTCACACAAAATGACTAATATGGAAATGTTTTACATGATTGCACATGTATATCCTATATCAGATTTCTATCTCAGAGAAGGGAGGGAGAGAGGGATAGAATCTGGAACACAAAACTTTGAAAAAATGTTTTAATTGTTTTTTGCATGTAATTGGGGAAAATTTTTTAAAATTGCATTATTTGGTCTCTGTTTAAATCTGAATCCTTAATATTTCTCTTATATTGTGTTGTGACCTGCAAAGGATGTTTTTAAATTTTTTCCTTTTAAAAATTTGTTTATGACTTCCTTATGCTCCAAATCAAAGCAAAATTTTGTATAAGTGCCTTGAAATGCTGAAAAATATGTATACTCCTTATGATTCCAATTTAATATTTACAAAAAAATCTGTTAGATCTTGATTTTCTAGTATTTTTAAAAATCAGATTCTTAATTTCTTTTTGTTTTTCTTTTTATTAAATTTGTGTATGACTGAAAGGAAAAAGGCTAAATCTCTATAATGGTTCATTTTCTAGATTTCTGTGTAATTCTATATATGCAAGACTTATATTTTACTCTATATTTAATTCTTATATGTTACGTATTCTTGCATTTAATTCTACACATTTAAGACTTAATAAAAAAATTCCCATTCAAAACAGATTAAAAACTACATAGAAACTATAAACAATGCAACTTTAAAAACTAAATTTGATCAGCTACCAATCCCCAAATGGGGGGGAAAATCCCATTGGCCCAAATGAGTTTGTAAAAGAATTCTATAAAAAGTGGACAGGACAGTTAAATCACACACACATACACATACACACACACATATATAAATCACACATACACATACATATGTATGTGTGATTTGTAAAAATAGAGGTAGAAGGAATCTTGAGAAACCCTTTCTATTAGATAAATATGGCCATAATACCCAAATCCAGAAGAAATAAAGCAGAGAAAGAAAATTTTAGAGAGATAGCACTCATGACTATTGATACAATTGATACAAATATTAGGAAAGAAGTTTACATAAATATATTCAAATAATTATTTACTAGGATAATTGGTTGGATTCTAAAAGGAATGTATGGATGCTTTAATGTTAGGAGATCAACAAGCACAATAAATCATATTGATAACATAATAATTATTAATATATTGCTTCTAACAATTAAATATATGTTAGTAAATACTCCTATGATATATAATTATTAATATAACAAAAACTGATATATAATTCATAAAATATAACAAATACATATATAACAAAATTAGAAAAAATACATGATCCTTTCTATTTAAATTTTCAACAAAATACAACATTATTTGCATAAAAAATCAAACCATGTAGGAACAAATTCCCTTGTTTTGATATCACAAATTATATGTATTTTAAATTTTGTTAACATTCTTTTGTTTTTACTTCATCTTTATTTTGCAATAAATTCTTCCTCCCTCTTTCACCCAAAATACCATCCCTATAACAAAGAATAAAAAAAGCAGGCCCAAAATGTTATTTTATCAAGGTCCTATGTTGTATGAAGTACTATACAGTTTTATTTCCCATCTTCTGAAAAGAAGAAAGGAAGGTTCATTCTCACATCTCTTTTTAGGAGAGCAAGACTTGTCATCATAATTTCATAACATGTACTTTGTCATTTTTTGTCTCAATTTGCACTTTTTTCATGATTTCCTTAATTTAATTTTTTTATCAGTCCATGTATGTTCTGTTTCTTCTTTGAATCTTTCATATTCATCTTTTTGTTGTTGTTAGAGAAATATTAAATTACTTTCATGTACCAAAATTAGACATTGCCTGACTTTTTTTAAATTTTAATTTATTTTCTTGGTTACATCATTCATTTCCACAAGGTTTTGAGTTACAAATTTTCTCCCCTTTTTGCCTCTACCCCCCAGCCCAGAACTTTGATCCCACTGTAAGACCCCTCCCACAATCTGTTCACTTTTATGCCCTCCTCCAATACCCCTCTAACTTTCTAGCAGGGCAGGGAGGAGCTCCCTGCCCCCATCCCTGTATGTATTATTTCCCAGTTGCATTTGATTGTATAGCTTTAAATACTAGATTCTTGCAATTCCTCCCCTGTCACCCAGTCCCACTGGGAGGAGCAGCAATTCAATACAGGCTGTACCTGTGTAATTACACAGGACATCTCCATGGTGGGCAAATTGTAAGAGGCTAATTGTATGTCCCTCCTTCCTATCCTGCACCCCCCCTTGTTTTGTTCTCTACCCTGTCCCT
>CM053595.1:61403603-61471146 GCA_028646575.1 Pseudocheirus occidentalis
CTACTACTACTACTACTACTACTATAACTACTACTACTACTACAACTACTACTACTACTACTATTAGTACTACTACTACTACCACTACTACTACTATTACCACTACTACTACTACTACTATTACTATTACTACTACTACTACTACTATAACTACTACTACTACTACTATTACTACTACTACTACCACTACTACTACTACTGCTACCACTATTACTACTACCACTATTACTACTACTACTACTACTACTACTACTACTACTACTACTACTACTACTACTTTCCTCTCTCCTATCTCCATTTGGCTTCTGGAAGTATGGATCCAACCCAAGCATGCCAATCTTGTTAGAACATTATATTAAAAGAGACCATAGGGTAGAGAAGCTAAAGGCATAATTCTTCTGTAATTAGATATTTTTATCCTTGGGGCAACTACCAAAAACTACCTGTGGCAAGTAGCCTAGAACAAACCCTCAGTCTAAAAAAGGAGGTTTTAAATATTATCAATGGGGAAGAGATAGAGTCCCTGAGACACTAGAGCAAGGTGAGTCCTTAGGACTCTGCTGCTGAGTTGGGGATGGAAAAAGGATTGTAGATGTGTAGAGAACTTAGCACCACCTCAAAGTTTCCTATTTTGACTGTTATTACTAACTAGGTACCATTTTCTATTGTTTTCACTGTAAATTTAGCTGATGTCCTCCAAATCTGGCACCCTCTAAATATACTCTCTTGGGAGCAAAGCCATAATTGCCCCACCCTAGTTGGAGTTCTGGTTGAAAAGACCATGAAAAGATCATCCAATCATACTTTTCATTGTACAAATATGGAAATTAAGGGCTAGGGAGATTTTAAAAACTATCAAACAAACAAAAACCTTGCCTGAAGGGATATAGAGAAGCCAGGAATCAGGCTCCCATCTTCCGATTCCAAGTTCTATTAATTTTAATACTGGCTAATCCCCTTCCTACTTGTGGAAGTTTAAGCAACTCTCAATGGCCTCGATGACTCTTAGTTTACCGATCTGAAAAATGGGAGCCAGTGCCAATTTCACAGGGGTAATGTAAGGAGCAAATGTGTTCATGGGTGTGAAAGTTCAGGGTGTACAGGGATGTGCTGAAAGTAAGCGAGGGATGTTTATTATTCTCATTAATGATTGGAGGAGACCAGGGCTCCTTCAGCCTGGCTCCTGGCTCTCTCCAGTAGCAGCTGTGGCAGGACAGAGCTCCTGACAAATTTATTGGTCACACCACAGGCTCACAGCAGAGCGAGGGCTCATAAAAAGCAAACCGTTTATTTTAAAAGTTCACACACAGTTTGACAAAGGTATGGGAAGAAAGAATAACGAAAGTACCTCATGACCTTTTTGGGGTCAAGATGTTAGACCTGAAGAAGCATTTCTTGTTCTTTCCTGTCCCTCCTTTCTCCTAAATGGGAGGCCACATGGCCCAGCCCAAGGAGCACTGGCAGTCCACGAACAGAACATCTAGGGCCTGTTTCATCATGTGTAAAACAAGGAGCTGGAATCAGATGATCTCTGAGGTCCTTTCTGGAATTGGACCCGCCAGCCTGCCTCTCTCTTTCTCTCTCTCCTTCTCTCTCTCTCTCTTTCTGTCTCTGTCTCTGTTTGTCTGTCTCTCCCTCCCCCTCTGCCCCTTCCCATATCAGGGAATGTCTCTTCAACCTGCCTCCCCTCCCCCCCAATGCTCCTTGGAAGCTATTTGCAAATCTCACCCTACTCCTCCCAGCCTACCCTTCTCAGAGGCAGGCAGACCACAGCCTGTCAAGGGAGGGGCAGCCAGAGCCGGCAGCTAGCTTTGTCTCCGACACCTCCCTTTCAAGAAAGAGCTTCATCCAGCACCCTCTCCGGGAGGCCAGGGCTGAGCAATGCAGTTCACAGGTCTGTCCTGGGGGCCGCCCTCCCTCTCTCTCCCTTCCCCCCCAAACCCCATTATACACCAAGCTGGCATCCCCCAGTCTCTGCCGTTACCACCTGCAGCCCTCCTCCACCCACTCCCCTCAGGGCAGTGTGAACAAAGTCTCTGGAAAGCAGGGTCTCTGCCAAAGTCTGCTGCTCCAGTGGAGAAAGAAGTTTAAGGGGCAGAGATCGAGGCCTTCCCTGACCCATCCCCCCCAGTCAGACTCTGAGAAGGCACCTTCCTTGGCATCCTGCCAGCCCCCACTAGCCTGATGTAACCCCTCCACCCTCCTCCTCCTCCTGAGGGGACAGAGACTGGGTCATAAAGGGAGTGTTTGATGTTGAGACCCAAGCTCCTGTTGCTGCGGCTTCTCCCTTCTATCCCGAGTCAGACTTGCTCATTTGACTAGTCAGAACAAGTTGGAGAAATCCCACAGGTGTCACCCATCGAGTTCTTCTGCTCTGCCCGTCATCACACCCTGTGAGGCCAGCACAGCTCAGCTTGGATTTGGGATGATGATAGTAGCCAATGGTGAGACTTTTTAATTTTTCCCTATTATGGCTTGAATACTGTTCCCAGGAGAACCAGCATACTCTCCTATCCTGAACAGGGATATATATGACATAAAACGAAAGAAGAGGAGCTGGAAACACAGATATTTTGTTTAACTATCAACACTTCACAGCCTCTGACTCCATTTCATCCCAACCCCCAATCAGTTAATCCAATTCATTAAATACCTACAAATGTGCCAGACACCATGCTAGGCAAAAGACAAAGACAAAAGTGAAAGTACTTACTCTCATTCTCTCTTGTCTCAAGGGAGACAAGATGTGTGCATGTATATGTACATATATGCATGTGTGTATGCATAAGAGTATATATGTGTGTATGTATATATGTACATGTGTGTATAAAGTATATGTATTATACTTTATATTATATACATATATATGTGGGTATGCAGAATACATATATACACATATATTAAATTAATATATTGCAAGATATCTCAAGGCAGAAAGGTTAGAGATGTTTTGCTGTGTGAGGAATATGGAGAAGGCCTATTTGGCTGGATTGTAGGTAGTAAAAGACTTTAAAAACTCAATGGCAGGTACATAGAAAATATTCCCCCATATCTGCCCCCTGAGATACTGTGTAAGTGTGTAATGGTGTGACATATATGTAACCATGGGGATAGGGTGAAAGAAGTACAATGAATCTCAGTCTCTCAGACCCTGGGCAAATCATGTACTTGTACACATCTGGAAAACGAGGAAATCATGGTAGATGATCCCTCAAGTCCTTCACAGCTTTCACCTATGAGTTGTTGATCTCTCCAGCATTCCCTGGGGAAGGGTGGTCTAGGTTATACCAATGCCCCTATAACTGGTTTTTTTTTGTTTTGTTTTTTTGGCCATGATGAAGATTCTCATGTAGGCTATGTGGCTGATGAGACGTGAGAAAGGATTCACAGCTCCTGAGCCCTCAGCACTAGTGGAAGCAGTAGTCAGGATGGGAGAGCCTGACAATGTCATATTTAATGACATTGTTCTTTTTTGCATTTAATTGATAAACATTTGCACACCTGCCTCTATTAGGTAATGTTGACAGAGTCATAACTAGCATGGGGAAATCAGGGATTTGCCCCAGGCTGCCAACACGGGGGGAACTTTCTGTGCCCACTAGCCTAACAGCTTGGGTGCTCCCTTGTTTGGGCATGGGTCTGCATTCTTAGGGTGCTGTTGTTATGGCGCCCCTCTTCTGGTACTTGATTTTACCTGTGCCCAACTGCTACTTACTGCAACATCCTCCCCTTCCTCTGTTGAAGGACTGTATGTAGGTTTTCCTGAGTATCATATAGACACAAGATGACTATCTTTTCTATACCCAACCTAGGAGGACTCTCCTTAGGTCTAGTGCTATGCTTTTCATGGGAGATAGCAAAGATATTCCTCTTATGCACAGAGAAGACGCTTGCTCAGGGTCTCTGTCTCTCCTGGGCTGGTGCCCCAGGGTCTGTCCCCACTTTGGTGCTTGTGTCCTATCCTCTGGCTCTATACTCAGTAAAAGACTTTGTTTCAGTTGCCAGAATTCCCAGGTATGTTCTGCTAGATCTGGTCTCTGTCCACAGGTAACTTATAGTCTAGTAGGGATAAGAAATATTAATTTCCACGACTATTCTCCTGACTATGGGTCTTGTTCCTTCTTTCTTTCACCTTTCACATCTTCCTTTTAGAGCAGGGGTTCTTGAAATAGAGGGAGTTAGAATCTTTTAGGACCAGTGAGTCTCATGCTATGTCTTCTAGGTAGGCAGAGAAGAACAGGGCAGGGCAGGTGTCTTGATATGCCCAGCCCTATGAGACACCTGAGTGGTTCTTGGAACACACTAAAGGGCAAAAGAGTAATATAGGTGACTAGACAATCTTTTGTACTTGGTATCATGAAAAGATGCTTGCTTGGACATTCCAGGGAATATTAAGTGTCCTTAGGTATCTCTGTGGCCACTCGCTATGCATCCAGACCCTTGATTTTCTGCAGAATACTTTGACTTAACTTTATAATGCATTCTCTTCAAGACTCCTCATCAGTTCTCAAACAATTCTTGGGGAAAATGGAAGGAACCGTTATTAGCCATGCTTTTGTTGTAATGGAAAAAAATGAAAAATAAATGTTTCTGGGGAGGTTGATGTGATTTTCCCAAAGTGACTCAGTATCAGGGTGTGACCTAGAATCCAGGGATCTTGAATCTGAATTATATGCTCCACAAAGAGTGTTCCCAGGGTCTGGTTGCTTTTCGACAGCCACGTAGGGACCCTCCCCAGCTGTTCACATGTAGTGGAGAGAGACAGGTCTCAGCCTGTGGTAGAGACAAAAGGGAGGGGCTGCAGAGAAGAGCTGGGGCACCACCCGGCCCCACTCTGATGCCTGCCATTCATTTCCCAATATTGAATAATCTTACAGTGGCTCCATCAGCAGGCTCAGAGCCAATCTTCCCCATTCTCGCAAATGATCTCATTGAATCTGACTGACGTAGATCATAGTGGCTCTTATCACCTCCTTTTGTGAACTATATGAGTGGTAAAGAAATAAATCAGAGGAAAAGCTTGAGGCAGGAAATACTGGGCTTATTTCTGACTTTAGTCTGACCTAGGCTAGTAAGACGTGAATTCAGGAAAACAACTGGGCCCGATTTAGGGGCTAGAAATCACCATTCCCCAAGTTGTTTTCCTGAGGTATCCAGATCCTTTAACCTTCTCTTTAATTAGCCTGTGCAGACCAGACCATATTAGGCCATGGGGCCTATAATGGTCAAGACCCTTAATCAGACCTCTTCTTCCAGAGGCTCCCCCTGCACATAAGACTGAGGTAATCTGTAATGACTGCTAGGGAACACTGGTTCCCTCCTGAACCCCTGCCAAGTCTCCCAGCAACCACAGAGAATGTTCCAGACAGGTCCCCACATGCCCCCTAGCCCAGCTGGGCCTGAACTACAGGATTGGGAGCCCTGGGCTGTCCCAGACTCTAGCACCACTCAAGTATTCTAATATTTTTCAGCAACTCTTGGGATTACTTGGTTAGGACACACTTCACATCTGGAGATTTCATTTGCAGGACTGGAAAACAATCCTGATGTTCCAAATGGATTTGCACTGAGCCTGGGGGGGGGGGGGAGGATAAAGGGAAGAAAAAAGAACAAGATTCTTTTGGAAAAATTTGCTGAAAGGTCAAGGCCAAATCCCTTGTCTGTCTACACAGCAGGGTCTGGATTTTTTCCAATCTGCTCAACATCGATTTAAGAGGCCCAATGCTGTAGTAATTCAGATGCATCTCTTACATGGATTCAAAAAAATACAGCAATCCCCCTTTCTCAAGTAAATATTGGACATAACCTTTCAGCATTGTTTCAGGCATTAAACAGATAATAAGAGTCTTGTGTTTCTAATAGAACATCTGAGTGGTTGGATTAAAGAGAAAACAATTTAAAAATCAATTGAATAAGCATTACAGAATAGAATGAAAGAAGCCTTGGATATCATTTTATTAAATTTCTTTATTTGAAATATGGTAAAACTGAGGCACAGAGAGAAGGAAAGATTTGCTAGAGGTAGGTTGTTGTGAATTAGTAGCAGAGCTGGGACTAATGTTTTTAAATTTTGTTTTCTTTTTGTCAGTCAATGAGTATTTTTGTTCAGACTAAAACATAGGTCTCCTAATTCCTAGTGTTTAGCACAGTGCCTGACACACAGTAGGCACTTAATAAGAGTTATTTGAGTTGAATTTTATCTGCTAATTTTATCAGGTTAAGTGACCTGTCCATGATCACATAGCTTTTCATCGTTGTTGTTGTTATTTAGTTTATTTCAGTCATCCTACTCTTTGTGACTCCATTTGGGGTTTTCTTGGCAAAGATATTGGAGTTATTTGTCATTTCTTTCTCCAGCTCATTTTACATATGAAGAAACTGAGGCAAACGGGGTAAAGTGACTTGCCCAGGGTCACACAGCTAGTATGTGTCTGAGGCCAGATTTGAACTCAGGAAGACGAGTCTTCCTGATTCTGGGCCTGGAACTCTACTTCAACACTAGCTCCCCTGTCCAATTCCTAATAATATGTATAGACTAGGTCCCTATTTCTGGCCACAGACTAACCCCTAACCTTTGATCAGGTGTCTTAAAATGCATATGTAACAATCTAAGGAAGACAGATCTTGAGCAATGTAGAAAGACGTCAGTGGAGACTGAGAGGGTGTCAGTAGTGTCATCTTCTTACACAGAGAATGCAGGTTTTAATCACTGTTAGCATTATTATTTTTCATGTGATAGTCCATCTCTGCTAAAGTCCTCCCACATGCCTCATGGTGATATGGAAGTGACCTTTAGCTCTCAAAAGCAGAAGCCCCAATGGGTCCTGAGAAGTTGAAAAGAAGGTTTTGAGTATGAGCTTGGCAACCCAACAATGGTCTCTTTAACTGTCATCCAATGGAGTCCAAGTAGCGATCTTTAGTGTAGAGGAGTAGCATGATGACCAAGGGCCAGCTCCTAGTTCAGGATGACGTGGTTTCAAGCCCTGCCCCCACACTGGCTGTGTGGCCTTGGACAAGTCATTTAACTTCCCAGTGTTCCAGGCAACTCTCTTAAATACGAGTTTACAGAAGCAGTGTTGATCTGCATGGGCAGAGGGAGTTCCCTATAGCTGAAGCTCTGGGTCACCACTCCTCTCCCCCCTCCAAAAGAAAGTTCAGACAAGCTTATCATTAACTCCCATGCTTCCTCTGTTTAGAAATTCCCTACCTCTCTTTGACCACTGAACCAATGATGAGGCCTATCCTTTGTCAACCCTTTGTAGTCCAAAGGCCTTGGCTTCTGAAAGATCTAATACTTCTTTTCTCGTTTGATTTTCCATGTATTTAAGACACATTATTGCTCCCCAAGAGGTACATCTCCTTTTTGACCACCAAGCTAAATGATGATTGAATAATGTATGACTGCTGAAAGACCCAATTTGGGAGGCTTTATCCATGCAAAAAATCCCATTGGTTTCAGTGGCAATTAGCTTCAATGGGAGCTTGGCCTGATTAATAATAATACCACCTCCTATTTATAGATCATCTTTCTCCAAGGAGACGAAAGTGCTTTGTAGACATTACCTAATCTGTCCTGACAGCATTCCCGTAAGGAGGGTCTAGGACTGGCTGATCATTCCTCCTTAATGGAGAATTCACCATCATTAGAGGTCTTTAGGATCAAGCTAGATGACCGCTCACCAGGGATAATGTAGAAGAATTCCACTTCTAGTCCTCTCTGGTCCCTTTTAGCTCTATGGTTCTGTGCTTCCATAAAGAAGGCTGGCTCAAAGAGTGGGTGATGATTTTTGCTTGTTGTGAGTAGCAGGTATATCTGAGTCATCATTGCCATACCCTCAACAGGTCCAGGCAATAGATCAGTATTGCCCCCTCTTTTCTTCCTATTGGTCTTCTTAGTCCATTCCTCTTCCTCTGACTTGGCGTCAGGAAGACTTGATTCCAATCCTGTCTTGGACCCAGACAAGCGGATGCCCCTAGGCAAGTCACTTAAACTGTTAGCTTCAGTTTCTCTATCAGTAAAATAGATATAATAAGAACACCTACCTCACAAGGTTGTTGTTGGGATAAAATGAGATAATACGGATAAAGCACTTTGTAAACCTTAAAACACTTTGTAAATGTTAGCTGCTATGATCATTATGATGATAGGGTGGTGGTGGTGGTGCTCTTACTGCTGAATCAGCTTTGCTTTATGTGTATAATTCCCCCAGTGGAGTGTGGTGGTAGTCATAGAACTAGATTAGCCATTGTTACTACCTCTTGGAAGAGCTGAGTTCCGCTTTTGACTTTGATGCTGCTTCTACTTCCTCCTCCTCCTCTTCCTTCTCCTCCTCTTGCTCCTTCTCCTCTTCCTCTTCCTTCTGCTCTTCTTCCTTTGTCTATTCTTCCTCCTCCTCCTCATTGGTCCCACTAGTGCTAGTGGGGTAAAGTGGAAAAATCCCTTTTTGAACCAAAATTTTAGTCATAATATGGGATATTTAGTCATAATATAATCAGCATTACCTTTTCCCCTATTTGGCATTAAAAAACTTTCACAACATGGCTCAAAACCAATATTTCAGCCTTATTATGTATCATTCACCTACTTCAACTCTCTGCTTCATTCCCTCTTCAATCCACAGCCAACTTGGTCTTCTTGTCTAGAAGGTACCCTTTCTTTACCTCTGCTTCTTAAAAGTCCTTTGTTTTCTTTATGGCTCCACCCAAATGTCAACTTTCTTACCTGATCTTCCCAATTGCTAGTAATGTCCCCCGTCTCTAATTAACTTACATCTCTTTTGTACACACCTTTACGTAGACAAGTTATGTCATTGAATAGGATGTGAGCTTCCTCAGGAAAGGAACTTTTCCCTTTTCCTCTTTGTATCCCCAGAGATATCACAGTGCCTAGTACTAATAAGAACTTAATACATGTACACACATTCATTCAATAAACTTTTTATTAAATGCCTACTATAGACAATGTTAGGAGACATAAAAAGTTTGGCTAAGACATGGTCCCTGCCTGTGTTATTATCCATCTATCTATCCATCTATCTATCTATCTATCTATCCATCTATCTATCTATTTATCTATCATATATCTGTCTGTCTTTCTGTCCATCCATCTATCCATCCATCTATCTTTCTATCTGTCTATCTATCTATCTATCTATCTTTCTATCTGTCTGTCTGTCTGTCTGTCTATCTATCTATCATTCATCTATCTATCTTATCTACCTACCTATCATCTATTTGCCTGTATTTTATTTATTCCAGTGAAGATTAAAATAAAGGTAGCTTGAATCTCACCTTCAAATGACAGAATGTAATGATGTTTAGAGTAGTAGAAGAACCTTAGAATCCCTCGGGCCACAAAGGGGTTTTACAATGGGGAAAATAAGCCATTTCCCTCTGTTATCTGCAGAGACACAAGTAGAAATAAGCGAGCTTAAATGCTGTGAGGAATGACTGTAGCTGGGCATAAGGCAGAACTTCCCAAGCAGTGAAGGACAGAACTGCAAGGATGATCCAGGAAAGGGAGTGTGTGTGTATTGTCTCCATTTGTGGAGACCTCCATGCAGACAAGTGGCCAGATCTAGTGACACATCTAAACCTTTATGGTCAGTGGTGGGGGGAGAGAAGGGGAAGGACCTGGAGCACAAAGTATAAACTTTCTTTTTAAAATATTGAAAGGAAGGTTTCATTTGCTTATTTTTAATGGGACCTTTCAATGCAATCAGAGTAGTAATCATTATAATGACTCATATTTCTGTCATACATCATGGCTTAGAAAGCACTTAGGATCATGGGATTGTAGATCTGAAACTGGAAGCAACCTCGCAAGTCATCTTTTAGTCCCATCCACCCATTTTTCAGATTAGTAAATGTAAGTCCAGAAAGGTTAAACAATTTGTCACACAGCTTGTATCTTCCTTAGGATTGAATCCAGCTCTCCCTGACTCCAAGCTCCATTCCTGTTGCCTATGGCTTTAATATCCAACATAATGGAGAAGCTGAGGGTGTTGTTCACTCCTTACTTTTTAGCCACCTCCCCCTCTTTCTCTTAACTTAAAAAAATGATATAGTTGAAAGAATACTTGTCCTGGAACCAGAAGACCCAAGTTCAAATTTTCCCGGTGAAGGCCTGTGTGTGACCTTGGGCAAGTCATTTCATATCTTTGGGCTTCGGTTTCTTGCTCTGTAAAATGGGCATGGTTATCCAAATTAGAATAAGCTCTCAGATTCTCTTGGGATCTAGAACTGTGATTCAATAATAATGAAGCCTCCTGCCCAAACTACTGCCTGTAAGATGGAAGATGGTGAAAGCCTCTGTCCATACCAGGAAATTAGGCTGGGTCCTGTACCAGTTCAACAGCTAGGTCTTTCTCAATCCTCACCCAGGCCTGATCTCGTCTGGACTAAGGAAACTTCTTAACTGCCTGGAGCTACTTGACCTAAATCCAGAAGGTTTGAGTCATACCCTTTCATTTCCAAGAAATTAAATTTTGCAAAATTTACTGGACTCTTCTTCAGTTAGAGCTGAGCATGTGAGAGAAGTCTGGAGGTCTAAGATGTTCCCTTTGATGAAGCTGATTGGCTGGTTCTGAGATTTGAAAGCCTGCTTGAGTTGCATAGATTCCCTCCCCAACTGTGAGTCCCAGTTTATAATGAAAGAATAACCAGAATGGGAGTCATGATTGGCTATGGCTGAGTTACAACTCCATTTACAGAATGTTGTAAGATTTGCAAGATACTTTTCGAATGCTGCATATTAACTAGGAATCAGGGTTGAGGGAGAAACCAGCATCCCCAGTACCTGTGAGAACTGGACAAGTACCTTCTTTGGCCAAAGAACCAACATCTAGAAACAATTGCAGTAATTAAGCATAATTTTCACCACTTTCAGCTAATACACATAATGAGACTCTCACTATGTTTTCTTCTGGAGCGGTGAGTAATGGAGGATTCACACTGCAGGAGGCTAATGATGAGAATCCTAGCATTTGTTCTGGAATTGGTCTTCCAGATCTTATATAGATGCAGGGTCACTTTCATTTTCTTCTGCTGCTAAAAGGAAGCCACGTGCAGGTAGGTGAGCTTCCTCTGGTCAGGAGCAGTTTTCTAATGATTGTCCCACAGGAAACTTGAAAAAATTTAGATTAGAAAATCCTAGTAAAATTTCTGAGTTTCTGTCTACATGATTGTCAAGGGAACGAACCCAGGTTTCTCAACACCCTCCTGGGGTTTCAGTAGAGGCAAATAAGGCAACAGAATTCAGAGAAGTTCACAAATCTCAGGTATCAGGAGGCCTTTTTCTGTCTCATCTCAACACTCCTTCCCCCTAAATTTCCCCCACAAAAAAAAAAACCATTGGGGCAAGAGATTTGAAATGCCACATAAGTTTGATTTTTTGTGTACAGAAAAGAATTTAAAAAGCCAGAAACAATCATAGATAAAAAGGGCAGCTTTGAAAATTATATTTTGAATTTATTATCTGTTTTAAAAGAAAAGTAAAATATACATAAGAGAGATTTGTAGTTTCATATGCAATCCTTCTCTTTCACAATGTCTATATAGAAATAACCATTTTATTTGATGTTTAAGTTCAGATTTTTTAAAGAAAGTAAGAAAGCAGAAAGAAAACATCATGAAATCTATGAAAAAAAAACAAACAACCCCATAGATCTAGAGAGAGCAAAGCCTTAGAAGACATCTAGTCCAATTGCTTCCCTTTTATACATAGAGAAACTGAGATCCATGAACACTAAATGACTTATCCAGATTGAGAACGGAAGTACATGACAGAGATAGAATTTGAACCTGTGTTCTTTAATTCCAAATTCGGTGATTTTTCTGAAGAACAAGTGCAAGATGAGAGCAGAACAACTCAGGCTCCTCCTTGCAAAGGTCTTCTATTGTTTCCAACGTTCTAATTGCCCAGAGGGTACCAAGCTCTCATTTCCGTGGTCTGACTCCATGCTCTGGTTATCTCTAGACTCTGAATGTCTTCTTTGCTCAGTAGCACATTGGGAAGTTCTCTAGACTTGGAGTCAAGATACTTGAGTTTCAACCCCAGCTCTGACATTTGCTAGTCGTCTGACCCTGGGCAAGTCAATTCCTATCTGTGATCTGCATCTATAAAATGAGACTCTTGATATTTATACTACATTACTCATCAATTGTTGTGAAGAAAGCACTTTATAACCCCCTGAAAACTACATAAATATGAGTAATCATTATTGTTATTATAGAAAAAATAGTTCTCATCTTCTTTAATGATATCCAGATAGAAATGGACAAGTCACTGCCCTGCTATTATCCTTTTTATCTGTAATGTTCTATTAGAGAGGTAGAGTCAAGATGGAGACGTAAAAAGCCACAACTTTCAAACCTTTCCCAAAACCTCTCCTAGAAAATGAGCATAGAAAACATCAAACAGAATTCTGAGCAGGAAAGTCAAGAAAAAGTCATAGTAAGCCATTTTTCCCACTGTAGGGATGCTTAGGAAGACTGAAAAAGTGGTCTGTGGACACTAGGGTGGAGGGTGTAGCACTGCAGAAGCAACATAGGGTGGTGGTGGCAGATAGCAGCAACAGGAAGCAGAGACAGTGAGTGCAGAAACACCAGTGCCAAAGGGTTGGTAAGGGGATCTCAAAGGGTCCATATTCTTGAACTGAGCATAGCATTGGGCGCCATTTGTCTTCTCTTTGACCTGTTACCTAGTTCTGGGTCATAGTATCAGAGGAGAGAGGAGCAATTGCAATTACCAGAGAGTAGCTGCTTTCTCTGTGTAAGGACAATAGTACAGATCAGAAGGCAGTGATCAAGCTTTCCCCAGTTCACACCACTGTGGAGGCACCAAAAACCTGTAGGCCCTCAGATAGAGCTGTAAAAACAGAAGGATAATAGAGAAAAATCTCATATCAGTCATCTCCTCCAGAGATAAGCAGAATCCACATTCTAACCTAAAGTCTAAGTTCAAGAAATAAGCTAGAATAATGAGCAAACTACAACAAAAAAAGAACCTGACCTTCAAAATCTGCTATGTTGACAGAGAAGCTCAAGACACAAATTCAGAAGAGCATGAATAGTTGAAAACATCTACAAAGTCTCAAAAAATGCAGATGGGATATAAAACCGACAAGGATTTCTTGAAGAGTTAAAAAAAAAGAGATAAAAAAGAGCAAAAAATATTTTAAAAACTAAATTAAATTGGCATGGAAAAAATTGAGAAAAGAAAATTAGCAGCTTAGTTTAAACAAGGCCAAAAACTATTCTATGATACACAATGGCTAAAATAAGTGCTTTTTAAAGCCAAATATAGATATTACCTTTGTTATTATATTTATTGGTCTGATTTTTGTGATGTCATTGAGATAGACGTGGTCTTAAGATAAGTCGCTAACCTACTATTATTGTTTAATGTTTAATGTTCCAAGGGCTATTGAACAGGTGCATACAATAATTGTTTTTTATAGTTGAATAAAAGTGTAAGAACATAAATGCCTCTTCTACTGGCTCACTGAAAATTTCCTCAGTACAACTTTAGTAGTAGGGATGTTAAGTGTATCATCTTGTTCCCATATGATTTTAATTTCCTCTTTTATGTCTTTGTATAGTAAAAGCTTTTCCTTCTGAGTAACATGGAGATTAGAAGGATTTGGTATGGGAACTTCTATTAAAACTCCTAAAATTTTATGGATCAATGTTAGATTGAGGTAGTTGTGGGCCAGTTGTATGCAACAATGCCTGAGTACTAATGGATTACGTTGGTTGAGTTTTAGTCTAGGATATTTGAAGCTGCTTTGGTGGTTTGTAAATTTTTTTCCAGCAGTCCATAAAAGATATTGACATTTTATGTATGATTCTAGCTACCAGAAGCAACATTGGTGATAGGAGCTAACAGCAACAGGAAGTAGTGACAGTGACTGCAGCAACACCAGTGCCAAGGGGTTGGTAAAGGAATGAATACCTGATCATAAAAAGATCTCAAGGGACCCATGTTCTAGACCTGAGGTAGGATTGGGTGCCATTTGGCTTCTCTTTGACCTGTTACCTAGTTCTGGGTCATAGTATCAGGACAGAGAGGAGCAGTTACAATCATGAGGGAGTAGCTGCTTTACCTATGTAAGAACCATAGTACAGACCAGGAAAGCAGCGATCAGACCTTTCTCCAGTTTACACCACCCCCAGAAAGAGCTGTAAAAACAGAAGGATAATAGAGAAAACCTCGTATCAGTCATCTCCTCCAGAGATAAGCAGAATCCACATTCTAACACAAAGTCTAAGGTCAAGAAATAAGCTAGAAAAATGAGCAAACTGCAACAACAAAAAAAGAGCCTGACCTTAACATCTGCTATGTTGACAGAAAAACTCAAGACACAAATTCAGAAGAACAGGAATACTTGAAAACATCTAAAAACAAAGGCTCAAAAATGCAGATAGGATATAAACCCAACAAGAATTTCTAGAAGAGTTAAAGAAAGAGATTAAAAAAAAGCAAAATAAAAGATTGAAAAAACCAAATTAAAATTAAAATTTAAAAACCAAAAACCAGACAGCAAAAAGATTCCCCTATATTCTTTATCCTGCTTGGAGCACAGTGATGGGCATCTTGTGCTAACTCCCCCGCCTCCTACCTTCAAACTGGGGTTTCCATAGCTCTTCTATTTGTGACTTTTTAATAAAAGCTTGCTCTTCTCCCTGGAAAGTGAATGGAGGAGGCCAGTTCTCTCACAGAGAATATTTCAGTCCCTGTTTACTGCAGAAAAAGGAAATGTGTGCCTGTAAAGACTGGGTATTTGCTAAATACCTACTTGCTAGGTATTTGGTAGGTGCTCGGTTTTCATAGTTTATATTGATGTGTTGTTCAGTTTCTGCCATTTCCCCATTTCTCACTAATTTCTGATTCCTAAGAACAGCATTTCTGTAGTTCCTGGTGGTAATGGTCATGTCCTAAATTGCCATCCAGAACTCTTCCATTTCCACAAATAAATCAGTAAGATTCAGCAATTTATTTGGCGCCTCTTTATTGGTAGATTGTAAGCTGAATCCTTGCAGATGCTGCTTGTGGAGGGCCTTTTGATGCCATTCTCAGATTTCATCCATTTCAAAGACTCCATCCAGAGGTTATACTTTTGGTTACATCAAACACATGCAATGCAACATACTAATTTTTAGTTTTTACTATTAATTAGTTATTAGCTGTGTGACCCTGGGCAAGTCACTTAATTCTGTTCGCCTCAGTTTCCTCATCTGTAAAAAAGAGCTGGAGAAGGAGATGGCAAATCACTCCAATATTTTTGCTAAGAAAACTCCTAATGGGGTCATGAAGAGTTGGACATGACTGAAATGACTGGACAACAACAAAAATTGCTCAATTAAATGATAACTGCTTGTTCCAGATTTATTTCTATAGGTTTGAACTAGTGTTATTACTATTAGTACAATTGCTATACCAAATATACTATCCTGAATATTACTATACCCCATAATTAAACTATAAACTCCTTGAGGGCAGGTACTTCAATGTTTTCCATCTTCATATTCCTAGAACCAAAAGCAGTGATCTGCATCATTAGATTTTTAATTAATGTTTATTAAATAAATAATTCAATGAATGAATGACTAACTTGGATCCTTGACAGTAGTATCTCTAGTATCTCTAGACAGTGGTGTCTTTAGTTCTTCCTGCTGTGGCCCTTCCCTATAAACAACTTGTTGGTACCATTCCTCTCCTGCCTCTTCTGGCCCTGGAAGGTTCTTCCATTAACATTTGACAAGGTAGTACTGGCCTTATCACTCAATGGACCAATACCTAAGCTCCACCTCTACCCAATTTTTCTTTGATCTCAAGCATTTACCCTGCTAATTAGGATCAGTCTCTGCAGCCAGTGTGACTTGCAGTACTATTTTACTGCACTTGCTCCAAGGCAATTAGGGGACACAGGGGATGGAGTATGGGACTTGTAGTCAGGAAGACATGAATTTGAATATTGCCTGAGACAATTATTACCTGTATAGCCTTGGACAACATTGCTTAGCTTTTCTGTACCTCAATTTCTTTCTTTGTAAAATGGGAAAAATAGCACAGGGTTGTCCTAAGGATTAAATGGGTTAACCTATGTAAAGAGCTTTGCAACCCGTAAATCACTATGTAAATTCTAGTTATCATTATGGTTACTATTATTATTAAAGTTAGGACATCGAAAACCGGTTTATTCAGTTCTGCCATCCAGCCAGTTGTGTGCTATATAGACAAAACAACCATTGGAATGACTTGACTTTTTTTGTTTTTCATGACTTGCTAGGTCATCTCTTCTCTTTCCCCAGAATAAATGACTACATACATTGCAGAAAAAGCAAGAATTTCAGTCACTTAACTGGCCCTTCTGTGTTGAAGCTATACATTAATGGTAAAATGGGAGGTGGTGATGAGTATGATGATTATCTGGATCAGTCAAGTCCCTGAAACATTCAATAGAATTGATGAAGCTAAAGGAGAAAAAGTAAAATAATTATAATTATAATTTTCCAGATATAACTTATGTAGAGAGAGAGAGACAGTAAAAAGTTTCCTTACGTTCTTTGTTCTGCTTGGAGCACAACGATGGACATCTTGTGCTGACCTCCTCCCTCCTACCTTCAGACTGGGGTTTCCATAGTTCTTCTATTTGTGACTTTTTAATAAAAGTTTACTCTTCTCCCTGGAAAGTGAATGAAGGAGCCTAGCTCTCTCACAGAGAGGGAATTAGGTGTGGTGCTAAGAATTTCTCAGTCCTTGTCTACTGGAGAAGAAGGGGGTGTGTGTGCCTGTAAAGATTGGATATTTGCCAAGTGATCTTTGGGCTATGGACCACTTTTTGTTCTTCTTCAGCATGAGAACAGGGATGCCCTGAACCCTCAGAAACTCTGCTTTGGGAAGATGTCCTATCCTGCCTATGAACCTGAAAGGGTGAGTAAAACCTTTGAGCACTCAATATTACCAGGGGGCAAATTAACTCAAAAGCAAGAATTCCTTTACTTTCTCTCACCTGTGCACTGTCTGCCACCACCCTACCTCTGGGAAAAATAAAGGGTGGTAAGGATTACACCACTGACTTCTACTCAATGATTTCTCAAGGTAGAAACAAGAAAAGTAAGATGACTCCAGTTTCTAAAGCACCTGTATCCAAAACAAAACCCATGAGGGACATCTGAAAACATGCTTTAGTTTGTGGAAATCTTACTTAGAGAAATGGCCTTTAGTCACAAACTCTAGGGGACAAGGCATCGCCTTGTGCTATCACCAATGAAATACTCTGCTAAGAAATGAGGTCAATCAGAATCCTCTGGTGAATACTTGGGGTGGTTAGTTTGGCTTTTTGTCATTACTTTTGTCTCAAGATTTCCTGTCCTTGACCTTAATTGTTTCTAATCGCAACATTGAATTCCCCTAACATTGTAAACCATCATAAATTGAGCTGTTTGATATTAGGAGTGATTAGAAAATGCAATGGACAATTTTGATTACATAACACACATGTGTATATTTATGAATGAAAAGGACTTGTTGTATTTACTATGTACCAGGCACTGTGTTAAGTAATAAGTATATTCACTGTATAAAAAGTATAAAAAAAGTAGGACAGCCTCACTCTCAAAGAGTTTATATCCTAGTAGAGGCAGACAACATATATATATATATATATATATATATATATATATATATATATATACATATATAAGAAAGTAGTGGGCAAGGAAGGATATTTTGGTTTGGGAAGTCACAAGGATGGTGAGTAGAGCCTTGGAGGATACAATGGATGTATCCTTTCCAGAACCAAGGGTCATATTGATTTTATTACGATTTTCAGAGCAAGAGGTAGAAGGTGTAAGAGGTGGGTAGGTAACACTCTGATACAGATTATATGGTAAAGAAATGACTGAAATGGAAATATGAGACACGGTCTGGAGTGTGAAGCTTGTTGGATACAGTAGGACATTTACCTTTGTGTTGGATGACTTACTCATTCATCAAGTGTCATTGATACAGGTATAGTATCTAAGATACATAGAGAATCAATACAAATATGTAAGAATAAGAGCCATTCCCCAAAGGATATAAGTAAGAAATTTTCAAAAGGAGATCACCACATGAAAGAATTCTTGGAAAAAATAATAGTAAGAAAAATCAAATGAAAACAATCCTGAGGTTTTTTTTTAACCTCATAACTGTCAGATTGGCAAAGATGATAAAAAATGAACATAACAGATATTAATATGACTGTAGGATAATGGGCACACTAATGTATTGGTGTAACTGTGAATTGTTTCAACCAAAGGAGCATATATATATTTATATATAGAATATATATATTTATATATAGAATATATATAAAAAGAAACATTGCATAAGTATTTGTTGTTGTTGTTCAGTTGTTTCAGTAATGTCTGACTCATTTGAAGTTTTCTTGACAAAGATACTGGAGTGGTTTGCCATTTCCTTCTCCAGCTCATTTGACAGGTGAGAAACTGAGGCAAACAGGGTTGAGTGACTTGCCGAGGATCATACAGTTAATGAGTGTCTGAAGCCAAAATTTAACTCAGGTCTTTCTGACTCCAGGGTTAGCATTCTAGCCATTGTGCCACCTAGTTGTCTTGATTATGTACAATTGTATCCACAATTATGTAAAAGAAAGTTATACTGATTTTAGAACTCTGAACAATGTACAAAAACCAATCTTAACTTCAGAAGACTTGATAGTAATTCATACCTTGTGTCCAAAGGCAAGGAGGTGGTAAACAATAAATGTTGGGAGACATGATGAATGGGTCACATATATTCAGACATGGCCAAATTGTTGATTTATTTTATATAATTGTACTTATTATTACAAGGGAGAATTCTACTGGGACCAGGATGGGAGGGGGGTATAGAGTTGTAGAGCAGTAGCAGGATTTGAGACCTTAGAGATCATCTAGGCCAATCCCTTTATGTCACAGAAAAGAGACTTATCCAGGATCATATAGTAAGTCTCAGAGCTAGCATTTGGACTTAGGTCCTCTGATTCCAAATCAAATACTCTTTCTATCTCACCATGTTTCACTCCTCTGCTTATAGAACCAGGCAGAAATCTCTTTAGGAATAGTCTATTCATCATATGGAATACACCAGCAAGGAGCTTCTTACTTATTCAGTTTTTAGTATTCTACTCATTTGTCCCCCTACCATCTTGCTTCCTTATGTCTATTTCATTGAGTCAGCTAATCCAACCCATCTGTCTCCACAGAGAGAGAACCCACCTTCTCTCCAGGTGATCCATTACACCCTGGGGCAAATCTCCTCGGTAAGACATTTTTTGCTGGCCGGAGCTTAAACTGGATCCTTTGTAACTTCCATTCATATTTGAGAAGAGGTTGGATGACTCCTTATCAGCTATCTATGATAAAATGTTTTTTGTTTTTATTTTTATTTTGTGTGTGTGTGTGTGTGTGTGTGTATAGGTTGGACCAGAGAACTGTTAGATTCCCCTCCAGCTCCTAAATTCTGTAATTCTGTCACTTATTGACTTCTGGGGTCCCTGTTACTCTAAAATCCTATGATCCGACACAAACCTGTGCTCCATAATGGGTTTCACTAGTTGGGATCTTCCATAGGCTCAGAAGGAGTTTGACTCAATAGTTATAAGTTGGGATGTTTGTCTACTGACTGCCAAGTTTCCAGGTGATAGATAAAGCTTTCTGGAAAGAGTGGCAGCCTTTGATGATATTTATTTTAGTGGGAAATACCGGCAACAATAATTGAGTGGAGAAAAAACAAACAAACATTGCTAAGCATCCATAGATTCCTTCTGTGATCTTTTCTCAAGGGTGACAGCATAGAACCATTTGAAGATAGGATTATTTTGATTGGTGATGATAATGACAGTAACTAGCATTTACAAAGCACCTTAAAGTTTGCAAAGCATTTTGAATGTGTTATCTCACATGAAGCCCACAACAGGAGGGAGGTGCTGTCATTGTCCTCATTTTACAAAGAAGGAGCCCAAGGTGGACAAAGGCTAAGTGGGCTGCCCAGGGTCAGTACAACTAGTAAGGGTCTCAGGTAGGATTCAAATTCAGATCTTCACTCTAAGTCCCATACACCATCCAGAGTGCTGCATAGCTGTCTGAAATAGTGATTTCTCCTATTTTACAGAACTTTAAAAGAAAATTCACCTGGATTATAGGGTATATGAGAGTAATAAGAAGTTGACAGAATATTTGTTGGGGTTTCCCCCAATGCCTCCTTGTATCATGGAGATGACCCTGAAATCTTTGGGGCTATGCTGGTAGAAAGTAATATTTGGCAGATCCTGTTAATTCAAGTATAGGCTTGTCAATAGACTATGTTTCTATCCTCTTAAGGACTAATCAATCAATAAGCACCTACTGTGTACTATAAACTGTACTAGGCACTAGAGACACAAAGACACAAATAAGAGTCTTTGTCCTCAAGGAGCTTAATATATTTTTTATTAATTAATTTTAATTTTCAACATTCATTTCCTTTTTTTGCTGAATTTTGCTTTTTGTTCCTTTTAAAAAATTTATTTAGTTTTCAACATTCATTTCCACAAGATTTTGAGTTACAAATTTTCTCCTCATCTTTCCCCTACCCCCACCCCAAGATAGAAAGTATACTGAATACCTCTTCTCCCATTCTGTTCTCTCTTATATCTTCCCCCATATGCCCTCTAACTTTCTAGTAGGGCAAGATGTATTTCTATATCTCAATGCCTGTACATCTTATTTGCCAGTTGCATGTAAAAACAAAACAAAACAAATACTTTTAAAACATTTGTTTTAAAAATTTGATTTCTCGATTCTTTCCCTTCTTTTCTCCTCACACACACCCACTGGGAAGATAAGCAATTAAATATAGGTTGTACATGTGTAGTTACACAAAACATTTCCGTAGTAGTTATATTGTGAAAGACTAACTATATTTCCCTCCACCCTATCCAGCCCCCCCCACTTATTCTATTTTCTCCTTTGACCCTGCCCCTTTTTCAAAAGTGTGTGTTTCTAACTACACTCTTCCACAATCTGCCCTCCCTCCTATTACCCCCCTTTTTCCCTTCCCCGCTAATTTCCTATAGGGTAAGATACCCAAATGAGTGTGCAGATTATTCTCTCCTTAAGCCAAATTCAATAAGAGTAAGGTTGACCCATTCCCTTTCACCTTTGTGCTCTTCTGTTCCATTGTAAGTCTTTTTTTGCCTCTTTTATAAGAGATAATTTACCCCATTCTATGTATGTATGTATATAAATTTATATTCCCATTAACTATCCTCATACTGAGAAATATCTCATGAGTTACAATCATTTTTGCTTCCATGCAGGAATGTAGATAGTGTTCCTTATGATTTTTTTTCCTGTTTTACCTTCCCATGCTTCTTATATTTGAAAGTCAAATTTTCTGTTCATCTCTGGTTCTTTTCATCAAGAATGCTTGAAAATCCTCTATTTTACTGAATGACCATATTTTCCCCTGTAACATTATACTCAGTTTTGCTGGGTAGGTGATTCTTGGTTTTAATTCTAGATCCTTTGTCCTCCAGAACATCATATTCCAAGCCCTTTCATCTCTCAGGTTAGAAGTTGCTAGATCTTGTATTATGCTGATGGTGGGACTGTGCTTGGCTCCCAGTCTGGTGTGATAGACCCTTCCTATTGGCCGGCCAGGCTGCCTTCAGCAGGAGATTTGTTTCTCTCTGTTACTTTGTGGGTTCTGTAGCATTAAAATTTGTTTAGAGTTATATTTTACAGGTATTAGAGGTGGTTGGAGCTTTCCTATTCTGTTTGCTCATTCTCCTGGCCAAATACTTGACTTTCTAGGTCTTTGTTTAGGTATGAGTCTGCTCCCAGTGGGGATGAGGGTGGGGGTGGGGTGAATGTACTCTCTCAGGCTTCAAGGGTTTTGTATTAACTGATCTATCCACCACCATCTTTGGGCCCAGAGCTCTGGAAGCAGCCACTGCTGTTGTGGCCTCCACCTCTGCCAACTTGAAAATCAGGCTGGACCATGCTCCTCTTTCACCCAGGTCCCACAGAGTTTTCTCACTGACCTTCTATGCTGTCTTTGGCATTTGTGGGTTGAGAAGTCTGGAAACCACCATAGCTGCCAGTAACCCAGTCCCCCAGTGCCTGGTCTGGCCCAGTCTGTGCTGGCACAGCCCACACCGGACCAGGCTCTGCTCCTAGCCCAGAGTGACAGACCTTCCTGTCAACCCTAAAGGCTGTCTTGGGCAAGAGACATGTTTCACTCTGTCATTCTGTGGGTTCTGTGGCTCTAGAATTTGTTTAGAGTCATTTTTATAAGTATTTGGAGGGCTTTGGGGGATATCTCAAACCAGTCCCTATTTTAATTCTGCCTCTTGGCTTCTCCCTGCGCTTACAATCTTTAAAAAAATGGTAATCACTTTTGTGTTTGTATCACCTACATTTTCAAGTATATCTCATCCTCATACTTCCTTAAGAGACATCCCTTACAACAAAGATGAAAAAACAAAAAACAAAAAAAAAATAGTTCACATTTTAGTCAAGTTTGAAATTATACTCAGTGGTCCAGCACCGGAACCTCCCATTCCTGCAAAGAACAGGAGGTACATGTCATATCACATTTACTTTTGTGGATGCTAAGAGCATTCAGGACCATTTCATGGCATTCATTTTCTATTGTTTTACTCTTTTTCTAGTTATGTTTACCATTTTTCTGATTATGCTTCCTTTACTTCTCATGAGTTCATAAATCTCAGTATTTTTCATAATTTCTAAGAATGTAATAATACACCTAGCACACAGGGTTACATGAGATACTTCTTTTAATAAAGATATGAACATAGATGAGTCTCTGCCCTCAGGAAGTTTTTATTAAAGTGGGAAAAGAGGAGGAGTCACAATACATCCTGGCATGCATGCATGCATATATTCATATATATATGCAAATACAGAATAAATGAAAAGATGATGTTATGCTGCTGGTCCTTAAGCTGAACCTTCGGAAGTTGGAGATGAAACACCACATGTGCTACGTTGATATGTCATAATTACTTGATTCATGCTGCAGTTGGTGGCTTCTACTTTTTTTCCAGTAATAGCAAACTATTACAAAAAGGAAGGTGGAAGGCTACCATAAATATCTTGGTACGAAGCCTGGAGGCCTTTCTTTTCATCCTTGACTTCCTTAGGGTATAGGCTTAGCAGTGGGAAGAAGGGTTAGCAGAAGGATTGGAGGGCATGAACATTTTCATCAAAGCCTTAGCATTGCTTCAAATTGCTTTCCGGAATGGCTGTGCTAATACCCAGTAAGAGCTTGGCTGTTTGTTTAGCCTTCATTTTCAAGAGGACTAATGACAATTTGGACAATGCCTTGACTCATGTGTGAATTGTATTTAAGTGAGGCAGAGTGGCACAAAGGCATCAGCCTCACTTTCTCTTCCTTAGTCATTGAAGCCCTGTGGAAAGACAAAAGTCAGAGATGACTGACAATGACCCTGGATATAGTGGGTGAATCTTAGTATCTTTGATGTCAAGCTCTAAGGGTTCAACAGAACATACTTCAGCTGCCTCCAAGGTTATGGAATGTTCTCATCTACCCTTTCTGCTGGGGGATATCTTCACATGCTTGGGGTAAATAACCCCCTAACTCATTGATGGGTTTGAGGCCTGTCAGTTATTCTCAGCTTAATTTAGCCCATCTGCCAAGATGGTTTTCCTGGGGTGTGGTCACTGCACATGCTATAACTTCTTGGGGTGAGAGTTCAGTGCCAGGTAGACACCAAAGATGGATGAACAACCCTGCAAAGATCTAGATAAGCCCTCACACCAGAGATACTACTCCTCCTTGAATACTCCATACACCCCTGCAAGCAGCTTGACTTGTGTCGGGGGGCTATTTCAATTCTGAGAGGCTTGGTACCGTTTATTATCTGAAGTAATAAAATGTCTGAAATACCTACCACATTCAGCAGCAGTCCATATCTGAGTCCATGAATAGATTACCAACACCAAAAAAGTCAGATTCTTGAAGTAGTTCTTGTGTGTGTGTGTGTATGTATGTATGTATGTATGTGTGTGTATGTGTGTGTGTGTGTGTGTGTGTGTGTGTGTGTGTGTGTGTGTAAACAGCAAGCAGGGACCTTTAAGTTCTATCTGGTGGTTCAAATCTGACCTCAGGTATTTCCTAGCTATGTGACCCTGGGCAAGTCTCTTAATCTTGTTTACCTCAGTTTCCTCACCTGTAAAATGAGCTGGAGAAGGAAATGGTAAACCAGCTCAGTATCTTTGTCAAGAAAACCCCAAACAGGGTTACAAAGAGTTGGACATGACTGAAAACAACTGAATGACAACAAGTTATGTGCAAAAAAATTAACAGAGGGAAGGCGCTGAAACGAAGAGAAGTTAGGGAAGGCCTCCGGTAGAAAGTGAGCCTTTAGTTGGGACCTAAAAGAAGCCAGAGAGGTCAGTAGTTGGAGTGAAGGAGGGAGCACATTCCAGACATGGGAATCAGTTTGAGAGAACGCCCAGAGCTGAGAGATGGAGTGTCTTTTTTATGGAGCAGCCAGGAGGCCAGTGTCCCTGGACTGAAATCTGTTCTGGGAAATAAGGTGTAAGAAGATTGGAAAGGCAGGAGTTTGTGAAGGTCTTTAAATGCCAAACAGAACATTTTATATTTGCTCCTGGAAGCAACAGGAAGCCACTGGAGTTTATTAAATAGGAAGGTGACATGATTGCACTTGGCTTTAGGGAAATCTTTTTACTGAACTGAGAATGGATTGGAATGGGGAGAAACTTGAATTAGGCAGACTCACCAGCAGGCTTTTGTAATATTCCAAGCATAAGATGATGAGGGCCTATATCACAGTAGTAATAGTGTCAGAAGAGAGAAGGGGATATGTTTGGGGAGGTTGCAAAGGGGAAATTGATAGGTCTTGGCAACAGCTTAGATGTGGAGGGTAAGAAATAGTGAGGAGTCCAGGTTGTGAACCTGAAGGACTGGGAGGATGAGGTTATCCCAGTAATAAGGAAGCTAGGAGGTAGGGAGGAAGATAATGAGTTCTGTTTTGGACATCTTGAGTTTACTGGACAACCAGTTTGAAAAGTCTGAAAGGGAGATGGAGATCCAAGATTAGAAGTCAGGAGAGGGATTAGAGCAGGAAGGGTAGATTTAAGAATCATCAGAAAAAAGATGGCAATTAGATCCATGGGAGCTGATGAGATCCCTAAGTAAAATAGTGTAGAGGGAGAAGAGAAAAGGGTTCAGGACAGAGCCCTGAACAAAACCTATGGTTAGAGGGTGTGATCTGGAGGAATTTTAAGCTGAATATTGTATGATTGGGACCAAGTTTGTTCCTGAAGACTACTTTGTGTCTTTACCAAAGTGGGGGACTATAGGTGTGGTATATTGCATTTTTGTCAGATTCTATTAATAAGTTAGCTGGTTTTTGCTGAACTGTTTCCTCCCCCCCCCACCACCGCATCCCTGCTGTGTTTCTCCCCCAAGGGATGTTCTGATAGGAAGGAGTAAAGGAAAGTATATATTTGGAAAAGGAGATAATGGAAAAATAAAAGAGAACAATTTTTTTAATATATTGAAAAATACACAAGGTAATTAGAGATGTCCTATTATGCCAGTTTCCTCTCTCTCATCAGGCCTGGGTGATATGGTGATACAGTAGGGGGACTGAACTTCTTTGGGTTCACACCAAGATTAGAGCCAGGCTCACATCTAATGTCCTACAACTAACCTCCAAAAGCATTTTAAAAAATTACTATGAAAAGAAAGATTGAGAGAATATGTTTATAGGTCCAAGAAGAATAGTAAAAGTTTGTAAGCATTTAGGGGTTTTAGTCCATAAACCTTTATATGCCCTCCATGCAACTGTTCACTTTTTAAAAAGGGAAGAAAAAATAAAAGGAACTCACACATGGATGTTAGATCGAAAATTTTCCTAATTTTTGTGCAAAATCCAATCATATGGGTTAATTAAATTGAGGTGTGCCTCATGGAACATTAGCCCTAGAAGGGGCTTTGAAGACCAACCAGTTCAAGTACTTTATTTGACACAGGAGCAAAATGAGTACCAGAAAAGGGGTCAATTGCTTAAGTTACCATGAAAATAAGGTCAGATCCGGGTTAGAAGATCAGAGCTCTGGACTTGGAGAAAAGGGATCTTTCAACTACATATTGGTACTTAAGTCAAGAGAGAAGTAATGAATCTTTGTCACTTTGTGTTTCACAAACTTTGAAATGTAACTGCTTATCCACTCATTCCTGTTCTGCCCTCTGGGACCAAAGAGAATTAAGCCTAAATTCTCTTTTATTATAGATAGCCCTTCAAAAATTTAAAACCAGTTGTATTATTCCAAGTCTCTAGTTCCTTCAAGCCATCCTCATAAGTGTCCCTGTTCTCTTATCAACCTAGTCACCCTCCAGTCCTCTCCTGGTTCACATCCAGTGGGTGCCTGCTAATTTATCAATATCCCTACTAAAATGTGGTACCTCAATAAAACATAATACTGTAAATGGAATCACCTCTCTTAATCAGAACAATAGACAAACAGGGGAGAAAAATCACAGAATAGAAACAGGGCCTTAAGTCAACAAACATTCACTTAGTATGTGACCAATCTTGAGCTTTGTACTATCACAGAAAGAGATTTACAAGACATGATCTCTCCCCTTGGGGAACTTACAATCAATCTATTTAGGGAAACAAAATGATGCCATCCTCTACATAAAACAGTGGTGGAGTATTTGGTAATACCAAAAATAATAGTGACTCATTTATCTTAATAATAACGGTTGATGTTTTATAAAGTACTTTCCCTATAGCAACCATGTCAGATAGGCAGGGTAAGTACTTTTCTCTCCATTTTTTATATGATGAAATCAACATTCAGAGAGATAACTTGCCTAAAGTCATTCAGTTAAGTAGGTATTAGAGCTGGGATTCAAACTCACATTACATTTCCTAGACTCCAAGACTGATACTCTTCCCATTACAACAGGGATTCAGATGAGAAAGATATCAGTGTGAATTAGAGTAGTTGAAAAATTGAGCAAAGAAAGAATTTTCATTCCTGGATTTTCTTTGCCATTCACACATCAATGAAAGCCAAATTGTACTTGCCATATTGGGTGACTGAGAACAAAGGTTTCTTGCAAAGAAAAAAATAACCTAAGCAGAAGCCAGCTGGTACTCTATGGTGGTACTCTCAATTTCTTGTCTTTCCAAACACTTTTGATAATGTCCATGTTCCCTCTCTTAAATTTATTTGAACTAGTTAAATGTTAAATTGAAACATGATACTTCTCTCCACCCATCAAGTTAAGTAGGAAAAAAAAAAGATCTTAATAACTGCTTATATTGCACTGAACAGAAATTCAGGTTCAGCCAAGTAACATTGGAGAGACAAACAACCATTCTCATAACCAAACCTAGGGCCTGAAAGGGGAAACATTTCCCACCTGCTAGGCCCTAATAGGGTTCAGACTGACATCAGTGGTAGACAGTTTGTGTCACATTATAATATCTAGTGGGCTTAGTGACTGGTGTAAGAACTAGCCTGGTCCTCTGGAAAGAGTATAGAATGTGAGTGAAATAGGCCCAGCTCCCATTCTTTCTAGCCTGTTTTCTCCCCTTGAGCCTTGTAAGCCTATAATATCCAGCCTACTGCTCCTGCCACAGTTTCCAGTGTGATATGACTCTGGGGGAGATGTTGCAATGGGGGCTCTCATGACCTTGCTTTCTGCTCTCATTTGTCATTTACAGTCAGTCTACTGAATTTCAATTTTCATTTCTTTTGGGGGTAGGTGGGTAGGAAGCAAGGCTAGAAACTCAAAGTATTGTCATAAGGAAGGGGTAAATGGAAGGGGGCCGAGCAGAGAAAATGTCATTTCATGTGGTAAAATATTAGGGCACACGGAATTCAGCCACAAGGAAAACGTATTTCACGAATGAGATTCATTTCCAGAGTGGGGAGTAAGACTTAGTCCACTGGAAAGATTTTTAATGCTATGAAACCAAGTCATAGATATCCTAAAGAGGGAAGCTATGAGAAAACTTGCTTTCTTTTTTTCCCCTCCAGCTGAACTTGACTCTTTTTTATGTATCATTCTCATTTTCCTACTGACTTTTAAAAATTATCTTTTGTTTCTATATCATCTTTGAATACAAATGTCTTTCCCTTTTTTATTCCCCCCCCCAAGAAAGTCATCCTTTATTAACAAAGACTAAAATAAAGAGAAAAATAAAAGATCAACAAAACAAATCAACATATCAACCAAGTCTGACGCTAACGTGGACTTGATGTTTCTACCTCTAACATGAAAGGAAAGAGAGACGTTCTCATAGCTCTTCTTCAGGGCCTGGTTTAGTTGTTATAAATTCACACCGTAAGCTTTTGATTGCTTTATTGTAGTTCTTTCTATTTACATTGCTGTAGTCATGCTTTTTTCTGGTTCTACTTGTCTTATTTTTTATTATTATTTTATACAAATGTTTTAATTTCTCTCTGTATCCTTATTATTTGGTATTTCTTATGGTGCATTAATATTCCTTTATATTCATGTACTTATTTATCCATTCTCAAGTTGTTGGTCATATACTTCCCTCTGTTTCCTATCCAGTATTTTTGCTATTACAAAAAGTGTTGCTCTAAATATTTCAGTGCATAAGAGACCTCTTTTTTTACCATTGACTTTCTTGAGACTTAAGTTGGCAGCAAGATTACTGGGTCAAAGTGTATAGCTATTTTAGTCACTTTCTTATCATTAGTCCAAATTGATTTTGAGAATGCTTAGACCAATTCATAGCTCCACCAGCAGGATATTATTGTGTCTGCCCCTCTGTATTGGTTATTCTCATCTCTTGTCATCTTAGCCAATTTGTTAGGTATGGCATGAAATCTCAGTTTTTTAAACTTGTTTTTTTCTGTTATTACTTATTAGCACTTTGGAGCAATCCTTCCATATGGTTGCTCATAGTTTGTAAAATTTCACAAAATAATTCTTTGTTCATATCCTTTCCCCACTTAACCACTAGGGTATGGTTTTTTGGTTTTATATGTGAGTTAGTTCCCTCTATAGCCTGTATATTAGAACCTTATCAGAGACATTTGAGGCAAAGTAACATCATTAAGGCTGCATCAGGATGTAGCAGACCCAGGATTGAAAACCATTTTCTGATTCCAGACCAAGTAATTTTTTTAATATACTGCTCTGTTTCTCACTTTTACAAATGTCTAGGCAGATTAGACTTCCAAAGTGATGAAGCTGATCTTCAAGATAGAGATGTGTGAAGGCTATATTCTTCATGGACAGATCTTGTTATATGTGACCCTGAAAGGGAGTTCAGGTAGATATGGGCAGTTGTTATAGGGAGGCAGTTGTTATAGGAGGTAATACTTAACACAAATAAAAGATATATGGGAGAAAAGTGATATTGGGAGAATTTTAACTGGAGAAATGGGTGTTAAAAGGAATTAATAACAATTAGTAATAAGGGATTAATAAAAGAAGGGAAAGATAAACAAAAGAATAATGAATTTGTTACCTTTCCCATTATGGTGGTCATCGTCTTTGGTGAACAGATGTAAGATGAGTGAGTGTGTGTGTGTGTGTGTTTGTATGTCAGGGGGGTGCCACAAAAGATATGTATTTCCACACAGGTTGTCTAAATGTGACTCATGTACCTATATTATTAATGGATATCTCTGGAATCTGGGCCATCCCTCTCCAATAGAGATTGTGATTTCTAACTTGGAGAGAATAGGAGAAAGGCTGTGACTGGGAGCTTGTTCCTTCCCTTATCCATCTCTGAGGGGCATCAGATGAGAATAACACCTATCTGCCCCCACATGAAGTATTGTTAGTCGAAAGATACAACAGGTTCAAAACAAAAGTTGCTTCCCGGAAAACAAGCTTCTGCTCACCTTGGCTAATACTCAGAAGCTGACACTCACACTTTCCCACCAAACTCTAGTCACACAAAAGAGCATAAAAGATACCAAATTGCTGATAAATCCATTCATTCAAACAAAACAACAAGCAGAAATGAGGGACGTTCTACCACAAGAAACACAAAAAGTCCTTTGCTCAGAGTAAGATGAGCTCCCAGCTCAAGCTAGGAGAAAAGCCCTGATCTTACCCAAAGGGAATGTCTCTGAAATCTCAAGGAAGACAAGTTGGAAATCAAATACATGCTGAAGAGATGATTTTCCCTACATGTATGCTGCTTCCAAAGTTTTTTTTTCTTTCACCCAAATAATGTCTTGAACCATGTGTATTTCTCCCTCAGTATCTGAATACCCCTTCCCCAAATCTGTTCTCTCTTATATCCTCCCCCATCAACCCTAACTATCTAGCAGGGCAAGATGATTTGTATATCGTAGTGCCTATATATTTTATTTTCCAGTTGCATGTAAAAAACATTTTTTAACATTTGTTTTTAAAACTTTGACTTCCAGATTCTTTCCCTTCTTCCCTCCTCACCCACCCCCACTGGAAAGACAAGCAATTCAATATAAGTTGTACATGTGCAATTATGCAAAACATTTCCATAGTCGTTATATTGTAAAAGACTAACTATATTTCCCTCCACCCTATCCTGCTTCCCACTTATTCTATTTTCTCCTTTGACCCTGTCCCTTTTCAAAAGTGTTTGCTTCTAACTACCCTCTCCCCCAATCTATCCTCCCTTCTATCATCTCCTCTCTTATCCCCTTCCCTCATACTTTCCTGTAGGGTAAGATACCCGATTGAGTGTGTATGTATTCCCTCCTTAAGCCAAATCCTATGTGAGTAAGGTTAACCCATTCCCTTTCATCTTCCTGCTCTTCCCCTCTATTATGACAGTTTTCATTTGCCTCTTTTATATGAGATAATTTACCCTATTCTATCTCTCCCTTTCTCCTTCTCCCAATATATTCCTCTCTTACCTCTTAATTTCATTTTTTAGATATCATCCCTTCATATTCAACTCATCCTGTGCCCTCTGTCAATATATAAATGTATACACATATACACACACTCACATATATATTTATGTACACATACACTCTCCTATACACACATATACATGTATGTATACACATATATACATATCCCTTGAACTATCCTCATACTGAGAAAAAGTCTCATGAGTTGCAATGATCATTTTTCCATATAAGAATATAAATAGTTCAACTTTAATAAGTTCCTTATTGTCTCTTTTCCCTGTTTACCTTCTCATGCTTCTCTTCCTTCTTATATTTGAAAGTCAAATTTTCTGTTCAGCTCTGTTTTTTTTCATCAAGAATGCTTGAAAATCCTCTATTTCAATGGATGACCATATTTTCCTCTGAAGCGTTATACTCAGTTTTGCTGGGTAGGTGATTCTTGGTTTTAATCCTAGCTCCTTTGACCTTCAGAATATTATATTCCAAGTCTTTTGATCCTTCAGTGTAGAAGCTGCTAGATCTTGTGTTATCCTGATTGTATTTCCGCAATATCCAAATTGTTTCTTCCTGACTGCTTGTAATATTTTCTCCTTGAACTGGGAGCTCTGTAATTTGGTTATAATATTCCTAGAAGTTTTCTTTTTGGTATCTTTTTCAAGAGGTGATCAGTGAATTCTTTTAATTTTTATTTTGCCCTCTGGTTCTAGAATATCAGGGCAATTTTCCTTGAGAATTTCTTGAAGGATGATTTCTAGGCTCTTTTTTTTATCATGGCTTTCAGGTAATCCAATAAATTTTAAATTATGTCTTCTGGATCTATTTTCCATGTCAGTAGTTTTTCCAATGAGATATTTCACATTGCCTTCTATTTTTTCATTTATTTGCATCTCTTTTATAGTATCTTGATGTCTTCTTATAGTATTTTATATGATTTCTCATAAAGTCTAAGCTTCCATTTGCTCTAATCCAATTTTGAAGGAATTATTCTCTTCAGTGAACTTTTGAAATTCCGTTTCCATTTGGTCAATTTGGTTTTTTAAGGCATTCTCATTGGCTTTTTTGGGCCTTTTTTTGCCATTTGAGTTAGTCTATTATTTAGGCTATTTTCTTTAGTAGTTTTGGGGGGTCTCCTTTAGCAGGCTGTTGACTTGCTTTACATTATTTTCTTGCATTATTCTCATTTCTCTTTCTAATTTTCCTCCACTTCTCTTACTTGATTTTCAAAATCCTTCTTGAGCTGCTCCATGGCCTGTAATCAGTTCATATTTTTTCTTGGAAGCTTTTTATGCAAGAGTTTTGACTACATTGTCTTCTTCCGATTCCATATTTTGATCCTTTTTGTCCCTCAAAAAAAGGATTCTACAATCTGATTGTGCTTCCTCTGCTTGCTCATCTTGTCAGCCAATTACTTGACTTTTGAGCACTTTGCCACAGTAGAATTCTGCTTCCAGAATGGAGAGAGCTGTGTCCCAAGTTGCTTGGGTTTTCACAGTTGCCAGCACTATGAGGAGGGCACCTTCTCTACAGCCACCACAAGCTCTAGCACACTAGCCACACATCCTAGAACCACCACCATGGACCATGACCCAGATCCAAGCAGGTCAAAGCAAGAACAATTACCCTCTGAATGGTTGCTTGGTCCCTCTACAATCTGCAGGACAGGAGCTCAGGAGGCAGCCATGTTGCAGCAGCTGCAGCCCTCTACCCCTGCCACCTCTTGCCCTGGGGGTAGGGTCCTGACCATGATCTTCTATCACTCAGTTCCAACAGAGTTCCCCACTGACTTTCATTTCTCTTTGGTGTTTATGGGTTGAGAAGTCTGGAAACTGCCACAGCTCCTGGTGATTCACTCTCCTGAAGTCTGCTCTGGCCAGTGTGTGCTGCTGGTCAGGGCCACCTGGTGTCTGGGCTCTGATGGGACTGTGCTTGGCTCCCAGCCTGGTGTAATAGACCCTTCCTGTCCACCTACCGGGTTGCCTTCAGTGGGAGATTTGTTTCTCTCTGTTACTTTGTGGGTTCTTTGCTCTAAAATTTGTTCAGAGTCATTTTTTTTTTGCCAGTATTGGAGTTGATTGGACAGGAGCTGAAGCAAGTTTTTGCTTCTACTCTGCCATGTTGTCTTTGTCCCTCAAGACATTATCTTAAAAAGCAAGAAAGAAGAAAAAAATGTTTCTTATTTTAGTTGACTTTACACCACTTCCCCACTGTGATTGTTTTCTAAGCAGGGTGTCTGGGAGTAGTGCGTGTATGTGTATGTGGTGGTGGGGGGGCGATGTTTCCAGTTTCCCACCTCTAAATTCCAGAGACTCTCACAGCATCTTCTTGCTCCTGCTTTCTGACTCTGGAATGGGCCCATTTGCATGTAAATGAGTTGCCAGATATAGGACTGAATCCACCAGTGGTGGGACCACTGGCTCCCCAGAGTCCAGCTCAGCTTACCAAGGGAGACTGCATCCTGACTGGACAAATCATTCCCACACAAAGTGGCTTCTTCCTAGTTTTAATTTCAATGCTGGTCTAACACAAAACTCTATTTCCTGTCTCTGGCATTGCTGATTTTTCAGAGATAGTAGATGACTATAGAGCAGTTTTCACTTTTCAGTTCAAGCTACACAAGACTGGCGCTATTGAAGCCTGGATGATGCTAAATTAAGAGAGAAGAAATACTCTCAGGTTTCTCTGGGATTAGCGATGGTGAGTGAATCTTGTTTGTTAGTCTATGGGGATGACCTCAACTCACACCATCTGTAGCCTTAAAGACTGCTCTTTGGCTAACCCCCAGTGTTAAGAAATATGGCTTAAATTCAACATGAAGTCTACATGGACAGTAAGAGATAGGGAATTAAGCTAATTATTAATAAAGTTGAGACTCAAATCACTTGAATTTTTTGAGGTGGATAGAGTAAGAAAATTGTAAATAGGACCCTTCAAAGGCATTATTAAAACTAAAATAGTTATCATCTTACCCAATATCGCATTTCCTTGAATCTCTTTGCCTTTATAAAGTTCTCAAGGAACACTATAGGCTAATAAGTTCATAAATCAAGAACTGGAAGGAATCTCAGAGTCTATGTAGTCCAGGGGTGGGTAACCTGTGGCCTCATGGCCATGTGTGGCCCTCTAGATCCTCAAGTATGGCCCTTATTCAATCAAAGGGCCTAGAAGATCACACATGGCCTGATCTAGTCCAACTTGCTCATTTAACAAATAAGGAAAATGAGGCCCACAGAGATTGAGTAAACTTCTCTAACGTCATATAGGTGGAAATCATGATAGGATGCTTAGGTAGAAGTAAATGAATGACTAATTGAGTTATTGGATTAAAAAACATTTATTAAGTGCCTACAAATGCTGAATGTCTTGCTGAACTCTGGGAAAATAGAGAAAATTAAGCTGTTTTTTGCTTCCAAGGACATTGCATTCTAATTGGAGGGTACAGCATATACAGTGTAAGTGGAATGGCCCGGTTGTCCTAAGGACTGTGCTTCACAGTGAATGGTGAGCCCCAGAAGCTTTTAGGAACCTTGAAGCAACATTAGAGATCATATTTGTTCAAAAAATGAGGAAAAAGGGACTACCATCTTTTATACAGATTAAATATCTAAGCCTCGAAGATATAGAGTAATTTTTCTAAGATCACAGGGAAAGTTCTGAAGCCCAGGGCTCCTGGATTCCCATCTAATGATTCTTTTCCCCTTTATCCTCAAGTTAATAGTTTTCTCTGTTCAAAACAATCTTATATTTATTTGACTATATTCTGTATATATTTATATATGGAATTGTTATCCCTCTTATTAGGACGTAAAATCTTTGAGCCCTGGAACTTTAAAATTTTTGACTTTGTGTCCAAAAGCGCTTAACACAATGCTTGTGGCACATAGTAATAGATCAGTCATTCACTCAACATATATTACCCACCTTCTAGATTACATTTTACTAAGCCAGGGATGGAGAACCTGTGACCTTGAGGTCACATGTGACCAGTTAGGTCCTCAAGTGTGACCTTCTGGCTGAATCCAAACTTCACAGAACAAAAGCTCTAGAGATACAACAAGAGGCAAAAGCTAGTCCCTGCCCTCAAGGAGCTTGAAGTCTAATGGTAAAGACAACATGCAAGCAAAGCAAATATATGGAAACAAATAGCAAATACAAGCAAACAATATATAAAAACAAATAGCAAATATGTGCAATCAAATAAAACCAATGATATACAGGATAAACAGGAAACAATTAACAGAGGGAAGGTATTGGAATTAAGAGGAGTTGGGGAAGGCTATCTGTGTAATCAGTGTATGTTTGTTTTTTTTTTCCCATGTTGCTTCTGAAAAAAGGTAGCTAAAAAGCTGAATATTATGAACGTAGTGAGACTCTGGACCCAGTGTATTTCTTCTAATTAACTTTTGTTTATTCTTAGTTTACATCATTGATTTCCACAAGATTTTGAGTTACAAATTTTCTCCCCGTCTTTCCCTACCCACTCCCCCAAAACAGCAATCCCACTGTATACTCTATGCCCCAATCTGCTCTCTCCTATATCTTCCCCCTTGACCCCTCTGACTTTCTGGTAGAGCAAGATGGTTTTCCTTTCCTCACTGCCTGTATATTTTATTTTCCAGATGCATGTAAATAACAATAATTATAATTATATATATACATATATGTATATTTTTAACATATGATTTTAGAACTTTAAATTCTAGATTCTTTCCCTTCCTCCCTTGTCACCCACCCCCACTACCAAATGTATTTCTTAAGGTTTGTGTATTCAGTACACAGACTGACTGATCAGATTCATATCTTCACCATGTATTTTAACTTTCCTTCCTTCCTTTAAGGCCCAATGAAGATGCCACTTCCTCTATGAAGCTTTCTCTGACCCTTTATGGGAACATAATCTCTCTTTCCTCATGTTTCTCAACACTTTGTCTAGCTCTCACTTTACAGTCTTCCTTGAATCAATCTTATTTCTCTCTTATCTTGCCCATTGCTTGCCTTTTCTGTGGATAAGAATGTAAACTCTTTGAGGACAGGGATTATATTATTCTTTATCTTCTAAGAAAATCCTCAGAGATGTGCCTTGGATGTTGTACATATCAAGGAGGCATTTAAAATGATTGTTGAATTGAATTGGGTTTTCCATTAAAGGGGAAAAAAAGCAAAATATTTCCACTAAAAGGAAAAACAAAAGCAAAATATGGTATTTTTGCCGTTTGCCAGACTTTTTGAAGGAAGCACAGAAAATGATTCTCATAGGCAGAGAGATGGTCAAAAACAAAGAAATGTTTCCTCCAGACTGACTGCTTACCTTGCCAAAAGAGGAAATCATCAGACTGTATCCCTGAAGCATGCAGGCTGGCAAGTGGTTCCCTGCCCCCTGTTCCTTGCAATCAATCCTACCCCATGTCAGTCATGGCCTTAGCACCAGGGGTCACAGAACTAGGCAAAGCCATTGCTCTCTCTTTGTGCTGGGGAGGGGTGGAAGGAGTGGAGGGAATATTTGTTGGTTCAGTGCTTCTTACCAGAGTCAGCAATGAGTACATGCTATAACTTTTGCTGAGGTTTGACAGGTTTCAATACATACCCAGGATTGATAACAACATAGGATGGGATATCATCTAATACAAGTCTCTGATTGTAGAGATGAGAGAACTGAGCCTTAGCAAAGGAATCACTCAGTCAAGGTCATAGAGCACATGAAGTGGTGGAGGCCAGGCTCAGGCCTACCTTCTCCCATTCCACATCTGGTGCTCTCTCCACTCTGCTACATTTTTTTCTTCTTTCAATAATATCATAAAATCATAGTTCTACAGCTGGGAGAGACCTCAGAGGCCATCAAGTTCAACCACCTTATTTTACAAATGAGGAAACAGAGCCTTCAAAAAAGGTAAATGACTTGCCCTTGGTCAGATATCAAACATCAAACAATTCCCATGGCAATACGTGCTCTAAGTAGGAGCTAGAGCGGCATTTAAAGTGTCATTTACACACAATGGAATGGTAAAATCCTAATCAGGCATAGTTCACTTTGCAGAGTTCTCCATTCTGATAATTAGTCCATGGACCCCATTTAAACTATTGAATCAGAAGAAAAGACAACAACATATATCCTTCTTCATGAACATTTATCAATATTGTAATGGATCTGTGAACTCACTGAAATAAGTGTGCCTCATCATCCAACATAATCCTTATAACCATCATGACCTTCGGGTCAGCTACGTTGGTGGGATTGGGTTGTCCCACGATTTAAAGCAGTATAGGTATTGCTAGGCTAATAATGGCATTGGCAATTTATCAGTAAAAAGGAGTTTTGCCTGAGTGGATATTGTAGTCTAAGCTCCTTCCCATATCCAGGAAAATAACAGTTTTTCAAGTGCTTTTGGGAAACTAACCAGCACTGAATCTGATGGTATATGTTATGTTCCATATCAGTAATACTTCATCTTTGTCCCCTCTTAATTTAGAAAGGCATAGGTTCAAATTTTGACTTTCATATTTACTATTGATATGACCATAGGCAAGTCATTTAATTCAAGGGTCAGTTTCCTCATCAGTAAAATTAAGAGTTTGGATTCAATGACTTTTAAGATTACTGCTAGCTCAAATTCTTTGATCCTTTAATCTTTGAAGACAAGATTGATCATTAGAACTATGTAGCATTGTGTTTAATTTTGTCTTCTTTCTACATTCTAATATCTTCTTCTCTTTGCATTGGTTCATATGTATCTTTCCTTGTTTCTTTGAAATCTTCATATTCATATTTCCAGAGTACAGTAACAGTCCATTACAAACACATAGAATTTGTTTAGCCATTTCCTTCCTGATATGAATCTACTTGGTTGAAGACAATCATTTTAATGAGGAAAAGGAAGTCTTTAATTTATCTGTTAAACTTAGACCACTTCTTCGTGGAAATAAGTCATTCAGTTAGTCAATCAATAGTTTTTTAATATGTTGTCATATGTAAAAATATATGTATTATATAAAATTATATTTTATTAGTTATATTATTATGTATTTTCCAATGTTTACCATGAGCCAATGGGATACATGGAAGATAAAACAGTCCAGCTCCGTAAGATCTTACAATTTAATGGAGGAGACAACAGGTAAATACCTATGTTCATGAAAAATACATATGGATTAAATGGAAGGTAATATGAGAGTAGGCACTAGCAATTTGGTGGGGCGGCAGGAGGGGAGGCAGAAAAGGCCTCCTGCGGAAGGTAGGATTTTAGCTGACTTTTGAAGGAGACAATGGAAATATGAGGCAGAGGTGAGGGGGGAGAACATCCCAAGCATAGGGAACAACCTTAGCAAAGGCCAGAGAAGGGAGATGAAGTATCATGAGAGGATCGGCAAGTAGTCCAGTATCCAAAGACCATATAATGAGTAGAGGGGATAAAAGAATAAAAAGACTGGAAAGGAATTATGTTGCAAAGAGCTCTAAATGCTAAGAGGAGGTTATATTTGATCCCCAAAGTCACAAGGCACCATTAGAGCTCATTGAATAATAAGCTGACATGGTCAAATCTATGCTTTTAAAAAATCACTTTGGAAGCCAAGTGGAGGATGGATTATAGTGGGGAAAGACTTGAGGCAGGGAGAACAGCTGGAAATCTATCACGATGGGCCAGTTGAGAGTTTGAACTAGGGTGGTGGCTATGTGAATGGAGAAAAGACACATACAAAAGACTGTGAAGGTAGAAACAACAAGATTTGGGAATGGATTGGTTATATCGGGCAAGTAAAGAATTGGGGATGAAATTGAAATTACAGTTCTGGATGATTGGGACACTGGTGATATCCTTGACAGTAACAGAAAAACTCGGAACAGAAATAGGTTTGGATATAGCAGGGGGGATAATGAGGAGGTTATTTTTGGACATGGTAGGTTTGATATACCTATACGACATCCCATTCAAAATGTCCAAATAGGTGGAATTTCAAACTGGTTCAGCCGTTCTTGAGAACAATTTGGAACTATGCCCAGAAGGCTATAAAACTATGCATACCCTTTGACCCAGCAATACCACTACTATGTCTGCATTCCAAAGAGATAAAAAAAAAAGGGAAAAGGACCTATTTGTACAAAAATATTTATAGCAGCTCTTTTTGTGGTGGCACAGGATTAGAAATCAAGGGGATGCTCATTAATTGGGGAATGGTTAAACAAGTTGTGGTATATAATTGTGATAGAATGCTAGTGTGTCATAAAAACGATGAATAGGAAGCTTTCAGAAAAATCTGGAAAGACTTATATGAACTCATGCAAAGTGAAGGGAGAAGAACCAGAAAATCATTGTGCACTGTAACAGTAATATTAGCTATGAATTATCAACTGTGATGATGCAAAAAAATAATCCCAGACAATTTTGAAAGACTCATGATGAAAAATGCTATCCACTTTCAGAGAGAGAACTGATAAACTCTAAATACAAATTGAAGTACAAAATTTTCACAGATATGTTTTGCATGATTCCACATGTATAATTGGTATCACATTGCTTGGCTTCTCAATGGGTGGGGCAGCAGTTGGAGGAAAGTAAAGAATCTGGAACTCCTAGTTTTTTTTGATGTTTAAAATAAATAAATAATAATTAAAACAAAACAAAATGCCCAAATGGCAGTTGCTGATGTGAAATTAGAGATAAAGAGAAAAACTAGAACTGGTTATATAGTTCTAGGAATCATCTGTAGAGAGATGATAATTAAACCCAAGGGAACTAATGAGATCAGCAAGTGAGATCATATGAACTATTTTACAGGGAAAAGAGAAGAAGGTCCAGGATAGAGCACTGAGGGAAAAAACCCATAGTGGGTATGACATGGATTAAGAACCAGCTAAGAAGACTGAGGAGCAGTCAGACAGATAGGAAAAGAATCAATAGAAAGTTATGTCCTCATTTTACAAAAGAATCTAGAGAAGAGAGAGTATCTAGGAGAAGATAATCATAGTGCTGAAAGATGCAGAGAGGATGCAGAGAGGTCAAGAAGGGTGAAAATTGAGAAAATATCACTTAATTTAACAATTAAGAGACCATTAGTAATGTTGGAGAGATTATTTTGAGGTCTGGAGGCAGATTACCAAGGGTTTACAAGAGAATGAAAGGTAAGTAAATAGAGGCATGGAATTTAGACTGCTCTCTTAAAGAGGTTAGCTACTCAGGGGACTAGAGATATGGGATGATAGCTAGTGAGACTGGTAGGCTCAATTGAGGATACTTTAATTTAAGGTCAAACATAATAGGGCCATAAATACATTCCTAGGCATCAGAGGAGGATCCAGAAGATAAGAAGAGATTTTAAAGAAGATAGGAGTGAAGGGGAGGGTTCATAATGGGATTGGTCTGCTGGAGAAGATAAGACCATGGGAGCATTTAGAGAGGTTGGCCTTGGTGAGGAGAAGGAAATCTCTTCATTCCAGACTATAGCAAAGGAGGAAATAGTAGGGAGAAATGCTTGAATAAAATAAGGAGGAGAGAAGAGTTATATAATAATATAATATTATTACTATAATCCTTGATGAATGGCTTCAATATTTTGGTTAAGTATAAGGTGACATCTTCAGTTGAAAGAAGAGGGGAGTGGGTTCTATACAAGACTTGAGAAGAGATAAGAATACTTGGAATTGTCAATATGGAGAATGGGAGATTGAATTGATTAGGAATGAATAGAATGTTTGCCTTGTTACAGTGAATGTCTAGTTCAACTAATTTAGAGAGGTACCAGTCATTATGGTTTCACAATCTTCTCCACCTCCATTTAGCAGAACATGAATAGGAGTGAAGGAGATAGGTCATGGGGATAAGCCAGGGTTGGAGTCTAGAAAGGCATGATTGGTTATAGGACAAGAGAACAAAGGATTTGGGAGTATAGTATAGGATTGAATTCACTGAGGGGTCAAGATAGGAAAGAGAAGAGAGTGTGGCCAAGACAGGAGTGATTGACTGGGAAAGAACAAAGGGGTTAAAGGAATGGGTGTCAAGATGAAGATAAAGACCAGAGTTAGAAATTTTAAGGTATAAGGAAAGATGTAATGATAAAATATTGTGACTGTAGGGCCCTGCCATGGGGCCATTTCTAGCTTTGTGCTGTAAGCTAGGGCATAAGACTCCAGCCATTTGCCTCCTGCAAAGTGAGTATAAGTAGACTGAAGCATGCTACTTTAAAGACGATTTGTGAGTGATAAGTGGTATGAAATATGTTATCCAGGATTCTGTCCAGAAAAGAAGGTGAAGTGATCATATATTGAGAGTAGAAATAACAAATGGAAAACTTAAGTGTTCCTTTATATGCTATTCAGGTCTAGGGTTTTTTGTAGCTACTACAGTTTGCTCATTTAACGTAAATTAATTTAGAGGACAAAAACATACAAAATGGATACAAGAAAACATATACCTTCTGCTTCACTATTACCCACTGAGCCCTCTTTTTTGTTCATCTTGGAAAAATGAAGTGGAACATAAAACTTCTCTCAGCAAGTCAACATTACTAGACAGACATAGACCATTCACCATATGTTAGGGGCTATATGCAGTCTATGTGAAAGCAAAGGGAGCTGAAACCTATTACAAATGCACCAATCTGGGTTAAGTAGACAAGGCAATGGTTGGTAGAACTTATTGAAATCAGGTGCAGTTCTCCTGTTAGTCACTCTAGTCGCTTCTATTTAATGTGTTATATCTTCTTTTCTGCCTCTGGATGAAGAAACCTGCATCACATTGGTACCCACAAAACTCACTAAAAAAACTGAAGTGTATTGGGTATGTTGTTTATGGAGAATCTGTGGAAAGCTGTAAATAATAATGGTGCAAGATACAACCTATTTATGAATAGTTTGTGATGTATATACATCCAAGAAGTATTCACACCATCTGTATCAAGGAGCTATTGAATTCTCACCTGGTATGCATAAACAACTGATAATACTAGAAAACAGTAAATACTTTTAGTGCATGATACCTGTGTATATGTATGTATATGTATATGTATACATATACACATACACACATGTACACATAATTTTATCTATATACACAAAAAACTGGACATTAAAAGAGGAGTATTAATCTCCATGAAATCAGACATAATTTTCCTTCTCTTGACCTTGTTACAAAGCTTCTCTCTGTCTCCTTGTAACACCATACACAAGTAGATTCCCAAAAGAATGCTACTATGAACAGTTTTTAAGGTTCAGATTACACAGTATAGTGAGCACTCCATTTATTCCATTACAAATCAAAGCAAACATTCACAACAAATAATGATATAATATTTGCAGCATTATATCTTATCTCAGAAAATCACAATATGGTGTTCATAATACCTTAACATTAGAATGGCCACACATTTTTCACTACAATGGTCACAATATTTAGAACAAGGAATAAAAGAATAATCATCTGGTTACCCTAAGGGGGAAAACCCTTCTTACTTAATCATTCATTCAATCAATTCACAATATATCAATCTTCCACTCATGGGGCAACCATTAACTTAACTTAATCAGTCACTTATTTAACAATCAGTCACTAAATACAATCATTAGAAAACTATACAAACCCTCCACCCCTTGGTGTCCAGCAAGCCTCAATTTCATCCAAGGGGAGGCCTTTTCTTCATCTTGATTCCAGGTGATCTCTCTGATTCCCTGGATCCCCTTCCATGGTCCCAGCTCCTACCTGAAACCACCAAACAGTCACCTGGATTCAGAGGCAGACAGCTGCCAGGTCCTTGTCCAGTCCTCTGGGCAGTCCCTGGCACGTACTGAAGTTCACAGGGTCCAGTACATCTCAAATCCTGCACCACATCTGTCACCAGGAACTCAAAGATCAGCCAAGACAAGAACCAACAAAGGTTTATCCTGGTCATGCTTCTTCAGTCCTCTAGCAGTTCAGTTGGCCCTAGGACCCAGGAGAAATCTTGGTCTTCCAGAAGGCCTTCCAGACAAGCCCTCTCAGCCTTCCAGGCAGCCTTCACCAGATTCTGGTCTCAGGAAAACTCCAACTCAGTTCTCAGTCAGTTTCCAGATGCTGGGAGAGAATCTCTCTCTCTCTCTCTCTCTCTCTCTCTCTCTCTCTCTCTCTCTCTCTCTCTCTGTCTCTCTGTCTCTCTCTCTGTCTCTCTCTGTCTCTCTCTCTGTCTCTCTGTCTCTCTGTCTCTCTCTGTCTCTCTGTCTCTCTCTGTCTCTCTGTCTCTCTGTCTCTCTGTCTCTCTCTCTGTGTCTCTCTGTCTCTCTGTCTCTCTCTCTCTCTCCTTCCCTCAGTCCCCAAATCTCCTTCATTCCTTAGAAACTATCAGTTGACCTTTTTTGAAGGATGAAGTTACTGAGAAAAAGGCAGACTTATCAACTACTGGACAAACATTACATGAGACTAAGGACAGGGGGCTATTTTTTTGGTGAGGAGGAGGTAATCAAGATAGGAGGTCAGTTCTGGGGCCAGTCACTTCCACATCTCCAGAAATAATGATGGTACCTATTTCAGCTGAAAGCAAGTTTTGCCTACCCCCTGTAGAATCCATAAAGGATCTTCATTTCCTCAATGGGACCTAGGGACAGAACATGAGATGCCCAAGACCACTTATTTTAGCTTTTTGAGCTTCATTATTACCCATTACTATTGGGTAAAAAATTCCATATGACCTTGAGAAAACAATGGGAGTTTACTCCAGATTTCTGCTCTTCTGGTCTGTGTGTCTAGTTGACTTTGGTTGGTGGCTTTTAAGAGTAGAAACTCATTTGAGGCATGGAAAGACATGAGTTGTAGTCAAAACATCCAAATCTCTTGGGTAGCGTCAGCAAAGAGGGAGCTTTTGAGACTCACCTATTGGATGTTGCAATAGGGAGCCCTAGTTTTGGATACTATGGTCCTCTGCCACCTGGGCCCTCAGTTGTCTGAAGTTAAAGGGTGTTGGTTGCTACTGAAACATGGCTAGAGGGAGAACCCTGGGCAAGTAAAAGGAGATTGAGGCATGAAGAACGGGAAGGTGTTAAGGACAAAGCCAGTTGGATTCATGCCCAGATTTTAAATGGAAACAGTTTATTCTTTGCATAAGAAAGTATATCTGGGTAGTTCTAGAGGGTCAAAAGATACCCAGATTAGTCAATAATAATAATAGTAATAATAATGATAATAATAAATGATGTTAATAATGAGCACCAAATTAATATGTTATTTTAAATGTGCTGAGCTCCTTCCCTATAACCAACACTTCGTAATAAATATTTAAAGTACTTTTATTCCCATTTTGTAGAAGAAAAACCTGAGATCAAGAGTTTAAATGACTTGCCTAAGTTCATATGCTACTGAGTTGGGATGAAGAGTTACAGCCATTTTTCAGGTAATGGATTCATACAAAGATGATGATTTTCTGATACTTAAAGCAGAGATAACCCAGAAAGAGCTTTGCTCTCAGAATCTGAGATAAGCAAGGCAATGAAATGACTACGTACTATTTTCTGCCTTTAGGGTAAACTCAAGGCAAATGATCTCATCCCACATGAACTCCTGACATGCACACATACCTTCTCTCCAGCTCTGGGCCAGTAGCTATGTTGGCTGCTAAAAACAGATTTATAACCTAGGATCCTAGAATTTTATTGCTGAAAGGGACCTCAAAGATCATTTAGTTTGACCCTGTAATTTGTAAAGGCCAGGTTGATGTGTGGAAAATGTGAATGTTTGACCTTCAAAGGACGAGGAGCTCAAAGGGATATAAATGTATTTAGGATTCCCTGGGGAACAGGGGAAAAATCACAAAGCAGTTTAGCTGAAAGGAAACTCAATAACCCAACTTCCTCATTTGACAGATGAGGAAACTGAGACCCAGGTAGAGAGGTGAAGTAACTTGCCTACAGTCCCACAGCAATTCAATTTAAATCAACAAGCAGGTATTACTAATATGTGATAGACACCATAAGGGCTGGGGACAAACTGACCCAAAACCCGAAACACAATGAAAACAAAATCCCTGTTCTTGAGGAGTTTATATTCTATTACAAGTTAGTGATACAAAAACAACTAGGACTAATGTTCCTCTCCTCCTCCCTTCAATTCAGCTAACTATAAACCTTAATGGGCGGCCAGGTGACCCAGCAGATAGAGTGCTTGCCCTGGAGTCAGGAGAACCTGAGTTCAAATCTGGTCTCTAACTTACTCTAACTCTAACTTAATAGTTAGGTAACACTGGGCAAGTCACTTAATACTGTTTGCCTTTGTTTCCTCATCTGTAAAATGAACTGCAGAAAGAAATGGCAAAACCACTCTAGCATCTTTGCCAAGAAAACCCTAAATGAGGTCACCAAGAGGCAGACACGACTGAATAACAAGAGCAATGGAACCTTAAAGACATAAAGGAGGGAATGTAGTAACAGTGGAATTAGAAACGACTCTGGAGTCAAAAAAAACCCTGTCAAGACGTGTTTCTGGTGCTCCCACCCTGTGTGCTCTTAGGAAGTCATTTCATCGCTTTTGGTCCCCCTTTCCTTATCAGTACCACAAGGGAGTTGGGCTAGGTGACCTCTGACGTCCCTTCCAGCTCTAGAGCTATGACTCTTTGGAAGTACAGAAGGCTCTTGCTGGGATTTCCATTCAAGTGAGCAAAGCATGATATTTTAACCTAGAGAAAGCTAGGGTGCATTGAGACACGAGAAAACATTTTAAACCCAGCTGAATAGTGAGGACCATTCAGAGAGAGGGGCCTCTTATCAGAGAGCAAACATCCTGGAAGCATTCTCTGTTTTAAGCTATGCTGTGTATGGCTTCTAGCATTCTCCTCCTGCAGCTCTGGGGGTTCCTGTACTTTCTTCATCCTCTCCCCGCTTTGAAGTCAGTGGGAACTCGATGCCTTGAGGGTGGAGGAGGCTCACAATGGGGTTTTGGTTCTAATAGGATTTTACTATGCCTGTATTTTAAATAAAACCACCTAGAATATAAATTCAACAGGATACAGCTCAATAATTTGCCTCCTTTGATTTTGTGAAAGATCTTTATAATATGATGCTCAGATGGAAATTATGCCTTTTAAAATAAACTGCAATAAAAGGAGTTACTTTAATTATTTAAGTCCTGCCGAAGGGGCTTAAGTCAAAAGAGGGTTAAACTGAAAAAAAAAAAAAAAAAAAGGAAAATAAGCTTCTCAGATCCATCGTCCACTCCAGCTCAAAAAGGAGGCAGAATTTCCATGAACATTAGAGCATAGCTAATGTGCTGTTCCCCTCTCCCCCAACTACCTAGAGATCATTGGACCTTGATTACTGAAAATGTCTTTAATTATTCGAGTAAGGATATAAGCTATAGCCATATAAGCCAAACAGTTATAAAATAATGGTATGTACTATAAATAAACACAATTTATTGTTATGATCTTCAAATGAGGAGAAAGTAGGGAAGGCGGCTACAAAGAGCAAATATGGTAAATCAAGTATGATATTTCTTCTTCATTGGAGTCAGTCATGATTGGATCATTGGATCCATTGGATCAATTTAATAAAATTTCCTAGAATCTATCTAACACCTATCCATGACTGTATACTTTTTACAATCATTATAATCATGATGGGATTATTAATATCATTATTTTCCATTGAAACAGCATCAATAGTAGAAGTAACAGTAGCACTGTACCATTAACATTCATTTTAGTCCATTGGAATATTTGTGGTAAGGGAAGATCAGTGAGGAAGGTCCTGGGAGGTATGGCTGGCAGCTGAGGCCTACCACTCACATATCCCCAGGCTGGGGTTGCTGGGACCCAAATCTATGACCCTCCATCAGGAAAGAACAGTAGTACTGACCTCCTTTGCTTTGCATATGCAAAAATGCAAAAGAGATTCTCTGTTCTTCCTCCTTCCTCCCTGGGCACTCAAAAGCCTGCTGAGAGTGGCCAATCAGATTCATTCCCTGCATCTGGGCAAAGTCTAAGACTTTTTAATAAATGATTGTGCATGAAAATGGGAGCCTTGGCTTTCTGCTGAGTCCACTAGTTCTTTACCTTCATTCTGGGAAAGTTCTGCAGAGGTAGCTGGTGCCCAGATGAGAGCTAGGTGGGCCTATGATTCTTTGTTATCTATCCCTTACTTGCTAGGATCACATCAATTGAGCTGGTTTTCTCCCTTCCCCTTTTAATTAAAAATAAATACAAGGTAATGTGGGGGTGGGGTATGGAGAGGCATTAGTTGCTGGAAGGATCAAGAAAGACCTTATATAAGAAAGTAGAATTTGACCTGAGCTTTGAAGGGAATTAGGGGTTTGAAGAAGCTGATGTGAGGACAGATTGCAGTGTAGACAGGGGGAAAGAGTCTGTGCAAAGTCCCAGGGTCAGGTGATAATGTCTGTGAAGAGCAATGAGATGACCATTTGGACTGGACCTTAGAGTGTGGGAAAGGAAGTAATGGATAATTCAGCTTAAGGGGAAAAAAAGATATGTTGGCACAAGATAGTGAAGGGCTTTACATAGCAAGCAGAAATGACTAAATTGGCCTCAGGTCTCAGAGTCTGGTTACAGCTGTTACCATTGAGGCATAGTCTGTGATAATTCTGCAGCTTATGGGTCAGTAAAAGCTGTATATCTATTAGAACCATCTGAGATCAGTCCTGCTGGGTGACATTAGAAAAATGACACGTACAAGAAAGAACTTCCCAATAGCTAGAACTGTACAGAAATGGAGGGGGTTATCTGATTTCTAAGGTTCCTCTGAATGGGCAGGTTATAGGAAATTTCTTCCTTTGAGTTGAGGAGTAACATCAAAAAAACATTGTTTTGAGAAACAAGCATGTAATGTGAGATCTAATTCTTGGTTTTGAAGAAGTAAAGTATTCTCTCTCCTCTGCCCCTCTCTCCTCTCCCATTCCCCACAAAACTGAGAGGCTAATGGGGAATTTGAATTCTACAAGTTTTCTTGACAAAGCAACTTGCAAAATCAACCACAACTATGACTTTGTTCAGGTGGCACAGTAATGAAAATATTCAGCATATAGTCAGGACTCAAATTTTTCCTCATTTTTTTCATGTAAAACATTTCCATATTAGTGATTTAATGTAAAAAGACTCAAATAAAAGAAAAAGAATGAAAGAAAGAAAAGTGAAAACTAACATGCTTTGGTCTGTATTCAATCAACATGTTTTCTCTCTGACAGAGGATAGTGTGCTTCATCACTAGTTCTTTGGTATTGTCTTGGATCCCCACATTGCTGAGAATAGCTAAGTCATTTAGAGTTCTTCATCGAGCAATACCACTATTACTATGTGCAACATTCTTCTGGGTCTGCTCACTTCACTTTGCATCAGTTCATGTAAGTCTTTCCAGATGTTTCTGAAATCATCCTTCTTTTCATTCTTGTAACACAATAATATTCCATCACAATCATATGCCACAGTTTGTTTAGTCATTCCCTAACTGATTGTCCCCCAGACATATATTAACTGGGTGGCACTGGGTAAGTCAGTTAACCTGTCTGTGCCTCAGTTTCCTCTTTTATGAAATGGAGATAATACTAGGACCTACTTCATAATGTTTTGAGAATCAAATTTAAAATACTTTATAAACTGCAAAAGTGCTATATACATGCTAGCTATTATGATTAGTCTATGTGTGAGATGCCATACCTCTATAAAAATACTCTTTAAACATCCCCTGTTCTAAAAACAAACTTGTTTTATATGGCCAAGTTCACAGGATCATAGATATAAAACCAGGAGAGTCCTCAGAGACCATTCCCCCGCACCTCAATTTTACATGTGACTCATGGCCCAGGAGTCCCCTTCCAAGGAAAGGGGATCTTTTTCTCGACTTGTGCATAGCCTGGATTCATCTTAAGGCTGTCTTGATACCCAGAAAGGAGAATCAGACTTTCTTTGAACTCTGGTTCATTATAATCCCACTCTATAGTAGAAGGCTGAGAGGGAAAAACAATATTTAAAATAAATCTTAGATATGACTTATGTTTAGTCTTCCTAATAGAAAATAAAAGATTTCTTTCCATAAGAAATATCCAATATACAAAGGATATGTATAGTAATGAACAGTGGTTTTTGTACCACAAAAGAGATACTTTGACACTTTTTTATTATATAAAGTCAAGAAACTAGAGATTATAGGATGAACTTTTTTATTTCAAAGTAAAATTATGATATTTATTTGTAATTATTTGTACTTTTAAGTACATATGTACTTATAGGAGAAATTGTTATAATGAAATTATTTTTAGAAATTGTGCCATTTGATATCTCTGGTCCTTTTAGTGCTAACAAATCCCCAAAGAGGAAAAGTAATAGCCTGTCTCATCTGTTATATTTTCTTACGAAATAAAGGCAGCTTTGTGAGACTGTTGGGCAGATATTTTTCATCCACCTTGGATGTATACCATCTGACCCAAGTCCTTATCTTCTGGCCATCTGGGCCTGGAAGGCCATTTAATCCATTCATATTCAGTGTTGGTAATGACTTCTCTTACAGGTGGCATAGTTGTATGAATCCCCTGCTCCTTTGGGGCATCGGGCACTTACTTCACTCTCTCCCTTTTAAAACTCATGAGGTTACCAATGAGGCTGGAAACGTCCACTTTTCAAGACCTAGTGTTCTGGTCTCTGGGAAAGAAGCAGAAAACTATATGCAATTAGGATTCTGAGATCCAATCTCAGGCTTGACTAAGCAAACACACGTACTCTTTGCCCTTTGCTTGTATTTTTACCACCCTTGCTGTTGGGAATGGTGGGGAATGGAGGGGAGAGATTTTTTCATAATTTTATTGGAAGTTGAGAAGAGATCCGTCAGTGGATCTGTCCAAAGAGCAGGCATCCCTAAAGAGAAGGAGTGATGTCTTTTTGCAGTTCTTAGCCTTCAGTGAAAGGCGTTTCTTCTGAAAGAATCTTTCTCCCATGATCCTCAGAAGCCAATCATGAGGGCACACAAGGATGAATCAGGAATTTCTGTATCTTCTCAGGAAAAAAAAAAAATTAAAGCACCCATCCTCCAGCAGGAGGCCAATGTGCACGTCTGCTCCTCTGGAGCTAGCGAAATGTAGGATTCTCCCTGCTATGTTCAGATGAGGAAACTGAGGATCAGTGAGGCCAAGTGACTAGAGTTTTTTGGGTTTTTTTTCCCATTGTACTGCACTGCATTCTCAGTGGGGGATCTTGGCCCTTAAACAAGTCTCTCTACAGTCTCTAGTGTCAGAAAAGCTGCTTGGATCACTAACAGGAAAAACTGAATTAAAAAAAAAATCACTACAATTATATACCATTACCAAGGTTGTTAATAACTGAAATCAAAAGCTCAGAGCTCAAAGTGAAGCTGGAATTAAAAGGGCTGGTGGAGTTATATATGGAGAGAAAGAACCTGAGACTAGCCTTGGTGTTCATCTATCAGTCCTCTGGCCAGAACCTCTTCTAGGCAGTTCCTGGGGTTTCATAGAAAGTGTAAGTCCTTCAGCCTCTCTCTTCTGTGACAAGTACTTGTCTAGGCTGCCAGACAGCAGATTTAAGAGACAAGAGGAGGACAGGCGCTCCTGTGGGGGCTGCCCTTCCATTTCTTACCAGCTGCTTCAGAAAACTCGGCTCCCACTGGCCTTGAGTGTCTGGTTTATAGGTTGCCTAAGCCCAGTTTTCCACATTAGGCAGCTGCAGTGGGAGACTATTACCCCTTTAATGGGAATCTCTCCAACAGGAGGGGTCAGAGGCTCCCAGCACTTTTCCTGTGTAAAATTAATTGAGCTCTCAGGGTCAGGAGGTTACGAGCAGGGCTCATTATAACAAATGATTTCTGTTTGAGTAAAAAGACCTTTGGGGTCATTTCAGAATTCTGCCTAAATTCGGTAATTATGTCTGCCTCGGGCCTTAAGCAAACAAAGAGGACCAACAAGAGAAATAAGGGAGCTGTGAGAAGAATCCAGGGAGGGAGGGGGAAGAACAACATCATGGAGCAAGACGGGACATTTTAAGCCAGAGCTGGGAAGCAGGCCTGAAGAGGCCCACAGCCCAGTGGAGCTGAGCGCTCCAGCATCAGGGCCTCAGAGAACCTGGAGACAGCTTCCAGGAACAGAGGAGGGAGTGAGGGGGGAAGAGAAGGGCTCCTCCTCACATCCTTGACCCTTGGCAGAGTTGGTTCAAATTCCCACCTAGACTGGACACTGGCAGCAAAATTGGGGTGGGGGTGGGGAACACACAATGAAAGGCCCCTGACTTGTTAAGCTGAGACTATGGCAGAAGGGTTAATTACTGAGCCTCTCAGCTTCCTGATTTTTGAGGCATGGATGGTTAAGAGACTCTGCAGAGCAGCCTCTGAAAAATGGGACTTTGGGAGGATACAAGCTCTCACATACAGCTTTGTGTGTGGTTCCATTTGAAAGCCAAAAAAGGAGTCAGCTTAGGAAATTTCTGGATTGGCCAAGATGTACACTCCAGCGTCTGAAAAGCCCACCAGCTCCTGGGACCTGATTTTAGCAGAATTCAGCTGTATCCGTCAATCATTCAATAACACTGATGTGAGAGGCCCTCGCATGTAGGGAACTGATACAGATATTAATTTACATGTACAATATTGCAGTCATGAAAAACCGGTTACCTTATCTGAATATGCCTATGTGGATGAATGGATGAATAAAAAAATAAATACTATGTTCTAAGAACTGTGCTAAGGGCTAGACATACAGACCCCAAAGCAGAGACAGTTCTTGTACTAGAAAACTAATTCCTGTGTTCTAACAAGGAAAGATAAACATTTAGGTGTACGGTGGCCAGGGAAGGAAAGGAATAGCATTTATGTGCCAGGCACTGTGCTAAGCAGTTCACAAATACTATCTCATCTGATCCTTACAACAACTCTGTGATGTAGGTGCTATCATTATTCCCATTTTCAGCTGAAGAAACCGAGGTAATCAGCAGCTAAGTGACTTGTCTAGAGTGATACAGCTGGTAAATGTCTGAGGTCAGATTTGTACCAGATTCTCCTGACTCCAGGGGCCACTTAGGGAGTGTCTTTTTGAGGAGTCTCAAGAATGGCGAGCTCATATGTAGAGTAGTCAGATGACACACTCTTATAACCGAAACCAAAAGCTCAGAGCTCAGACCAAAGCTGGAATTAAGAGGGCTGGTGGAGTTATATACAGAGAGAAAGAACCTGAGACTAGCCTTGGTGCTTGTCCGTCAGTCCTCTGGCCAGAGCCTCTTCTCTGCCTTCATAGACAGTGTAGCTCCTTCAGCCTCTCTCTTCTGTGGCAGGTCCTTCTCTGAGCTTCCAGATAGATTTAAGAGACAGGCAATTTTGTTATGGACTTGTATGAGCAGGGAACGTTTCGTTCTTTATATTTGTATATCCAGCAGCTAGCACAGTCCTTTGTTAGTAGTAGAGGGTTAATAAACACTTATGGATTGATTACTGTGTCCAGAAGATGCGTCCTGAGGTAGGTGTTGTATGAGGGAGCATGAGTGAATCAACAAGCCCTGGCTAAGTGGCCTTGGCGGATAGCTGGATGGCTGGGCAATATGGAAATGTGAACCAAGGTCCTTGGTCAAGAGCCAGCCAGGAACAGAGAGATAAGTGGGCTGGTTTACACTCAATCACCATTCAGGAGGCCAGGAGGCAAAGACGAGTGTATTGCCTTTCTGAATGAATTTGGAAGGTCCTGGGTACAGAAATCCAGGTCCATTGAATAGAGGCTGGAACTCTGTGATAAGAAACTAGTCTGTCCCCTTTTCTCCACTCACAGGGTGATCCCTCTAGTGTAGGCCTCCTGACTGAACTCCCAACTTCCAGTTCCCCTCTTTCACCATCATCTATCCTCCACACAGTTGACAGAATAAGTTTACTAAAGTATGAGACCAACCATGTTACTACCCTGCTCAAGTTTCAGTTGTCTCCCCATCACTTCTGGAAGAACCCATACTCTCTTCAGCTTGACATTGAAAGCCCTTCACAATCTGACTTCAGCCTCAGTCTACCTTTCCAGATGTATTTCCTATTTTCCTTTTTCATATACTCTTTGTTCCAGGAAACTAGATTATTTGCTATTTCCCCATGATCCAAACTCTTCCTCCAGGTCTTAGCACATCTGGTTCCTTCTGCCTCTTATAATGAACTCTTTTCTTACCTCTGTCTCTTAGAATCTTAGAATCTTCTATTTCCTTCAAGGTTCAGTTCAGATGTCTTTTCCCATCAGAAGTCTCTCCTGACCCAACCTGGTTGTTAGTGTCTCCCCTCTCCTGAAACTATCTTATTTACTGAGGTAGTTATGTCTTCCAGGGGAATATAAGCTCCTTGAGTTCAGGGGCTGTTTTCACTTTCTCTTTGCATCCCCAATAAATAAATAAGTAAACAAATAAATGAATGAATGAATGAACAGATAAATAAATAAATAAATGAATATATATATAAATTATATACTATATATGAGAGTATAAGTGAATTGATAAGCATATATGTGTATGCATGCACATATATGTATGCATATATATGTGTGTATACATAGATGCATCAATGCCTATATGTATACTGCATGCATATATTGATATGTATGCATATAGTTATGTGTGTATGTATATGTATTTTGCACATATATGCACATACATATACATGTATGTGTATATACACAAATTTTGTTTTTCAGTCATTTTCAGTTGTGTCCCTATTTGGGATTTCCTTGCCAAAGATACTGGAATGGTTCTCCAGATTGTTTGTCCATGGTTATACATCCAGAACATGACAAAGGAGAACTTGCACTCGGGTCCTTCAGACCCCAATGCCAGCCCTCTTTTCATTATACTGCATTAGTGCTTAACCCATGTTATTCCAGCAGGACTCCAAAGAAAGGATATGAGAAGACATTCCTCCTTTCCCATTCCTTTACAAGGTCAGAGGCCCATGGGTGTGGAGCATTGCATATATTTGCAGACTTTCCCACGTACCATTTAGTTTTTCTTTCCAGTTTTCTTTCTCTTTTTCTTCCCTTTTTTCCCTTCAAAACTATTCTTTATTATGTAGAATGACTCTTGAGGTAGAAAGAAGAGCAGAAAACCTTGGGAGAACTTTAGGCTAGATAAAAGCAAAAGATATCAAGAAAAATGTATTAAAAATGCTTCTTAGACTGCATTTGGTTGTTGGAGGCAATATAAACTCAGGTAGACGTAGGAGAACAGGGCAAGTGGACACAGGGATACTCATAAATAACAGACTGAAAAGAAGGTATGACAGCAAGAAACAGACTTCCACCCGAGGAAATGCAGGTGCTCCTCATCGTAAGTAAATAATATGTGAACCTTTTATCTGGAAGGATTTATTAGAGGGAATGAGTTCACAGACCAAAGCTTCAAAGTTATTATACTTTCAGGTACCCTCAGGCAGATATTTCAGAATTGTCCTATCCCATTCTGTGTGTTCCACTAGCTGTGTTCTTTGGCTGCTTTTGAGGAATATAGTAGAAAGAACATAGAATTTGGATTCAGAAAATCTGGGTTCAAGTTTTCGTTCTGGTACTTCATAATAATGACAACTACAACAATAGTAACTACAGTTTATATAGTCCCTACTATGTTCCAGGATGATCCTTACAACAACCCCTGGGAAGTAGGTGCTATTAGTACAGATGACAAAACAGAAGCAGACAGAGATTAAGTGACTTACCCAAGGTCATAAGGCTAGTAAATGTCTGAGTCAGTACAGACCTGGCACTTTATCCACTGATATACCTAGCTTCCTACTAACTAGTTATGTAAGTCTACTCTCCTTCTCTGGGCCTAAATTTCACCTCTTGATAAAATGACAAGAATATACTAGATAATCTCTAAGGTTCTGGATGTTCAATCATAAAATCTTACAACTGACATAGACTTTAGAGGATGTTGAGTCCAATATATACAGTAGATGCCCCATTCAACATCTACAACAATACATCATTTAGCCCCTTCTTGAGCTTAATTGTAGCTTTCTGGTGAAGGGTGAGAGGAAAGGGGAAAAAGAACAAAGTAAAAAGTGCACAACAGAGAACAAAAGAAAATTTACAAGGAAGCAAAGACCAACAGTTCTCAACACAATGCACAGTATTTATTATATAAGCGTTCTTGAAATGGAAATTCTTTATATTTTGAATCCTCTCTTATGTTCTGTTGTACACATGGCAATGTGTTTTTTCTTTTCTTATTTTGTATTTAAGTTTCATATTCAAATGGAATTAACTTTCATACCAGATACTGAAGTCCTTTCTCAAACTAAACTGCCAAGCATTCAAACTCTATTGCAGAGAACACAGTTCTAATGGGCTGGCCACTTTGTTCAAATGCGAAAGGTATGCTTGCCAAAAAGACTACTTTATGGAGAACTCACACAGTAGTCAGAAGAAGCCATACAAGGACACTCTCAAGGTCTCTCTTAAGAGAGACAATTGATTTGTGACATGGGAGACACTGGCATAGAATGGCTCACCATGGTGTGCCCACATCAGAGAAGGTACTATGCTCTATGAGCAAAGTAGAAATGAAATAGTTCAAAAGAAATGTGAGATATGCCAATTTCAAGAATCTACCCCCAAATGGATTATTGGTGTTCAACCTGTGGCAGAGCATTCCAAGCTCATATTGGTCTGATCAGCCATAGCTGGACACACTCTAACTTGACTCTAGCATAGTGATATCATTTTGATCCTCTTTGAGGATTAAAGGCAACAACCATTTAAGTTCATGTTTCTTTTACTTTCTGATTGCGTATGTTTTAGTATTTAAGCCTAAAATAAATGAAAAAAAGTAATAGTGTAGTGATGGTGACTACACTCCCTCCTGAGATTTCTAATATTCTTTATGATATTGAATGGAAAGTTGCTTCTCTGTAATTTCTTCTCATTGAGTTTACTTCTATTGCCTCTTCCACATATAGCCCCTTGATCTGAAGGGAGTAATGATGTCCTCTCAAGGTTTTGTCTTCTCCAGACTACATTACCAATGCTTTCAACTCTTAATCATATGGTAGAGCTTCAAGACCTTTCACCAACATGTTAGACTTCTTCAGAGAGACATCCTTTGGTCAATGTCCCATCAAAGATGCAATCCATGTAATAAAACACAATACTCCCGATGTAATTTGATTAGGGTGAGGGTCTCCCCAATTCTGGCATGTGATTTGTGATTTTTATTATTGCAACCAAAGACTGAATTATATTATATATATATATATTTATATATGTGTATGTATGTACGTATGTATATTGAGCTGCTGAACTTTTAGTCCGCTTAAATCCCAAGATGCTCTTTCTTTGTTTGTTTACTTTTCATATAAAGGGACAGAAAAGCCAATTCTCCTCTATCCCAAACTCATATAATTTATTTTCTTTTAAACCAAATGTAGAATTTTTGCATTAATTCTTATCCTTGTGAAAAATGTAAATATTCTTCTTCCATCTCCCAAGTTTGTAACCTTACAGTTATTCTTTAACTCCCTTATCTCACACATCCAATAAGTTGTCACCTCTTGTCATATCCACTTTTATAACATGTAGCATCTCTGACCTCTCCACTGACACAGACGCTATTTTAGTTCAAGTCACATGGACTACTGCAATAGCATTCTCATTGGTTTCCCTGCTTCAGGTCTCTGCCCCTCCAATCCATCCACAGTTACCAAAGTTATTTTCCTTAAGGACACATCTGACCATGTCACTCCCCTATTCATCAAGTTCCAGTGGTTCATTACTGCCCCTGGGATAAAACATAAATTATTCTGTTTGAATTTAAAGGACAAGTTGGACAATTTGGGTACAACATACTTAACCTCATTGTACATACTATGCTTCCCTCACTCTGGCACCCAGGCAAAATAGTTTTCTCTCTGTTCCTTATACATGGAACTCCATCTCCAATTCCCTGCCTTTACCCTGGTTATCCACTTTCCCTGGAATGTCTTTCTTCCATATTTCTTCCTCACAGAATATCTTTCTTCCTTCAAGATGCAGGTCAAGTGCCAGGTTTAGTAGGAAACCTTTCATGATAACCCACCCCCATCCTCTCAATTGAGAGTCAATAACATTTATTCCTCACTTGCTATATTCCAGATGGGCAACTAGGTGGTGCAGTGGATAGAGTGCCTGGGCTGGAGTCGGGAAGATTTGAGTTCAAATCCAGTCTCAGATACTTACTTACTCTGTGACCCTAGGCAAGTCACTTCACCCTGTCTGCTTCAGCTTCTTCCACCGTAAAATGAGCTGGAGAAGGAAATGGCAAATCACTCCAGTAACTGCCAAGAAAATGCCAAATGGGTTCATGAAGAGTCAGACACAACCAACATATATTTTTTTCCTTTTTGGAGGGTAGACGGTAGGGCAATTGGGATTAAGTGACTTTCCCAAGGTCACATGGCTAGTAAGTGTTAAATGTCTGAGGTCCAATTTGCACTCAGGTCCTCTTGACTCCAGGGCCAGTGCTCTATTCACCACGCTGGCTAGCCGCCCCATTACAACACATTATAAGAATTTATTTAAACACCAGGGATATAAAAAGAGACAAAATTAAGTCCCTGCCCTCAAAGACCTCACAATGTAATGCCCTTTCTTCCTAAATACATGATATTTATTTTTATTCTGCCTCCATATATTCCATATGTGCTTGTGTGTGTACATGTCTAATGGAATCTAAGCTTCAGGAGAAAATAATAATAATGATACCTAACATTTATATAGCACTTTAAGATTTGCAAAATACTTTATATATCTTATTTGAAACTAAGAATTTTTTCATTTTTGTTATCTTTTTCCTAGCACCTATCATAGAGCCTACTACGTAATACCGAGGTGATAAATTCTTGTTGATTGGTTTAATTTCATCCCCTTAGTTTTTGGTGCATCATTCCATTCTGTTGTGATAACATAGCACCATTCTGTCAGTGTTCATATTGGCTTCCAGTCTCATGTGATAAATTATATTGTAACGGAACAGACAGGTGAAGCTAGAGATCTGGAAGTTTCTAGTCGTACATACCTCCTCCTAAAATCATCTTATGAACAATCAGGAACTCTACCAAAATAAATGAAAGCTCAATAAATAAGAGCTGAACAATGAGAATGTATTGTAAGGTAATTCCTTAAGGTGGGGCCAGAAGTGAAACAAAACCACAAAGGGCCTGGCCACTGGTTTTGATCAATAAAGACTTGCCTTGAACCAGTGTCCGGAGGAAAGGACATGGGTCTGTACCCCTTAGCAGTCATTTGGTTTGAGACTGTGGCCCCCTGAAGCTATAATTGCTTGGCTCAGTATCTATCCTGACATTCACCTTCTATATAATGTAAACTCCTTGGAGAAAGGCAGTATATCTTTTTTGTTTCTGTATACCCAGAGTCTAGAACAATGTCATAATTAGTTTTTAATAAATGCTTGTTAAATCAGTTTTGGAATGGTTCAGTCTTCTATATTTTTAATTATTTAAAGATTTTGGATATCAAGTTTTCATTACAGATTGTTAATGGAAGGATTTTTTTGTAGTCTAATTGTTTTATACTTTTTCTATGCTGCATTGTTTTCATTTATGCAAAGGCCTTTTATTTTTATATTGACTTATAACATTTACCTTACATTGTGTATTTATATATTTTATATTTATTTTATATTAACTTTTATATCAACTATCAACTGTTTTGTCTTTTATGATCTCTTCTATCTATTCATTTACAACAATTTCTCCCCATACATAGACACATTTATCCTTCTACTCTCCCATATTTTAACGTGACTTGTTATAGTTAAAATATTTGTTTTTAATTAATTGTGGTATATTGAATAAGCTGTTTCTCTAAATCCACTTTCCTCTAAATTGTCCAAAGTTCCTCAGCAACTTTAATAAACATGTTGCTTTTCTTCAGTAATTTATGTTTTTGGGTTTGTCAAATATTAGACTGCTCTGAGCATTTGTTTCTAAATTTTATTTGTTTAAATTATTCCCCCAGCATTCTTTTCTATTTTTAATTCTGTATGAAAGAATTTTGATAAATACTGATTAATGATATGAAATTTGGTAATGTTACTTCTCACGTGTATTTTCATTATTTTGCTTGCTATTATTGACCTTCCTTCATTGGTATTTTGATGAATATACTATTAATTCTTTAAATTAATTTGAATATTACTATCACCTTTCTATATTAGCTGGACCTAACCACAAACATTCAATATTTGTCCACATAACTATTCCAATGAGCTATTTTTTATTTCTATAAAAATATTTTATTGATACATTTTTCTAAGTCCTATGCATCATGTTAATTTTGTTTTTTTTTTTCTTGTTTGTTTTGGACTTGATCTGTAATTTCAACAACATAGGGAGGAAATTTCTAGTGAGGAAAGCCTTCTCTACCAGAGCAGATAAACAACTCTTAGGTACCTTGAAATATCCAAGAATTGTCTGGGACACAAAAGTTAAAAGACTTGACAAGAGGTCCTTCAGTACATGTCAGAGACATGACCATTAGATTAGATCCTAAATAAAACACTTAGTTGTTACTTTAAATTACATTTCTCTTTCTGTCTATTTTTTCTGGATTTTAATTGGAATATACAGGAAAGACAATGTTTTATTGTGGGTGTATTTCTATCCTTCTACATTACTCAAATTATTTACTATTTCAATTTTGTTTTTGATTATTTTTGGTTTTCCAAATAAACCATTGTATCATTGTAAAAAAAAAGAGGATTTGAGTTATCTTTTTTAGAAATTCTTTGAAGTTCTTTTGTTTGTTGTTGTTATAGCTGCCATTCCTGGTACTATGCAAATTGTGATATTGAAACATCCTTACATCACTCCTTGTTTCCAAGGCTTCTCCATTTCAATTAATGGTGGTTTTTGTTATTAGACTTTTAAAAAATCATATTAAGGAGCTACGTTCATATTCTTATGTCACCTTTAGGATTTCTAACATAATGGGGTTATATTTTATTTTGTTTTTTTAAATTTATTGATACGTTGTAATTACATGTTTTAATTGTATTAATGTTTTCTTGTGCCAAAAAACTTTCAAAGTTCTGTTGTCGTTGAATTATCATGCAAATTAGCCAAAAGGAATTATTTTTTATTATTTGCTACTTCAGTCTCTTGCCAGAATTTATTTATTTGCATCAATATTAATCAAAACTCCATAGTTTTCTTTCTTTCTCCATCATTTGGATATCAAGACCTCATTAGTCTCATAGAATGAGTTGAATTGTTTCCTTTTTCCACTTTTAAAAACCATTTAGCTAGCAGTTACTTTTTCTTTAAATATCTAGTAATATTTATTTATAAATTCACAAATAAAATCTTAGTAAGATTCACTTATAAGTCTGCCCTTTTCCATTGTAATTCATTTACGTTTCATTCAGTTGTATTGTTGTAGTATACTGCCTTTGGCATACTCTTCAGTATAATTTTTAAAATTTTTTCTTGGTTTTTGGTCCATTCATTATTTTGGAGGGATGACTCAATTCCTAAACATAGTATACTTGGGGTCCCTCTTAAATGATGGCACTTCTAGGAGATAATAGTGTATCTATTTCTTATAGTAAGTAAAGGACTAGAATATCCACTCCATTCTTTAAAATCAGGCAGAGTGAGATGACCAGAACCAGGAGAACAATTTACAGAGTAACAGCAATATTGTAAAGATAATAGATTGTGACAGACTTCGTAACTCTGATCAATAAAATGATCCATCACAATTTAAAAGGACTCATGAGGAAAAGTGCACTCTTTAAAGTTTTCTTTCATAGTTGGTTTTCATGTTAAAGTTTTCACTGCAACTAGCTTTTTAACATAAGAATCATTGTTAGTCTTGATTTTATCAAATACATCTTTTTTTCAGGACAGATGAAAGTCAGTTTTTCTTGTTAGGAAATTTGGGATATTTTATTTCATATTGCTTTTTAGTATGTCACATTTAAATATTTTCTTTCATTTCTTATTCTCAATGAGAAATCTTACATGATGTGGATTGGTTTTGTTGTTGCTCTAAGATTTGATTCATCTTATCTGCTTTAAATATTATTTCTTTGTTATGTTGAGTAAAACATTTGGGATTCTTCTCTGACAGCATCCTATGCATTCCATCAACCTCCATTTTGCTTTCTCTTTCTTTTTAACATTTGAGGGAAATGTTGAAATATGAGTGCCTTAAATTTAATATAATTATTACAAAAATATATAATTTCCTTAAATACAAGACTCTTTGAGTCTTCACATTTTCCCAGGAGACCAATAAATCTTAGTTTATCTCACAAATATTTGTCCTTTGTTCAATAACCTATGTTTTTATGGAGTTTAAAATATTTTTTCTAGCTGTTCTGCCATGTGTTTACATTTTATTTTGTAATTTGTTCTGCCACTGTTGTGTCTCCACCTTCCATCTATTTATAAACTATTCTATTCCTCAGAGAATCCATAAGTTTATTAAGTTTCCATAGTTTTTTACAAGTTGTCAAGTCTCATGTTCATATTTTCTATTATTTTTCATTATTAATAATAACAATAATAATAGCTTATATTTATATAGTACTTTAGAAATATTATTTCAACCTCACAACAACCCTGGGAAGTAGATACAATAACTATCTCCATTGTACTGTTGAAGAAACTGAGGCAGAGAGAGGTTAAGTGACTTCCTCAGGGTCACATGTCTAGTATCTGGGGCTGGATTTGAACTCAGGTATTCCTGAATCTAGCACTCTCTCCATTGCACTACCTAGGTGTCTACTGAATTCAAATCCATTTTTACAGATGCCAGAGCTATTTTGGTTTGTTTGTTTGTTTAGCTTGTTAACCAGTTTGAAGCCTCTTGTGATTTGTCAAGTTTTACTCTAGTTGATGTACCCTTCTTTTTTTTTCTATGGCAGGGGTCTCTCCTTAGTCCCCATAATATGACATCTAGTATCATAATATGATACTAACCCCCCTTTTCTGCCTTTCATTTCTTTACCCTCTTTTATTTGATTTGTTTTTGTTCTATTACTTTGTTTTGAACTTTTAAAAAAAGTTTTGAGATTATGAAGAAGAAACTAAAGTTAGTTATTACCAGTCATTAAGCTATCTTATTAGAAATGCCCTCTTTCAGTTGCATGGCATCTACTCCTTTCTGAACACACCCTCTGTATTTTTATCTGTACCACTGATAAAAATTTTGAGCAGGACAAGACATACGCCTGTTAAGTTTCTGTGTTCCTTTCCCCTTTAAAAGCATTTTCCTTAAAATCAGTTGCTTCCCCAGTGTTTTGACACATAAAATCGGTGTAACTCAAGAGAGAACTGTGGTCCATGTTGTGGAGTACTAAGGACAGATGCATTGGTCATTGCCAAGGAGCTTAGCTACCATTTGTCTAATGTTCAGTAAAGCTGGCCATGGGTATTTTCCTCAGACCTTTCAAGATGCTGAGCCAGACATAAAAATAGCTCCAGCTGTTTTGCATTCATATTTTGCTCCTTATTTTTAGAGGATTATTATTAATATTTTATCATTTAATTATTAATTCTACTTCAAATATGTGATTAGCTGTACTGAATTCAATCAGCATTTGTACTACATTTATTTGGCCTTGCTTGTGTGTAGAAGTAGCCCATATATAGGGCTTTGTTTTCATGGTCTCTTATATTGTTGAAAGTCTTCAAAAGGCCATAGGTGAAAGAGGAAAGTGTCACCCAACTGCCATTCATTTAGGAAAGATTTCTTGGTGGTGATATCAGAGCAATGTCACCAAATGAACACACCAAAGTTAGCAGGGGAAAAGATGAATTGTTCCAGCATTCCTGCTCACTGGTGTTTACTCCCTCCTGAGTGGAAAATGAATTACCTTGTGCTTTTTTTAAAGAAGTATTTATTAAGTACCTCTCCTATGCCAGGAACTACGCTAAGTGCTTGATAAATATTATTTCATTTTATTCTCAGCAAGGCCAGAAATTAGATAATTTTATGAAACTGAGGCAGGCAAAGTTAAACGACTCGTCTAGGATCATACAACTGTCTGAGGTCGTATTTGAACTTGGGTCTCCCTGACTTCCAAAGCCAGGCTCTATCCAGTGTGCCACTTATCCACCTCCTGTTCACTCTGTACCTGCTACAGAGGCAGGCTGGCAAATGTTTAACAAGTGGTTCTCTGCGGGGGGGAGAGGGGGGTGGGAAGGACACATGACAAAGTTTTAGGTTTAATCTGTATGATTAATATTTTCTCTATCATTTTCTTAAGTCTAGATAATCAATTAGACAATAAATAAAATCCTGATTAGTATTGTATGCCGATTTCTGAGGTATAAACAGTGACAGTTTAACAATCAGAGCCCAAACGAGTTGGCTCCAGCACATCCTTGTGTATTATACCTCCCATGCAAGCTACCTGAGGGCAGCAACTGAGCCATTCTTGTCTTCAGGTTCCCAGTGCTGAGCATAATGCAAGTCCACCATGTTTGTTGCAATGAATGCGATTGAATTTATCATTGAATTCCTTTAGCCTCATTCTTACCCATCCTTTACAGTCTAGCCCAGCTAAACCCAGTTCCATGAAGCCTCCCTTGATTTATACGACAAGAAGGGATGTTCTTCTCTTTTTCTCTCGTCTAGTTCTTTGTACTGTTACTTCAGACATTTCACATTACCTCTTTTATGGTGGCTATGGTGTCTATAGTATCCAATATAGGGCTTTCCTCACAGTGGGTACTCAGTAAATATTTCTAAAAAGTAGCAAGGAAAGCAGGCAGACAGGCACGAAGAAGGAGGGAAGGAAGGAAGGAAGGAAGGAAGGAAGGTAGGAAGGAAGGAAGGAAGGAAGGAAGGAAGGAAGGAGGGAAGGAAGGAAGGAAGGAAGGAAGGGAGGAAGGAAGGAAGGAAGGAAGGAAGGGAAGAAGGAAGGAAGGAAGGGAGGGAGGGAGAGAGGAAGGAAGGAAGGAAGGGAGGGAGGGAGAGAGGAAGGAAGGAAAGGAGGGAGGGAGGAAGTAAGGGAAGGAGCAAGGAAGGAAGGAAGGAAGGAAGGAAGGAAGGAAGGAAGGAAGGAAAAATATATGTTAGAGACGGGTAGGTGACGCAATGGAGAGAGGACTAGGCCTGAAATCAGGAGCACCTGAGGTCAGATTTGACCTCAGACACCTATTATCTATGTGACCTTGTGCAAGTCACTTAATGTCTGTTTGTCTCAGTTTCCTAGCACTTGGCTCGTGGTAAGTGCTATGTAAATGTTAATTATTACTACATGGTTTTAATGCAGTTTTCTTCTTCACCTTGATTCCCACCTTATCACTAATTTATTTGGATCTGTAAGCTAAATTACATAATTTTCTCTCAGCATATCTACAGCTCCATCAATGGTTCTGACTCCTGTCCCTTGGCCCAGTAGGTAGATACTGAAAAACTCACACATTCTCTATAAACCTGCAGCAGACTCCCAAAGCTTCATGTTTGGAAGGAATCTTAGAGACCACCTATTCTATCCCATTGATGCTAGGGATCTCCTCCGTAACCTCATCAGTAACCAGTGATATAGACAACATTTGCATTTAAATTCCCCAGTACTAAGAATTCACTGCCTCTTAGGGAATCTGATTCTGCTTGGAAAAGATAGCATTTTGATGTATTTTTCCCTGCTTTATAGCGAGCTGATATTATTATTACTCTTAATTCTGGCTTCTGGGGCTGATTGGATCAATGCACAGAATCCCAGAATTTCCACCTTGGAAAGATTCTTGTCTGTCATCTAGTCCAACCCATCCAAGAGTGATCACTCAGTCTCTGAAGAACCTCAGTGAGGAGCAGCCACCAGCTCTAGAAGCAGCCCAATCCTAGTTTTATATTGACTTAATTTGGGGAAAGCTTTTTCCTGACATAGAACTTAAATTTGTCTCATTGTAACATCATCCATTGCCACTGATTTTTCCCTGTGGACAGAAGCAGGTAAAACCCAATCCATTTTCTACATACCAGCTCATTACGCTTCTGAAAATAGCTTCATTTCCCCCTCAAATTTTCTTTTCTCTAGGTTAACTATTCCTAGTTCCTCTGAACTCAAAAACTTTCACCATCCAAGTTACTTTTATCTTCTGGATCCTTTAAAAGTTGCTAGTTTCACAAAATTATGGTATCCAGATTTGAACAAAATATTCTAATGGTCATCTGACGAGGGCAGAATATACAAGGTCTTACACACAGAGGGACTCTTTCTCTCTCTCTCTCTTTCCATATGTGTATGTGTGCATGCACACACATGTATATATGTATGTGTATATACATACGTATGTGTATGTGTGTATATAATATATATATATATACATATACATATACATATACATACACATACACATATTTTAGATAGTCCAATATCATTTTCAGGCAGCCAGGTGGTGCACTTGATAGAACGTTAGGCTTGGAGTCAGGCAGACTCACCTTCCTGAGTTCAAATCTTACCTCGGACACTTCCTAGCTGGGTGACCTTGGACAAGTCACTTAACACTGTGTACCTCAGTTTCCTTATTTGTAAAATGAGCTGGAGAAGGAAATGGCAAATCATTCCAGTATCTTTGCCAAGAAAAGCCCGTGTGGGATGAAGGAAGAGTTGGATGTGACTGAAACAACTGAATAACAACACATATCACTTTCATTTCTTGGTTACTGTATCCTATTGCTGACTCATCTTAAGCATGAAATCCTCCCAGATCCTGAAATCTTTTCCTGACAATCTACTGTGTAACCATGCCTTCCCCATATTATGCTTATGTGGAAAATTTTTTTAATCCAAGTATAAGATGTTCCATTTAGAATCTTAAAAATCTTAGCTTAGTACTACCTTCTACATTAGGCTTTTCAAGACTCTTCAGCTGTGAATACCTCCCTCCCCTAAAAAATGAATTTGTTTTGTCTGCTTCTTGAAAGTGTGCATGTGCGTGTGTGCGTGTGCGTGTGCGTGTGCGTGTGTGTGTGTGTGTGTGTGAGTGTGTGTGTGTGTGTGTGTGTGTAAGGAGACTCTGGACTCACTCCGGAGAGAGAACAAACTATACAATGCCCTCTCATCCTCCTCCTACTTCTATTCCTGATTTGTGGTCCTCAAAACCATAGTTATGATGTTGTCTCATGGAATTTCCCTTAGTGCCAAGGATCTTCTTGCCTTGAAATATCCAACAGGCTTATCTCAGAAAATTGCTTCATAAGGCCTGCCCCCTTCTCCAATTAATGAATTCTTATTGAGCCCTCCATTTTGTATAGGGGTTCAGCCATCCAGCCTTAACTCTTCTCCCATTCTGTTCCTGACTTTCTAGACTTTAAAACAAGCTCCTTCCCCCAACCATACCTTCACCCCATGGCACATGTTTCTATATCTCCCCACTCCCTCATATGCATGTGTGTGTGTATGTGTCTTCTCCCATTAGAGTGTAAGCTCCTTGAGGACAGGAGCTGTTTTTCTTTTTGCTTGTACATGTGTCCAGTGCTTAGCATCATGCCTAGCACGTAGTTAAATCTTGTTAGATATTTCACTCTTTCCTTCCTTCACTCCTTTGTTCCTTGCTTCATTCCTCCCCCCTTCCTTTCTTTCTTTTTTCCTTCATTCCTTCTTTCCTTCCTTCCATAAGGCACTAAGGAATGTCTTTTCTCATGCTATTAATATAAGCCCTCATTCTAATATTATTCCCATTATCAACTGCCAGTACTTAGTGTCTCACTTTCATTTAACCAATTGAAAGCATCTAGATTTTATAAAAGGATATTTACTGTAAATAAATCCCTGGTTACTGGAAAGAGTACGTTCAAGGCTTAAAAGAGTTTCTTACTATGTATGACTTTTTATCCAGCAATGACAGTACGAGGTCTTTATCCAAAAGAGATGAGAGTAAAATGAAAAGGTTGCACATCCACAAGTTTGTTTATAGCAGCTTGTTTTGTGGTGGTAAAGAGTTGGAAATTGAGGGAATGTCAATCAATTGGGAAATGACTGAGGAAGTGATATGTGGGGCAGAGCCAAGATGGCGGCGTAGAAGCAGCAAAGCACCACAGCTCCCACACAAACACGCTAAAAAACTCATAAAATGGGACGCTAAACAGATTTTCAAGCTCCAAAACTCTCCACAAGACAGAAACCACATCTGTTGCTACAGGCAGCGCAGCAGGCAGGGCTCTTCTCAGCAGTCTGGGACCCCAGGCCGAAACCCAGCCGGCTCAAGCCCTGGGGCATCGGGCGGGGAACCGCAGCTATAGGAGAACAGATCTGCTGCACTGGAGGCACAGTTACCACATCTATCAAGCCAGAAGAAAAAAAAGGCTAAGAGAAAGGTCAGTGGATTTTGCTAACTCGGGAGGAGAAGAGCGGGTCTGGCCAAACTGCTCCCAGGGCAAGGAAGCAGTGGGAGGCAGCTGTAGCAGGAGGAATGGCGGAGAGCCTCAGCGGCCTCCATTGGCCTGCTTCAGAGCCCTCGGCCTGCAGATAGCAGAGGGGCTGATGCGATCCATCAGGGCCAAGGGCTCTTGCGTTGAGTGGCCTGGATCTGGATCGTGGTCTTGAGTGGTGGTCCTGGGGTGCACTTTCAGTGAGTCAAGGCTGGGAGGTGGGGCTGCAGCACCCCACTAATAGCTCCGGCAGCTGTGAGGGCCCCAGCGATTTGGGACAGAGCTTTCCCCCTTCAGGAAGC